>JAMPIV010006732.1:0-706052 GCA_024509875.1 Oreohelix idahoensis
TTAACCAGACTTATAACATACCTTTGTAATCACATTCCATTTTATTATGCCATATATTGATGCATTCCATTTATAACTTCATAAAATTTCATATGTTCTGGCCAAAATCAAACCTTGGTCCAGAACAAATAAATTTAAAGAAAAAATTAATATTTTAAACTAAAACAGCCTGAGTTAGTTCAGTGTGTTATAAATTTTAGTAATATTATTAGACTTATTAAATATCTGTGTGTGTGTGTTTGTATCTTATACTACAACACATTACATTTCAGTACCCTAGACTTTTTAACGTAGCTACATTCATAAGAGAAAAAAAGATTTGTGTGAGGTCGTAAGTGGTAGTAAGAAGGGCCTTCTGTAATTCTCATCTACATTTATCTCAGGAGCCTTTACAGCTGACCTCATACATTACACTAGGTAACACAACAACCATACAGTACCATCAAAAACCACTACAGTCGGTATGCTCGTTATTATCATCGTTATCACTTTGGTGTTCTTCAGTATCAAGGTCTGACTCATCGCGTTGTGTGGAAGTTGGAACGGTAGCATTTCGTTCCGTTAATGAGGCAGGTGATAACTCTGTATCGGAAGGTTGTGGTGTATCTATATGGGTGTCGGCATCTTGTAGAGTCTGTTGTTGTTGTTTTTCTGCATTTAAAGATGTGTTGCCATCTTTGACTTTTGCTGGAATTTCTGTAATTTGTTTCATTAGTGTAACGACTTCCGGGTCTTTCATTTGTTCCTGTAGGATGTCGAAGTTGTCTGTTCGATTTTCTTCTGTATATTTGCGTTGTGGTTGGAGAAGGTTGTGCATAGGAAATACCGGCTGTACATACATTTTCCAACCATTCTCGGTTGTTAACTGACACTTCCCACTGTTGATGTTAGTTATGTGTAGTGACATTCCTTTCTTGATTTAACTAACAAAATTTCTTACAGGTGTTCGTTGCTGTCTTCTATGTAAACTACTCCAATCTGCTCGTGTTTGGACAGTGTCTCTTTCCCATTTAGGTTTGTATGGTTGAAAATCATATTGCTGTTGCTGTTGCTGGATATTTATTAAGTGTTGTTGTTGGTGCTGTTGCTGGATATTAATCAAGTGTTGTTGCTGGTCAAGCCGCTGTTGCAACGTTTGTGGATCCTTGATAGTGATTAATGATTAGGCCTGTCTGCTATCACTAAAAAAATGTGGCTGTTCGCTCGCCAGAGTGAGTTTGCTTTCACTAACAAAAAGGGCTGGTCACGGCGCCAATTAGTATAGTTATGTAGCAGGGCAGGTCACGGCATCAATTAGAGAGGTGTAACATGAAAAAGTATCCAACAGAAGAAAATATAAACTGGTGTACTTAGAAAACTAACTTGTCTACTTAAAAACGTGTCAAGTTAAAATAAACTTGTCTTGATAATCTCAAAGACGAAGTTCTGTAAAAATCCTCTTGCCTAATGAATCCTAAAAATCTGTAAAAGCCTGTCTATCGCCCACGTCTCTCCTTTTTATACTATTTCTTCTTTTTTTCCCGCCAATTTTCACACGGTGCTTTATTTTTCACACGGTACAAAACATCTACATTTGCACACGCTTTCTCAGCTTTTCGACTTTTTCCACACGGCTCTCTCTCTAACAACGGAAAAACCCAGATTAGCAACTTCTCACAAAACTTTCCTTTCAGAAACATGCATTTACTACTTTGTTGTTCTGGGACAGCTTCTCTCAAAGCCGTGAACTTTTCATGATACTGTGTTTTGTGCACAAATGTCTTAACTGCTTTTAACGTTGTTATTCTCATTCTATGTGGTTTTAACACGTATTAATGGTAGTGTATGTCAAGCGGTCACACACACATACACACACACTTACACACTCACGCACACCACACAATTCGATCATTTTGAATTGCCCTATTTTCAGTGATTGGACGGAGGATAAAACACTATAGGCCTATATCCTAATTATAACCCTTAATAGGTTGAACGAGATATTTTTCATCAAGTTAAAAAAAAATAAGGCGACATGTTTAAATACCGAACAACAAATAATGAACGCACTATTTGCAAACATAGAGGTCGTTGTCGAATTAAAAATTCACATAGAAGCTGAAAAATAGGCCTGTCTTGGCAAAAAAGACATTTCTGAAAACAGCAGTTGCCAGGCAACAACAAAATCAAAACAGATTTTTTTTTTTTTTTTTAAGTATTTGATGGGGTAACACCTGTGAATGAGAACACGTCGATACACAACGACTACAGAGGCCTAGATACAAAGCAAACAAAAAGCAGATGGAAAAGAAAAAAAAGCCACGCGTTTCCTTCCTTCTGTTTGTTGAATCGAAAACCGATACCAAACCTGTCGTGCCATGCATAATGGCATACGGGTTAATAGGAATGAAATTAAGAGAACGGAAGTGAAGAGGGGAGGGGAAAAAGGGGGGGGGGTTGATGGAAATTGCCTCCATCACGTAATGCAGCTCCCTTTGAGGGAGAGGGGCAATTGATTTGCTTCCATATTAAATTTTTCCGTAAAAACAATGTTTAATTATCTCGAAAACAACGAAGGTTGGTTGTAATGGATCTCCAACGTCTTCGGTCTCTTGTCTTGGTGGTCCACTCTGATAGACTCTTTCATGTCCATCTCTTGATGTTATCTTCCCACTTATAGCGCTGTCTTCCCCTTGCACGTTTGCCTTCAACTCTCCCTTCTATTATGGTCTTCTGCAAGGTGTTATGCCTTTTTATGTGGCCAAAGTATTTTAGCTGCCGAACTTTGATCTCCCTCATTAGTTCTCTTTTCATACTTAGATTTTCTAGGACCTCCTTATTTGTTGTCTTCTTTTTCCAGGAGATACGCCCCATTCTTTCTGCCTTTCTTGCTCCGTGTCATTTCCGGAAGTTTCTGATAAGGCTAAAACGAGAAGAGCATCAGGCAGTGTCCAAGAGGCGACTAATGTAAAATTATGCTTGGGGATGGCAACCTAGGAAGATACAGTAAACCAAAATCTGCTAATCCCTCAAAATACAACAGGATATACAAAGATTATCCCATGACCCCGGAAGGGGATACATCATACAGACTACAGATATCAGGCAACGTCACAACAAACGACAGAGAAATTGCAACCTGGAAGTACCAACACAGGAAAAAACATCCAATCTAAATATGCTATAGGATAAAGAACACTATATAACCAAAATATAACCCACATGGGGTTGAACCGGGGGCCCCATGCATAAGACTATCACCAGTTTTCCTGTGCATGAACACAAATAAAATCAAATAAAAAATTACTACAGAAACTACCACTGCAAGCACACATGAATTGTATTAGTACAGGCCTCTTGTAAAGCTGGATGATGTAGCAGCCTCTTATCTGGGTGCCCCTATACTCTTTAACGAGGTGTAAAATGTGTATTTACATCAGATGGTAGATGTGACACAGAGATAAAGAAAAGGATCGCCATGTCCAAAGAAGCCTTTACTAGGATGAGCAACGTAATGAAAAACAGAAACATCACCATAACCACAAAAATTTGCTTACTAAGGGGCTATCTGTGGTCCGTTTTTATATGGATGCGAATGTTGGACAATGAGTAACCAAATGGTGAAAAAACTGGAGGCAGCGGAAATGTGGTTTTTGAGATGGATACTGAGAAATCGTGGACAGAGAAGAAAACAAATGCCGAGGTATTGACAGCTGAGGGTGTTAATAGATCGCTCATCAAAACCATCAGGAAAAGACAAATGAAATTTATGGGACATATTAACAGAAGAGGAGGAGTGGATGAATTAGTCTTATGTGGGAAAGTACCAGGTAGAAGAGGAAGAAGAAGGCAGAGAAAGATGTATGTGGAAAGCTTAAACAACTGGGCAACAAACAACAGCATGGGCAACAACAACCTCATTAGACTATCAAAAGACAGAGAAGATTGATCGCCAATGTCTGTTCCAGACCAGGCACCTGAAGAAGAAGAAGAAAATGTGTATTACAAATAACGATGATCTTCTCTATTTCTGTCTTCTGAACACGTCAAGCTTCTTTATTTTCCTCATAGGCGGTATATTTTTGTCTTTGCTTTCCTAGAGATATCTGGACAGTCGATGTTCATTATGAGATTTCCTATTACTAGGAAACTGTTAATTTAATTAGCTAATAAATACTAATGTTATCAGATCTAAAGATCTATTTTATTTGGTCTATTTATTTCTATTTTTATTTTATTTTTATTTTATTATGCGCCATAATATAACCGACTAAGTTGAACGGGACGCGTCTCGCCAATACGAGGCAAAATTTCATTTTTTAAACAATTCATTAGCTCCTTCCACATTTCTGGTTTGCGGTATTTCTAGTTTCTGGCTTGCGGTATTTCTAGTTTCTGGCTTGCGGTATTTCTAATTTCTGGTTTGCGATATTTCTAATTTCTGGTTTGCGGTATTTCTAATTATTGCCTTGCGGTATTTCTAATTTCTGATTTGTAATACGGTTTTTTTCGGCTCAGCGAGGTTCCCGATGGTCTCTGAAGAGACAAAGAAAGAACAGGACTATTGATTTCTCATGCATGTCGTAGGAGGAGACTAATCTCATGTTTGTGCACGAGACTGGCAACCTTATTATGTAAACAGAACATTGTTGCAGCATCCACTGCTAAAAGAGCACGAAGGCTTCGACTTAGGCTTCGTGAAAGCGACTCAGGTGTATTGGTGACCAGTAAGTAGCTCAAAAAATGGAAATGAACGGAAGCACACGTTCGTAAATTAATTAAGTTTACTCCTTTATATGACCGGTAAACAGGAACACTAGGCGTGGGAGGGGAGAGTGAGAAAAAGAGAGACAAGAGGGACCATAATCACCACCAAATTCCATGTTGTGAAACGTAGGCCATCATGTTTCCCAATATACCTCTCTAAATTTCTTCTTCTTCTTCCTCGTTCGCCCTGAAAAGGACGGTGGTTGCGTTGTGTCTGTTTCCAACGTAGCTGTGATATCTGCACCTTTCGGTCGACACATCCGACTTCTGCACGGCATTTTTTAGGACCGGGTTTGCCTCCCATTGCGATCCGTACTCGCTCAGCCAGCCTGCACTGCTGCAGACTGTTTCCAGGACCACCACGTGGAGGTGGAGCACGGTCTTGACCAGCTCTGGTTCGCTGGTCCTGACACAGGCAGTCAAGCTATGAGTCGCTGACTGCGGTCTCTATTGCTGTGTCTTGAGGTCCCCCTCTCTAAATTTGATGTTCTCCATCAAGTCAGCTGTAGATCACGTCCCATGCCGTTGTTTTGAGGTATCCATAATTGTGTTACCTCTTTCCATCTTCCTCTGCTTCATTTCCCTTCTATTGTTTCCTGTTGCAAGACCGTTTTCGAATATCCCTTTTCCTGTAAAATGCATGACGGGGGCTGATTGTCCTGTCAATATTTTATTGATCAGATTTCTACCCAGCGGAAAGGTACAACTTTCATGATGAAGTGACTAAGAGGCGTGATTAACAAATATGAGAAGGGATTATAGGGAGAAGGGGCGGGGGGCGTGAACACAGGAAGCAAAAGCCTAGGATCGCTGCGCACTACCAAGTATCGTATTTTGTAAATAGCTAAATACGAGCAGTATAATTGTGTTTAAGGTTAACAATCTCGTCACATTTTAAAACCTGATACTGAACATCCGCATGCAACAGCATGTCAAGTAAATATAGGTAAGCTACTTACAAAACTGTCAGCTGCAGTATTGGCCCCCATTCACACTAACAAGAAAAAACGTGCATGAACATTGACATATATAGCGACACAGAGAATAATATGGTTTGACCTTCTTGTCAGAAAGGCACCTCATCACAAGAGGCCCTTTATTTTTTTTTTTTTAAGTCACTAAAACAGCTGGACGTACGGTATGGGGAAGATCATATGATACAATCAGAGTAAATTTTAACCTTGAATTGTATAAGAGACTCGGATAAAAATCATAGAAGCTTGAGGTAATTGTTTGTTTCCTTGCCTCGAGGTATGCAACTTTCAACCAGAGACGAACGTCGCTTAGCTATATCGGAACTTGATTTTGCATTTTATCGTTTAGATGTTTAGGTATCAAGAATATGTGTAGCTCTTTAAGCTGATTTACTATTATGTATAATCATCATTATCATTATCAGCTGTCATCTCCACATCGATGGTCGGGTGCAATTGATCAGCAACGTCTTCTGTCTATTGTCTTCATGGTGTACTCTGACAATATTTCCCTGTCCATCTCTTAATGTTATCTTCCCACTTATAGGCCTTTAACTTTTATTCCTATATTTTCAAAGGCCTTTTCATTTTTCTTTCTTTTCTTTCCCCATTCTTCTATATATCCACAGTTCAACGGACTCAATTCTTTCTCCCAACTGCTTGTTCATTGTTCACGTTTCTACACCAAAGAGTTATGAAGAGTGTGTGTAACATGTGATGACTGTCCGTTTTAATTTATGTGTTATTTGTTCAGATGTTAGTATCCAGACTCCCAATGACGATCAACGCTGCAGTATATAATGCATGTCATCAGCACGCTTCTATATGCCAGCGAGACATGGGCAACCTATGCAAAGCAAGAAAGAAGGCTCAATATCTTCCATCTGAGGTGTCTACTCCACATCCTCGGCATTTCGTGGAAGGACAAAGTGACAAATGTTGAGGTTCTGTCACGTGCTGTCCTTTAAAGCATGTATACGCTGCTTAGACAGCGCAGACTACGCTGGCTTGGCTATGTCCGCCGCATGGAAAATCTATGCATCTCTAAAGATATTTTCTACGGACAACTGGCAGATGGCAAAAGAACAGCCGGGCGACGTAGCTGTGGTTCAAATGTGTGTGCAAGATAGACATGCAGGCAACTGACATAGATCCAGCAGCCTGGGAGGATGAAGCTGCCAATTGCATCAAGTGGCGATGCTTTCTATGGCGCCACCTCAGATTGGGCGAACATAAGCTCTCACAACAAGATGAAGAGAAAAGAACACGCCGAATGAAACACCAGTAAAAAGAAACAGTTGAGGTCTATCACCTCAGGGGCGTATTCCCATAGTCAGTCATGACTGAAGGGGCTACTACTATTGTAAGTATTTATCTCATGTTGTTGAATGTAGCATTGACAATTCCTGTTCTCTTCTACATTTTTGTTTTACTCCCAGATTATAGATTTTGGAAACCAGCATCCCTTCCCTAGCTGGTGTCCTAGTCCCTACAGTTTTAACACCCTGGCGCTGCAGAACGTCTGATGCATCCAGGGCTGGTTAAACAATTAAACAAAATAAGCATGTGCTTAGGGCACCAAGGGAAGGGGGCACCACAGAGTTTTTCTCCTAGCTATTATGCCCTTAACTCTCAACTCTTTCACTGGCCCCCGTGACTTTAGTCCATTTTTTTGGTAATTGTCTTTATTGGCCGTGTTTCCCTAGTTATAAGTCAATAATTTGCTTACAGCTATTTAGTGTTAAATAACATTTTCTCAAAACTATTCATTTAATATAATTATGGCGGTCTGGCCTGGAAGAAAACTGAATTTTCAATCTCTTATTTCACCATCAGCACTTACGGAGTCTTAATGTCTCGTCAGTTAAGCATTGGAAGGGCCCTATAGCTAAATTGTTCCGGCTGTAGCGTTAATCTAACTAACTGATATTAACCAGTAGAGATATTTTAATCGACTAGTAAATGCACTATTCATTTTGAGTACTGACGAAATATATATTTATTTCTAATTCATTATGAGTAAATTTATAAATGACTAGCGCTTATTTCACGTGGGTTTTTGTTAACGGTAAATAAGCTATACCCGGTTAGTTCTATTCAAAGTTAAATAACCGAGTGTATAATAAATTATAATTCTGCGCGGGTTAAGTAGGATAGAATAGTGGTGTAGTGGTTATTGTGATTATATGGTTGTTTCTTTTTTTCTCATATCTAGTACTGGGTCACTTACCCAAAAACCTACCAGCGGTCTAAGCCTACGCCTAAACCTGAATCAGAGAATAACGGATCTAAGTTCAAAAGTACAAAAATAACATTCGTATATATATATATATTGGGTCTTCAAGGTGAACCTGTCTGGCCTCTTGTTTACACCCAGAAAGAGACAGAGTACCAACCCAAAGAATATTAAGAATAACTTTTTAACTGGGCCTATAGCTATCCAGGTTTCTTTTGCCCCATTTCATTTACATTCAGCCCGTTGTGGCGACATACTCAAACATTAACATTTCCCGACCTTCGACCATTTGTGGTGTGACAAGGAACTTTACACTGAGAGAATTTACCGACCTGACATTCCTTTATGTAAAATGGAAATCTCAAGCTACTGACACTGTGAGCACTGTTAATTTTCTTACCTGGAGTAATTACTGTGACACAAACAGAAATCCTAATAACAAGTAACGAAATAAACGTTCCCCGAAGAAGAGGATTTAATCAATCTTTGTGAAACTGGGGTTTATTTTGCCAAAATAACACTGGATTTGCTGTGTAACCCATGAAACTATGTTCCAGATGCTGTTAAATCTACAATACGGTAAGAAAGATTGAACGTGACCACGGTCGACTGAGAAGAGAGGAATGAATGAATGAATAATTCTCTCTATTGTATAATCCATGTACTCACACTGTTTATTTCTTATTTGGTTTTGTTAATGCTGTCCATTTCAGAGTAGATTAACTTATAAACTCTATTCTTTACAGTATAGGCAAATTCTAGACCATAGCGCAAATCTTTTTGACCTTTGGGGGGAGGGGGGGGGGGTTTAATAACTTTCTTCTAACGGGATCTTGTCTCAGCAGAGGGAGGGGTATACACCTATGAGTCTATTCCTTTACTAATTCTAATACCTATGATTTTTTTTATATTTTGTTTGATATTCAATAATAGCTGTTGTAAAGTTTCTTTATGGTAAATAAAATTTACATAAAACTTAATTTACATGTGGTGGTCAGCTCGTCCCAAATATCCCTATTCCATTAATATAGTTTTTCACATTTGTGTGTCTAAGTGTCGTCACTTATCTGTGTGTGTGTATGTGAGTGGTGGATATATATATTAATATATAAATAGGGGTATACTGTCTGACAAACAAAGTTCTGTTGTAGAGATAGGCTGGATTATAGAGGATCTTCTCAAATCCAGGGACAGACTACTTTTTTTCACCATTTTTCACTCGTGAAATCTATTCCTTTACCTTATCTCTCACTGAGTTACCATCTGTTCTAGTTCTATTCAGACGGGACCCAAATATATCTTAAATACCTATCAAAAATCTACGACACCAATCTATTGCTAGTAAGAAAAGAAATGGAGACAAGAGGGACTCCCGTTCTTATCCTATACGGTTTTGTAAGTTGTCGTTCATGAAGAACTCTGCATGTCATTTCTTCATAAATCTTCTTGATTAAGTTAATGATCTTCATGGGAACTCATGCCTCATCTATTACCAAAGTGATTCTCTGTCTACACTGTCAAATGCCTTTTCATAGTCACTAATCCAATGTATAGCGGTGAATTTCATTGCAGACTTTGTTCAACAACCATTCTAAATATGGCTTTCTGATCTGTACAGAATCTGTTTGTTGACAACCTAATTGTTCGTCTCTCAGTTGCTTGTATATGGACTCTTTTAATCTCTCAAGGATGATCCTGTTTAATACTTTTTTTGGTACTGATAGTGACATTATTCCTCTATAATTTGTGCACTCTTGTAAATTTTCTTTCTTAGGCAACCTGACCAGATAACCTTTCTACCATTCTGCTGATATTTCTTCTCTCTCCCAGACTTTGCCAAGTAGTTTGTATAATATCTCTGTATCAATATATGTTTTGATGGCCTCTGCTGGAATACCATCTGGACGAGCTGCTTTTCCATCTTTCAGAAGCTTTATGGCTTTCTTTATTTCCTCTCTACTTGGTCGTTCACAATTAATTTGTAGCTCCTCTTCTGCTGGCTAGATGTCTTGAGGATTTGTTGAAGCTGGTCAATTGAGACGTTCCTCAAAATGTTCTATCACTTCATTTGTTCTTGTACATTATTAAACAATTTTCCATTCTCATCTTTGATGAGGTCATTTGCTTGCTTTACTTCTTATCTCTTTTTTTTCCTTCTCACTTCTTTGTTTGCTTCTTGTGACGAGGCGATTTATTTTTCTCTTCTTCTCAATTCCTCCATTTTCTTTTCTTTAAATGTGTAGACATTGTATTCCTATTCTTACCTTACCCGGTCCCTCCGGTCACACAGTGACTTCGCACTAAACGGCCTTTCTCTCTCTTCATAATTAGATGAAAATATCAATTTCACTCATCCGTTCAGACCACTGGCCTATATTCTGATAAATAGAACAGGTGTGTGGTTAATGGACGGTAATAGATGCAGGGACAGCTTCGCAATAAGAGAAGTCTGAAATGAGATTTCACACCACGGTAAAGTACCGTATATCCATGAGACAGAATTCTAATGAGAAGAGTGTCCCGGAGCTAATTAAACTAAGATGGAAAATGGGTGTGTGGTCCCATAAATCTGTTTCTAGTAAAATGGGTTTTCGCTGGTCTCAGTATTTAGTCTGAGAATTAACAATTCTCCTCACTGCCATCAAAAACTTTGGTCACGAAAGAACCCAACTCGAATGATAAGCAGCCTGTGCTTAGGCGTAAAACTTGCTTTTCACAAAGCTTCGCTTTTTTAAAAAGTACAACCGAGTGGTTGAGTGAGATATATATTTATATTGATTACATTCTGCTCTCAAATTTATAAAGGACAAGCAAGGCAAATTGCTTACTGCCCCGAAGGAAGTAATGGAAAGATGGAAAGAATATTTCTCAGAACTCCTGGATGGTGAGCATGATGAAGCATCAGAAATAATAAACACTAGCACAGAAGAGAAAACCAATGATGGTGAAGATGACATAAAGATGGAAGAACTGAGGGCAGCACTGGAGAAAATCAAGATGGGCAAAGCAGCAGGGCATGATGGTATAACACCAGAAATGGTTAAGTACATGGGAGCATCAGGCGACCTATTACTCTTAAAGGTCCTACAGGCAGCATTGTGCAACAAGACCATACCAAAGGATTGGGAGATTGCCATCATAACACCAATTTTCAAAAAGGGTGACAATCGACAATGTGGAAACCATAGAGGCATATCCCTTCTCAGTGTCCCTGGTAAAATCTACTCTAGAATCCTAGAGCAGAGACTCCGACTCCTAGCTGAGCCACAATTGGATGAGGTCCAGTGCGGATTCCGAGCAAACCGAAGTACTCAAGACCTAATCTTCACACTCAGACAGCTGAGTGAAAAGGCCCTTGAGTATAAGAGTGAGATCCATCTTTGTTTCATAGATCTGGAAAAGGCGTTTGACAGGGTCCCCTGGAGCAAACTTTGGGACTGTTTGGCAAGGAAGAATATTCCAGCACCTCTGATTCATGCTATACTGAGCTTCTACAAGTCTTGCAGAAATTATGTGAGGACAGCAAACCATAAGTCAGAAGAGTTCAGGACCACCACTGGTGTAAGACAAGGTGATATCCTATCACCTTACCTCTTCATACTCCTTATGGACGATGTCATCAAGGCATGTAAGGAGAGAACAAGAAAGTATTCAGTGGGGTACTGGAAGATGAGACAGGTCTATATTTCGGAGCTGGCATTTGCTGATGATGTTGCCCTGATTGCTAAATCAGAGGCACATCTCCAATCCAACCTGCAAGTCTGGAAGGAAGAGCTGGAGAAGAGAGGGATGGTCATAAGCAGCTCTAAAACAAAATCCATGGTGATATCACGAGAAGAAAGAAAACATCAGATTAGGTTGGGAGAACAGGTCCTGGAGCAGGTCGACCACTTTAAATATCTCGGAGCTATTATAGACCGAAAGGGAGGCATCAAAGAAGAGTTGGCCACTCGAAAAGCAGCGGCTGGGAGACTTTTTCAGGCCATAAATCGTGGATTCCTCAGCAAGAAAGAGGTTGGTAAGAAAACGAAGATGGCTGTATACAGCTCCTCCTATGTCCCAGTCTTGACATATGGATGCGAGTCGTGGCAATGACTACAACCCACAAAAGCCAGATCCAAACCTCAGAAATGAGATATCTGAGGAAAGTGGTTGAAGTAACAAGAAGAGACATGGTCCGCAACCAGACGATCCGTCAAGGCCTAAAATCCCATCCGCTGCAGACCCAAATAGAACAGTCCCAACTAAGATGGTTTGGCCATGTCTGCAGAATGGGAGAAGATCGGCTACCACGACAAGCATGGGAAACAAAGAGCCAGGGATCCAGACCTCCAGGATGACCCAGAGTCCGCTGGGAGGACAACATTAGACAATCTTTGAAGGACCGAGGACTAGAATGGAACCAGGCCAGGAAGAAGACAGCTGATAGAATGGTCTGGCGCTCTCTCTTCCAAACCTCTACACCTCACGGTAGAAGGGGAACGACTAAGTAAGTAAGATTACATTCTGTTACATGTACGTAATATAATTTTAGATGGTTATTATTCAAGAGTATAAATGATCTTTTGGTGTTAAAAAAAAGGCATTTTACAACTAACTAGTAAGACTGAACGATACCTGCAGGAAAATAGAGGAAATGCGCGAACAGGGATTGAGTAAGAATATGTTTTCTGAAGAAAGAACTTTGAAGAACAGCAACTTTAAACCATCCCTTCGAGCAATAAACGACAAGAAGGGCGACACTCTAACAGAACGTAAAGATATTCTGAACAGATGGAAGGAGTACTGTCAAGAAATGTACACGGAAATAAACAAAGCGGCAGATAACAACATCATGAATGTAGCGGAACGTGAACCAGAACCTACCATAGAGGAAGTCCGGAACGCAATCAAACACTTGAAAAGTGGAAAATCTCCTGGTTGTGATGAAATAACAGCTGAAATGATACAGGCAGGAGGAGAAGGCAGCGCTCGTATATACCATGCATTATGCTGCAAGATCTGGCAAAGCGGAATTTGGCCCAAGGAATGGAAAAGATCAATTTGCATACCCTTGCCAAAAAAGGGCAACCTGAAACTGTGCACAAACTACAGAACTATAGCTCTTATAAGCCATGCCAGCAAAATACTATTACAAATCATAATGAAAAGGATGCAACAAAAGCTAGAAACAGAAATTAATGAAGTACAGGCGGGTTTTTGACCAGGCAGAGGCACAAGAGACCATACAGAAGTCTTAGGCAGCTGAGTTGATTTGTATTCTACATTTGACTTATCCATAGTGGTTTGTTGAGGTTTTTGTGGTAAACAGTTTTTTATGGGATGGGATAATCAGCCCCATGCCAAACCTTCCTTAGTCGCTTTTAGGACATCCCTAGTTGGGTACGGTGTTATTTTTATTATTTGGAATTGAAAACAATATATATCCTAATTATAACTCATCAGAGGTTGAACGGGATATTTTTCTTCATTAATTTAAAAAAAAAAAAATGTGCTCACCTTTCGAGCTCCGCTAGCACACGGATCATTGTGTTCTTTATTCTAGATAAAATATTATGTTTGTTGTTTCTTCTGGGCTGCGGAATCTAGTAGTTATTATAGTGTTGTTTCGTACTGACTTTAATGTTTGTGGAGTACCCATTTCAATGCTTTTTAATGTTATCTCTTTGCACTTTCGTATTCAATGGTTTGGTGGATTTTAATTACTTTCTTTAGTTTGGCTTGCTTAATTTTTCTCTGTGTAGTTAATTTATTGTAATTAAAATTATTTATAATTTTTCTTGTTTTGAGTTACTTGAATGTTTTAAAGTTCTGGATTTGTAATATACGTTTTGCATTTAATGTGTGTTATGTATATTCTTCTTCTTCTTCTAGCTTGTGCATGTGTTTATTCAGTTTGTTATGCCCTGTCCTGAGTCGAAAAATAGTTATCTGTCCCTGCCGGTCGAGAGTGTGATAGTCGTCTTTGGGTTGGTTCTGTTCTCTTCTGATAGTCTGGATAGCTCTCTTTTTCCAAAGTATGTGACTTCATTATCTTCTTGTTCACATTCTCCTCCCTTTTTTGCAAGTTTATCTGCCTTTTCATTTCCGGGTACACCACAATGAGATGGTACCCACTGAAGTATGGTTCTCTTTTTGGCAGCTACCTTGTTTAGTTCATTTCTCAGATGCGGGAGTTTACCACCCTTGAGAGCTTGCAGGACAGACAGTGCACTGTGAGGATGACTACCTGGTGGCAGTCAGAGTTGGTGTTATAAATCATATTTGCAGCTTGCTCTAGAGCTTGAACCTCAGCTGTATAGTTGGAACAGAATTTACCAGTGGGAATGTGCCTAGTCTCATTAGTGGTTGTCAGGATATGAGATAAAGATACCGGCACCTCCATTCCTAACAGCATTAGTTGCTGATCCATCTGTATAGGCATGTATCCATGATTGATCGGGATAGCTTTCTTGGATCATACTCAATGTAGCAGTTCGTTTTTGCAGATCATTATACTCACATCCACTTGTGAGACCACTGACTGATGTATTAATTTGGAGGGCACTGCTGGCCTGCTCCCATGGTACAGGGTATAGGGTGGGCTTCAGTGGTGTTGTCTTCATGGATAAGGTCTTCCTTGATGCTGTTCTTATAAGTCTTTTCCCCCGATGCACAAAGCTGCTACGCTTTAGACGTCCCAATGCCAGATCATCTAGTCTTGCCTTCATTGGGTGCATTGGCATACTGTTGTATTTTCCATCTGGATCATGGTTTTTGTGTCTCTTCTATGGGACAATGTCTGTAATCCAGCAACCTTCTGCATCTCTGTTATTGGTGTAGTTTTTCATGGCTCCTGTAATGAGCCTGAGAGCTTGATTTTGCACCTTGTCCAAAGACTGCAGATGTGAGTTAGCAGCTGATGACCATGCTGCTGAGCTAAACTCTAAGTGTGGTCTTATTACTCCATTATAAATCTTCTTTAGATTTCGTTCATGTGCTCCCCAGTTGGTACCTGCTAATTTTCTGAGTATGCCTAGTCGTCTTCGGGCCTTTCCTTCTGCGTTTTCAATATGCTTATTCCATGTAAGCCTTTGGTCAAATGTCACCCCAAGATAGGTGGGGTAGCTTTCTTCCTTGATCACGGTTTCCCAGTGTATGTTAGCTGAATTTGTCCTTGGGGTCGAGGGAGAACAGTGTGTTGATGTTTGTTCCTGTGTTTATTGTAAGTAAGGCCATTTCTCTGCCCATACACTAGCATGTCTGCTGGCCCGCTTGCATTCTATAATTGCGTGGTGGACATTTTTCATCAGCGCACCAGAGTACTAGGTCATCTGCATATAAGGCAGCTTTAACTCCTGCAGGGAGATCTTTCACCAGTTCATTGATGTAAACAAGGAAGAGTGTTGGGGAAATTACTCCTCCTTGAGGTACCCCCTGATGGAGCAACACTTTTCTGCTCTGCAGACCGTCAAGAGTGACTCTAGTTCTCCTGTTATGCAAGTATGACTGGATCCATTTCATCATGTTGCCTTGGATTCCACTTCTCCTAAGTTTTGCAATGAGGCCATCTTTCCACACCTTGTCAAAGGCCTGCTTGAAGTCGACCCAGATCGTTAGGACCTTTTTCTTCTCCTGGAAGGCATCTTCTATTGCTTGAGACAAGTAAGTAACTTGGTCTTCTATACTGTAGCATTCTCTAAATCCAGCTTGTTCCGGCACCAGGATCTGCTCAGACTCTAAATACCATTTCAATCTGTGGTTGACTATTCGCTCCATAGTCTTCCCAACACAGCTTGTGAGACTGATTGGCGGTAACTTGCAGCCTCGGTCTTACATTTCCCTTTCTTTAGTATGGGTATTGTGATGGCTTCTCTCCATACTTGGGGTACCGTTCCTTTCAACCAGCTGTGGTTGAATATCTCAAGCAGTTTTGTCTTTGCTGCTGAGCTCAGATTTACTAGCATTTCGTTGCTGATTTTGTCTGGGCCGGGTGACTTTTGAAACTTAAGCTTGGAAATAGCTTTCTGTAGTTCTCCTAGTGTGATGGGTTCCCTCATTGGGGCAGGAGTATCTGTCTGTCCCATGGTTGCCAGTATTTCTTTTCTTATCTCTCTCTGATGATCTATGTTAATGGGTAAGTTGCTTTCTGAACTGTATCTTCTAGCAAACAAGTCTGCAGCTTGTTTTCCTCTGAAAAGTTTGCCACCTTCATCCAATGTGATAGTCTGCCTAGGTGAGGAACGCTCTTCATTTAGAGACTTGACTAATCTCCAAAGTTTCCTGCCGTCTTTCTCAAGGTTCAGCGATGCCGTTTTAGTTCTCCAGCTTTTCCGTTTTTCTTCTAGCTTTGTTCTCTGAAACTCTGCTACAGCCTTTTTCCATTTGTTGTGAGTTTCAAGTGAAGGCTGAGACTCTGCGTCCTTTCTAGCCCTGTCCATAGCTTCCTGACGTTCTTGGAGTGTGCTGGACCAGTATGGTATGTAGTTACGCCGGCATCCTTTGGGAATGGTTTCTTTTGCAGCTTGTAGTATGCATCTGTTGAAGTCTTTTACCACTTCATTAATGTCTCTGTTCTGTACCTTGAGGGTAGACAGCAGCGTGTTCACCTGATGCCTGAATAAACCCCAGTTGGCTTTTTTGTAGTTCCATCTTGTAATGGCTGGGCCTGTACTGAGAGTTGCACTCTGGACAGTAAGAAAGATTGGGCGATGGTCGCTTCCCCCTAGTTGGTCTCCTACTTCTCTACTAATAGATCCAGCTATATCTGGTGTGGAGAAGGCAAGATCTGGTGTTGAAGTTGTGTGCCATCCTCTGGAGTAGAAGGTAGGAGTACTGTGGCATTATTGACTAGGATTAGGGAGTGATCATCTTGCCAAGTTTCAACCTCTTCCCGCTCCTGTGATCCAGATGGTTATAAGTACCCACTCTGGTAGTTGCTAATTAAAGTATCCAACTGCTATAAAGTTGGTGGCTGGTACCTGTATAGAGCTGAGACTCAGGGGTTTGTTGTTCGGACAGTAATAGTTCAGGAGTTCTATTTCCATCTTGTCTACCTTTATCTGCAACAGCTGATATTCTGCTCCATCCAGAAGGTTTTCCTTTCGTGTGCAGGAATGTTATTCCTTACAAGAGTAAGTACTCCTCCTTTTCGTCTATCTCTTCTGTCGGATCTGAAGCATTGATATCCCCTTATTTTAAAGGTTTGATCTGCTTTCAAGTGAGTCTCTTGGATACAGCAAACACTGACTTGCTTCTCATACAAGATGTTTTCCAGCTCTGTCTTTTTGCTGTCTCCAGCCTGCTTGCTGTTCACTCCCTCTGCATTCCAGTGCATCATGACAAGTGGCACTCTGGGTTTCTCTTTTTCTGTTTTGTTTTGGTCAGTAGTTCTCCTCCGCCGTCTGCTCACTCCACAAGACGGTCTAGAGGGTCCTCCAGTAGCTGAGGGTGGGCTCTGTCGAGGCTCAGAGCCCGGCACTGCACCTGCCTGGTGGAGCTCCACAGGGCGAGCACCAGTACGAGATTTATTTGACGGTGTACTCTCCATAGAAAAAAACAAGCGAGTTGCGTGATACTGTGGTTTCCGGTGCGCCTTCTGGCCCAGTATCTATGACTTTAGCACCTGTTCAACGGGAGAGTGGGCTCATCCCTAATCTGTTTATGTTCCCATTAGTAGACTATTCGCAAGCAGCCTGGGGGTGTCACTGCTCTGCGCGGACCTTGTTTACCGAGGCGGCGTCCGAGCTCGTATGGTGAAAATATGGTTGCATTATCTTCAAAATAGCCCTGTCTTTCCTGCCATCCTGCAACTTTGAGTTAGGGAGTTCTGAGCTCCAGTCTCTTTCCCAGGCATTTTATCCTGGCCTGGCACGCATACAGAGGACCCCACTTCTGGTTCTAAGTTAGCAGTTGGGGACAGGTGGGGTAGCACACTGTGCATTCCCCGTCATCCAGGGGGCTCTCCAACTATGCAGAGCTTGCACAATGCTGTGCTCTGGTTCTGGGCTCCCCCAAGGAATCCTCACGTCCTGCACAGAGCCACTTCCAGATACCCACCACCTGCCAACCCCCCATTGTAGAAATCTCCTGCATGCGGCCATCCAGTCAAGAGCCAGTATTAAGTCTGGTGCCCACGTGATTCCCCCCAAGCTCAGTGTGCAATTCTGGGTTCTCATCATGCTGCAACACAGGGGGGATTGTGATGCTCAGCCATCTCTCTCAACTCTGCACCGATTAGTGACAAATCGGGGAATTAACTGTGGTCTCAGAACTGGAAGGGCCCCGTTTCCGGTAAACCACACACAGCCAATTGAGGCAAACGGTCGCCGTGGTCGCTGTCCTTCATGGTGAAGTTGTGGAGTCATTCCTGGTCCATGTTCCTTGCCGCAACATCCCCAAACACAGGCCCGCAAGACATTGGATGTTTGAGGAGTGGCCTTCTCCATGCTTTTTTGAGCTCCGGGGTGGGCTCCCCTGGCAAGTCTCTATGGGAACGGGAACATGGCCACAGGTTCGCCCAGTGGCCCAATTCCGGCCAGCATCTGTTGGAGGACTTGGCTCTGCCAGGTTTGATTAGTTAAAAATCCACCTTTGTCATCTTCTGTGGCAACTGTGATGCTTGGGGTGCCTGATGGATTTTCCTAACGCCCCGGTATAAGCGAGAAGTGTAACTGTGCCAGGCCTCTGGGGTTGAGTTAATAGGTGGTGTTTCCTGCGTCTCCTTGTGATACGTAAGCCCAAGGTAGGGCTCACACAGTGCTCTTTCCCCGCCACGCAAATTGCCAATTGCCTGTCTGGTTACGCCGAGTTCTCCAAGGCTCTAGGCATTGTGAACCAAGAGTTTGAAGGCAAATATGAATCTTCAAACGTCCCTAGTCCCTCTGTGCCTGAACGAATGGTTTCCGATCTTTCTAGGTGGGAGCAGTCCAACAATTCATTTCCCACTCCCAAGACGTTGTCTGTAATCCATCTTTGGCTCCTTCCCACCCACAGAGGGCTATGTACGGTGTAGTGCACCGGATTTTTTTTATTATCGAGGTTTGCTCCTCCCTAGATCCGCGTATGTGTTTTAGCCTGATGAATTCGCACCCTCAAGTTACCCAGAAACTACCTCAGGAGGAGGGTTGGTCTCTTCAGCTCACGCCTAACAACGATCTTGGGGTATGTATAGGTTATTTCATAAGGCCAAGAGAACTAACACCTGCAATGGACCGCAGTCCTTTCATGAACAGAATTTCACTAGGCCGAGGGTTGAAGGCAAGGGGGAAAGCCCACCTAACCCCCAACAGCCAGCACATCATATACCCCCTGTCCCTGTCTGTAGACTTTGCCCCTGTTATGTATATGATTTTAAAGAATGTATGTGTGTATCTCTAATAGTCTTTATCAACTCATGTAGCTGTTATATGTAGGTATGTTGTTTTTTTCCTTTTGTTAAACATAAAATGTTTTAAACCGTATTGTTCAGATTCCAGTGTAGGTCCTGTATTTTATTACAGTTTACTAGCCAGTAGTGGGGAATGCTGGTTTTTGTTGTATGGATTTTAATTACTTTCTTTAGTTTGGCTTGCTTAATTTTTCTCTGTGTAGTTAATTTATTGTAATTAAAATTATTTATAATTTTTCTTGTTTTGAGTTACTTGAATGTTTTAAAGTTCTGAATTTGTAATATACGTTTTGCATTTAATGTGTGTTATGTATATGATTTTAAAGAATGTATGTGTGTATCTCTAATAGTCTTTATCAACTCATGTAGCTGTTATAGGTAGATTGTTTTTCCTTTTGTTAACATAATGTTTAACCGTATTGTTCAGCTCCCTGTGTAGGTCTGTATTTATTACAGTTTCTAGCCATAGTGGGGAATGCTGTTGTTGTAAGAATTATGTTACTAATTTTCTTTGCTGTTCGTATTTCTTACATATTATCCGGCAGTGTGCTATGGTATGTTTGTCAGGACATGTCACGCATTAGGGTTCGTCTATCATAATATATTCTGTTCCTTGTATACATCTAAGCAGTTTCTTATTCGCACCACGTGTGTCCACGTAAGTGTGGCACTCTGAATATCTGATATGTCCATGCTGGAGCTTTCAGCGGTGTATAGGTATGGTCTACCTTTCAAGCTTTGTTTCCAATTTTGTGTTTTACTAGGCTGTTGGCCTCTTTTGTGCCTAAACCTGTGTTAATTTTGTTTAAACTGCTTCTTTCATTGTTTGCTTCTTTGACAATTGTCTCATTTCCTTCTAGTTCCACGTGTGATGATACCGACGCTAACATTAATTGGAGATATGCATTAAGCTGCAATTTTTTCTTAGCTTTGTCTGGTCGGATACATTCATGTGCGTTTATAGGAGATTGGATTACTGAGAGTGAGTCTGTTAAAACTTTGTTTTGTGGGATCGCCTAAAGTTATCTCTTCTGCCTTTATTATTACCCCCATCTGCAGTGACGATTCTGCAGTGACGATACCAAAGTTTCAGCCATACTAAAACTGTTCATTATTTTCCATGCCTATACTTCATATTTCTGTTCAGATCCATTGTAGATTTAACAGCCTTTAACAAATAAAAGCTTGGATGAGATTCATTGATGCAAATGGAAAGGTCTCCCTGATAACAAAGACGCACTTCGTAAATGAAACAGTTTGCGATTAGAACACAGACGGACCAATACCACACCAATGGCGATGACAAGACCTAGTGTCGACATGTGTAAGGCTATTACTCACCAAGCGGATGTGAACTAGAATGTATCTGAAATTCCATTCCCAACGATATGCCATCAAAGTGACATCACGGACGACTCTCGCGTGACTTGGGGTTAGGGCGAAGAATAAGCAAATAAGGAAACCGGATTAACTTCACCGTCAAGAAACTGGGATGGAATCTTAAAACAAGTTTGTCATATTCTTATCGCAGTCCTCCTCATTGTCTTATGCAGAATTGAATGATAGCGCGTTACAACAGAAAAAGCCTCTCAGTCATAAACGTTTATCAGCCCGTTTATCTCTTCTGCACTCTGGGGGAGGGGGGTTACGGGCATACTTGGGTCTTACTCCCGATTACCAACCTCGTGTTGTTGTTATTTTTCCCCCCTCGCCTGAACAGCGAATTGAACGCACTCCACCTTGGTTGCAGCTTCCAAATTCACATCTGGTTTTATCCATTCTGCCTACCGGAGGCCATTGTGAAAGTAACAGTTAAGTTGTATATAAACTAGTTTCCTGAATTCCATAGCCCATTGCGGTTTTCCACAGCCAGAACAATACATTCTCCACAGTTTTACCAAGCCTTTTTAAGTGCATGTATTACAAACTATTGAAAACGAAAATGAAGAGAAATGTTGAAGAAAACTGTTAATAAAATGGCTGTGATATACTAGTAGGAAGGAAGGTGAGTAGATGAGAATAAGTCTGTCGATATATAACGTCGTGACATAACGTAAAATGTTGAAGATCCATTACAACCAAAGGTCTTTGCTGAGACGGCACTTTTACAAATCTTAAGTGAAATGTAACAAGTGAGTTCACTGATCTAGGCATATATTATTTGCTTTTCAATGAATGCCAAGGCAGTGTCAACTACGTTGTGTTTGCGTAGCCTAAACTGGAACTTCAAATATCAGTGTGGGTCTGCTGTTGAAGATCATTATGTATTCTGGATGAAATTAGCAAGATAGTTGCCAGGACTCGGGAGCGTGTGAGGCCATTCAGTGTAGGCGCGGGAAAACTACTTTCAATGACGCGTGAAAGGTGGTATCTGTTTACACAACAAATAACCGCTTTTTACCACTTATCCGGGTTTCACAAAATCACCGAGGGCATACCGAAACATTTTAACGCGAAAGATGGCGGAAAGTAAAGGTGTGAAAGAAAATCTTTCCAACAGGCGTGATGTCGTACGAAATAATCAGTTGCTGTAAAAGATATAGCGTTACCCTAAAAATAAATGAGCACTTACGGACACAGTGAAGAATGAGAGTAACAAAAACTACATTTTAAAAAAGTATTTTTTAATGAGTATACAAAAACAAAACAGCCCGATGAGTTAAAAAAACATGAATAACAAAGTAACTTTTAAATAATAAAAACTACCATCCGATGATGTCAATGAAAAATCAAAGAAAAGAACGCCTGAGTTCAACTAAAAATGTGCTGAAGCTGTTGTCACGTGACAAATAAATTGTAAGTACTCTCGACACACAGTTTTTTTTTTTTTTGGCTTGAGAAAGTTCACGGACATCTGGGGAGAAATCTTAGCATAATCTTCATCATCATATCTTTTCATTAATCGGAAAACAACGTACAGCAATTATCGCTCCTCACCGATATCTACTTAAGACCGCCTTCTTGGGCAATACAAGAAAGGTCTCGGTTTATCTGGCTTCCTCTACTATTGTTTTCTCTCCGTGTTCTCTTTTCCGATTCTTTTCTTACCCTGTGTATTGCAATCAAGGGTATGTATGGCTAGTTGTTTCCGCAGTGTATGTTCCATCAGTCTTCACTTTCTCGTTTGTTCTATTCCCTACAACACTGACCTCGAAACCCTTGAATCGGTCGGTTGGATCGGAGGGTTGATCAGTGAGTTAACAATTCACTATCGTAAAACAAGCTATTGTTACCGAAACAGAACCAGGCTCGACAGTAAACATGACTCACTCTAATATCTTGGGGGCTAAGGAGATTTCTAAAATTGGATATACCAAGCTTCGTCTGTTTAATTCAAATGTTATCTCAGTGTTAACATACGGCTGTGAGAGTTGGAAAATAACAAAATCATTGGAGAACAAGCTGAATACATTCGAGAACAAATGTCTTCGAAAACTCATGAACATCAGTTGGAAAGAATTCAAGACTAATCGACAAATAAGAGAAGACTCTAGGCAGAAATATGTCTCCGACTATATAAGGAAAAGACGATGGTCATATATCGGTCATGTCCTACGAATGCAAAACAACAGAATACCACTACAGGCGCTCACTTGGGTTCCTGAGGTAAGCGGAAAAAAGGAAGACCAAAAGAAACACTCAGAAGAACAATAATAAGAGAAGGAAGAACGTTGGGCCTAAATAATGTGCAAGAGCTAAGAGGAGTGGCGTCACAACGAACAACCTGGAGAGCACTGGTTTCTGCCTTATGCGCCGTGTTTGGCGCTTAAAGAATTTATTATTATTATTAATTACTCACTGGGGTTCTTTAGAAATAGTCACCATAGGCATTCAGACACGCATCCCACTGCTTGGGTAGACGGCGGATGCCGTCCGAGAACAATGACTTTGGCTGCTTATTGAACCATTTGGTCACCGAGGCCCTGACGTCTGCATCGGAGTCGAATCGTTGTCCCTTTAGAGATTTTTGTAAGGGTCCGAACAAATGAAAGTCACATGGTGACAGATCGGGGCTGTAGGCTGGGTGTGGCAGAACTTCCCACCTTTTCCTTGCTAACGCTTCCTGCACAATGTTCGCAACATGTGGACGAGCATTGTCATGCAACAGAATCACACCACCCGAAAGCATGCCGGGTCGTTTATTCGTGATGGTTGTATGCAGGTTGTCTAGTGTGTCTTTGTAGCGGATGGCATTGATGTTCACGCCAGGCTCTTTAGAGTCTACCAATAGAAGCCCTTCATGGTCAAAAACATGCGGTCAGCATAACCTTACCGGCGGAAATCTGTGACTTGAATTTTTTGGGTTTTGGTGATCCGGGATGTTTCCAATGCATGCTCGCTGTTTTGCTGCACGGCTCAAAGTGGTGGCACCACGACTCATCGCCTGCCACTGTGTGCAACAGAAATGCATCACCCTCCTCTTCGTAACGCAGCAGGTGGTTCAAACTCCACCCCATGCGTTCTTCCTTATGGTGATCGGTCAGCATCCGTGAGACCCATTGTGAACACACCTTTCGATACTTCAGTTTCTTCGTAACCAAGAGACACAGCGAATTCCTCTGCTAGCGAACGTAAGCTCCGACGACGGTCCACCCGTATTGCTGCATCAATCTCGGCGATGGCTTCTTCTGTCGCAACAATATGCACCTGACCTGGCCACGGAAGATCTTTCGTTAACTGACGTCCTTCTCGAAACATTCGTGCCCAGTATTTCACTGTAGTCTTAGACACACTTTTGTCACCATACACTGCTTTCATTCGGCGATTAATGTCGACTCGTCGACATCCTTCGGCTGTTAGGAACTGAATCACCGCTCGCTGATTGTCGTAGATTTGTGATAGGTGAATAAGACTTAGTTTGGTCCCTTCTGAATAGACATAGAACTAGGTGATAGCTCAGTGAGATGATAAAATAGAAATAGATTTCACGAGTGAGATGGAGGAAATATATTAGATTCTGTCTCTGACCCTCGAGAAGCTCCTCTCAGTCAGCCTATCATCTACAACAGAGTTAGATTAGTCAGACAAATCTAATATAATATATATTAATATAAATAGGACCTCACATACCCACACACATAAGTGACGACAATAGACGCACAAACGTGAAAACTATGACAATGAAAAAATATAGATATTTGGGAACGAACTGATCACCACACTGATTTAGTTTAATAGAATTTTAATTATCAGACTAAAACTCCATCACAACACATAAAATTGCATCAAGCATATACAAATAGTCATAAAGTTAATTAATTGCTACAAGAATGATAGACCCATTTGTATGATCTTTTCCCCGATGTATAGCCCACAGTCCTTGTCACATAGGGAGTTATGTTCTATAAATTGTCTACATTTTCCTCTTTCTTCCACTCGGGTCCTCTAATTTTTTCTGTCACTCTTTACCCTTTTTCATATATATAATTTTTTCGCATTCGTTAGCTTGCGAATAATATTTTCTTTTCCCATTCGATAGTTTACCGTCTTTCTTTCTCATGCTGACTGAAACTCGATTACATAGATGTCAGTCAGACGTGAAGTGCGATTTAGTTGCAGTCCATCTCAGACATCGAGCCGACTTGGGTCTGCACCTTCAGATGACACGACACTCCTGAGTTAGATTCTCGACGTAAACGCGTGAGAATGCTAGGAGAGAGCCGACATCCGTCTGCATTTTCAACGGTCAACAAGTAGTTGCATCGGCCGAACGCTTAAGCAGGAGCGAATATTTACACCTTATAGTCGCAGTTTCAGACATCTGTCGTCTGGAAATCTCAGCTGACACGGCTCACTGTTGGCCCAGTCAGCTCGAGGTGCGAAGTAGTATAAGTGTCAGTTATGTAAGACGTCTAGTAATGGTAATGTTAAACGTAAGGTGTTTTACACGGGAAAGGGGAGATGATTTCGGAGTTTGAGAAAATGTGGGATTGTTTGCCCCTGTTTCCAAATATCCACCCAGGAGCTGAAATCTGATTTCATTTGAGTCTCCAACATCTCCAGTAGACGGAACCCACGTGCTTAGCGAATGAAGCTTGTATAGCAAATTTCATAGTTCTCGTCAGATTTGTGACGAGCTTCTAAATACCTATCTAGTGAATTATCCTAGTCGTGGCGTTACCGTAGTGCTGTGGTGAGATTAATATAATAGATCTCTAGTATTTTGTGAAGTGATTTAGTGTTAAAATCGCCGATCTCATTTTAAACTAGTTCTGTGTCCAGAGTGCTTAATTTATAGTTTGTATTATTTTCTAGTGACGTGTTTCAGTGGATAGCAGAATAAATTATATCTTAGCTTACTAAACAATAATGTAGCTATAATGAAGTTAAATTTTACTGCTAAGAAATCAGACGAGATCATATTTTTCTAAGCTAACTTACAAATGCTAGAAACCTCATGAGATGTTGACGGAACACGCACGTGTTCCTAAATTCATGGGGATTGATGATTTTTTTTTAAGATATAACTTACTTTACGGGAAATTTAAATGATAAGTCAAGCAGTACACTTGCGGTTTAATAATGTAAGTTATAGTGGGTACATATTGTAAAAATTATTTGATATGTGTTCTTTCTTTTATATAGTGAAACGGTGGTACCAAACTTTACCAGCGTTCTAGTACGTGAACTTTATTTGGGAAGAAACAAATCACTTTCATTACCTGAACTGTAACAGTTAAATGAAGTAAGAGGCCTTCGCGCCAGAATTAATTCTTCCAGAATAACTCTTCAGTACAATTCAGCCCGTTGTGGCAAGCAAAGATCAGAAACATTCCGACAGAGTTTTGACTAGTACTGTGGCGACCAAATATAGTAACTTCCTGAAAGTAGACACCGATCCGACATTCCTTAAATTCTAGAAACCAAAGCTAATGACATTGTGCTCTGCTAACTTTCGTGCCTGGACAATATTTTATGTGACTTAATCAGACATTCGAAAAATTAGAACACCCAAGGAATCGTTCCCTGAGAGTTTAGTACGTCTTTTGGAACTGGGGATTTCTTGGTCAAGGACTGCATTTTCGGGTCTGTGTGAAGGTCCTAGAATTGAGTATGTTCCCAGAGGCAGCGAGCAAAGTTGTGAGTATAACTGCATGGCCATGGCTGAATGAATGAGTGTACGCAGATCAGAGTGTTATTTTACAGTTATAGATTGTCACCCATTTACTGTCTTAATTCTTTTTGTTTAACCTGCAGAATTTGTTACTATTTGCTAGAGTTTCTTTACTTCTTAGGCTAAATCAGATTATTCAACTCTGTGCATACATTTACGAGAAAAGAAGAAAAACTCTTAGCCTAAACCCTACGTATCTATAACTCTTTGGGCCATCATCTGTTCTCTTAACGGGGCTGTGGGCTAAACCTAGAGCTAAGATCATAACGGGGATATCATCCTTGTAGCATTTTTTTTCTTAAATTTTATGACTATTTGTATATGTTTTTCCTTGATGTATTTTTGGTGTTGTGAGAAGATTTTTTTTTTTTGATGATAATAATAAAAATCTCTCTCTTGAACTAAATCAGTGCGTTGGTCAGCTCGTTCAAATACATATAAATTCATTGTGATAGATTCCCACGTCTGTGTGTTTACCTGTCGTCACGTGTATGTGCGTGCCCGTGAGTAGATAGAGATATATTAATATATATATATATATATCTGTGTGTAGACTGTCTGACGCCTTTAAAAGCGGTCGTAGAAGATAGGTGAGAGAGAGAAGATTATCTCGATTCTCAAAGACAGCTTCTTTATCACATTCTATCATCTCACGTGTGGGAAATTCTATTGTGGGTTTTTTTTTGTTCACCAGCTCTCACTGTGACTATCACTCATTCCAACCTATTCTGAAGGGACCAACCCTAGTCTTAATACTCCTATCAAAATCTACGACAAATGGGTTCTCGCCCGACGGATTTTTGAACTTAGAATAGGAAGACGAGTACGACAAATGTGGACTTACGACATATGGTCTATCTGGATTTTGAACTTAAGATTCTTTATTCTGTAATAGAGTAAGAGTGTGATGTCTTGTGAGTTTTGTATCTTTTAAAATAATTTATCCCCTAGACTAACGATCTGTTTACGGGCGTGCTGACAACACAAACTGATAAGTTTTTTTTTTTTCCACGGCATTAAGAAGCAGTATACATTAAGTTTACAGGTTGATTTGTCGGAATACATGTTAATTAATGATTTTGTAATACTAAACGCTGGTAAAGTTTTGTGAGTGTATAACATTCACTGGGTTTTGAAGAAGTAGGTGTTTGAGCAAAAGCTAAGGAGTGCGTTTCGGACTATTTGTCCAGATTAATTGCCTCCCTTACCCTAACTGTCTTCAGGGGTGAACTTGATAGTGGACTTTATAATTAAGGGATTATTTTTCTCTTTAATTTTTGCAATAATTATTTTGCTTTTCCACTGTAGCAACTTATTTTTCAGAAGTAATCTTAACTACCATTTAGTTGGCGTAGTCGTGTTTTGCATTAAGTGCTTTATTGCCGATAATAGCAGCGATAGTTAGATTTTAATTTGGAGGAGGTATCCCAGGGTTAAGGATATCATCTTTTGATTTTTGGTAATTTTTTTTTTCTCGTAAGTGGTAGGAACCAGTGTATCCTTTTTCCTATTTTCTTTCTCCACTAGTCTCAGTCACTGACATAATATGGCCGAGAGGGCAAAGCTTAGACAACTCCTCAGGGACGAAGCGAGAGAGGAGGGACTGGAAGGAGAAGAAGCGAAAGCATTTGTCAGAGACGAACTTGAGAGATATGATGCGGAGAGGAAAGCAGCTGAAGCTAAAAGAAGCTAAGAAAAAGACGAGGAAAGCAGAAGAAGATGGATGAGAGAAAGAAGAAAGGAGAGAGACAGCATGAGAAGAGAGAGGAGAGGACAGCATGAGGAAAGAGAGAAGGAGAGACAGCATGAGGAAAAGGAGAGAGAAGAGAGAAGGAGAGACAGCATGAGTTGGCTCTTAAAACTCTAGAATTTCAAAGTCGTGGTGCTGCCTCTACCTCCAGCAATGGAGAGTCTTCTCCTCATTCTTCCTTAACTGATCCTTCTAACAGTCAATCTCTTCACCTCACTGCTATGTCTTTTCCGCTAGAATCTTTCCCTTGTCCAAATGAGAAGATTGACACTTGGCTAGAAAAATTTGAGAAAATTGCAACTCTGTACGGTTTAGAGAGGTCGCGTTGGAACATGAAGCTTTCCCAGGCTTTGAAAAGTTCTGCGTATGATGTTTACGCCAAACTGGAAAGCAGCCAACAAGACAACTATGATCTGTTGAAGAAAGCGTTACTGGAGCGCTTTGAAATGAACGCTCGCAAATTTTTGCAACTGTTTCGCAACAGCCGGAAAGAGAATTCTGAAACTTTTCAGCAGTTCTCGTCTCGTTTGAAGGGTTATCTGACAAAGTGCCTAGAGCTCTCACAGCTCCCCTCTACCTATGAAGGTCTTGAGGAATTTGTTTTAACAGAACAAATAAAGAACACATTGTCTGCAGATACCCGGAGATTTCTAGCTGAGCAGGGTGCAGAAAAGCTCGAAGACATCCTAGAGAAGTCTGAGCGTTACCAAAATGCGCTGGCTGAACTACCGGCCACAAAGCGGAAACCGACAGAGGAGCATTTTCGAAAACATAACCTAGAGCAATCTTCTCAGGCTTCTAACCAAAATAACCACAGAGAAACTGGACCTCAAAACCCCCCTCCTGAAAAATCCAAGTTCTACAAGAACAAGTACCCAGACCACCCCAAACAGTCTGATCAACCCGACCGTCCTTCATGGCAGCGTGGCCAGAAAGGGCAAGGTGAAAAAGGGAAAACCCCTGCGCACGGGACTAAGGATCAGAGCAAGCACACCGAGCCGAAGCGCATCGGATGCTTACAAACAACAGACTCGCAGGAAAGAATTATTGTCAGTGATTCTCAAACGGAGGGAGAGAGACCCTCTACGCGAGGTACGGTTGTTTTAAACGGGACTTCAACATATTGTTTGTTTGACACGGGGCTTTCTTTTGATTGCATTGTTGCCAGGCACCTGGTCAAACCCGGTCAAGAGACAGAAGAAACCGTTAAACTGTGTGGAGTTCTTAGGAGTGATGCACCAACAACGCTTCCCATCGCATTGGTGGAGATACACTCTGACTTTGTCAGAGGGGTGATCAAAGCGGCTGTTATGGACGACCCCATCTACCCAGTCATACTCGGCTGTAGATATGTGTTTATTGGGAAACCGGAAGAGCCAATAGTGGCAACAGTAACCACAAGAGGGCAAGCCAAGAAGGAACGGGAGCCTGCGCCAAATTTGTTACCCATGGAACTTAAAGAGGCGCAACAAAAGGACCCTACTTTGGAACCCTGCTTTAGGAAACTGCCCATGGCCAAAGACCCTAGACAACACGGGGACATCTTTTCTAAGGATGGCGTGCTGTATCGGAGAACGGGCAAGCCTGAACAAGGCTCTAATCAGCTCCTAGTACCGAAAAAGTACAGAAGTCAAATCCTAGAAATGGGGCACTCTCTCCCGTTTAGCGGACATATGGGACAGAACGCCACACAGCAACGTATACAGACTCACTATTGGTGGCCAGGGATGAACACTGATATACTCAGATATGTGAAATCCTGTGCCCAGTGTCAACGGGTAGCACCCAAGCACTGGACTGCCCCAGTTCCCCTGGGGCAAACGCCAATTGTGGGGACTCCATTCGAACGGGTTGCTGTCGACATCGTTGGACCCCTAGAAAGGACCAAACGAAAACACAGGTTTATCCTGACTTTAGTCGACACATGCACTATGTGGGCCGAAGCAATACCGCTAACATGCACAGACTCGAAGCATGTCGCAGAAGCCCTAGTGCAGATCTTTACACGGTTGGGATTCCCTCAACAAGTTTTGACGGACAATGGATCCCAATTCCGTAGCCTGTTAATGGAGGAGATCTTTAAGATCTTGAGGGCCAAACACATCCACACCAGCCCGTACCATCCGGCCGGAAATGGGCTCGTGGAACGTTTCAACGGCAGCCTCACCACCATGCTACGCAAGCTGGCACAAGAAAAGCCGGAGGACTGGGACCTTTTCATTCCTGCAGCCCTATTCGCTTACAGGGAAGTTCCCCAGGCCTCTACAGGATTTCCTCCAGCTACGCTTTTATTCGGCAGACCTATAAAGGGGCCGCTTGAAGCATTACTTCGGTCCCTGACAGACCAGAAGGCGGATGAGACAGTCGTCTCAGCCAGTAGATATGTATCGGAACTGAAGGAAAGGCTACAGCTAGGATGGGACCTAGCAACAGCAAACCTTAAGAAAGCTCGCGCAAAGCACGCTAGACGATACAATCAAGCAGCAAAGGAGAGAGAATTACAACCAGGAGATAAAGTTTTGTTGTTGTTGCCAACCGGAAGCAACAAGCTACGCATCGGGTGGCAAGGGCCGTTCACCGTCCTGAAAAAGATCTCGAGAACCAATTACCAGATCTCTATCAAAGGAAAGGAGAAAGTCTACCACGTGAATCTACTAAAGAAATACTTGGAAAGACCAGTGCCATCCCCGAACATCTCCTGGCCATCGCCATAGCTACAGAGGATGTCGAAGATGACGATAGTTGCATGGAATACCCTTTGCAACAAACTGAATCTGTCGAAGATGTAAAATTTGGGGACACTCTCTCTGAAGCACAACAGACAGAAACGAAGGCTTTACTGAACCAGTACACGGCGGTGCTAACGGATGTACCTGGACGAACACATCTCGTAGAGTTCGAGATGAAACTTACAAATGAGACACCTGTTCGAACCAGAGTTTACCCTATTCCGTATGCAAAAGCTGATACGCTACGCGCAGAGATAGACAAGCTACGTAAAACAGGAATTATTAGTGAGTCCACGTCTCCCTATAGTGCGAGCGTAGTGCTGCTACAGAAGCCCAATAAGGAAGTTCGGCTGTGCATCGATTACCGGCTACTTAACACAGTAACGGAATTTCAGCCGGAACCACTCCAAAGCGCTTCTGAGCTGTTTAGCAAGCTAAGCAAGGCACGGATTTTCTCAAAGATTGACTTGAGTAAGGGTTACTATCAGATACCAGTCAAAGAGGAAACTAAGCCTTTGCTGGCTTTCAGCACCAGCGAAGGACACTATACGTTTAACGTGATGCCATTCGGTTTACACAACGCACCAGGAGTGTTCACAAGGATGATGAGAAAGCTGTTAGAGCCATTGCACAGTTCACATATCCACAATTTTATGGATGATATACTAATTGCAACTGACACCTACGAAGAACACATTGCTACGGTCGAGATGCTCCTCAGGAGACTACAGGAAACTGGACTCACAGCTAGACCTAGCAAATGTTTAATCGGCTTTGAAAAACTTGACTTCCTGGGGCACACCATTGCTCACGGTGCTATGTGGCCAGTTGCTAAAAACGTAGAGAAGATACGTGCAGCGAAGAGGCCAAGGACGAAGAAAGAAACACGATCGTTCCTATCGCTATGTGCTTACTACCAGAAATTCATCAAAAACTTCAACGGTTTAACAGCACCCCTTACGGACCTTACGAAAAAGGGGCGACCGGAGAAAGTTATCTGGGATCCTAAGTGCGAAGACGCTTACGCCACGCTCAAGAAACAGTTGTCTGAATATCCAATTCTGCGACTGCCGGATATTACCAAACCCTTCGTATTGCGCGTCGACGCATCAGGGCAAGGCATCGGGTCAACTCTGCTTCAGGCTGGCGACGACGATCCAAACCAGCTATTCCCAGTGGCATACGGTAGTCGTAAACTGAATAAGGCAGAGCAAAACTACTCCACAGTGGAAAGAGAATGTCTGGCATTAGTTCATGGCATAAGAAGGCACCACGAATACCTTTACGGAGTGTCATTCACGGTGCAGACTGACCATGCCCCACTAGCGTTTCTCGGGGCTAATAAGGAATTTAATGCGAAAATAATGCGCTGGGCATTGCTGCTAAGTGTATATTCCTTTAAAGTCGAATACATTCCAGGGAAACAAAACGTTGGGGCAGACTTCATGAGTAGGACTTGCACAGAGATGGAGGGGGGAGATGAGAGGGAAGAGGACAGACACCCTGAAGCTACGGATATAGGAAATTTATTTCCATAACGTAGACATGGAGTGCTTCCATATCTTAAGGGGGGACGTCCTGTCACATAGGGAGTTATGTTCTATAAATTGTCTACATTTTCCTCTTTCTTCCACTCGGGTCCTCTAATTTTTTCTGTCACTCTTTACCCTTTTTTATATATATAATTTTTTCGCATTCGTTAGCTTGCGAATAATATTTTCTTTTCCCATTCGATAGTTTACCGTCTTTCTTTCTCATGCTGACTGAAACTCGATTACATAGATGTCAGTCAGACGTGAAGTGCGATTTAGTTGCAGTCCATCTCAGACATCGAGCCGACTTGGGTCTGCACCTTCAGATGACACGACACTCCTGAGTTAGATTCTCGACGTAAACGCGTGAGAATGCTAGGAGAGAGCCGACATCCGTCTGCATTTTCAACGGTCAACAAGTAGTTGCATCGGCCGAACGCTTAAGCAGGAGCGAATATTTACACCTTATAGTCGCAGTTTCAGACATCTGTCGTCTGAAATTCACTGACACGGCTCACTGTTGGCCCGGTCAGCGTGAGGTGCGAAGTAGTATAAGTGTCAGTTATGTAGACGTCTAGTAATGGTAATGTTAAACGTAAGGTGTTTTACACGGGAAAGGGGAGATGATTTCGGAGTTTGAGAAAATGTGGGATTGTTTGCCCCTGTTTCCAAATATCCACCCAGGAGCTGAAATCTGATTTCATTTGAGTCTCCAACATCTCCAGTAGACGGAACCCACGTGCTTAGCGAATGAAGCTTGTATAGCAAATTTCATAGTTCTCGTCAGATTTGTGACGAGCTTCTAAATACCTATCTAGTGAATTATCCTAGTCGTGGCGTTACCGTAGTGCTGTGGTGAGATTAATATAATAGGTCTCTAGTATTTTGTGAAGTGATTTAGTGTTAAAATCGCCGATCTCATTTAAACTAGTTCTTTGTCCCGAGTGCTTAATTTATAGTTTGTATTATTTTCTAGTGACGTGTTTCAGTGGATAGCAGAATAAATTATATCTTAGCTTACTAAACAATAATGTAGCTATAATGAAGTTAAATTTTACTGCTAAGAAATCAGACGAGATCATATTTTTCTAAGCTAACTTACAAATGCTAGAAACCTCATGAGATGTTGACGGAACACGCACGTGTTCCTAAATTCATGGGGATTGATGATTTTTTTTTTAAGATATAACTTACTTTACGGGAAATTTAAATGATAAGTCAAGCAGTACACTTGCGGTTTAATAATGTAAGTTATAGTGGGTACATATTGTAAAAATTATTTGATATGTGTTCTTTCTTTTATATAGTGAAACGGTGGTACCAAACTTTACCAGCGTTCTAGTACGTGAACTTTATTTGGGAAGAAACAAATCACTTTCATTACCTGAACTGTAACAGTTAAATGAAGTAAGAGGCCTTCGCGCCAGAATTAATTCTTCCAGAATAACTCTTCAGTACAATTCAGCCCGTTGTGGCAAGCAAAGATCAGAAACATTCCGACAGAGTTTTGACTAGTACTGTGGCGACCAAATATAGTAACTTCCTGAAAGTAGACACCGATCCGACATTCCTTAAATTCTAGAAACCAAAGCTAATGACATTGTGCTCTGCTAACTTTCGTGCCTGGACAATATTTTATGTGACTTAATCAGACATTCGAAAAAATTAGAACACCCAAGGAATCGTTCCCTGAGAGTTTAGTACGTCTTTTGGAACTGGGGATTTCTTGGTCAAGGACTGCATTTTCGGGTCTGTGTGAAGGTCCTAGAATTGAGTATGTTCCCAGAGGCAGCGAGCAAAGTTGTGAGTATAACTGCATGGCCATGGCTGAATGAATGAGTGTACGCAGATCAGAGTGTTATTTTACAGTTATAGATTGTCACCCATTTACTGTCTTAATTCTTTTTGTTTAACCTGCAGAATTTGTTACTATTTGCTAGAGTTTCTTTACTTCTTAGGCTAAATCAGATTATTCAACTCTGTGCATACATTTACGAGAAAAGAAGAAAAACTCTTAGCCTAAACCCTACGTATCTATAACTCTTTGGGCCATCATCTGTTCTCTTAACGGGGCTGTGGGCTAAACCTAGAGCTAAGATCATAACGGGGATATCATCCTTGTAGCATTTTTCTTAAATTTTATGACTATTTGTATATGTTTTTCCTTGATGTATTTTTGGTGTTGTGAGAAGATTTTTTTTTTGATGATAATAATAAAAATCTCTCTCTTGAACTAAATCAGTGCGTTGGTCAGCTCGTTCAAATACATATAAATTCATTGTGATAGATTCCCACGTCTGTGTGTTTACCTGTCGTCACGTGTATGTGCGTGCCCGTGAGTAGATAGAGATATATATATATATATATATATATATATATCTGTGTGTAGACTGTCTGACGCCTTTAAAAGCGGTCGTAGAAGATAGGTGAGAGAGAGAAGATTATCTCGATTCTCAAAGACAGCTTCTTTATCACATTCTATCATCTCACGTGTGGGAAATTCTATTGTGGTTTTTTTTTTCACCAGCTCTCACTGTGACTATCACTCATTCCAACCTATTCAGAAGGGACCAACCCTAGTCTTAATACTCCTATCTAAAATCTACGACAAATGGGTTCTCGTCCGACGGATTTTTGAACTTAGAATAGGAAGACGAGTACGACAAACGTGGACTCGTCTATCTGGATTTTGTACTTAAGATTCTTTATTCTGTAATAGAGTAAGAGTGTGATGTCTTGTGAGTTTTGTATCTTTTTAAAATAATTTATCCCCTAGACTAACGATCTGTTTACGGGCGTGCTGACCACACAAACTGATAGTTTTTTCCACAGCATTTAGAAATAATATACATTTTGGTTTACAGGTTGATTTTGTCGGAATACATGTTAATTAATGATTTTGTAATACTAAACGCTGGTAAAGTTTTGTGAGTGTATAACATTCACAAGGGTTTTAAAGAAGTAGGTGTTTGAGCAAAAGCAAAGGAGTGCGTTTCGGACTATTTGTCCAGATTAATTGCCTCCCTTACCCTAACTGTCTTCAGGGGTGAACTTAAAGTGGATTTTATAATTAAGGGTTTATTTTTCTCTTTAATTTTTGCAATAATTATTTTGCTTTTCCACTGTAGCAACTTATTTTTCAGAAGTAATCTTAACTACCATTTAGTTGGCGTAGTCGTGTTTTGCATTAAGTGCTTTATTGCCGATAATAGCAGCGATAGTTAGATTTTACTTTGGAGGAGGTATCCCAGGGTTAAGGATATCATCTTTTGATTTTTGGTATTTTTTTTCTCGTAAGTGGTAGGAACCAGTGTATCCTTTTTCCTATTTTCTTTCTCCACTAGTCTCAGTCACTGACATAATATGGCCGAGAGGGCAAAGCTTAGACAACTCCTCAGGGACGAAGCGAGAGAGGAGGGACTGGAAGGAGAAGAAGCGAAAGCATTTGTCAGAGACGAACTTGAGAGATATGATGCGGAGAGGAAAGCAGCTGAAGCTAAAGAGCAGAAGAAGATGGACGAAGAAATGGAAATCCGTAGGGAGAGAGAAAGAGAGAAGGAGAGACAGCATGAGAAAAAAGAGAGGAGAGGACAGCATGAGAAAGAGAGAAGGAGAGACAGCATGAGGAAAGAGAGAAAAGAGAGAAGGAGAGACAGCATGAGTTGGCTCTTAAAACTCTCGAATTCCAAAGTCGTGGTGCTGCCTCTACCTCCAGCAATGGAGAGTCTTCTCCTCATTCTTCCTTAACTGATCCTTCTAACACTCAATCTCTTCACCTCACTGCTATGTCTTTTCCGCTAGAATCTTTCCCTTGTCCAAATGAGAAGATTGACACTTGGCTAGAAAAATTTGAGAAAATTGCAACTCTGTACGGTTTAGAGAGGTCGCGTTGGAACATGAGCTTTCCCAGGCTTTGAAAAGTTCTGCGTATGATGTTTACGCCAAACTGGAAAGCAGCCAACAAGACAACTATGATCTGTTGAAGAAAGCGTTACTGGAGCGCTTTGAAATGAACGCTCGCAAATTTTTGCAACTGTTTCGCAACAGCCGGAAAGAGAATTCTGAAACTTTTCAGCAGTTCTCGTCTCGTTTGAAGGGTTATCTGACAAAGTGCCTAGAGCTCTCACAGCTCCCCTCTACCTATGAAGGTCTTGAGGAATTTGTTTTAACAGAACAAATAAAGAACACATTGTCTGCAGATACCCGGAGATTTCTAGCTGAGCAGGGTGCAGAAAAGCTCGAAGACATCCTAGAGAAGTCTGAGCGTTACCAAAATGCGCTGGCTGAACTACCGGCCACAAAGCGGAAACCGACAGAGGAGCATTTTCGAAAACATAACCTAGAGCAATCTTCTCAGGCTTCTAACCAAAATAACCACAGAGAAACTGGACCTCAAAACCCCCCCCCTGAAAAATCCAAGTTCTACAAGAACAAGTACCCCAACCACCCCAAACAGTCTGATCAACCCGACCGTCCTTCATGGCAGCGTGGCCAGAAAGGGCAAGGTGAAAAAGGGAAAACCCCTGCGCACGGGACTAAGGATCAGAGCAAGCACACCGAGCCGAAGCGCATCGGATGCTTACAAACAACAGACTCGCAGGAAAGAATTATTGTCAGTGATTCTCAACCGGAGGGAGAGAGACCCTCTACGCGAGGTACGGTTGTTTTAAACGGGACTTCAACATATTGTTTGTTTGACACGGGGCTTTCTTTTGATTGCATTGTTGCCAGGCACCTGGTCAAACCCGGTCAAGAGACAGAAGAAACCGTTAAACTGTGTGGAGTTCTTAGGAGTGATGCACCAACAACGCTTCCCATTGCATTGGTGGAGATACACTCTGACTTTGTCAGAGGGGCGATCAAAGCGGCTGTTATGGACGACCCCATCTACCCAGTCATACTCGGCTGTAGATATGTGTTTATTGGGAAACCGGAAGAGCCAATAGTGGCAACAGTAACCACAAGAGGGCAAGCCAAGAAGGAACGGGAGCCTGCGCCAAATTTGTTACCCATGGAACTTAAAGAGGCGCAACAAAAGGACCCTACTTTGGAACCCTGCTTTAGGAAACTGCCCATGGCCAAAGACCCTAGACAACACGGGGACATCTTTTCTAAGGATGGCGTGCTTTATCGGAGAACGGGCAAGCCTGAACAAGGCTCTAATCAGCTCCTAGTACCGAAAAAGTACAGAAGTCAAATCCTAGAAATGGGGCACTCTCTCCCGTTTAGCGGACATATGGGACAGAACGCCACACAGCAACGTATACAGACTCACTATTGGTGGCCAGGGATGAACACTGATATACTCAGATATGTGAAATCCTGTGCCCAGTGTCAACGGGTAGCACCCAAGCACTGGACTGCCCCAGTTCCCCTGGGGCAAACGCCAATTGTGGGGACTCCATTCGAACGGGTTGCTGTCGACATTCGTTGGACCCCTAGAAAGGACCAAACGAAAACACAGGTTTATCCTGACTTTAGTCGACACATGCACTATGTGGGCCGAAGCAATACCGCTAACATGCACAGACTCGAAGCATGTCGCAGAAGCCCTAGTGCAGATCTTTACACGGTTGGGATTCCCTCAACAAGTTTTGACGGACAATGGATCCCAATTCCGTAGCCTGTTAATGGAGGAGATCTTTAAGATCTTGAGGGCCAAACACATCCACACCAGCCCGTACCATCCGGCCGGAAATGGGCTCGTGGAACGTTTCAACGGCAGCCTCACCACCATGCTACGCAAGCTGGCACAAGAAAAGCCGGAGGACTGGGACCTTTTCATTCCTGCAGCCCTATTCGCTTACAGGGAAGTTCCCCAGGCCTCTACAGGATTTCCTCCAGCTACGCTTTTATTCGGCAGACCTATAAAGGGGCCGCTTGAAGCATTACTTCGGTCCCTGACAGACCAGAAGGCGGATGAGACAGTCGTCTCAGCCAGTAGATATGTATCGGAACTGAAGGAAAGGCTACAGCTAGGATGGGACCTAGCAACAGCAAACCTTAAGAAAGCTCGCGCAAAGCACGCTAGACGATACAATCAAGCAGCAAAGGAGAGAGAATTACAACCAGGAGATAAAGTTTTGTTGTTGTTGCCAACCGGAAGCAACAAGCTACGCATCGGGTGGCAAGGGCCGTTCACCGTCCTGAAAAAGATCTCGAGAACCAATTACCAGATCTCTATCAAAGGAAAGGAGAAAGTCTACCACGTGAATCTACTAAAGAAATACTTGGAAAGACCAGTGCCATCCCCCGAACATCTCCTGGCCATCGCCATAGCTACAGAGGATGTCGAAGATGACGATAGTTGCATGGAATACCCTTTGCAACAAACTGAATCTGTCGAAGATGTAAAATTTGGGGACACTCTCTCTGAAGCACAACAGACAGAAACGAAGGCTTTACTGAACCAGTACACGGCGGTGCTAACGGATGTACCTGGACGAACACATCTCGTAGAGTTCGAGATGAAACTTACAAATGAGACACCTGTTCGAACCAGAGTTTACCCTATTCCGTATGCAAAAGCTGATACGCTACGCGCAGAGATAGACAAGCTACGTAAAACAGGAATTATTAGTGAGTCCACGTCTCCCTATAGTGCGAGCGTAGTGCTGCTACAGAAGCCCAATAAGGAAGTTCGGCTGTGCATCGATTACCGGCTACTTAACACAGTAACGGAATTTCAGCCGGAACCACTCCAAAGCGCTTCTGAGCTGTTTAGCAAGCTAAGCAAGGCACGGATTTTCTCAAAGATTGACTTGAGTAAGGGTTACTATCAGATACCAGTCAAAGAGGAAACTAAGCCTTTGCTGGCTTTCAGCACCAGCGAAGGACACTATACGTTTAACGTGATGCCATTCGGTTTACACAACGCACCAGGAGTGTTCACAAGGATGATGAGAAAGCTGTTAGAGCCATTGCACAGTTCACATATCCACAATTTTATGGATGATATACTAATTGCAACTGACACCTACGAAGAACACATTGCTACGGTCGAGATGCTCCTCAGGAGACTACAGGAAACTGGACTCACAGCTAGACCTAGCAAATGTTTAATCGGCTTTGAAAAACTTGACTTCCTGGGGCACACCATTGCTCACGGTGCTATGTGGCCAGTTGCTAAAAACGTAGAGAAGATACGTGCAGCGAAGAGGCCAAGGACGAAGAAAGAAACACGATCGTTCCTATCGCTATGTGCTTACTACCAGAAATTCATCAAAAACTTCAACGGTTTAACAGCACCCCTTACGGACCTTACGAAAAAGGGGCGACCGGAGAAAGTTATCTGGGATCCTAAGTGCGAAGACGCTTACGCCACGCTCAAGAAACAGTTGTCTGAATATCCAATTCTGCGACTGCCGGATATTACCAAACCCTTCGTATTGCGCGTCGACGCATCAGGGCAAGGCATCGGGTCAACTCTGCTTCAGGCTGGCGACGACGATCCCAAACCAGCTATTCCCAGTGGCATACGGTAGTCGTAAACTGAATAAGGCAGAGCAAAACTACTCCACAGTGGAAAGAGAATGTCTGGCATTAGTTCATGGCATAAGAAGGCACCACGAATACCTTTACGGAGTGTCATTCACGGTGCAGACTGACCATGCCCCACTAGCGTTTCTCGGGGCTAATAAGGAATTTAATGCGAAAATAATGCGCTGGGCATTGCTGCTAAGTGTATATTCCTTTAAAGTCGAATACATTCCAGGGAAACAAAACGTTGGGAGCAGACTTCATGAGTAGGACTTGCACAGAGATGGAGGGGGGAGATGAGAGGGAAGAGGACAGACACCCTGAAGCTACGGATATAGGAAATTTATTTCCATAACGTAGACATGGAGTGCTTCCATATCTTAAGGGGGGACGTCCTGTCACATAGGGAGTTATGTTCTATAAATTGTCTACATTTTCCTCTTTCTTCCACTCGGGTCCTCTAATTTTTTCTGTCACTCTTTACCCTTTTTCATATATATAATTTTTTCGCATTCGTTAGCTTGCGAATAATATTTTCTTTTCCCATTCGATAGTTTACCGTCTTTCTTTCTCATGCTGACTGAAACTCGATTACATAGATGTCAGTCAGACGTGAAGTGCGATTTAGTTGCAGTCCATCTCAGACATCGAGCCGACTTGGGTCTGCACCTTCAGATGACACGACACTCCTGAGTTAGATTCTCGACGTAAACGCGTGAGAATGCTAGGAGAGAGCCGACATCCGTCTGCATTTTCAACGGTCAACAAGTAGTTGCATCGGCCGAACGCTTAAGCAGGAGCGAATATTTACACCTTATTGTCGCAGTTTCAGACATCTGTCGTCTGGAAATCTCAGCTGACACGGCTCACTGTTGGCCCGGTCAGCGTGAGGTGCGAAGTAGTATAAGTGTCAGTTATGTAAGACGTCTAGTAATGGTAATGTTAAACGTAAGGTGTTTTACACGGGAAAGGGGAGATGATTTCGGAGTTTGAGAAAATGTGGGATTGTTTGCCCCTGTTTCCAAATATCCACCCAGGAGCTGAAATCTGATTTCATTTGAGTCTCCAACATCTCCAGTAGACGGAACCCACGTGCTTAGCGAATGAAGCTTGTATAGCAAATTTCATAGTTCTCGTCAGATTTGTGACGAGCTTCTAAATACCTATCTAGTGAATTATCCTAGTCGTGGCGTTACCGTAGTGCTGTGGTGAGATTAATATAATAGATCTCTAGTATTTTGTGAAGTGATTTAGTGTTAAAATCGCCGATCTCATTTTAAACTAGTTCTGTGTCCAGAGTGCTTAATTTATAGTTTGTATTATTTTCTAGTGACGTGTTTCAGTGGATAGCAGAATAAATTATATCTTAGCTTACTAAACAATAATGTAGCTATAATGAAGTTAAAATTTTACTGCTAAGAAATCAGACGAGATCATATCATTTTTTCTAAGCTAACTTACAAATGCTAGAAACCTCATGAGATGTTGACGGAACACGCACGTGTTCCTAAATTCATGGGGATTGATGATTTTTTTTTTAAGATATAACTTACTTTACGGGAAATTTAAATGATAAGTCAAGCAGTACACTTGCGGTTTAATAATGTAAGTTATAGTGGGTACATATTGTAAAAATTATTTGATATGTGTTCTTTCTTTTATATAGTGAAACGGTGGTACCAAACTTTACCAGCGTTCTAGTACGTGAACTTTATTTGGGAAGAAACAAATCACTTTCATTACCTGAACTGTAACAGTTAAATGAAGTAAGAGGCCTTCGCGCCAGAATTAATTCTTCCAGAATAACTCTTCAGTACAATTCAGCCCGTTGTGGCAAGCAAAGATCAGAAACATTCCGACAGAGTTTTGACTAGTACTGTGGCGACCAAATATAGTAACTTCCTGAAAGTAGACACCGATCCGACATTCCTTAAATTCTAGAAACCAAAGCTAATGACATTGTGCTCTGCTAACTTTCGTGCCTGGACAATATTTTATGTGACTTAATCAGACATTCGAAAAATTAGAACACCCAAGGAATCGTTCCCTGAGAGTTTAGTACGTCTTTTGGAACTGGGGATTTCTTGGTCAAGGACTGCATTTTCGGGTCTGTGTGAAGGTCCTAGAATTGAGTATGTTCCCAGAGGCAGCGAGCAAAGTTGTGAGTATAACTGCATGGCCATGGCTGAATGAATGAGTGTACGCAGATCAGAGTGTTATTTTACAGTTATAGATTGTCACCCATTTACTGTCTTAATTCTTTTTGTTTAACCTGCAGAATTTGTTACTATTTGCTAGAGTTTCTTTACTTCTTAGGCTAAATCAGATTATTCAACTCTGTGCATACATTTACGAGAAAAGAAGAAAAACTCTTAGCCTAAACCCTACGTATCTATAACTCTTTGGGCCATCATCTGTTCTCTTAACGGGGCTGTGGGCTAAACCTAGAGCTAAGATCATAACGGGGATATCATCCTTGTAGCATTTTTCTTAAATTTTATGACTATTTGTATATGTTTTTCCTTGATGTATTTTTGGTGTTGTGAGAAGATTTTTTTTGATGATAATAATAAAAATCTCTCTCTTGAACTAAATCAGTGCGTTGGTCAGCTCGTTCAAATACATATAAATTCATTGTGATAGATTCCCACGTCTGTGTGTTTACCTGTCGTCACGTGTATGTGCGTGCCCGTGAGTAGATAGAGATATATTAATATATATATATATCTGTGTGTAGACTGTCTGACGCCTTTAAAAGCGGTCGTAGAAGATAGGTGAGAGAGAGAAGATTATCTCGATTCTCAAAGACAGCTTCTTTATCACATTCTATCATCTCACGTGTGGGAAATTCTATTGTGGTTTTTTTTTCCATCAGCTCTCACTGTGACTATCACTCATTCCAACCTATTCTGAAGGGACCAACCCTAGTCTTAATACTCCTATCTAAAATCTACGACAGTCCTGTTAGAAGAAAAGTGATAGCCACAAAGAGTCACGGATACATATGATTTAGTCTAAGATTTCCCTTTAAAGGTATGAACAGACTTAGATAGTAGTATGATCTATCCTAAGGAAAAAATATACCTGCAGTAGCAACAATTTGCATAAATGGAATTACAAAGTGGGTGAATAAATAGTTATCATAAAACATCACTCAAGTCTACTTTCACTCGGTTCTTTCATCAGGATACCCTGGCTCACGTTCTTACCTAATAGCTTGCTGGTGTTCGCCAACAGGCGCAATGTATGACGCACCGTTTAAATCTGTCTATCTTTTGCTGAAGCGGATTCCCAGCTCTACAGATCGTGGTTTCATTCACGGGGTCCGGGGAGCGTCCTCTTCGTGCGATAATTTTCTTTACAGATTTAAGTTAGTGTCACTTCACTCCGTTCAGGTAAGAATTAGTTTTAAGCGGGCACACAGTGTCAGAATCACGAGGTTTCCCTTATTTAGGAAGATGACCGGTTTGTAAATTCTTTCAATAGATAATTATTGTTTACACCCACAGTTCGTCAAAATGTCGGAAGGTCAATGATTTGTAATGTTTTTCTCTCGCCACAGGGCTGCATGTATATTAGAGTTTTTTTTGTGTGAAGAATTTTGAGCTGGCTCAAAGGCAAGTATAAGCATTTAGTCCTTAAAAAAACCGTTAGTGAGAGTTGTACTCTGTCTATTTATGGAGACACACGCACTGTCAGACAGGTGTTAACTTGTAAACCCACCTGGCTAAAGGTAAAATGTTTCTTCTCTCAATTGTACTCAAACGCTGGCAAAGTTGGGTCACCCCAGTTTCACTGAATAAAGAAAAACAACATATGCAATATTTATACAGACTATGTACTCGGTCATAACTTACATTATGAACTGCAAGCGGAGGCCTTGACTTAACGTTTAAACTTCCAGTGAAATAAGTTATATTCATAAAATCAGTTATCATGAATTAGAAATACATATGTATTTCGTCAATACTCAATGATGAATCAGTGCAGTTATAAGTTAGTTGAAAATATTCTCGACTGATTCATTTACAACTGCATGAGTTTTAAGCTAGAAATTATAATTTATTCTGCTTTCCACTGAAACACTTCAGCTAGAGAATATAACAAACTTATAATTTAATCACTCTGCACAAAAGAAACTAGTGAAATATAATAAGCGATTTAACACTTAATCACACGCAAAATACTAGATTATATTTACCTCAACACAGAACTACTAAGAACTTAAACCACTTCGACCAACTAATTGCCATCTACTATCAACAGAGATTCTTAGGAATCGAACGTAGGTTGTTCTAGTCTTGACTGCGAAGTTGCTGAGTGAATGAAATCTAAAACTCCGGTTATATCTTAAACCCCTGACAAAGGATGCACGCTATTGCGAGACCCCGAAATCGTCTCCCCTGCTCGTCTTAACACTTACGCCGAGGCGTTAGTTTCACCTCACACTATCGCTGAGAAAACTACCGTAAAGCTTCGTGTCAGAAGAAAATATCAGACTATATGTCTCCTCATCATGTCTGACAGAGTGAATTCTCACACGTTTACGTCGAGAATCTAGCCCAGGAGCGCCGTGTCATGAGAAAAGTATAGACACATGTCGGCTTTCTGTGTCTGACGGAATGCATTCTAACGCTCTACGCTCACATCCCGATTATTTTAACGGTCTGCAGCACAACCAATGAATACTAGGAGAATGAACACTTACACACTTGTACATTCGTATGTGCTTATTACGTCAGATGTGACGTCATCATGCTCCTCCTACGAATGTCCACTTGGCGCAGCACGGTCGGGTTTTATTTGAACACGCCTCGTATAATGATGCTTCTATCTCAAGGCAGTGTTCATTAGATATTTCCGAAGTCAAGAACAATGCTGCATTGACAGGGTAATTGTTAACTTAATCGGTCCGCCGCCTTTTATAAAGAATTAAGCAATTATTAATTTCAGCTCGTTCAAGCCCCCACCCTGATTTACTCAGTGGAATTCTTCATATTATGGTATAGCTCTGTTTAGAGTGTATTTAGTAAATTGACTGAGACAAATATGCAGTACATTCAAAGCGATTAAATCGACGTTAAATGTGTACGTTTCAAATAACAGATTTAAAAGTCATTTAGGTTTTAACAAGGTTTTGAAGAAATGAATAATTATTTATTAAAAAAAAGTTTATCATCACTGTTGTGATGAGATAGAAAGGTATAAAGGAGGTCACTTGGCATTTATGTGTTACTTAGCTGTCAGTGGCGGTTATGCTCCTTCTGATGGTTTGGTTCTTGGTTGACTAATCACGCTCGTCGCTGGTCAAGGTTGTAGGGCGCAGCACGTTCGCAGAAATGTCAGGGAGTGTTTACGAAGTTGGTCCCTCATCTTAAAGCTCAGGCCACTTTTCCTTTCTTGTTCCAGAGATAGTACCCTCAACTGGTACCACCAAAAACTATGATAAAAGAATAGAAAAACGCTCTCCTGAGTATTGCGTTTTCCAACACATAGTTATGGGTCCCTTTCTCCTATTCCACCTGTGATGAAGTGAATCTGTATCACAACGCGCTCAAATTTCCCCGCTTCAAAACCAGTCCGCATATTTTTTTAAATCTATAAATAACTACAATATTTGACATTTGTCTGAGGGGCAAAGTCCATTTACCGCTAAAAATTTAACTAGAGAATTTCAATTTTTCTACTACCACAGGTTAAAAGTTACTACCCCATACACACACACACCCACCCTAATATTTATCGAAGGACGTAGTCAAAATTAACAACCAATCAGATCGTTTCCATATTTTGTAGTGGTAATAAAATTTTGGTTGACGAGAAATAAATGCCGATTCTGTGTTTTTGACCAAAATTAAATAATTTATTTCTCAATAACTAAAGGAAATTAGAATGAAAGGGATATCTTGAATTATAGCGCTGATATTGATTAATATATCAACCTAAAGATTCCCACTTAATAAAATTATCTTGACTTAGAAAAATTTAATTTACTGATATTTTAGATCAGGGTAGACCTACAATTAATTACAAAAAAATTACCCAGATGAAACTGTTAAGGAATAACCAAAGGAAAATTAGATAGAACGATAGGGGTAAATTGGCCGTTTAATTATCACTTTTGATATTTGAAATCGGTCCATAAATAACGGAGATATAAAATACCCAAATGTAATCAGACGAACGAACACACTTAGAATCGCTCCAGTTATAATCCAAAAAAGTTAATTTTTTTTTGACTCGACTTCTGATTGGTTAGGGGTAGGGTAATAAAATTTACAACTACTTGAAAAATCAGGCCATTGTAGTTTGAACCGCCATTTCAAAAACTAACAAGCACTGCCAAGTTGAGATCAGCGGGAAAGCCTTGTGACCAAGCTTTTGCCGTCTGGACGATAAAACAGTCTAAAAACCTATTTACTGCTAGTCAAGCTTGTGCATGTGTTATTATTCTTTACTTGGGGGTTGTATTACCAGTTACAAAGTTGTTGCAGTAAACCTAGAGAAGACAGAACCTGTGGGCAGTGAATGCTTACAATATACCTGGAAGCTACATGCTGTATCTTCATTCAGGAGGCAACACTATTTGATTGATCTTGTAGATTCTGGAGCCAAAAGCATCAGACAGGCTGACCAGATAAGTCCCTCAGTACGGGCACACGAGAGTTCATCGCAATTCCATCCACCACAAAAAAAAGAATTTCCTGGGGTGTGGTGTAAAGAACAGACTCTCAAATAACTGACGAGTGTTAATAACAAGCATTGAAATCAGACTGTGGGGTACCCATTACAGTGACCTTTCCTTTTGTTACAAGTGATGGACAAAGTTTCCACCTTATTTATTTATATTCTGTAAATAACAATTTTCTTGATTTGACAATTCCTGTCCCAAAAGATTGAGGTACAGGAAGATTAAAAATTGTATATATATATATATATATATATATATATATATATATATATATATATATATATATATATATATATATATATATATATATATATATATATATATATATATATATATATATATATATATATATATATATATATATATATATATATATATATATATATACAGATATATATATACAGATATATATATACAGATATATATATACAGATATATATATATATATATATATATATATATATATATATATATATATATATATATCTGTATATATCTGTATATATCAAAACTTACACACAGTCTTACTTGAATTTTATTGAGTTAAAGTTCTGTTTGAAATTATTCATTCCTCATACTAAATACATTACCCTAGACACGTAGCGACATAACACAACAGAGATTAATGTACACTGGGTGAGATCAGAAGAGGTAGCGGATAGGGACCCTGAGAAATACATCATCATCACTCTTACTCAGGGAACTTACATAGCTTGACCTCACCTTGTTAACCCTTAATTTTATTAACATCAAAACCTCTTATCACACCACCATGCCATCTATCTCAGAATTTACCTTCGATGAGAATTAAGCTTAATCCCTCGAGAGAAAACTTTCTTTACATTTGAATTGAATAGCTTTATTTTTACTTTACATTCAAGTGAAAAGGTTAATAGTATAGATAGAATATGTTTACGTTAACATCTACTTACTTACTTACTTAGTCGTTCCCCTTCTACCGTGAGGTGTAGAGGTTTGGAAGAGAGAGCGCCAGACTACTCTATCGGCCGTCCTCCTCCCGGCCCGGCTCCACTCCAGCCCCCGGTCCTTCAAAGATTGTCCAATGTTGTCCCCCCAGCGAACTCCGGGTCGCCCTCGGGGTCTGGATCCCCGGCTCTTTGTTTCCCATGCCCGTCGCGGCAGCCGATCCTCTCCCACTCTGCAGACATCACCAAACCATCTCAGTTGGGACCGCTCCACTTGGGTCTGTAGGGGGTTAACATCTACACTAATTGAAAAGTGTTCACAATGTAGATTGAATATGTTTTCACTTACATCTACACTGATTGAAAAGCTTTGAAACTTTCATTTATTTTAAAGTGAATATGTTTACACAGACATTTACACTGGTATGAAAATGTAGATATTATAATTTGAATGTACATCATTTCTTTCATCTTTCTTTCCCTGCTCCATATGGAACTTGAGACTACCTACGCTTTTAGTTCTCTGTAAGAAACTAGCAATAAAGCAATCACCAGCTTTTGCAGTGGTGGTTCCTGAATTTATCATTCTATATGATGAGGTTGCCAGCCTCAAATGACTTGGATATCCACTAGCAATTTTCACATATAATATTCACATGGCAATATATACATATTAGTTCACATGTTAGTAATGAAAAATGTAAAAAGTACAACTTACGCCAATCTTGGCTCGCATACTGTTTGCTCAGAGAAGTAGGTTTAAGGCACTGGCAGATGCCTTTTTCCACGTGTCTTGGGGGTCGTTATGTTATCCATGTTTCACTTTCCTCAGATGCCGGTCTTCCTTATTAAAATGGTTTCCAGTGCTCTTTACGTCCTTCAAGATGTTCCACAAAGTCCGGTCTGATAAAGAGGAATCTGAATTCTAATTTCTGGCAGTCTGGTTTCGTCTTGGCAAGCGATCCTCACAGTGAATTTTCTCAGTGTCTAAAAACTGTAAAAAGGTCAGGTTATATTGCCTGTCCTCCCTCTCATTTGTTTTGTTATGATTCTAAGAAAGCTCCAATCTTTTCAAACATACGTGTTTAGTGGGGTAATTTCAAAATTATTTCCGCCTGAAATAATATGCGTGATGCAAAAGGTCACGTCTCCCATATATGGAATGAAAACATCCGATCCTTCATCGGCAATATTTACAAATAACTTATTATTACTTTAATATAAAGTAATGCCTTTGTAACAAGGTGTTCCGGAAACGGTGATGTCATGCACGCCTGTCCAAAATGTGTCGCACAGACAAGTAATCTCGTTGTCTGTCGCTTGAGCACACACAATCCGTCTCTTTACCATCTTGACAAAAGACCGTACCCTGGCCTTGTCAGCGATTAAACAAATGAGCTGGGCGATTGTAATGCTCCTCCGTAGCCTGATGTCAGGCAAACCCGAGATTAACCAACATGGTTGTCGATAATATTATCTTAGCCGGTCCTTGCAAAGCAGGGAGAAACGGATAACCAAACAGACATGACGACTTATCAGTGAGAGGAGTGTAAGAATGTTTGAAAATACAAAATATCTGCTACATATCAGAGAAAGAAAAAGGTGTCGACCATTGAAAAGCATGTAATGAAGTCCGAACAGCAAATGTAACTGATTACTGCCAGAGTGAAGCAGAGATCGACCCAATAATGTCACACATCTGTGTGTGCTATTACATCTGGAAGTTTGGAACGGAAGATGCGACTGGGGCGTCATTCTGATAGGGAATATCTACAGTTTGGGCGTGATATACTTGGAGACATGTCTTCGAACCACAGAGCACAACAGACTATATTTGTGCTAAAAAGTAAAAACCTAAGTGTGTTTTTTTTTTCTGGGAAAAGACTGCAGAGAATGGAAGGTAAATCTGGTTTTTTAAATAAATATACAGTATATCCCGGTGAAGCGAAATGGTTTCTATTGAGGGAGAAAGTGTAAGTATGACAGACTTGATGGAAGAATAAAAGATAATATCTAGAGGAAAATCTTCCAGACTGCAGGTTGAATGCACTGTCTCTCCTCGGGAATTAGTCCACTAGAAAACTTTCTTAAAAAAGAGAATTCCGGTGAAACTAACAGGATATTCTCTAGGCGATAAATTCTTGATCCGAGATCCTACAAAGGAATATGTATAGTACATATATTTGGATAAGAGATTTGGTGCCCAGCCACAATAAAAATATCCCGACCCAATAGTGTTTATTAATTATGGCTCTGCCCCCAGGGTGTAGATTTATGTTACTAAAACTATACAACCCATTTAAATATTACAAAGAAAATAACAACAGACTCTGTTATGTAAAGTTTTCAAAAAAATGAAGATAGAATCTCACATATATTCAAATGTACCACTATATGTTCCCTAATCTACGAATGGTTCTGAACCATGTCAGAATTAATTTGTCATCATAGGACAATGGGAATATTCTGTAGTGGTCCTGCTGGCATGTTCAGATACTCATCTCAGATGCTGAATTTATGTAGTCTTGTTGCCAGGGGTTCAATATGGCCCAGCACTCCAGGTCCAGCAAGTTCTTTTTAGGGTTTCAGAGGATGGGAAGTTGCTTCTTCTCCGTCTTGACACAGGGCTCATCACCAACTGGGATGGAGTATGTCTGCCCTTGAGAACACTGCATATGCTTAGGTCTTCTGGTATGACAACCCGGTAGGACTGGATTAACAAACAATTGAAGCTCCATTAGTAATCATGCCAGAGAAGTCATTTCCCATATCTGCTGGGCGCTAATCGTCCATCAGAAATCTAACGAACATTCATAGTTAACATCACTAACAAAGTACTACCTATTATAGCATAACTGACATTATAAGCATACAGGTGGGTCTCAACCTATATCTGGCTTCCAGCTTGTTTACCGCAGTGATTTTTAACATATGGGCTGTTAGCTTCACCAACTGTAAAGTTTGGGGCAGTGGTCATCAAAAGTTTGAGAACCACTGGTCTACCTTGTGCCCATAGAGCAATAAATTCAAGGTGGGGTCACTGTCAACCATGGTTTGAGAACCACTGGGTAATAGTTGTCTATTCTGCTGTAACATGTTGGGGTGTCATTGCTGCCAAGGTTTGAGAACCACTGAATTACATTCTTGCTTACTCGAGCAGTAAATCATTTGGAGGGTAGTCATGGTCTCAAGGCTTGAGAACTGCTGACTTACATTTTGTCAGTCAAGTGTTAAATTCATTAAATAGTCATATACCCTGATAATCCCATCATAACACAGGATACATGCACATAACACATTAAAACATAATAAGGATATTTGCAGAAATCAGTTCAGGATTAAAATATGACAAGAATAATCATGGCTGAAATCATACAGTAGAATTAGTAGAAATCATTCAGTATAAAACAGGACAAGGGTAGTTCATAGATGAAACTTTCAGTATACATAATGTTGTTGTCTCCTGTACAAAATCAAGGATATTAATTTCTGTCACAGTGAAAAACAAAAGATACTGACATGATATGTTGTAGATAAACATATGATTAATTCATGTTATTCATATAACAATATAGATCACTTACTCGCTCAGGCAAGCACCATTGCTGTGTTAAAATTGGACCGTTCCCCTCTGCAATTGCCTAGACAGGACCATTTTTGTCCAGGCTGGTCGGTCTGCCGGCTAGTGAGAGAATGCCGCTTACCAGAATCCCGCTTTGAGAATCGCGCCTAATTTTTTCCTCCAGGGTTCTGTTTGGTGGCTTTAATTTGCCTACGTTAGGGGTGGGGCGCCTGACCTATTTTTGACATTACGTTCCATCCCCCAAACACACACACAAACTAGCCGGTATGTGGCATTTTGATACCAGGCGATACTCCATGGTGGTTGCTGAGGTCAAAAGTCAATAGACAATATACCGCGCTGCCTATCCATTGGCTAAACTGTAATTATTCAGGGCGCGGTTTAAAAGTTCACAGCAGTTTGCTGGTAACCTAGATTTAAGAAAAAGGAATTTCAGAAGAAAATGGGAGATCTGCTGATGTGTTTTGACGAGTGGTAGATATTCTATAGAATTTAGAGAGAAAGGAATGTTTTGGTATGAGAAAAGATTGACAGAGAGAAAAGGCGGCGAATACACTTTGTGACATAGGCCCCCTTTTAAAAGTTATGCCTACGGCTAACTTAAGTTGAGCCGACTATTCTCTTCTATCTGCTAATACCTTCCTGTTTCATATCTCTTGTTATTTCAATCTCAGTGTTTCCTCTTTTCCCTCTGTCGAACAGTGTGCCTGTAATCAACACATCTCTATCCGTTTTCTCATTGTCAAGGAGTTGAGGTATGTTAAGCAATCCTGCTCGTATGATCTTCCCTCTCTTATGTTCCTCCTTGTGGACCCTACATTGTAGCTTGCCTCCTGGCAAAGAGCTTGCACTAAAGCCTACACTCTGCTTGCAATGCGGTCTATAGCAAATAGTTTTGCATGATGAGGTTGCCAACCTCATAAACAACCTTATTTTAGTCATATTACTTGACCTGCCTAAGGACACATACCTATCTCCCCAGGTATGAGAGCGTGTATGTTCCTCTATCGCTGTTTCTCCGGTGACAGAGAAAGATAAGTCTATCATTTGTTCCTGCCCACCAGGTACCAAAGAAATTTGGACCAGCTTCACTTTCTGATCCCAGAGAATGGGTGAGGTTATCGGAACTGAGTGAAGAATAAGTGCTCGAGGGTCCTGTTCCTCTACAGCCGTTTCTCGCGTGTTAAAGGAAGGTCTTTCTGAAACATGTTTCATCCCACCAGGTACCAAGAAACCCTGGCCCGGCTTCACTTTCTGCACGCAGAGAGTGGGTGAGACTATCAAAACTGGTTCAGAATTAACTGCACTGGGGTGGTCATCCCCTTTGCACTCTTCCAACTTTTCAGTGAAAATGTTGGAAGATGAGTTAGGCATTGGAGTCTCCATAGCCTGTTCAGTCACGCCGTCTCTGGGTCGTGCTGAGTCTCCTAAGATGATATATTTCCCTCCTTGAGGTATGGGGTAAATTCGTTCATCTAATATTGCGGCCTTTACTTTGCCGTTTACAAAGTTCGACCTAACTTCTACATAAGCTAAAGGCAAAATCATCCTTCTGTTGTTTATCATTGGTGCTGTTACCTCAACATCCTCTTCGGTGACTTGATCAAGGTCGATGACAGAGGCTGAGACAAGGGCATCACACCCAAGACCTTGATAATACAAACAGGTGATTTGTTCTCCATTTACTGTGGCAGTCTCTACATTTTGAGAATCCCTGTATCCACTCCGGGCCTTCGTCAAGTTCCCATCCATGGTAGGGATCTTAGCTTTGTATGAAGTCTGTGGGTTTTGGTCTCGGCGCCTACAGTCTAACTGATGTAGGGTGGCCGACAGGTGATGTTCAAGAACATCCCTTCCCTTCCCATAGGGTTGCGTAATCCTTTTCTGTTGAGTGATCCTATTTGGTTGAGCGATCTTATTTACCAGGTTTTTGGTGCGGTTGTTTTCAGTATGCCTGTTGTGAGTTTTTGCTGAGGATGAGGAAGGTCTCTTCAGATTATTTGCACAGCTGTGCTTAATCTTGTTTTTAGGACAATCTAGAGGTCTCTGTTTAGATATCCTAGCCTCTGCTCTGTCTGAGCCTGAATTCTGAGACATAAACTCGGCTTCATGTGATGCAGTTATATTTACCACTGAAGATGGTGATGCAGCTGGCAAAGGAGTGGCATGATAAGTATTCCTAGATTCCAGTTTATCCCTGGATTCTATTTTTGTAGGTTGAAACTGAGTTGCCATTTCTTGCAGTTCTTCCTTACACTGGAGGGATTTTTCTTGTCTTTGTCTCTCATGTTCCACATTCTCTTCCTTGCATTTTGCTCTCCATTCGTTCTGTTGCCCCATTATGCTCATGAAACATTCTACCTGTTCCGAGACATAATTTTCCAGCAAACTTCCCGAGAAGCCACATAATTTTCCAATCTTATATGATTGCGCTGTCCATTTCTTCAGTCCTTCTATCTCATCCATTTTAACAGCAGTGGTTTTGCTGAGCGAGTATGAGATCTCTAACTCGCTATCAAATAAATACAGGCCTAAATACTTTCTATAGCCGTAACTAAACTAAAGTATTTTAACAACCTATGTTATTTAAAACCAGCATACATAAAACATAACTTAAATATTAGTTAACAACATGTAACTAATAACCAGCAGTACCACCAAGAATAGTTTTCATATCATAACTAAAATCTGTTTTTCTTGTACAAATGTATGTGTAATTTAGTCTAAGGTAATTTATATGTTCCCTCTTTAACCTAATCCTAGACTTGGACACCAATAAGTGACAAGTACCTACAGCAGTAGTGGTCTAGGAAAGATAAGAGTTTTCACATCTCAGACAAGTGTCTAAATATGAAAAAAGTAAATCCCGGACACGAGCGTCCCAGTGTAGCGAAATGGTTTCTTTTGAGGGAGAAAGTGTAAGTATGACAGACTTGATGGAAGAATAAAAGATAATATCTAGAGGAAAATCTTCCAGACTGCAGGTTGAATGCACTGTCTCTCCTCGGGAATTAGTCCACTAGAAAACTTTCTTAAAAAAAGAGAATTCTGGTGAAATTAACAGGATATTCTCTAGGCGATAAATTCTTGATCCGAGATCCTACAAAGGAATATGTATAGTACATATATTTGGATAAGAGATTTGGTGCCCAGCCACATTAAAAATATCCCAACCCAATAGTGTTTATTAATTATGGCTCTGCCCCCAGGGTGTAGATTTATGTTACTAAAACTATACAACCCATTTAAATATTACAACGAAAATAACAACAGACTCTGTTATGTAAAGTTTTCAAAAAAATGAAGATAGAATCTCACATATATTCAAATGTACCACTATATGTTCCCTAATCTACGAATGGTTCTGAACCATGTCAGAATTAATTTGTCATCATAGGACAATGGGAATATTCTGTAGTGGTTCTGCTGGCATGTTCAGATACTCATCTCAGATGCTGAATTTATGCAGTCTTTTTGCCAGGGTTAAAAAAAAAAAAACAATAAAACAACACAAACATATTTGAACACATACATTTTTAATTTGCACAGTAATTATCATTATCAATTAATTCGTGCTTGTAATCCTATATCGGTTTTGTGATGTGTCAACCAGACAGTGTTTCAAAACATTACAGATTTATTGAGGGATATTGTTACTGCTCCAGGTACATTTTTGTATGTACCTGCAAGGATACTTGGAGAGGAGATGGGCACCGCCAAGCAAACCTCTTGCCCACTGAAATGTTATGATGGAAAGTCAACTCAGTGAAACGTCGAAAGCTTGCCTGGTTTGGGCATGTAACTCGTCATGACTCCCTTTCAAAAACGATCCTCCAGGGAACATTCGAAGGTAAACGGAGAAGAGGAAGGCAAAGAAAATCCTGGGTTGATAACATCATAGAATGGGCAGGACACGGTTTTTCGACACTTGTACGCATTGCTGAGAATAGAGAGCAGTGGAGGACCCTGTCTGCTGATGCTTCCACCATGGCACCCCTATGACCCATGACGGGTTATGGGTTGAGAAGATGATGAATCCTATAAACTTGCCACTCATGTTGCTGGCGTTGTCATAACTTTGACCACGGCAGTCTTTAATATCAATGTCATTTGCCTTTAAAAAATTTAGTAGACTTTTAGTAAGCTGTTCAGCACTATGACCTTCCATATCCAAAAATGTCACAAATCTTTCAACTGGTCCAGATGGCAAAACATAGCGCAGAGTCAAAGTCAGCTGGTCCATATTAGATATATCTGGAGTAGAATCCAATGAAACGGAATAATACTTGTATTTCTTCACTTCACAGAGAATGTGATCCAGTATGCTGGATCCAATCAGATTGATGAATTCCTCACACGTTGTTTTAGATAGATATGATGTATGTCCAAATCCTTTGTTTGCATTAGTTCTTATATTCTCTGCCAGAAAAGGGTCAAACTTGGCCAGTAATTCTAACAACCCTAAGTAATTCCCGTTATAAGGGTACCCAACAATTTCATCACTGCCACGAAATGAAAGGCCTCGTTCTGCTAAAAACTTCACAACTTCAATTATTCGCTCTAGAAGTTTGTGCCAATACTTTTCTTGAATGTCCATTTGTTTCCCAAGATGGGAATCGACACGTTCACCTATGTTTTTACGCATCAACAGTGAAATTAAAGCTTGTCTATGTGAGGAGCTTTCTTCATGTCGACGCAATAGATTGCTTGCATTTTTCCAGTCATTAAACCCTTCTACAGTAAACTTTGATGAACATTCTGAACTCATAAGCTTGCATGGGAAACAGAATAGGCGCCCTTTACTTTCTGAATAGCATAACCATTTTCTTGCATGTTGCTTGTTTGTAAGTTTATGAATATGTATAAAATAAGACTTCTGACAGTATCGAGTTTTCTTTTCAGTGTCATACAATCGCACGGATGAAGAGAAGGCACTATCAACATGTTGACATTTTTCACTTCCCTTGGATATCCAATATTCACGCTCACAGTCATCTATATTGTTCGGCCAGTCACCAATATCATTAGAGTACTTCTTCGTTTCACTTATTCTTTCACATTCAGACTCAGTGTATACTGGGTTTTGCTGTATGTTTTCTGCTGCACAGCCTGCACTAGTACTAGTTGTTCCTGTACTTCCAGCTTCAGCGGTTAGAGTACCACCACCATGAACATCAAAATATTCTGTCAGCTTACGTGTTTTTTATATCACAAGTTGATCTCTTCTTTCTTTTTCTTCCTTCGTTTTACGTTTTTCACTTCCAGAAGCATAATTACGTCCAATATCTCTGTGTCTACTGCTCATTTTTTGAGTTTTCTAACCTTACAAATCAAGAAATTTTAATCAAGATCGAGAGAGAGTGCGAGCACGCCGTATACCTCAATTAAAACAGGAAGTTTCCGTTTCCTATATTCTAGTTTTTATTGTTAATGCAAATTCATTTCACAAAGAACGAAACAAAATTAGAGGGGCAGTCGCCTAGAGCCAAAAAAGTGTCTTCCGTCCAAACGTGACCAAATTTTCAACGCCACTTAAATGGCTTCCGTCCGCAAACAGTTAAGATTAAAATAATGAAGAGTCACACTAAGTCACCCTCTTATGCTCTTTCTCTCATAATTTCGTGACACCAAATGAAAAGGCGCTAAAGATGGCATAAATCACAAGATCATTGGTTTAACGCTCGTATTTTTTTTTTCTTCTCTCTAACCAGCGGCACTCGAGCTTTCCAGCTCTTTTGGCCCAATGACATGTCATTGCGAGGCTGGGGGGTCAGTGGACTTTCCTTCCAACCCGGTCAGGAGCTTCGCTCCTTCCCATCAACGCTCGTATTAGAAGATGACCAAAATATTATGTACATATTTATTGGCGCGGGGCCCCTAAAAGCGCGGGGCCCGTAGCATATGCTACTTGTGCTACTACGTTAATCCGGCTCTGTATATATATATATATATATATATATATATATATATATATATATATATATATATATATATATATATATATATATATATATATATATATATATATACACACACACACAAATCTAAAGTTGATTTAATCATTGTGAATGTACTACATCCGTATGTCTCAGACAATTTCTTAAATACACTTAAACAGAGCTATACAATAATAATAATAGGAATTTCGCTGAATTAACTCAGCTGGGAGGCTTGAACGAGCTAACGAATTATAAGAAAACCCCATCCTTCACAAAAGTTGACGGCAGATACTAGAGTTAACATTTACTCTGCCTCATGCAGCATTGTTCTCGCTTTTCTGAATATCTTGTGAATACTTCCTTGAGATAGAAGCATCATTATCCTTTTGCCTACAACTCTGTCAAAAGTAATCTTGTGCGAAGGTAGACACTTTTGAAGACCCACATTAGTTACCCTTGAGTTTTTGGCCACTGTTGGACCACTTCTGCAGAGCTAAGGGGAGGCAACCCGCGACAGTAGTCTTGACATCCTGATTTATTTTTTCTTTCTTTGTCAGTGTTACTTCTCACGCGGATAAAACTATGCACTTCTTATACCATGTGACTAGCGATTTTGATCGGATCTGTTTGTCTACTATTGATTCTCATTTCGTTTCGTTTACATTTATTGATTATGCTGCTTCCAGTGTTAAACGACGTGTCTTTTCCTGCGTGTCTTGTATGTGATAACAGACAAGTTACCTGCAAAATCAAGCTCCTCTATTGATTTTCAAATGTCCATTGTATTCCTGTTTTCTTTCCTTCTGTTGTAGGTCTTTTTTCTATGTGGATCATGCATAGGAAACTAGTGTTCCTTATGTACATAATACTCGGTTCAACCCTATGCGGGTTATAATTTGAGCATATAGTGTTTTTTATTGTTTTTTTTATTTTAATTGTTTGTTTGTTTTTTGGAAAGGAGAGTTCACACACACAATTTTGATTTACTCTGTTTAGACTGAGTGGTGGGAAGAAGTTACTATATTGTCTTGAATTTATTACACTACGTATCCTAGTTATAACACATCGCGTGTTGAACGGGTAAATTTTTTTTTTTAAATGTTCTTTATAATAGATGGGACAATATATTTTGTTTCTTGTAGGCTGCAACCTCTGATGTGTTATTTTATGGTGTTTCATAATTTATATAGTGTACATGGAAATTCCAATGATAATATCATCATGGGGTTGAACTGGGTATTCCTTACGTAAGGAAGAAACATCAGGCTTTATGTACAATAGCAGGTGCAATCAGATCAACATCAATGGGAGCTATAGAGGTGGCTTTAGGAATTCTACCCTTGGAATTACGGAGAAAGGAGTTAAGACTAAATTACATGAACAGAGTTATGTTAGATAAGTCTCACCCAGCACATACAGCTTTTACCAGATGCCAACTAACAACTCAGGCCAATCCAATGAATACCACTAGATACCCTACAGGATGGAAGTGTATGGAGGAAATTGTCCATCTGGGTACATTAATTACATCAATTAATAACAGTTGTGAATACAAGCCAGTGATTCCACCCTGGGAGATCAAGAAACCAGACACGGACTATCACCTAGCAGAAATACTTAAGAAAACAAATAATATAGAAAATATTAAAAACACAGCCAATAAATATATACAACAAATATCAAAAGACAGCATTACTGTGTACACAGATTGATCCAAGGGAGAGGATGGCAAATTGGGGATAGGAATATATATTCCAATATGGAAAATTGCAAAAGAATATAGCATCACGGAAAATACATCCATTTTCACTGCAGAGATGGTGGCAATACTAAAAGCACTAGAAATATTCTCTAATAACCCTCTAAAAAAACTAAGAGTTTTAACTGACTCTCTTTCAACAATTAAAGCACTTAGAAACTTACGAGAATGTAGTAGACCTGATATAGCAGAGGAGATTTTTCTGGCTACTACATACTTATATTCTAGAGGATGTTCAGTATTAATTGCTTGGATACCTTCGCATGTTGGCATAGAGGGAAATAAAAAGGCAGATAAAGAAGCCAAGAAAGGTAGATCTGATAAAAATCTAATAAATGTAGGGACGAGTAAATCAGAGATTAAGAGCTTAATTAAAGATTTAATAACAGAAGAAAGCAGAGTGGGATAAAAATCTGAAAGGAAGACATGCATATAAGTTGTTCAAGGCTCCAACAAGAAAATGTCAGATATCTAGGGAATTGAAAATTCCCAGTAATAAGAAACTTCTCAGACTACAGCTGGGAAAAGGCTATTTCAGAATAGAAGAACCTTACTGTGCAGTATGTCTTCAAGACAATAATATAGAACATTTCTTGTTAAAATGTAAGAGGTATGAACAAATGAGAATACCAATATTAGATTATTTGCAGGATCCAATTTACCTATAAATATAGAAGAGGTGTTAAGAGTAGACAGACCTAGGGAAATGCATAATATAGTCAAACAATATTTAACACGAACAAATGTTAATATATAGTGGCTGGGAAGGTGAAGGTCTGATGCTGTTCTTACAATGCTTATGACTTTTAACAGATGAAAGTCAATTAAATATCTGTTAAAGTCAGTTATATAACTGGAACCACCATGCCTTTACACCCCTTCACTTTAATATTATTCTTGTTCAGAGTTTCTTCTTGATTTTTTTTATTTATTTATTTAATGTATAAACACAATTGTGATTGTCCCTATTTACAATAATTTGACAAATGTGATGCCACTTTCTCATATCGGCAGTTTTTCATATTATTTGGAATTGAAAACAATATATATCCTAATTATAACCCAGAGGTTGAACAGGATATTTTTCTTCATTAATTTAAAAAAAAAAAAAAAGACATATAACAGAAGAAAAGAAAATAGGAATACAGCAGACACTTGAAAAGCAACAGAGGAGCTTGATTTTGCAGGTAACCTGTCTTTCATCACACACAACAAGGCTTGCAATGTAAGACAAGTCAATTAACACCGGAAGCCGCATAATCAATAAAGGTGTCTCATCACCCAATCCATCATCAGAAAAATTGTTGGTGAAAGCGGAAATATTTGCCCAACCCCGCCGTCTGTTTTAAAGTGTTCTTGATAATTAATCTTGACTGACCCTATAAACTATAAAGGTTCCTGGTTTGCCTTTGTCTGTAGCTCTGAAGACAGCCTATTAACTTTTTTTTTTTTAATCGCGAATGATTGCATTATATTTTAAAGAAATTCCATGTCTGCATTTTTTTCTTTTATTTGTAATCAAATACTGTAAATGTATGCTTTTATACTACTTATAATGTTGCATCGCCATTAAACTAACACCTTAAGTATGGAGAATGTCTGAATACTTACTTAGTCGTTCCCCTTCTACCGTGAGGTGTCTGAATAACTAGCAATAAAAGATGAGTAAGAGGAAGGGCAAAATGTAAGACGGGCCTATATGCACGATTCTTATCTATCAGTCAATACCCATTACCTCCCTAATGCTTTCTCAAAGCCCATAACGTTTATTTACAGGGTGTCAGTAATATATTTGACCTGTGGTTTGATTATTCCAGGTGTTACTATCTGATCTATGCATGGACGCATCTTTATATGACCACCAGCTGTGCACAATGCTATAGTTTGTAAATTTGGATGTGAACCTCTGTGAGGCTAATTACATCCTCATTGACTCTTGAAATCATCCACACACTTCCAGGGATTCCCCCTGCGGTGAAACCCAACATTAGCACTATGGGGGAGTCGCTTGAGTCCCAGACGTAACTCTGGCCTTTACCTGCATGCAGGAGGATCTCACTGTGGGCCCATGATGGGCAGGAGGGGAGCTGAGAAGTGGCTATGTGTAGGACGTGATGATTCCTTGGGAAAGCCCTGAACCAGAGCACAGTATACTAGCTCTGCATATTTGGAGAACCCCTTGGATGGCGAGGAATGCGCAGTATGCCACAAGCTTATTACTCCTAGCTTAGGACCAATGTGAGGATCCTTTAAATACAAGCCAAGCTGGAGAAACTGGAGTTCATGACTTCAACTCAACACGTTTCAGAATGGCAGAAAAGCCTCAGGAAAAGCCTAGATCAACAGAGTAGATAAAAACCAAGGACTCAACAACTTGGTATTGGCTGCAAAAGAGAGTAAAGCTCAGCAGCCATAGTTAAACAACAACAATGAGAAGATGAGCTGAGAGGTGACTTTGTGTAGGACATGACAATTCTTTGAAGGAAAAACAATGCCCTCTCAAATTTATAAAGGACAAGCAAGGCAAATTGCTTACTGCCCCGAAGGAAGGAATGGAAAGATGGAAAGAATATTTATCAGAACTCCTGGATGGTGAGCAAGGTCAAGCATCAGAAATGATAACCACTAGCACAGAAGAGAAAACCAATGATGGTGAAGATGACATAAAGATGGAAGAACTGAAGGCAGCACTGGAAAAAATCAAGATGGGCAAAGCAGCAGGGCATGATGGTATAACACCAGAAATGGTTAAGTACATGGGAGCATCAGGCGACCTATTACTCTTAAGGGTCCTACAGGCAGCGTGGTGCAACAAGACCATACCAAAGGATTGGGAGATTGCCATCATAACACCAATTTTCAAAAAGGGTGACAATCGACAATGTGGAAACCATAGAGGCATATCCCTTCTAAATGTCCCTGGTAAAATCTACTCTAGAATCCTAGAGCAGAGACTCCGACGCCTAGCTGAGCCACAATTGGATGAGGTCCAGTGCGGATTCCGAGCTAACCGAAGTACTCAAGACCTAATCTTCACACTCAGACAGCTGAGTGAAAAAGCCATTGAGTATAAGAGTGAGATCCATCTTTGCTTCATAGATCTGGAAAAGGCGTGTGACAGGGTCCCCTGGAGCAAACTTTGGGACTGTTTGACAAGGAAGAACATTCCAGCACCTCTGATTCATGCTATACAGAGCTTCTACAAGTCTTGCAGAAATTATGTGAGGACAGCAAACCATAAGTCAGAAGAGTTCAGGGCCACCACTGGTGTAAGACAAGGTGATATCCTGTCACCTTATCTTTTCATACTCCTCGTGGACGATGTCATCAAGGCATGTAAGGAGAGAACAAGAAAGTATTCAGTGGGGTACTGGAAGATGAGACAGGTCTGTATTTCAGAGCTGGCATTTGCTGATGATGTTGCCCTGATTGCTAAATCAGAGGCACATCTCCAATCCAACCTGCAAGTCTGGATGGAGAAGCTGGAGAAGAGAGGGATGGTCATAAGCAGCTCTAAAACAAAAACCATGGTGATATCACGAGAAGAAAAAAGACATCAGATTAAGCTGGGAGAACAGGTCCTGGAGCAGGTCGACCACTAAATACCTCGGAGCTATTATAGACCGAAAGGGAGGCATCAAAGAAGAGTTTGCCACTCGAAAAGCAGCAGCTGGGAGACTTTTTCAGGCCATAAATCGAGGATTCCTCAGCAAGAGAGAGGTTGGTAAGAAAATGAAGATGGCTGTATACCGCTCCACCTATGTCCCAGTCGCGACATATGGATGCGAGTCATGGGCAATGACTACAACCCACAAAAGCCAGATCCAAAATTCAGAAATGAGGTATCTGAGGAAGGTGGTTGAAGTAACAAGAAGAGACATGGTCCGCAACCAGACGATACGTCAAGGCCTAAAATCCCACTCCCTGCAGACCCAAGTAGAACAGTCCCAACTAAGATGGTTTGGCCATGTCTGCAGAATGGGAGAAGATCGGCTACCACGACAAGCATGGGAAACAAAGAGCCAGTGATCCAGACCCCCAGGACGACCCAGAGTCTGCTGGGAGGACAACATTAGACAATCTTTGAAGGACCGAGGACTAGAATGGAACCAGACCAGGAGGAAGACAGCCGATAGGATAGTCTGGCGCTCTCTCTTCCAAACCTCTACACCTCACGGTAGAAGGGGAACGACTAAGTAAGTATATTTGGAGAGCCTCCTTGGATGGTACAGAATGCACAGTATGCCACACGCTCCTTTCTCCTAGCGTGAGACTAGATGTGATGATTCTTTAAATGCCAGCCAAGTTGGAGCTCATTACTTCAACTCAACACGTTACAAAATGGCAGAAAAGCCACAGGAAAAGCCTAGACCTAACGTGTAGATAAAACCTAGGAGTCTTCAACTTGGTATTGGCTGCAAAAGAGCGAGACGCTCAGTAGCCCTAGTTAAACAACAACTATCTGATCTGCGTACTTTCTTCCTGCACGAAATCCCATTTGCTTCTCCTCGAGTTTTATAATTAAGGACTCTTTAATATGGGCTACAATAACCAAAAAAAAAAACTACATATTTTCTTAAATGGGCGCTTGCGTATTTTAGAAGGAGTGAACTGGAATGATACGATCACTTATGTGGAACTGATGACGAGAACCAGTGGAACAAGAGATGAGAAGAAAATGCTGGAGATGGATAGGATACACATTGGGAAATCTGTTGATAGCATTACCAGGCAGTTCTTGCTGGAATCCCCATGGTATGAGAGGTAGAGGGCGACCAAAGAACACATGGAGATGAGAACTGGAGACAGACATGAAGGGCATGAACAAGACCTTGAGGACAGGAAGATGTAGCATAAGTTTTTTGAAGACCTGTGCTCCGTGGGGAACTGATGGGGGATGAGGATGATGAATATGGGTAGCATCCATCTGGTCTGTTTGGTAGTACTATCTGTATTGTTTATTTTCACATAACAAACATGATTCTTCTTCTTCCTTCCTTTTTTTCTTATTTGCCTGGAATCTTGCTGTTACAGTTCTGGGCAGTATTGATTCCCATTATATCAGTATCTTCCTTGCTGATGGTGACATCCTGTGTGGATCATCGCCAGCGTCATTAATAGATGGTGTTTTCTCCAGTATTTAGTATGGCTGCATGGGGGGTGTTGGGAAGTCAGGTATTGGTAGTACCTCTGGTGAAGGAGCTGTCATGCCCTTTTCAGGGCAGCTTGGCCACCTTTGGTCCAAACCTGGCATCCAGCTCTCACCTGTGGCTCCTCGTAGCTGTCAGCATGCGACAGCGGCCACCCCCCGGGCAACGGCTTTGACAGGCCGGCTAAACTAGGTGAGGGTAGCCAAATGGTTATAAACCTTCGGTGAGTTAGGGTCTGCCTACCCATGCATGCGAAGACTGGATTCGATAGACTGCGCGGAAGAAACCACTTGTTGGTTCAACGGGCATGACGGCGATTACCAGCAACGCGCTGTGGAGCGTAAGGAGCACGGCGAGGCACGTAGAAAGCCCTGGTCATCCACTGCACCTGACTTCATCTCCAGTCGTCTTGACTTGTCTTGCCACTGGATTGAGATGGACCCAGGCGAGAGAGTGAGGTCGACGAATTGCGCAACTCTTCCTCACTTTAATCCAAATCACAGCGCAAGTCACTCTTTCAGGCCCGCATCGGGCTCATCAGTCACCTTCGTACCCATAGACTAACCTAACATATTCCTAAATAACACTGACTAACAAAAAAAAACTTTTTTTTTCTTTCTCTAACATTTCTATGTTTTTCTGGTCAGTTTTAATGCGCTGTTTTTAAATCTGCAAACCGTTTTTCTCTATCAGGTCGGGATCTCTAGAAATACGCAATTGAAGTTTTTTAACAACGCATACAGTATTACAACATCATTAGTACAAGAAGTATAACAGTTATGTAGGCTTGAATTTCTTTGCAGTCGACTTTCGTCGGTGAATGGCATGTGGTACATCGCGATGAAGCATCCAACAATAATCGGCAAGCATGATCACACTCCACCGTCCTTGATAACGTGACTCCATTACGGCGATATCTTGATGGAATCATTCTCCATGTTCATCGCTGACTTCGCCAAGGTTGTCAGGGAAAAAGTTAAGATGCGAGTCGAGCAAATGGATTTTGAGGGACATGTTACAGCCCATAATTATGTATGCATCTATGCACTGCTTAACAATATGCAACATAGTCGACAGATTTGTGATTTTCCAGAAAGTTATCGACGATCGATTTGAATGCCATTCATGCGCGAAGTTCACTACCATGTAACAAGTTCTCGAATTGTTTGTCTGCAATAACTTTCCTAATCTGAGGTCCTACAAAGATGCCTTCCTTTATCTTTGCATCGCTATCTTGCGGAAACTTTTCTCGAAGATAAGTGAAAGCTTTGCTCGTTTTATCTAACGCTTTTACAAAATTCTTGATGAGCCCCAACTTTATATGTAACAGTGGTAAAATGAAGGTGTCTTTGTTAACTAATGGCTTGCGTGTTACATTTTTATGCCCGAGTTGCATACGATCCCGGATAGGCCACACCTTTCTTGCATAATGTTCCTGTCTGTTGCGGCTGTCCCATTCACATCGGAAGCAACAAAATTTAGTATACCCAGTCTGCATGCCCGTGAGAATTGCAATGACCTTTAGGTCTCCACAAATCCGCCATTGGTAGTCATTGTACTTTATTTTTTCCAAACGTTTAGCCATATTGTCATAAGTTTCTTTCATATGAACAGAGTAGGCGACTGGATTTGATGAAAAAAAATTTCTGTTATGCAATAACACGGCTTTTAGACTAGTCTTGGAAGAATCGATGAAAAATCGCCATTCGTTGACTATGTGCTCATGACCGTTTACATCTTTGCAATAGCAAATGTCATCATCCATCTCAAAGTATTGAACAAGTTCTCTGTGTCTATGACGAAATTTAGATATCGGAGTATTGGGCGCTAAAAGATTCCATTCTTTGAGTCGCGAACCGAGTAATTCCGCTTGTCCTTTGGTAAGAGCGAGATCACGTATTAGATCTGAAAGTTCTGAATGGTTAATTAAGTAAACACCATCATTCACCGGTATGTAATCTGAGTCAGAATTAGTTTCTAAAGCAGGTAAACTATCACTTTCTGATGGTTCATTTACGTCCAACGGATATTGTTCTGGTGGTACTTGGATCGGACATGTGATTGGATCATGAGGCACTGGTTTCGAAACCGATTCAATATTTGGATAAACCACAGACTTTCTAGTTTTAAAAGTGAAACAATGGATATTTGTCAAGCAGAAGTAACAATCAGTAGTGTGATTTGTATGTTCACGCCATATTACTGGCACTCCAAAAGGCATCGACTTATGTTTCGGCGATTTTCGTAACCAACCTACCAATGTATCGAACAAATTGCATTTGGCTTCCAAGATTTATTTGCATCATCAACTTTCGAATCGAAATAAAGTTCATATGTTTTCTTTAGTAATGGTGTAAAGTTTTTCTGGTGAACACGATCGGTAAAATATCCGCACACGTAACAGAACAGATCAGCCGAATTTCTACAACTTCTAGAAGCCATATTTTGCTCAGAATTATTTCAAAATACAGTAACTATTTGAAAAATCGCGTAACATATGTCATGCATCTTTTAGCAGTATAAAAAGTAGAATTATGTTGCTTTTTATTAATTTTTAATAAGTTATATAGTAAAAATGAAACGGAGCAAATAACGGTTTCCCAAAAAATATATTTATTCACAAATATCTTAAGAACCCGACGTGATAGAGATAAACGGATTTCAGATTTGAAATCAGCGCAAGAAACTGACCTAAGAACACTTATTCTTATATAAGAAAGAAAATTGTTTTTTGTCAGTGTAATTGGATGAACAGAGTGGTCTTCATCACCCGTGATGGACGAACAACAACAGTATGGCTGCGTTCAGTTTTATATTACAGCTTTTCGTTTCCTTTGCTGCTAATGTTGATTTTCCAGTTTCATATGCATTCTTGCATTCCACGTTGCCATTCTAGAATTAAGCTGTGACCCTTTGACCAACAGAGGATTAATCTATAGCCTGACTACCAGTATCTGGCTTTCATCAGGTTGCTTCATACATATCTTGTGCAGGTTCTTCCGACTGATAGGTCCATGTTCACAGCTACCTTTCTAACTGGAGGTCTACTAACTCCCTTTCACAAACATTGACAGTACCAGACCAACCAAGATTTCTGGCCCTAGCTAATTAGTTACTCTTCTTATTTCAAAGACATACCTGCAAATAGAGATATAGCTGAGACTTGACAAAGCATGTGGCTCACTGACTGCACAGACACAACCATCACCAACGCTGCAAAATCTGACTTAATTGTCCCTCTGCACAGCACTACGTTTTCTTCTTCTTCAAGTACCATGCCTGGTGATGAAGGTCAGTGGTTCTCAAAGGTGGGGGCCACAGTGGTAAAGTACCTTGTTTCTCAACGCAAAAAAGGTTGAGAACCACTGGTGCAGGTGATCATAAATGTCCTTAACTTCCTATCTCCTGATTCTTTTGTTAGGACATCTAATCCTTAACTTCCTATCTCCAGTAGTGTTGACATCTATCCTTAACTTCCTATCTCCAGTAGTGTTTATTGATTCTGCTGTTGACATCTATCCTTAACTTCCTATCTCCAGTAGTGTTTATTGATTCTGCTGTTGACATCTATCCTTAACTTCCTATCTCCAGTAGTGTTTATTGATTCTGCTGTTGACATCTATCCTTAACTTCCTATCTCCAGTAGTGTTTATTGATTCTGTTGTTGACATCTATCCTTAACTTCCTATCTCCAGTAGTGTTTATTGATTCTGCTGTTGACATCTATCCTTAACTTCCTATCTCCAGTAGTGTTTATTGATTCTGTTGTTGACATCTATCCTTAACTTCCTATCTCCAGTATTGTTTATTGATTCTGTTGTTGACATCTATCCTTAACTTCCTATCTCCAGTATTGTTTATTGATTCTGTTGTTGACATCTATCCTTAACTTCCTATCTCCAGTAGGGTTTATTGATTCTGTTGTTGACATCTATCCTTAACTTCCTATCTCCAGTAGTGTTTATTGATTCTGTTGTTGACATCTATCCTTAACTTCCTATCTCCAGTAGTGTTTATTGATTCTGTTGTTGACATCTTTCCCTACCATGTCAAACTGTCCAGTATCTTCTCTCTTTCCCATCCTCTATGTCTTATTCCTTCAATCTTTCTGGTAGCCACAATACATTTCAGCTTTCATCTTCTCATAATATGCCAAGAGAAAGTGGATTGTGTTCTTCTAATGTCAGTAATAGGCTTCGTTTGTGCACTGCCATTTTTTTTTTTTACAAGACATCCTCATTATTACTCTTTTTAGCTGTCCATGGTATTCTTAACATTCTGCACATACCAGCAGTCAAAAATATTTTCTCTTCAATTTTTTTTTCAGATTCACTTATTTTCTTTGCACTTTTTAATTTGTTCTAAAAATAAATGGTAGAGGTAGTCACAATAGCAGATACTGCCATAGAGGAGTGAAGTGGTCCAGCTTTACGAGGTAGTGTGACCAGTTCTCTTCCTTGTTGCCTTTGCTTTCCTGAAGTCAAGAGCAGTCAGGTACTCATTTACAGCTCAGTAGACTGGAGCGTGAAGCTACCAGGTTTTGTACCTCTGGGTTTTTTTTTTAAATTTTTGTTGTTGTCCCTCATCTGAATTATTGTACATAATTTTTCTTTGTCAGACTGCTTCCTCTTTTCTGAAAAGTCCTATTGACCAAGCCTTTTTCATTGCAGATGTGAATTAATTAGAATAAAAACAACTTTGTTAGACATCAGATACATCATATTTCTTTATTTGCATCACAAACAAAAATTGAATTCCACTGTCCAGCAAATATTTTGACACAAAGGCCTTCCAGTGTGACAACTTCAGTGAGTCTGTCTTTGTTCTCTGTGTCACCTAAGCCCAACTGACCATAGGCATTCCATCCAGATGTGAAGACCCTGCCAGTATCTGTAAAGAACAATTATGTTGGAAAAATATGTACGCATGAAAATTCAATCACAAAAGTTATTTTTGGGATATGTCAGTTGCTCATTACAATGTTATATTACTTCTTACAATATATATGACATATTTTTATCCGATTACCAGATAATGTACTTTCTTACTGACATGACCACAGTCAGTACTTTTCAATAGACTTCAGCTCCTCAAGGAGCATAGGCCTTTGTTGTTGTTTAACTAAGGCTTCAGAGCTTCTCGCTCTTTAGCAGCAAATACCAAGTTGAAGACTCCATGGTATTATCTACACTGTAGATCTAGGCTTTTCCTGTGGCTTTTCTGCAATTCCGAAAAGTGTTGAGTTGAAGTCATGAGCTCCAGTTTCTCCAGCTTGGCTTGCATTTAAAGGATCGTTACATCTGGTCCCAAGCTAAGAGTAAGAAGTGCGTGGCATACTGTGCATTCCCCGCCATCCAAGGGGGCTCTCTAACTATGCAGAGCTAAAATACTGTACTCTGGTTCTGGGCTGTCCCAAGGAATTGTCACGTCCTGCACACAGCCACTCCTCAGCTTCCCCTGCCTATCACTGGGTCCATAGTGAGATTCTTCTGCATGCAGTCAACCAAGTCAAAGCCAAAGAATTTGCCTGGGGCTCAAGTAACTTCTCCAAGCTTAGTGTGCAATGCTGGGTTCTCAACAAGTTTCACCACAGGGGAAATCCCGGGAAGTGTATGGATGATTTCAAGAGTCAATGAGGATGTAATTAGCCTCACAGATATAGGTTCACTTACACATACATATATTGTAGCATTGTGCACAGCTGGTGGTCATATAAGGATGACTCCAGATATGCCTCCATGCATGCATAGGCCTTTAACAAACACATGCCAAATCCTCCTGTTCAATCAATACCCTTTAGCTCCCCAAGGAGCATAGGCCTTCAACATACACATGCCAAGTCCTCCTATCAACGTGCCATCAGCTCAAGTACTTTCCATGTTTTCCTCATCATTTTCACTTCTGTACCTAGTTCTCTTCTCCATGTGTCTTTTGGTCTACTTCTGCCTCTCTTTCCCTGGGGATTCCATAACAAGGCCTGCCTTGTAATGCTATCAACAGGTTTCCTCAATGTGTGTCCTATTCATCGCCAGTGTCTTCCTCTCAACTCCACTGATATTTGTCTGGTTTTTGTCATCAGTTCCACATTAGTGACTTTGTCATATCTCGTTTCAATCCTTCTATTATACGCAAGCACCCATTTCTGAAAGTCTGTAGCTTTTTGGTTGTTGTTTTTGTTGTTCTCCATGTTTCCGAGCCATACAAAAGGACTGACTTGGCATTTGAGTTGAAGATTCCAATTTTTGTGTTGGACACGATTTCTCTTGATCTCCATATGTTTCCCAATGCAATGAAAGCTCCTCTTGCTTTTTGTCCTCCTGTTGCATGCCATCAGCTCAAGGTCTTTCTCACCATTATCCTTTCGGTCACCAGTTCTCTTCTCCAAGTGTTCTTTGGTCTGCCTCTACTTCTCTTACCCTGGAGATTCCTGAACAAGAACTCTGGTTATGTTATCAACAGGTTTCCTTCTGGTTATGTTATCAACAGGTTTCCTTCTGGTTATGTTATCAACAGGTTTCCTTCTGGTTATGTTATCAACAGGTTTCCTTCTGGTTATGTTATCAACAGGTTTCCTTCTGGTTATGTTATCAACAGGTTTCCTTCTGGTTATGTTATCAACAGGTTTCCTTCTGGTTATGTTATCAACAGGTTTCCTTCTGGTTATGTTATCAAGAGGTTTCCTTCTGGTTATGTTATCAACAGGTTTCCTTCTGGTTATGTTATCAAGAGGTTTACTTCTGGTTATGTTATCAACAGGTTTCCTCAATGTAATAATATCATTAATAATTATACATTCTCAGTTCTATACAAAAACACACATGAATTCATTATTTCTCTGTGCCATTATCATCTGTCCTTTTCGTTTCCCACGGAGCTAAATATTACATACATTTTCTTTTTTTTTTCAGGTTTAAGCTTCTCTTGTATTGTTCTTAGGTTTTCTTGCAGTTCCCTTGTTGTTCTCTTACCCTTGGATTTCTGTCAAGGGCATGTCTGGCTATTTGTTTCCTGAGAGTACAGCAATCCTATTCACTACCATTTTGGTCTCCAGATGTACTGGTTGTTGTCTTGTTCCCTTTCATAGGCCTGTGCAAATTTTTACTATTGGTCGCCTGACATTCAGTATAAATGGAGACATCCATATGTGGCAGGTTGAACTTAATGTGATAATCATGGTTACGTGTCTTATTTCTGAAATATAGAGAGGGCCGAATTTTACAACTGTGTTCTTTTTTGGTTGCTGACTGACAAAGCAATCGGTGACCATCACGCCTGGTCACATCTTGAAGCGCAGCAACAAACTGTCTCCACTCTACTCGGTCGGTGGCCATCCTTCGTATGGTGCCCCAACCCTGGTTTATGCTTTGCATCTCTACCTCCACAGTTTTATGCCAAGTTGCTTAGGTTTGCCTCTCTACCTCCACAGTTTTATGCCAAGTTGCTTAGGTTTGCCTCTCTACCTCCACAGTTTTATGCCAAGTTGCTTAGGTTTGCATCTCTACCTCCACAGTTTTATGCCAAGTTGCGTAGGTTTGCATCTCTACCTCCACAGTTTTATGCCAAGTTGCTTAAGTTTGTATCTCCTACCTCCACAGTTTTATGCCAAGTTGTTAGGTTTGCATCTCTTTCACCTTTTCCTTCTGGGATCCATAGCATGGTAGTACTGTTGATGGTGCCAGGGTCTCTTCTGAGGATGTGGCCAACCCAATTCCTGCATCTTACTCTCTATGATGATGTGATTTTTTCTTTGTGGCTCTGAGTTAGCAGTTCTTAGTTGGTGATGGGGAAAGAACTGTCCTTAGGCAGGTTATGTGGAAAGAGGAACGAATGAACAAAATCTTTATTTCTTCAGGGTAAAGAAATAGGCATAATTGCCTTTTTACATTTCTGCCCTGCAATGCAATTCTCAAAGTGTTTTCAAATTAAAATATTAATAACTTCAGCCACACGTAATCAATATTATAATCACACTCAGTACATTCACTCACACAATCATTCACACACAGAGAAGAGAGAGGACATTTCCTTTTCTGTTACTCTCCAGCATTCTGCAATATACAGAAGTATAAACATTTGCAACTCGAAATTTGCGTTAAATAGCCCAATATTCTTGAAAGAAAAAAAAGCTGCAGAATTCTATACTAGGTGCAGAGACCTGAAGGCAAATCTGGCTTTGTTAATCCTGGCAGTGAAATCCTCATTTGTTCCCCCTTCTTAGTTGATGTCGCACCCCAAATGGGCAATTCTGTGCACTTCTTCAGTTTACCTGACAACATATCTTATGGGATCATTTTGTCTACTATATACATGTACATATTTTTCTTCATTTTGTTTACAATGATGTAAAAAAAAGGTAAAGGAACCCGTTACACGCCCATTGAGGCATATTGGGAATATGGTGTTAGGCCCATATTATCTTGACCGTCGGCACACGAGGGGTGATGTGGTCGGCATCACGCCGGCCGCCTTAACCTTCCCAGAGTAGCTCTGGTACCCATTTGGGGCTGGGTCGACCCAGGAGCCGTTTGTGGCCTAAAAATTTTCCGCCTCATCTGGGGATCGAACCATAGACCACTGCGCTAGGAAGCCAGTGCACTAACCACTATGCTACCGCGGCTCCTTTACAATGATGTGTAATCCTGTTTTTATTGCTTCTACTTGTTCCTCCTGCTGTGCCTATGGAAGTCTTCAATGTTAGAATTCTGAGAAGGCGGTGATTCAGTTCTTTATCTGCCCCTCTTCTTACTCTTGGATCCTGTTGTAGGTAGCATTTTCATTTCTTATTTATGATGAAGTGGCAAGGTTTTTTTTTTTTTTTGCACGTCTAGTGAGCACCAGGTGCCATATTTTACATTCTCCTGCAAAAGATGGTTCTCACATGACTGGATTATTGAAATCACAGATTGTAACAAAGACTGCACCAATTTCTTTCCTATTCCCATGCCATTCTTCCAATAATTAATTCATTATTTTTCTTGACTTTTATAATTTTAGCTGTACATTTCCTATGGCTATCTTGCTGTTTTAATGCTCACTCTAGTTCATCATAAAATTCTTATTTTGTAGCATTATCTGCACTTTTTCTCAAATCATAATATTTATTCTTCTTCTGTCACCTGTCAACTCTCCAAGGAACGTTCAACACGTCTATGTCAAGCTTTCCTGTCCCATGCCATCAGCTCCAGGTCCTTCCATGTCTTCTTCGTGTATGTCTCGAGTTCATGTATAGAATAAAATTGATTAATATTCTTTCCTTCGCTTGGAATTTTTTTTTTATATTTATAATTCTGGGTAATACAAGTGATGACTGAGATGAGGAAGGTTATGCATGGAGATAGCAGCTTCATTATATAAAACAAAGTGTGACAGAAAACACTGCTGCAAGAGTTAACTGCTTTGAAACAGGCTTCTTGCATTGATGCCTGCTGCTATATTAGCCTCTATGCTCTAAGGAGTGAAAAGAGGACATGCATTTATTCCTTTAATTAGTATGTAGTTTTCTGCTCCACTCCATCTTGTCTTAGCAAGTCCCGAGAGGCTTATTTTGTGGCATCTCATACTCTTGGCCGCCAGTACTGTGTTTCCAATTTAACATATGGTACTTATTTTCCACATCTACACTTAAGTTTTTGCCTTCATCATTAAACATCTGTCAGTATTATGACTTCTAAGATCTCACTGTTATCAGGTTGCACCATGAGATGAGCCTCTCTTGTATTATTGTAGAGCTGTAGTAATGGTTGCAGTTTCTGTCACATTTGTTTTTCTGGGTTTTGGTTGTCAGCCCTAACCTAACCCTTGAACTAGAGGACAGGAGTAGTTTGGCCTCATCCATATTACCTATTTGCTTGCCCTGAACTTGCCAGAAGCATAAAGCTCTGGATGCTATTGCTTATGAAGCACACAAATCATCCCACTATGCCAAGATGTAGTAAATGGGGCCATTCTTGTCCCAATGTTCTCTTTATTTCCTTCCCTTTGGACTCACTGACACTGGTTATTTTCATCACAAATATAAAAGTCAGAGGTCAAAATCTTTTGTTCACTTGTTGTAATATGATAATATACCACAAAAATAGCTTATAATAAAGCTCATACATAATGTCTTTCTATGATGTACACGATGATTTTCTTGTGTTAACAAATACACTCTGAAGATAACAGTTAGGTACCATAAACAATGAACAACTAAGTTTCATTACTACTGCATTTACAAAAAAACAGATCAAAGTAAGATTTGCATAACACGAGTCTTTTCCTTGTTACTTGGTAAATATTACTTAGTAATCAATTTCTTAAGATGAAAATTGTAAGCAAAAACTGAAAAATGAGTATTAACAGATCATAGGCATTACTGAAAATTCAGAATATTAAGACTGCAATGAGGGAAGAGTTTTACATACCAGTGAGAACTACACTATGTCTAGAACCACAAGCCACAGAAGAAATGTTCAGCTCATCTGGTAATGTTATACATGCAGGCTGTGCTTGGATTCCAACACATTCTTCAGCCAAAGCTGACTGGCAGCTGTTCCCATCTTTTGGCATGACTGAAAGTCCCAGCTGGCCACTTTCATTCCAGCCCCACATATAAAGATCTCCAATGTCTGGGCGACAGTAATCAAGAATAAAATTAGTATTTATCTTACACACACAAACAAGAAATGAATATTTATTTGGATATATTTATCCATTACAAATTGTGAATTTTTAAAAAGAACATTACTGTAGCTTATGACAACTCTAAATATGACTAAATTGTTTTTTTTTATTTCACAAAACAGTATTTATAAATTATGTTACAGCAAACACTGTGACATTACCAGCTATAATTTATTAATAACTCATATTTTCTCTTATTAATAGCTGGTTGCTAAAGTTTTGCATCCTTTTTTTTTTTTTAACAGACTCGAAAAAAAAAAGAAAAAAAAAACTCTTTAACAAATATGACTATAACTGATACAGTACTGATCTGGATCTCAGATTTTATCTACGTTAAAGAAAACTTGTTTCCCACATCACTCTATCACATCTGAAAAATAAAGATGCCCACCAAATGTTAAATGCACAGCGACCAAAAATATATTAGTATGCTTAAAATACAAACCAATAATCGTAAAAACACAATAAAAAAATATAATGGCATATTGTCACCTATGCTGCTTCTTCTGATTACAGAAATCTGAGAAAAATATAGGCCAAATATGATCAATGACACGAGTTGAATTATCTGAATTACTTGCTTTGGATAACTTGTTCATATTTGTTGAAGTGGTTTTGTTTTTGGCTTTAAGTTTCTACAGAATGGTTTGGCTGGCCCCATGACTAAAACATCCTTAGCCACCTCTTTCGAAAAAGAAATGAGAAGAAGACGCTGGAAATGGATAGGACACACATTGAGAAAATCTGCTGATAGCATTACCAGACAATCCCTGTTCTGGAATCCCCAGGGTAAGAAAGGTAGAGGAAGGTCAAAGAGCACATGGAAAAGAGAGCTGGAGACAGACATGAAAGGGAAGAAGAAGACATGAAAAGACCTTGAACTGACGGCACAGGACAGGAAGTCTTGGTATAGGATTGTTGAAGGCCTATGCTCCTTTAGGAGTTGAAAAGTGAAAGAAAGAAAGACTCGCTTTGGATGGCTTGTTCATATTTGTTGAAGTTTTTTTAATTTTTACTTTAAGTTTCAACAGACTGGCTTAGTTGGCCCCATGTCTAAACCATCCTGAGCCACCTGTTATGATGTTCCTGTTTTGTTACAGTCTTACTATTCTTTGCTTCTCTATTGGGTTGTGGTAACATACAGAGAAGGAAATAGATGTGAAGGGGATAGAGAAGACATGGAGAAACCTTGAACAAATAGCACAGTTTATTTGTTGAAGGCCTGTACTCCCTAAGGAGCTAAAAGGTAATGAGTGAACTAATAATCAATAACTGAAACATCTATCTCAATAGATCAATAACTGAAACATCTATCTCAATAGATCAATAACTGAAACATCTATCTCAATAGATCAATAACTGAAACATCTATCTCAATAGATCAATAACTGAAACATCTATCTCAATAGATCAATAACTGAAACATCTATCTCAATAGATCAATAACTGAAACATCTATCTCAATAGATCAATAACTGAAACATCTATCTCAATAGATCAATAACTGGAACATCTATCTCAATAGATCAATAACTGAAACATCTATCTCAATAACTGAAACATCTATCTCAATAGATCAATAACTGAAACATCTATCTCAATAGATCAATAACTGAAACATCTATCTCAATAGATCAATAACTGAAACATCTATCTCAATAGATCAATAACTGAAACATCTATCTCAATAGATCAATAACTGAAACATCTAAATAGATCAATAACTGAAACATCTATCTCAATAGATCAATAACTGAAACATCTATCTCAATAGATCAATAACAAACATCTATCTCATTTAACATCATAGACTATTCTATCCATTACAGGAGAATGAACGTAGAAGCAGTTACTGCAGCCTTAAGGAGGTTGTCTGAGACTTCATTAAAAAGGGCTGTTGTTGTGTCAGACTCACAATCCATGCATCGGAAGGTCCTTCTTCTTCTTCTTGCGATCGCATCTTTGATGATTACACCGTCAGACGAGTTCTCATGATGAATTCGACTGTTGTTTGAAGTTCCTCTTTAACTCCATATAGCTTTGAGTTTAGTGTTGAGTCATTGGGCCAGTATATCTTTCTTAACTGGTCATACAGAGGACAGTCCTGTAGAACATGCTCAGCAGTTTTGTTCGTTTAATCCACATGTGCACAGTGGTGAAGCAGACAATCGTAGCTTGTGCATGTGTTTATTCAGTTTGTTATGCCCTGTCCTGAGTCGAAAAATAGTTGTCTGTCCCTGCCGGTCGAGAGTGTGATAGTCGTCTTTGGGTTGGTTCTGTTCTCTTCTGATAGTCTGGATAGCTCTCTTTTTCTCAAAGTATGTGACTTCATTATCTTCTTGTTCACATTCTCCTCCCTTTTTTGCAAGTTTATCTGCCTTTTCATTTCCGGGTACACCACAATGAGATGGTACCCACTGAAGTATGGTTCTCTTTTTGGCAGCTACCTTGTTTAGTTCATTTCTCAGATGCGGGAGTTTACCACCCTTGAGAGCTTGCAGGACAGACAGTGCATCTGTGAGGATGACTACCTGGTGGCAGTCAGAGTTGGTGTTTATAAATCATATTTGCAGCTTGCTCTAGAGCTTGAACCTCAGCTGTATAGTTGGAACAGAATTTACCAGTGGGAATGTGCCTAGTCTCATAGTGGTTGTCAGGATATGAGATAAAGATACCGGCACCTCCATTCCTAACAGCATTAGTTGCTGATCCATCTGTATAGGCATGTATCCATGATTGATCGGGATAGCTTTCTTGGATCATACTCAATGTAGCAGTTCGTTTTTGCAGATCATTATACTCACATCCACTTGTGAGACCACTGACTGTTGTATTAATTTGGAGGGCACTGCTGGCCTGCTCCCATGGTACAGGGTATAGGGTGGGCTTCAGTGGTGTTGTCTTCATGGATAGGTCTTCTTGATGCTGTCTTATAAGTCTTTTCCCCCGATGCACAAAGCTGCTACGCTTTAGACGTCCCAATGCCAGATCATCTAGTCTTGCCTTCATTGGGTGCATTGGCATACTGTTGTACTTTTCCATCTGGATCATGGTTTTTGTGTCTCTTCTATGGGACAATGTCTGTAATCCAGCAACCTTCTGCATCTCTGTTATTGGTGTAGTTTTCATGGCTCCTGTAATGAGCCTGAGAGCTTGATTTTGCACCTTGTCCAAAGACTGCAGATGTGAGTTAGCAGCTGATGACCATGCTGCTGAGCTAAACTCTAAGTGTGGTCTTATTACTCCATTATAAATCTTCTTTAGATTTCGTTCATTTGCTCCCCAGTTGGTACCTGCTAATTTTCTGAGTATGCCTAGTCGTCTTCGGGCCTTTCCTTCTGCATTTTCAATATGCTTATTCCATGTAAGCCTTTGGTCAAATGTCACCCCAAGATAGGTGGGGTAGCTTTCTTCCTTGATCACGGTTGTCCCTAGGTGTATGTTAGCTGATTTGTCCTTGGGGGCGAGGGAGAACAGTGTTGTGGAGGTTTTGTCTGTGTTTATTGTGATAAGCCATTTCTCTGCCCATGACACTAGCATGTCTGCTGCCCGCTGCATTCTATAATTTGCTGTGGTGACATTTTCATCAGCGCACCAGAGTACTAGGTCATCTGCATATAAGGCAGCTTTAACTCCTGCAGGGAGATCTTTCACCAGGTCATTGATGTAAACAAGGAAGAGTGTTGGGGAAATTACTCCTCCTTGAGGTACCCCCTGATGGAGCAACACTTTTCTGCTCTGCAGACCGTCAAGAGTGACTCTAGTTCTCCTGTTATGCAAGTATGACTGGATCCATTTCATCATGTTGCCTTGGATTCCACTTCTCCTAAGTTTTGCAATGAGGCCATCTTTCCACACCTTGTCAAAGGCCTGCTTGAAGTCGACCCAGATCGTTAGGACCTTTTTCTTCTCCTGGAAGGCATCTTCTATTGCTTGAGACAAGTAAGTAACTTGGTCTTCTATACTGTAGCATTCTCTAAATCCAGCTTGTTCCGGCACCAGGATCTGCTCAGACTCTAAATACCATTTCAATCTGTGGTTGACTATTCGCTCCATAGTCTTCCCAACACAGCTTGTGAGACTGATTGGCCGGTAACTTGCAGCCTCGGTCTTACATTTCCCTTTCTTTAGTATGGGTATTGTGATGGCTTCTCTCCATACTTGGGTACCGTTCCTTTCAACCAGCTGTGGTTGAATATCTCAAGCAGTTTTGTCTTTGCTGCTGAGCTCAGATTTACTAGCATTTCGTTGCTGATTTTGTCTGGGCCGGGTGACTTTTGAAACTTAAGCTTGGAAATAGCCTTCTGTAGTTCTCCTAGTGTGATGGGTTCCCTCATTGGGGCAGGAGTATCTGTCTGTCCCATGGTTGCCAGTATTTCTTTTCTTATCTCTCTCTGATGGTCTATGTTAATGGGTAAGTTGCTTTCTGAACTGTATCTTCTAGCAAACAAGTCTGCAGCTTGTTTTCCTCTGAAAAGTTTGCCACCTTCATCCAATGTGATAGTCTGCCTTGGTGAGGAATGCTCTTCATTTAGAGACTTGACTAATCTCCAAAGTTTCCTGCCGTCTTTCTCAAGGTTCAGCGATGCCGTTTTAGTTCTCCAGCTTTTCCGCTTTTCTTCTAGCTTTGTTCTCTGAAACTCTGCTACAGCCTTTTTCCATTTGTTGTGAGTTTCAAGTGAAGGCTGAGACTCTGCGTCCTTTCTAGCCTTGTCCATAGCTTCCTGACGTTCTTGGAGTGTGCTGGACCAGTATGGTATGTAGTTACGCCGGCATCCTTTGGGAATGGTTTCTTTTGCAGCTTGTAGTATGCATCTGTTGAAGTCTTTTACCACTTCATTAATGTCTCTGTTCTGTACCTTGAGGGTAGACAGCAGCGTGTTCACCTGATGCCTGAATAAAACCCCAGTTGGCTTTTTTGTAGTTCCATCTTGTAATGGCTGGGCCTGTACTGAGAGTTGCACTCTGGACAGTAAGAAAGATTGGGCGATGGTCGCTTCCCCTAGTTGGTCTCCTACTTCTCTACTAATAGATCCAGCTATATCTGGTGTGGAGAAGGCAAGATCTGGTGTTGAGGTTGTGTGCCATCCTCTGGAGTAGAAGGTAGGAGTATCTGTGGCATTATTGACTAGGATTAGGGAGTGATCATCTTGCCAAGTTTCAACCTCTTCACCTCTGTGATCCAGATGGTTATAGCCCCAGCTCTGGGAGTGGCTATTAAAGTCTCCAACTGCTATAAAGTTGGTGGCTGGTACCTGTATAGAGCTGAGACTCAGGGGTTTGTTGTTCGGACAGTAATAGTTCAGGAGTTCTATTTCCATCTTGTCTACCTTTATCTGCAGCAGCTGATATTCTGCTCCATCCATGAAGGTTTTCCTTTCGTGTGCAGGAATGTTATTCCTTACAAGAGTAAGTACTCCTCCTTTTCGTCTATCTTGTCTGTCGGATCTGAAGCATTGATATCCCCTTATTTTAAAGGTTTGATCTGCTTTCAAGTGAGTCTCTTGGATACAGCAAACACTGACTTGCTTCTCATACAAGATGTTTTCCAGCTCTGTCTTTTTGCTGTATCCAGCCTGCTTGCTGTTCACTCCCTCTGCATTCCAGTGCATCATGACAAGTGGCACTCTGGGTTTCTCTTTTTCTGTTTTGTTTTGGTCAGTAGTTCTCCTCCGCCGTCTGTTGACTCCACAAGATGGTCTAGAGGGTCCTCCAGTAGCTGAGGGTGGGCTCTGTCGAGGCTCAGAGCCCGGCACTGCACCTGCCTGGTGGAGCTCCACAGGGCGAGCACCAGAACGAGATTTATTATCGGAAGGTCCAAAGTGGATAGCTCCAGCATGAATGGAAAACCTCCATAGAAGGCTTGAATCTTCAGGAACTGGTGTGGAAATCCTGTCCTGGTCATGCAGGGATACGCGGCAATGAAAGAGCTGATAGACTAGCTTCAAGAACACCCATTTTTTTTTTTTTTTTCGTACGCCCGCTAATACTCGAGGCAAAATCTCGGGTTATTATTAATTTCTAACCTGACATTGATTTTACGTGAGTATCCCTTTTTCCTTGTATAGAGACAGGTGTCCTTCGCCATTCAGGCAGATACTTGCCGATTTCGGAGGTACCCATTAGAGCTGGGTCGGCTCAGGAGCCGCCAATCCCTGGTCGACAACACTCCTTCAAATGTTCTCGCCAGGTCTCGAGTTAATCTAGTCCAAATCCCGGTCGACGAAAAATCCTCAAATGCCGTCGCCCGGGTTTGATCCTGCATCACCCGGTCGCCAGAGCAGTGTTGTAACCACTACGCTAGCGCGGCTCCCAAGAACACCCATAGAAGGTGCATAAAGGAGAGATACTGAGGGCAATTAATGATCGCCTGTTAGAGAATGACACTGCAATCGATGAATCATCAAGGCTAAGATTACTGGAATTTGGCATCAAAGTAAGACCAGCAGGGATGGATGAATGAGAGGATGCAGCAGGCATGTTTGCAACCAACGAACAACAGGAACAATTAGCATTCATACCCTTCGACATTAGCTGAGGGAGACATTACAATAACTGAAACAGCTATCTCATTTAACATCATAGACTATTCTATACATTTCAATAACTGAATATTTACATGAGTAAAATAGCAGCACAGTGTGGCACATAATTAATTAAAATAGAGAAAATTAATGCTAATCAACTAACTTCAATAAAAGGGATCCTGTTTCACCGCACACTAGGGGTGATGTGGTCAGCATCACGCCGACCGCCCTTAACCTTCCCAGCGTTGCTCTGGTACCCAATTCATGAGGATAGGTCGACCCTGCAGCCATTTGTGGTCGAAAAAAAATCCCACCTCAACTGGGGATCGAACCATGGGCCACTGAGATAGGAAGCCAGTGCACTAACCACTGCTCTCAACCTCAATAAAGTCTAAAATTATTTCAGCATACAGGTTTCTTTCCCAATGTACAATGTGGAATACTTGACAAATCCCTGGCTTATGAAACACAGCACACAAATCATGATGCAAAGAAGTTCTAAGGTGATAATAACTTTGAATAACTATTTTCTCTTATTATCACATGCACACATGGGGGAGGGGAAAATATATTCTGTTCCCATATTGGATGGCCTATCACCCAACTAATTAACCAACTGGCTTTCTTGCATTAAAAGATTTGAGTTCATGAATTGCCTTGTCATGCTGACCACATCTCTGCGGACCAATATTCAAACTGTGACAACATTTAACCTATATGATGTCTGAAAACAAGTGTGTACTCAAGAATGTGAAAAACTGGATTTTGTGTGTTCTGTTAAAAGTCGTATGGTATACAATAGTTATACCTCAAATATATGACTAGAGCATACATTACAGTACTCCTGGTAATACTTACATGTGTATGTATATGTGCAATCATGTATGTATGTATATATACCTTCACTGGTGATGTGGCCTTGTTCCAATAACATCCCATGGCCTTTTATTTATTATGTACTTTTAGAATTTACTGATTAATTGTTAGACATCTCATAAAATTTACTTGATTAATTAGTCTGGCACTGGTGGCATAGCAATATAAATAATGCGTTTACCAGCATTTTCTTTACTGCACTTGTGTCTTTCCATGTTTCAGAAAATGGGATAAGTTAATATGTCATTTTATTGGCTTGTTAAATTCTAGCTTCTAATCATTTGACACTATTTTTATAAACTGCAGAGGTTCTGATTTTTTTATGCTTACATTTGGTATTATCAATTTTTACATTCCTCTATCTGGATATTAATTATGTGATTATCATAAAGCAGTAAGTATAAGTTATGACATGAGTGACGAGTTATAGATATGCTACAAAGTTAACAGCTGATACTCAAAACCTGTATTACAAAGATCTAATGAAGTAAGAAAGATAATTATTCTGTGTTATATAGAACCAATGCTGACATATGGGAGTGAGTCATGGACAATTAGTAAACAAGTAGGGAAAGCACTAGAGGCCACAGAGATGTGGTTTTACAGAAGAATGTTAAAAATACCATGGACAGCCAAAAAGAGTAATGAGGATGTCCTGAAAGAGGCCAATGCGCAAAGGAAACTTATTTCACAAGTTAGAAAGAAGCAATCAACTTTTTCAGGCATGTTATGAGAAGAGAAAAGCTTTAATATATCATGACAACAGGTAAGATTGAAGGAAAAAGAGATAGGGAAAGATAAAAAGAGCCAATACTGGACAGTTTGACATCGTGGCATGGAAAGAAGTCAACGGCAGAAGTGATGAATTGTAATGGAGACATGAAGTAGTTGAGAGACATGATCTCCACGCCACTAGGCATGGTACTTGAAGAAAAAGAAGAATTTAGTTATGCTATATGGCATCACAGCTCGTGCAGCTCCTGGGGGTCTCTGAAGAGACAAAGAAAGAATAAGACTTCTGCACCCTCAGGCCTGTCGTACAAGGTGACCTATATAAGGCTGTGCATTGGGCTGGCAACCTCATCATGTGAAACTAATTACCCCAAAAACCCCCTCTGTATAAGGCAGGCTTCATGTAGGGTGATCAGCTACAATGTTGGTATGCTCCATAAGGAGTGCAAAGGAAAATGATGATGATTAACAGCCATACCTGAAACAGATGCTGAATGCCAGCCTCCAGCACAAACACTTCTCATGGGAACTCCTTCTAATGCTGCTATCAATCTTGGAGAAGATTCTGGTTCAACACTGCAGTGGCCAAGCTGTCCTCGACTGATGTGAAAGGTCTGACATTAAATTAACTTCATCATAACATGTGTAGAATACAAAGTATATGAGTAATTTATTTTCAGTTTGCAAAGACACAGACTGATTAACAAAACATAAACAACTCTATAAGAGAATACTTCAGGCCTCTTGTCACCAGCAGTAAGACAGAACGCTCTGGTGTAAAGTCTAAAGCAGGGGTCGGCATAAGGTAGATCCCATTCTACTGGTAGATCACAAGGGATGTTTTGCTAGATCTCTAGGTGATGGAAGAGAATAAGAGAAAGAAATTTAAAGCTGCAGAAGTTTTGCACAAGCTCACTTCTGCCTGCATTTAAAAATGCGGAATCTCTAGGATTAAAGATACTTTTTTCCATATTCCCTGAGAAAACTCGCAAGCCAGCTTAAAAAAATTCACTTCAATTATGAACTGCATGAGATAGGAACACGATATTTTCATCGTAGTGAAGTTAACATAATGTCGCCTTAGTACTGCTTTATTCTATCTCCACTTTTGGTCAAAACTGACCTGAGGTCATAAAGTGACAGAAAATATTTTAATCTATCATCCTAATATCTTACATTTAACAGTTTGTATCATGATGAAAAAGTTCATTTTAATGTGTTAATCCTTCTTTTCACTAGTAACCCAAAAACTTTGAATGTGGTTCTCAAAACTAGCTGAAATGGAGATGGAATAAAACAGTACTGTGGCGACAAATTGTAAAATATCATTTAGTTTGAACTTTCCACCGCTCTGTAAATGTATAATAAAGATCTAGTAATTCATGTTAACAATATCAAATTAAGAATATAAATTTATCCATCGAACATATTTCACTCCTTGTAGAACATGGGACTACCACTGCAGGGGCCTCCAAGAAGAATGACTGCCTTGGTGGCTTGTGTGCTCTAACAGTGGTGATTTCTGTGGTTTGTTTTGCCCGATGGGGTTGCCAGCCCCATGCAGGGTTTCAATTTGGTTGCCTTTATTTGACAAGACTGGTGGGGCAGGAGTCCTATTATTTTTTTGTTGCCTCAGAGACCCCTGGGATCCTGTTAGCAGAAATCATCCCTGAATTATTAGTAAATTAAACCAAACAACATTTTAATAGAACAATGTTAATAAATAATGTACAGAAATGTAAATAGAGCACACATAAGGAATAATGGATCACAAAAACACAAACAAATTTAGCCTAGCTGACGTTATGTATCAACAGTATGAAATTAAATATAAACCCACATACCTCCAGCGCTAAATTTTTATATATTTTTACTCCAAAAAGTATGAGGAGTCTACCACTTTATGGAGAAAATAAAACCATACACACACATAATAAGAAATGTTCATGTACGTACACTATATGAAATACAGAATAAATGATGACAAGGAATGATGCCGATAAACAAATAGAGGCAACTGGATGCACTGTCTAAAATAGTAGACACTATATATCCTAAGAAGATATGGAGTACAAAAAAATGGCCAAACTCCAGCATCAATATGATTTATACCATAACTTCATCGATTTCACAAAAGCCTTCGATCGAGTCTGGCATGAAGGCTTATGGCAAATAATGAGAAAATTCAATTTTGATACCAACATCATAGATATCATTGAAGCACTATACAAGGACGCAAGCAGTGCTGTTTTTGCAAGCAACGACATTGGAGAATTTTTCAAAACAACTGTAGGAGTTCGCCAGGGATGTATCCTGTCACCAGTGCTCTTTAATATATACTGAAGCACATTAAAAACGCACCACTATTATATATACTGATGCCGAGAAGCTGGCAAAAAAAAGTGTGGGAATGGATTTTCCCCGTGTTTGCCATGAGGTGGTTGGTTGTTCGTCCATCACGGGTGATGAAGACCACTCTGTTCATCCAATTATTTAAGAATATGTTAGGTTAGTCTATGGGTACGAAGGTGACTGAAGAGCCCGATGCGGGCCTGAAAAGATCTTGGACAGTGTGGGCAGGGAATGTTTGCTTCATGTGAAGGTTTTATTTCACGGTCCTTTCTAGCTTGTCTCCGCTGTTCTGCTGCTGCTCTTCTGGATGATTCGCATGCTGCTGCACCTTTACGAAGAGATGTGCGCCAAGCAGTTCGGTCTTGCGCAGCAGCTTCCCATGTGTCTGGGTTTATGTCAAAGGTTTTCAATGACGTCTTTAACGTGTCTTTGAAGCGCTTCTTTTGGCCACCATGGGAGCGTTTACCCTTCTGCATCTCACTATAAAAGAGTATCTTTGGCAGTCGATGGTCTGGCATGCGGACTACATGACCTGCCCAGCGAATTTGTGACTGCATCAGAATAGTATCAATACTAGGGATACCAGCTCTGTCAAGAACGGCGGTATCCGGGATCTTGTCTTGCCATTTGATGTTCATTATCTTCCTGAGACAGACTGTATGGAAGTGGTTTAGCTTCTTTACGTGGCGCCTGTATACAGTCCATGTTTCACATGCATATAGCAGCACTGGAAGCACCGCAGCTCTGTATACCTTCAGCTTTGTCTGTAGACTAATGCCACTTCGATGCCAAACGTTGGTGTATAGTCTGCCAAATGTGCTGCTGGCTTTGGAGATCCTGGTGTTCACCTCATCATCAATGACAATGTTCTGGGATAGTGTGCTACCAAGGTATGTGAATCTGTTCACAACATTCAGTTTCTCACCATTAACCTTGATGACTGGCTCAGTATAAACTGTGCCAGGAGCTGGTTGGTACATGATTTCTGTTTTCTTCGTGTTGATGGTAAGCCCAAAGTTGGCGCAGGCTTCGGAGAATCTATCCACACTATGCTGCAGATCTTTCTTGTAGCTGTCTTGCAGCGAACACCATATCTGTGGTTCCACGTTCTTTCCGGAATCCACACTGACTTTCAGGTAAAAGACCTTTGTCAAGATGAGCCGTAAGGCGATTCAAAAGGATTCTGGCGAATATCTTCCCAGCGATTGATAAAAGAGAGATGCCTCGATGATTGTTGCAGTCTTGGCGATTACCTTTACGTTTATATAGATGTATAATTGAGGCATCTTTGAGATCGTGTGGGATGGTTTCACTCTGCCACATTTGCTGGAAGATCATATGAAGTTTCTCTATCAGAACTGCACCGCCATCTTTATAAACCTCAACAGGAATTGAATCGGAGCCAGGGGCCTTTCCACTAGACAGTTGACGAATCGCTTTTTTAGTTTCCTCCAGAGTTGGTACATCATCTAATGCTTCATTTATAGGAATTTGGGGCAGGCGGATGATGGCTTCGTCGTTAATAGATGATGGCTGGTTCAAGATATTATTAAAATGTTCAGCCCAGCGTTGGAGAATTTTTTCCTTGTCTGTAATTAGTGTTTTTCCATCTGCATTAAGGAGGGGAAATGATCCTGATGATGTTGGACCATAGACCGCTTTGAGTGCAAGGTAAAAGTTTTTCAAGTCATGGCTGTCAGCAAAGCCTTGGATCTCATCTGCTTTATTACTCAGCCATGAATCCCGCATCTGGCGTAGTTTATGTTGGACGATTCTACGCATGTTGTTGAAAGCGTCTTTCTTGGATGTAGATTTTGGATCATTTAAATATGCTTTATGGAGATGGTGTTTCTCAGCCAACATCTGCTTTATATCATCTGAGTTCTCATCAAACCAGTCATTTTGTTTCTTGATGGAAGGACCCAGGACCTCTGTAGCAGTGTTGTAGATCTGCTCACTTAGGGCTGCCCAATTTGTTTCCACACTTTGGCCGTCTAGCGAGATAGATTTGAGACGGTCTTCTAAGGTGTCAGTAAATGACTGTTTGATTGTTGTCTTCTTTAGTTTGGTGACATCCAGCCTCTTTTGAGTTTTCTTCCCCTGAGGGCGCCTGGCTGGTTGGATACGAACTTTAAGTTTAGATACAATGAGGCGATGATCAGTCCAGCATTCGGCACCACACATGGACTTGGTCACCCGGACATCTTGCCTGTCCTTCTTCCTAACAATTACATAGTCAATTAGGTGCCAATGCTTTGAGCGAGGGTGCATCCAGGAGGTCCTGTTGCGGGTAGGAAGTCAAAAAATGGTGTTGGTGACAAGGAGGTCATGTTCTGCGCAAGTCTGGAGGAGACAAGTCCATTACTGTTACAGCGACCCATGCCGTACCTACCAATAGTGCCATTCCAGGAGATGTTATCTGAGCCTACTCTTGCATTAAAGTCACCAAGAATGATGAGCTTATCTGCTTTAGGATTTGATGCAATGACTGCATGTAGTTCTTCGTAAAACTTATCCTTGACATCATCCTGGTTTGTCATAGTTGGTGCATACGCGCTAATGATGGTGGCATGTTTTCTTCCATAGAACAGAGGGATCTTGACCGTCATGAGTCGGTCATTTATTCCCTTTGGGGGCCCCGCTAACTTGCTGACAATTGCTGTTTTGATTGCAAATCCAACCCCTGCTTCTCGTCTTTCTTCAGTTCCTCTTCCGCTCCAAAAGAATGTATAACCTGCACCCTTTTCGCAAAGTTGGCCCTCGCCTGCAAGTCGAGTTTCACTCAGTGCTGCTATGTCAATGTTGTACCTGGCCAGTTCTCTCCCAATCAGGGCAGTTCGTCTCTCAGGTCTGTTTGCATTAAAGTCTTTGTCAAGTAAAGTGCGCACATTCCATGCGCCTAGAATGAGGGGGAAAAATCTGTCCTTTCATATATGTCGACCGCCGAAGTAGGGTACCCACCAACCGCGGTAAGCTGGTTAGGTAATGGTGAAGCAGGCAATGTTTAGGGCACCTTTTCTAGCCCCTTCCTCATGCTATGGAGGTGAGCAGTGCTTTCCTAAAGAGGGCTGCTCAGACACTCAGGGGGCTGCCGAATCCCACTGCTGCTCCGATCAGTGGAAGACGACCATATGGCCTGAGCCGCCCGTGTGCAGGTCTGCGACCACGACTGCCAGCGTACCCACGCCCGCCGCCTCGCCGCTCGCCCATCGCCACAGGACTTGTTGTGATGGATGAATGGATGATTGATGAAAGAGTGACTTGCGCGGTGATTTGGATTAAAGTGAGGAAGAGTTGCGCAATTCGTCGACCTCACTCTCTCGCCTGGGTCCATCTCAATCCAGTGGCAAGACAAGTCAAGACGACTGGAGATGAAGTCAGGTGCAGTGGATGACCAGGGCTTTCTACGTGCCTCGCCGTGCTCCTTACGCTCCACAGCGCGTTGCTGGTAATCGCCGTCATGCCCGTTGAACCAACAGGTGGTTTCTTCCGCGCAGTCTATCGAATCCAGTCTTCGCATGCATGGGTAGGCAGACCCTAATTCACCGAAGGTTTATAACCATTCGGCTACCCTCACCTAGTTTAGCCGGCCTGTCAAAGCCGTTGTCCGGGGGTGGCCGCTGTCGCATGCTGACAGCTACGAGGAGCCACAGGTGAGAGCTGGATGCCAGGTTTGGACCAAAGGTGGCTGAGCTGCCCTAAAAAGGGCATGACAGCTCCTTCACCAGAGGTACTACCAATACCTGACTTCCCAACACCCCCAACACCCATGAGGTAGCGAATGGCTGCTGGAATGGAAAGTGCAAGATTCAACCCATTGGTGTGTGTACAGACTACATGAAAACGATGAAAGTTACACGTGCAACACGATTCTCAACAGCTATGACCCTGAAAATGTGTACGCGTTGTGGCAGTATACTCTGTATAAAAAGGCCGTTGAGACAAAACACCCAGTACATGTGCTTGAAATGCCACGACTATCTGAAAACGACCGCCAACGAGCCATTGGTATGTTGGAGACCGGAATGAGCTCGCGGGCCATTGCCAGAAGGATGAATTGCCACCACAGCACTATTGTACGTCTCAATGAACGTTACGGAACCACTGGCAGTGCCCGGGATAGACTTCGGAGTGGCCAACCACGAGTTACTACCCCTGCGCAAGATCGTCATATTGTGCTGAGTCACCTAAGGAATTGACTCTCCCGGCAAGTCAAACAGCAAGAGCAATAGTGGGTAGACATGGGCAAGTCTCTCGAATGACAGTCATACGACGACTCAGAGATACAGGCCTTACTGCAAGACGACCTTATGTTGGGCCAAACTTGACTCACAGACATCGTTAGCAGCGCCTGCAATGGGCAGAGCGACATATCAGATGGACTAGACTGCAGTGGAATGCTGTCCTATTCACAGACGAGAACAGATTCAACATATCCTTTGCAGATGGACGTATGCGGATTTAGCGACGGTGTGAAGATCGCTTTGCAGATTGCTGTGTCAACAGATTTCGAGGTGGCAGTATTCACATTTGGGGAGGATTCAGTTTTCACCATCGCTTGCCTCTTCACGTCTTCCGTGGAAATTTTAATGCTGTGACATATCGAGATGAGGTTCTGGATGCACTGGTTGCTCCTGCGTTCACAATTTATCCAGACTTGCAGCTTCTCCAGCAGGATAACGCACGTGCATTTTTTTTTGTATTTTTGGTTTTTTCCCTTGCCTGCACAGAATGCAATGAATTTCATAACAATCAAATGTACAAATTAATGACAAGCATGGATTCATAGGAAAATGAATAGATATTTGTCACGAAGTGGATTTAAGACTAGAGGTTGCCTACCTAAATAGACTAGACCCTAGTGGAAAGAAAGACTAAGAAGATAGATTTCAGAAGAAAATAACAGTGACTGTGGGAGATGAGGCTATTGGCGTCAAGGGTCGAGAACCGAAATTGACTCTCCCTTGCCACTAAGTGACGTAATGTTTTGCGATAACCTCACTACCTCTAGCTACCAAGACTGGGATAAGGTTTAATACTTAACACCACAGACACCACTTACAGACAACATATAGGTTGAAGTAAGTGACTGATCCAGCCGGAAATTTACAATGGATTTTATTTACACCACACAAAAAAATTCATATAACATACTACAAAAATAGAATAAACATGCGTGTTCATACACCTGGAAAGAACATAACAATTAATTTCAAGTGATTAGGTAAGGTAACCCCACAGTCGCCCTCCCCTCAACCTGTAAGGAAGAAAGGTAAGTAATACAACAACATGTGAAGGAGGATCTCTAACACCAGATCCGTCTTTCTCCTAATCAACCTGATATCATGTAAACACGCCCTAACTCCTACTGTCCGTCTGTCTGCAGACGTGGTTCTACACAAATGACGCGCCTACACCGCTGCTCCACTATAGGCTAAATATTCTCTGACTCTCACAAAGTCCACGACCAGAACCCTTCTATCACCTCCGACACAACTTACAGATGACTTGCTGAGTTCTAATGTTATGTTCAGTGTCTGTCTGACACTCCTAGTTCCTACAGAAACGACTCCTCCACTACTCTCCTTCTCTCCCTCTATTGCAGCTCAGAGGTATTTTTACCCTCTTTCCTCTGACTGCCGTTGTAGCTGCTAACTTGAATTGGCATTCTGGTTTCTCGACTTGGACTCTTCTGCACTACCAAAGGACGATTCTGGAAAAATCACAGGCCCCGTTACCCATCTCTTGGGTCTGGGCCGTCGGTGTTATTATGACCGACCAATCACGACACCTCTAGGCCCTGCGCCTAGGTTCAGTGTGTGCTTTATCTGAGCATGAATAGCTCCGAATTTTATTAAGAACCTCTTGTTCTTGCTGAAGAAGTCTGTGCTTCCAGCTCCTTGCTCTCTTGGGTACAAAACGTTTGCACCAGTGACCCCCTTGTCACTACTCCCCTTTCTTTCCTGGCTCTGCCGACTCTTCTTCTCATGAGAAGACCGGCGAACTTCTAGCCGCTCAAGGACTACTGTAGCCCTAGCTGCCACGCCTGGAAAATATCTGCTGTGGACAAAACAATAACAAATATATATCGCACAACAAATTTCCCATATCCTTAACACTTAACTCCCTTAACTCTCACTCTTCAACACTTAAATCCCAACTCTTCAACCACTTAAGTCTCAAATCTCTAACACTTAAGTTTCAAATCTCTAACACTTAAGTTTCAAATCTCTATAACACTTAAGTTTCAAATCTTCCATGCAGCTCCCATGCTCTAGTATCGCTTCAGCGATTAGTAAACATGCCTAGTTATCTCCCCTCTCCTTCCGTTATCAGATTCACCCCACTAAAAAAAAAGGACACGCAGCACGTGCTTAGGTACCCCCCTCCAAATCCTTGAAAATCACAATGAAATTACGTGCATCGTGTCTCAAAATTATAGTATTTAACATCTACCATCTTTAAGCTTTCATTATCTTATAAAAAGAATGAATGCACTCTGATAATAATTTAGATAAGAGGGTAACTCATGGCATGTCCGTTATGAACTAAAATTAATTTAATTCCGCGAGCGTGTTTTACGCTGCACCATTTAAAATCACAAATCCAGGAAAAATTAGATCCCCTGTCTTCTGACAAATAACAGTAATATTCCAATTCCTACAAACAGCTACTCTGCGGAAACTATCAAAATTCCCTACTACCTTTTCACAAATTACCTAATTGCGCTGTCAGTTATATTCAATTAAAAATGTAGCATTGATGGCTCTACTTCTATGAATTAACTTTACCTCCTAGAAACAACTCTGCAAAAATCTTATAAACTATTAAAGCTTAATTAACTTCATATTTACCAGCACGAATTTCTCTCGAAAGAGCAGGACGGCTCTGTATATAAATACAGACAGTTCTTTTCCAAGGCGTAGAAGTTCAAAAAAATCTCCGCCTTCTGCCAGGGAACCCCGCTTATTTATTACCCCAGACCACGCTACGCGTGAGTCATAGCTAGGCTTTGTTCTTAAGCGGGTCGATCTATGAACCAACCAACGTGCCAGGAATCGCCCACGGTCATTTCTAAATTTAGAACTTACGGTCAAGCGGAAAATTTCCGTTGCTGACCTGTTTCCACGCGCTTAAAACTCCCCCTCTACCCCCATCTGATTTCACCCTTACTAAAAATTATAGCGCGCTCACTGAGAAGAACCGAAAATGCTCTGCCATTATGTTACACTGGAAAATCTTCCATGAACGAATTATCTCAATGAAACAGCGCGCTGGTGCCAGTCTAAAAGTTAAAACTACCATCTTTGCTAGAAACCGTAATTCTTAATCTACACAAAAAGTCCAAACTCTATTATTATACAAAGAGAAATAAAAAAAACGAATAAGATAAAAAATCCCTTCGTAATCTTCCTTAAAAACGTAAAAAAAATGCTAGGAACCGAAACTTGGGGCCTGTTGTAAATTCAATCACATTAACTTCTCACAATATTCCAAATATGTAAACTTGTACACACTTATATTTACATTTCACACTCTGTTCCTGGATTATACAGGTGGTGCGTTTTTAATGTGCTTCAGTATATATCTAGAAAATATTATGCAGGAGGCTCTCTACGATTATAAATCAACCATATCGATTGGAGGCCGACCTCTGTGTAATCTACGTTTTGCTGATGATGTTGATCTGATAGCTGGAACAGAATCAGAACTTCAAGACCTTATCTCTAGACTGGAGAAAGTAACACGAACATATGGGATGGAAATTAATATAGAAAAAAGCAAGATATTGGTGAATAGCCATAAGAAACATGTTCCGACCAACATTACGTTAAATGGGCAAACGTCAGAAGAAGTTAACACCTTTAAATATCTCGGGTCCACTATATGTAGTGATGGAAGATCAAATAAAGAAATCAAGACAAGACTTGAGATGGCCTCAGCTGCCATGACAAGGTTGAATGTGATCTGGAAAAGTAACATCAGTTTTCCTGTGAAGATCAAATTATATAAATCACTTGTATTATCTATTCTCTTGCTGGGATGATGATGATATATCCTAATTATAACCCATCAAGTGTTGAACAGCAAGAAGAACATGGAGAATAGAGCTGGAAACAGAGGTGAAAATGATGAGGAGAACGTGGAAAGAACTTGAGATGATGGCACGTGACAGGAGGACTTGGCATGTGTTTGTTGAAGGCCTATGCTCCTTTGGGAGTGGAGGGTTATGAATGAATGAAGTGGTGAACAGGATATTTTTCTCCATCAATTTAAAAAAAGAAGCCAGTGAACTGAAAAATGCAGCAGAAGTCCTAACAATAAAGGAAAGCACTAACAGACAAGCAGTGTTTTTTCACAGATGCACTGTAATAACAGCATTCAAAACTCCGCCTAGGTCGGTCCCAAGCCCAGCTGAAAAAGGAGAAGGGTGACCTGCATGGAGGCCGTAAGGAGGCAGCCCCTCCATCATGCAAAGGCACAACAGGCCAATCACCTGTTTGTCTTAAAAACCAGATTACGAGAAACATAAGAGAGAAAACCGAACTGATTCTAAAGGCGACGAACTGGAACGGACTACGACTTGTGGAACATGGAACACAAGAAGTATAAATGGGAAGGAAGAGGAGCTGGCGGAAGAGATGAGGAAAGCCAAATTAGAAATCCTGGCTTTAACAGAAACAAAGAAAAAAGGACAAGGAGTTATGGATCTCGATGGTGACATGCTGCTCTACAGTGGTGTCCCCACATCTGAAAGAGCTAAAGGGGGCGTGGGTTGTATAGTGGCCAAAAACCAAAGGGATAGTATCAAGGGATGGAACTTTGTCTCGGAACGCATTATGGTCCTAAAACTAAAAGGAGAAACCATAGTCAACCTTGTCATTGTGTATGGGCCAAATGAAGATGAGCGAGCAGAGGTCAAGGAGCAATTCTTCGAGCTGCTTCAAAGGACAGTGGACGACTGCCTGGATGAAGTAATCCTGCTTGGAGATTTCAATGCCAGAGTTGGAAATGACCATGCTAGATGGGGTGGAATTATCGGAAGATATGGAGAAGATACTCTTAATGACAATGGAAAGCGACTCTTTAGATTCTGCACTGAGCAGAATCTGATCATTACAAACACAAAGTTCCCCCATAAGCGAATACATGTATACACTAGATGTGAACAAACAAAGAATGAGAAGTCAGTGATCGACTATGCCATAGTTAGGAAGAGCTCATTCAAGTATGTCCGGGATGCTAGAGTGTGGAGGGGGCCAGAGATTGGAAGTGACCACTACTTGTTAACAATTAAAAGAACAACTGAAAGAGTTACTCGGCCTAGGAACTGCCTAACATCACGCAAGAAGCTAAGTAAACGAACAGGGGAAACAAGCATTAAGACCTACAAGCTGAGAGAGCCAGAAGTGAAGACCAGAAAACAGGGGCTTATTGCTACAGCAGTGAAAAACACAGAACAACAACCTAGACTGGCAGGGAAAGGATTGCTAACGAGGCGTGTGCAAAGAGAGAGAGAGAGAGAGAGAGAGAGAGAGAGAGAGAGAGAGAGAGAGAGAGAGAGAGAGAGAGAGAGAGAGAGTTTAGCAGCGAGGGGAGTGGAGAAAAAGGGGGCATTCAGTGACCAGCCGTTTTGGCTGTTGAGATGTGTATCTGGGTGTGTGTATGGCCCATAAGATATATTCATGTATACAATATCCGTATATTTAAAGTATACAACTGTATGTCATATTTCACTATTGAAAGGATTGTTTCATACATATGAGTGACTATTATTATTATTAATCTTGATTGTGCTCTAATTGCCTGACCATATCAATGGGTCTCTTGTGAAGTTCGTCATGTTTATTAAAGTTATAAACCGTCACTCAGCAGCTATTACTTTCTTTGGAGAAAGAGATGTGTGCACAAAAGTAAACTAATACTTGTTTGCCAGGCACGTAAAGAAAGAACCCTGAACATTAACTTCACATGAATATTGTATGTAAACAATATACACTTGCAAAACCCTAACACGAAACAAATGGCCTTCAACAAATGGGAAGCCAAGCTGTGTGCCTTGCAAATTTGTATGACGACAATTAATTATGTGCAACATGTTTATCCATAATGCATTTGCATCAATTGAACTATAATATGACAGAACATTAGATATGCTTTCAGATGCACTTTTAAGGCAACGTGTTTTAAGCTATTTTGACGAACTGTGCTTTATAAAAATAACTTTAATCGTGCAAATTTTCTGCACACAGAGCAGGGAACTGTAGCCACGCCCCGTGACCTTTGACGTCAGCAGGAATTTGGGTCAAGAAACACGCTGGTATTTATTTCTGCCTACGGAATATTTTAATGACAAACGATGTACCTATTTTTCCAAGAACATTGAAGGCTCTGAAGGACCAATACGATGTACTAACATTTATAAATTCTGTGAAAGAAACTTTATGGACCTTATTATTTAAGATTAAATAAAACAATTCGAACATACAGTGTAGTAACACAAGTTTACGGAAGTTTATAGTTTCTATTTATGGCTCAACGTTGCCTTGCTGAGTTATGTGACTATTGTAAACAAACGCTTCGCTTTGTTCAGACCGGAAAAGTTTTTTTCTGAATTTAAGATAGGTTTAGTTTTATTTTAAAAGCTTCTGAATTGTGATAACCCAGTTTATAGCATCTTGTGCTTTCATAGCGTGCTCCATCTTCGCTATATTTTTTTCTATTCTATATGTTCAGTTTTGCCATTTTTTTTTTAGGTATCATTTTTCTCATTCATCTTCGGAAGTATGATGAAAGGTGATCTTCTATAGGTTTATGTGAGGGTTGCATTTAGGGAATTTTAGCGCTTTGACGCATACATTCAAATATTGATAGTCCTTATCTGCATCTGAACATTCATTTATGTTTAGCCGTGCTGTCGGGTACCATGTGTTCTTATTGTTTCGTATCTATGTCACACATTGTCAGTTGCTGTAATAGAGCTTTCTATACCTTCTTCTCTTTAGTTGTTAATGTGATGGTTGTTTGGTTTTAGTTGTGAATTACTGTAGTGTCTAATAGTTATTATTTGTTTACATTTTAATATAGAATATTGTTTTTGTTGTCTTATTTAAGTTGATTTTGATTTGTTTCTGTGTGTGTTATATTTTGAAATATATCATCATCATCGTCATTCACACCATTGCCTTCATTTTTCATTGTGCATGTGTTTGGACCCATTGATACACATGGCAAAATTTTGTATTTTTTAAAAATAACATGTATTGAGTGTTGCAGTGTTTATTAATGATATCACCATAATTTAACACATTTTAATTACGTCCTTGGTGGTTTTATAAGACTTACATATGTATTGAGCATTGTATTGTTCTTCATTACAAACATCACCATATTTTGAACAGAAAGTGGTTTCTGGGAGAAAATCATGTCTTCGTTGCAGGACTTCCTAGAAATCAGGATTATATTTAATAAATCAGGAGCGGAATTAGAGGCCTTTGCTATCGCACACTTCGACAGTTACAATGCATGCATAGAAAGACAGAATGAACGTGAATTGAAACGTATTCAGTTAGAACATCACGAGAAGAAAAAGGCACAAGATTTAGAGAAGGACAAGTTAGAACTGGAACAAAAGGAGAAATTGGAGCGAATAAAGTTGAAAGAGAAAGAAAAAGATCTTACACAAGCTTTTGCGCTGGAAAAATTAAAGATAGACGCAGAACAAGAAAAATTAAAGATAGACACTGAACAAGAAAAGTTAAAGATAGACCCTGAACAAGAAAAATTAAAGATAGACGCGGAAAAAAGAAAAATTAAAGATTGAGGCTGAACACGAAAAATTAGTGGCCTTAGAAAGAGAGCAAGAATTGGAGAAAGATAAAGCAATTGAAATAGAGAAACTAAGATTAGCTGCTGCAGCTGCACAAAAAGCAACTAATTAGGAGATAGAGAAATTGCGTGTTCAGAAAGATGTAGATGTTGCTGTCGCCTTAAGGAAAGTGGAGTTGGACGCTCCAAAGACATCTTCTAGTGCACCTGTGACAACAAACCGAATACAACTGCCAAATTTTGACCAGCAAAGATTCTGCATAGACAGCTTCCTACAACGATTTGAACTCAAGGTCAGTGCGTTGAGGATCCCCAAGGTTCAATGGAGTTCTACGTTATGCGATTTCTTAACAGCGGACGCTCTACAGGCTTTTTTTGCTTTGGACAGCAGTAGTAGAGAAGACTATGATGTTGTCAAGGAGACATTGCTACGTAAATTTCAGCTTATGGAAGTGGGATTTCGTGATAAATTTCATTCCTGTCTGCCTAGCAGGAAAGCTGACTTTGGAGAGTTTATCTCATTCCTTAAATTATACTCTAAAAGATGGATAGAGTTGTCCAGTATTGATAAGACCTTCACTGGCTTACTTGATCTAATGTTACATGACAAGGTGTTGTTGGCATGTAGCACCGATCTTGCCTCATTTTTTCAAGAAAGAAAACTGAAAGACCTTGAGGCAATGGAGATACTTTGGCGACAATATATGACAGCTCACCCAGATAAAGAGATTCACAAACCAACTATAAAGGATGCACTGTCAGTATGTGTGGCTCGTCATGACTATAGAGATGGTGGTCAGAGACCTCGTTTACAGAGTGTGGACAGCAGAGTAAGACAAGGCTATAGATCCAACTACCATGGAAAATATAACTTCCCAAGGCAGAGGTCACCATCTAACTTCTCACAGAGACGAGACTATGGTTATTCAAACCAAGGTCTGTGGTGGCACAATTCTAGCCATGGTGATGAAATGCATCACAAACAGATGGATCATAGACCAACACAAGACAACGCACCCTACAGTGGTAATAGGAATAATGGCAGATGTTGGTCATGTGCTAGGAATAGACCTTATAAGAAATACTATGGAAACAGTACTAACAAACACTGTGGGCATCATGACAATAGCAACCATGATAGGGGTAATGCATGTGTAACTACAAAGAAGAATGATGAGAAGGGAGCCGACCATGCCAATGCATGTGTTGTTAGCTCACTTAATGATGAAAATTGTTATGGGTGCAAATCTTTATTCCAACCTGGTTCACAGCTCAGATTGATCTGCAGGCATGCTCTACCCGCTATGTCATCTTGTGAGAACATGGGACGCTTCACGTTATATACTGGTTTCCTGTATAACAGGCCTGTAAGTGTCCTCCGTGATTCCGGCTATACATTTGAAGGGAGTATATAGTGTTACCCAGTGGCAGAAATAGATATTGCCACACCTTTCTTTACAGGTAAGGTAAGAGCATGTGTCCTTGACCAACCAGTATCAGACATTATCCTTGGTAATATACCAGGTATTAAGGATTGTTTTCCAGAGGAGATACATAAATGGGTTGAATCTCACCCAGTGTTGGCTAATGCTGTGGTTACTAGAGCCCAGCATGCTGCTGAATCCAAGGCAGAGCCAGCTATACTGTTTAGTGAGAGAGCATCTCTTCAGAATGCTCATAATGGTTCCCCCCAGTCGTTCGTGGTCAAACAGCATGAAGATGTTGCTTTGCAACCATTGTTTACTCTAGCACAGAGCAAACATGTGAAGACAAAAACTTCACGTTACTGGTTCGAAATTAAAAACTCAGTACTGACTAGATGCTTTGACAACTATGTTTCAGTCAGGAGACAGGTAGTTATTCCAAAGAGTTTTAGGCCTATTGTGTTGAATACTGCCCATGACTCGCTTTTAGCTGGTCATATGGGGATTAAGCGTACTCTGTTTCATGTCACCTCAAATTTTTATTGGCCCTGTGTTAACAAGGACGTAAAGCTATACTGCAGGTCATGCACAACTTGTCAAAAGGTAGCACGTAGCGGCAAGCACCATGCTGCACCCTCACAAGTCACTGATGTGCCAATATGGCCTTTCACCAAGCTTGTGGTTGACATAGTTGGTCCTATGTCAGTCATGTCCGATAGAGGATATCGATATATCCTAACGTGTATAGACTTATGTACACGTTGGCCAGAGGCCATACCATTGAAGACTATCACCTCAGCAGCTGTCGCTGATGCTTTATTTGTTATTTTTTTGCCGCATAGGATTTTCAGAGGAAATCTTATCAGATCGTGGTACTCAATTTATGTCTCAGATGATGAAAGATATTGAGAAAATGTTAGCAAATAAGCATTCTTTCACTAGCCCATACCATCCAGAAAGCAATGGCGTTTGCGAGCGTTTAAATGGCTCGTTGAAGCAGTTGTTAGGCAAAGTCACTGAGACATGTCCTCGTGACTGGGACTGAATGTTGCCAGTGGTCTTATTTGCTTACAGAGAAGTGCCCCATGAGAGCACTGGCTTTTTGCCATTTGAGTTGGTTTATGGTGCCAACCCTAGAGGTCCTATGCACATACTCAAGGATTTGTTGTTGGGATCAGTGGAGGATAATACTGTCCGCACCAGCTATGAACTGATCATAGATCTCAGACAACGCCTTGTGTATGCATGTACTTATGCATCAAGTATGATACATAATGCTTCGCATAGATCGAGATTGCGCAGCAACCAATCTCGAAAATTACGTTCATTCTTACCAGGAGCACAAGTATGGCTACTTCTTCCGACCAAGGAAAATAAACTGCTAATTTCCTGGCAGGGCCCTTTTAAGGTGGTTGAGAAGAAAACTGATGAAGATTATGCCATTGACATAAGGGGCAAAATCAAAATATTTCATATTAATATGTTAAAATTGTATGTAGAGTGCCCTGCTGAGTTAGAACCTATCTTGGACAGTATTTCTGACAAACCTGTTCGACACACTTTGTCAGCTGTTTTGGAATCTGGTGATTCTACAGCGAGCGATATTTCTTTTAATTTTCCTCTGCTGCCTTTAACAACTTCTGAATGTTGGAGAGATGTAACTGTATCAGGTGATTTAGATTCTGGTTATCGAGAACAGGCTCTTGCTGTTTTAGAATCTTTCTCTGATGTGCTGACTGAACTTCCAGGTCGCACTGATGTTATCTCTCATGATATTACATTGAATGATGATCACCCTATCAAACTCAGACCGTTTACTATACCTTTACACTACAGATCTCAGGTGGATAGTGAACTTAAGGATATGCTACGCATGGGCATCATTTCTCCTTCTGAATCATCCTATGCTTTTCCTATGGTTTTAGTTAGAAAGAAGGACAAATCTCTTCGCATCTGCATTGATTTTAGACATCTTAACAGTGTCATTATCACAGATGCTGAGCCTATGCCTGTTTTGGAGGATCTCTTATCACAATTATCCCAGGCTACATACTTTAGCAAACTAGATCTATCCAAGGGATATTGGCAGATCCCTTTAACTGATAAAGCCAAACCGCTAACCACATTTATGACTCCATATGGTTTATTCAAATGGAATTATATGTGTTTTGGCCTTGTCAATGCTCCCGCGACTTTTGTGCGCATGATGCGGAGACTCTTAGGAGATAAGTCTGATGTCATCACATACATAGATGACATCTGTTTATTCCATAGTTCTTGGCAAGAACATATCACAGGATTAACATCTTTATTAATGCTACTTAGAAAGCATGGTTTGACAGTTAGACCTTCAAAGGTTCAGATTGGTTGTTGAGAAATTTCATTTCTTGGTCACCGTGTTGGTAACCACATGTTATACCCTGATGAGCAGACTGTCAAACGCATATTAGAATTAGATATCCCTCGGACAAAGAAACAAGTTAGGAGCATATTAGTACTCATTAACTTTTATCACAAGTTCATTCCGAACTTTCCATCTTCACATGAATATTGTATGTAAACAACATACACTTGCAAAACCCTAACACGAAACAAAAACGGCCTTCAACAATGGCATAACACCAGAAATGGTTAAGTACATGAGAGCAGCAGGCAACCTATTACTCCTAAGAGTCCTACAGGCAGCTTGGTGCAACAAGCCCATACCAAAGGATTGGGAGATTGCGATAATAACACCGATTTTCAACAATGTGGAAACCATAGAGGCATATCCCTTCTCAGTGTCCCTGGTAAAATCTACTCTAGAATACTGGAGCAGAGACTCAGACGCCTAGCTGAGCCACAAATGGATGAGGTTCAGTGAGGCTTCCGAGCAAATCGAAGTACTCAAGACCTAATCTTCACACTCAGACAGTTGAGTGACAAGGCTCTTGAGTATAAGAGTGAGATCCATCTTTGCTTCTTAGATCTGGAAAAAGCATTTGACAAGGTCCCCTGGAACAAACTCTGGGACTGTTTGGCAAGGAAGAACATTTCACCACCTCTGATTCATGCTATACAGAGCTTCTACAAGTCTTGCAGAAATTATGTGAGGATGGCAAACCATAAGTCAGAAGAATTCAGGACCACCACTGGTGTAAGACAAGGTGATATCATGTCACCTTATCTTTTCTTACTCCTCATGGACGATGTCATCAAGGCATGTAAGGAGAGGACAAGAAAGTATTCAGTGGGGTACTGGAAGATGAGACAGGTCTATATTTCAGAGCTGGCATTTGCTGATGATGTTGCCCTGATTGCTAAATCAGAGGCACATCTTCAATCCAACCTGCAAGTCTGGAAGGAAGAGCTGGAGAAGAGAGGGATGATCATAAGCAGCTCAAAAACAAAAACCATGGTGATATCACGAGAGGAATGAACGACATCAGATTAAGCTGGGAGAACAAGTCGGCCACTTTAAATACCTTGGAGCTGTCATAGACCGTAAGGGAGGCATCAAAGAAGAGTTGGCTACCCGAAGAGCAGCAGCTGGGAGACTTTTTCAAGCCATAAATCGAGGATTCCTCAGCAAAAGAGAAGTTGGTAAGAAGAAGACGATGGCTGTATAACACTCCACCTATGTCCCAGTCTTGACGTATGGATGCGAGTCATGGGCAATGACTACAACCCACAAAAGTTAGATTCAAACCTCAGAAATGAGGTATCTGAGGAAGGTGCTTGAAGTAACAAGAAGAGACATGGTCCGCAACCAGACGATACTTCAAGGCCTTAAAACCCAAATAGAACAGTCCCAACTGAGATGGTTTGGCCATGTCTGCAGAATGGGAGAAGCATGGGAAACTAAGAGCCAGAGATCCAGACCTCCAGGATGACCCAAAGTCTGCTGGGAGGACAACATTAGACAATCTTTCAAGGACCGAGGACTAGAATGGAACCAAGCCAGGAGGAAGACAGCCGATAGAATAGTATGGCGCTCTCTCATACAAACCTCTACACCTCACAGTAGAAGAGGAACGACTAAGTAAGTGGGAGACAGAGCATACAGGCCACCATAAAAGTGAAGCCTATCACCAGTTGTACTGATGACAGCACATAATAATCTTCAGTCTCTGTACATACTACAAGAGACTGAGATGGTGTCTGTTCAATAAGGTGAAATTAATGACTACTGATGACGTATAAAAGCAATGCAATGAAAAGATGCCCATCTGGTCATAGTAAAAATACACTTACTACAGGTCCTCAACTCCTTATCCTAAACCTCTGATTCTTTTTGAATTTCAGAACATTAATATGGTACATGTACTGTATATTATAGTAAAACCTTAGCGGGGGTCTGTGGCAGCTTCACATTACCAAGTACAGTAATATTTCTAAAATTCCTGTTCACATTAATCATTATTATTTCTTATTGTCTAATTTTGAAAGCGCAAATGTTTTATAATTAATAAACCCATTTCTAAAACTGAAATGTTTTTAAAGTCACAAATGTACAATTCTCTAAAATTTGTATTTAATAAATATTGCAAAATGTCATCACTTCATCATAATGTGGCGGCATACACAAAGCAAAATGCACTATTGACGCCTCTCATCTGCCTGGGTCATGTCATGCATATGAATGATGCACCATGAATAACTCAGTTTTCAAAGCTTTTCTCATTTCAGAACTTTGGATAAGGGGTTGAGAACCTGTACTGAACTTCAGTTACCTTCCAAGTCCATAACTGTACACAGTCCCAATATTACTCAAGATCAGAGTGTGCTCCCTTCCACAGCTTATTTCCTTTATCGGAACACCAGAATCAATAGGATTTAAGTTCATGAAAATCACTTCTTTGTTCCTATCTTTCCCTCCTTCACATTCCTTGGCAACCAGGGCATCCGCTGCACATAATTTCCCAAAGGTTATAGATTCTGAAAAGAATAAAAATTGAAGAAGAATATCAGCTGTCCTTGAAAACATTTTTATTTCTCAAAATCTACCTCTCTTGGGCAGTTAATTTCATTTCTTTCCATGCTTGCTCTTCAGATATATATCTCGCATTATCTTCTCTATGTTTTTGACATCTTCTATTTTTTTTTTCTGCTATGCTGGTTCCAAAACAACATAATGAAAATAATAATGGCTTCATCAGTATGTGTCAAATCCACCTCCAGAAACTCTTTCAGCATCTCTTGTTATACCAGAATTTATCAAGTTCTTTAACTCAGTTCCACAATGGTTATCTTATATAATTTTAGTCCTTTTATTCTGCATAAACATCCATATATGAATGTTTGTCTTCTTCTTCTTCCTCGTTTGTCCTGAAAAGGACATTGGTCGCATTGTGTCTGTTTACGCCGGAGCTGTGATATCCGCACCTTTCGGTCAACACATCCGACTTCAGCACGGCAGTTTTTGGGACCGGGTTTGCCTTCCCTCTGCGATTCCTACTCTCTCAGCCAGACTGCAGTGATGCAGACTGTTTCCAGGACCACCACGTGGAGGTGGAGTAGAGTCTTAGTCAGTTCTGGTTCGCTGACTCTGATGCAAGCAGTCAAGCTATGGATCGCTGACTGCATTCTCTATTGCTGCATCTTTGGGTCCCGAATGTTTGTAATTTCTTGGTGACTGTTTTTGTTGCATCAATTTGATTTATTTTGTTGTAGTTCTCACAGAGTGTATTATTATGATGACATATCAAATGGCCAAATTCTTATATCCTCACTCCTGTATAGTTTTTCAATCCTGTTTTAATTCTCCTGCTTCCCTTAAAATCCTTCATTCTTATAACCCACCAATGTCCCAGTTCTCTAAAAATCATATAAGTTCTCCAGCTCTCTTCTGTTTACTCAGCATTGCTACCCACCATTCCTTCTTTTTTCTTCTTCTTAGATCCTTAGATGCAGATTGTCAAAGCAGTCAGTGGCCATCATGCCTTGTGGCGTCTTGTAGGGCAGCAACAAATTGCTTCCACTTTGTTCGGTCGGTGGCCATCCTTCGTACAGTGCCCCAACTCTGGTTCATTCTTTGCATCTCAGCCTCAGTTTATTTATATTTAGTTCTCCACCAAGTTGTTTTTGGTCGGCTTCTCTTTCGCTTTCCTTCGGGGTCCATAGCATAGCTGTTCTTGTAATGGCATCAGGGTCCCTTCTGAGTACGTGGCCAACCCAACTCCAGCGTCTGCCAGCTATGACGGTGTGCATGTCCTCTTGGTTACTCCGAATAAGTAGTTCTAGGTTGCTGATGGTATACGGCCAAAAGATTCTGAGAATTTTCCTTAGGCACACTGTGTGGAAAGAGGACAGTTTCAACATTTCCTTCTCTGTTACTCTCCAGCATTCCGCACCATAGAGAAGCATAGAAAGTACACAGCTCTCATACAATCTTAATTTGGTGTTTGTGCTGTACTTGAAAGACCCAGATGTTGTTGAGACTAGCTGTTCTCACTTTATTCACAGTTCATGTCCTTGCTTGTTCCGCCATCTGGTGTTACTATGCATCCTAAGTATGTAAATGTTCCTGTCTGTTCTAGCTTTTGGTTCCTTATTGTTATTGGCTCAGGATTGCCCACATTGAGTGTCATGATCTCTGTCTTCTTCAAATTGATGTTCAGACCCACCTGCTGGCTATACTTATTCAGTCTATCAGTTTTTTCTTGGATGTGATGATGTGAATGTGCGAGTATTTTCCTTGCTGTGCCATAAATCACCAAATTTGTCCACATTCAAGACTACTTTCTGCCCTCCCATTTCCTGCTTCCAGCACCACCTCTCTCTTATGATTTGTGCATCCCTCTGCTGCACTTCATTCAAATTTAGAAGTGGAATCCAAGGCAACATGATGAAATGGATCCAGTCATACTTGCATAACAGGAGAACTAGAGTCACTCTTGACGGTCTGCAGAGCAGAAAAGTGTTGCTCCATCAGGGGGTACCTCAAGGAGGAGTAATTTCCCCAACACTCTTCCTTGTTTACATCAATGACCTGGTGAAAGATCTCCCTGCAGGAGTTAAAGCTGCCTTATATGCAGATGACCTAGTACTCTGGTGCGCTGATGAAAATGTCACCACAGCAAATTATAGAATGCAGCGGGCAGCAGACATGCTAGTGTCATGGGCAGAGAAATGGCTTATCACAATAAACACAGACAAAACCTCCACAACACTGTTCTCCCTTGCCCCCAAGGACAAATCAGCTAACATACACCTAGGGACAACCGTGATCAAGGAAGAAAGCTACCCCACCTATCTTGGGGTGACATTTGACCAAAGGCTTACATGGAATAAGCATATTGAAAACGCAGAAGGAAAGGCCCGAAGACGGCTAGGCATACTCAGAAAATTAGCAGGTACCAACTGGGGAGCAAATGAACGAAATCTAAAGAAGATTTATAATGGAGTAATAAGACCACATTTAGAGTTTAGCTCAGCAGCATGGTCATCAGCTGCTAACTCACATCTGCAGTCTTTGGACAGGGTGCAAAATCAAGCTCTCAGGCTCATTACAGGAGCCATGAAAACTACACCAATAACAGAGATGCAGAAGGTTGCTGGATTACAGACATTGTCCCATAGAAGAGACACAAAAACCATGATCCAGATGGAAAAGTACAACAGTATGCCAATGCACCCAATGAAGGCAAGACTAGATGATCTGGCATTGGGACGTCTAAAGCGTAGCAGCTTTGTGCATAGGGGGAAAAGACTTATAAGACAGCATCAAGAAGACCTATCCATGAAGACAACACCACTGAAGCCCACCCTATACCCTGTACCATGGGAGCAGGCCAGCAGTGCCCTCCAAATTAATACATCAGTCAAAGAAGATTTATAATGGAGTAATAAGACCACATTTAGAGTTTAGCTCAGCAGCATGGTCATCAGCTGCTAACTCACATCTGCAGTCTTTGGACAGGGTGCAAAATCAAGCTCTCAGGCTCATTACAGGAGCCATGAAAACTACACCAATAACAGAGATGCAGAAGGTTGCTGGATTACAGACATTGTCCCATAGAAGAGACACAAAAACCATGATCCAGATGGAAAAGTACAACAGTATGCCAATGCACCCAATGAAGGCAAGACTAGATGATCTGGCATTGGGACGTCTAAAGCGTAGCAGCTTTGTGCATCGGGGGAAAAGACTTATAAGACAGCATCAAGAAGACCTATCCATGAAGACAACACCACTGAAGCCCACCCTATACCCTGTACCATGGGAGCAGGCCAGCAGTGCCCTCCAAATTAATACAACAGTCAGTGGTCTCACAAGTGGATGTGAGTATAATGATCTGCAAAAACGAACTGCTACATTGAGTATGATCCAAGAAAGCTATCCCGATCAATCATGGATACATGCCTATACAGATGGATCAGCAACTAATGCTGTTAGGAATGGAGGTGCCGGTATCTTTATCTCATATCCTGACAACCAATATGAGACTAGGCACATTCCCACTGGTAAATTCTGTTCCAACTATACAGCCGAGGTTCAAGCTCTAGAGCAAGCTGCAAATATGATTTATAACACCAACTCTGACTGCCACCAGGTAGTCATCCTCACAGATGCACTGTCTGTCCTGCAAGCTCTCAAGGGTGGTAAACTCCCGCATCTGAGAAATGAACTAAACAAGGTAGCTGCCAAAAAGAGAACCATACTTCAGTGGGTACCATCTCATTGTGGTGTACCCGGAAATGAAAAGGCAGATAAACTTGCAAAAAAGGGAGGAGAATGTGAACAAGAAGATAATGAAGTCACATACTTTGAGAAAAAGAGAGCTATCCAGACTATCAGAAGAGAACAGAATCAACCCAAAGACGACTATCACACTCTCGACCGGCAGGGACAGATAACTATTTTTCGACTCAGGACAGGGCATAACAAACTGAATAAACACATGCACAAGCTACGATTGTCTGCTTCACCACTGTGCACATGTGGATTAAACGAACAAACTGCTGAGCATGTTCTACAGGACTGTCCTCTGTATGACCAGTTAAGAAAGATATACTGGCCGAATGACTCAACACTAAACTCAAAGCTATATGGAGTTAAAGAGGAACTTCAAACAACAGTCGAATTCATCATGAGAACTCGTCTGACGGTGTAATCATCAAAGATGCGATCGCAAGAAGAAGAAGAAGAAGATTCAAATTTAAGTAGCCGTCCGGGAGCCGCACTAGCGTAGTGGTTACCAAACCGCTCTGGCGACCAGGTGATCCAGGATCAAACCCGGGTGACGGCATTTGAGGATTTTTCGTCGACCGGGATTTGGACTGGATTAACTCGAGACCTGGCGAGGACATTTGAAGGAGTGTCGTCGACCAGGGATTGGTGGCTCCTGAGCTGACCCAGCTGTAATGGGTACCTCCGAAATCGGAGAGTATTTGCCTGAATGGCGAGGGACACCTGTCTCTGTACAAGAAAAAAGGGATTCTCACGTAAAATCAATGTCAGGTTAGACATAAAAATAATAACCTGAGATTTCGCCACGAGTATTAGCGGGCATACGAGAGAAAAAAAAAGTAGCTGTCCCATCTTCAGCCTTCCTTAACTGTCTCTTATAAGCATGCTTGGAAAGTTTCCTAGGACTGAGATTCAGATTCCAAGCACCACATGGCAGACATAATGCAATGGCGTTAAATAATGACTTCACAGACAGGTATCTGTGAGGCAAGTTCATGATAAAGTGATGTATACTAGACACTATATATCATGTGGTGAGTTGTCTCAGAAATTTCACTTTTTCCCTTATGCAAACGTACACATGAATTAAAATGGTATTGCAAGATCACCAATGTGGAAATGATGACAAGAACCAGACAGGTGCCAGTGGAACAGGAGATGAGAAAAAGATGCTGGCAATGGATAGGACACAAATTGTTGAAACCTGCTGATAGTATTAAAGGGCAGATGCAGTCCTTGTTCTGGAATCCACAGGGTAAGAGAGGTTGAGGGTGACCAAAAGCAACACAGAGAAGAGAACTAGAGACAGAAAAGAAAGGAGAAGATATGGAAAGAAAGACCTTGTCACGGAACAGGAGGACTTGGCATGAATTTGCTGAAGGCCTATGCTCCTGATGGAACTAGAGCATAACAATGAAAATGATGATGATGATACGAATATACAGGTAATTTAAGCTTTGTTGCTGCTTTCCACTCTTTGATTTACATTAGAACTGGCAGATGAATCATATTTTTTCCCTAGCCCTGTCGCTGCTGTTTTTGTGAACTAGAATAACTGATGATGGTTATCACTCACTGAGATTAGCAAAAACAGCATATTTAAAATATTAACATATACGAACCATACACAGCAAAAAAGTCTCGATGGCCTCCTCGTACTATCTGCACTGTTGAAATTTTGCTAGGAAGACTGATATTCAGAGGTTGAATTTCTGCACTCTTCTCACTTACTATCTTGTTTGGAACTGTGTCTTCTAATTCACTTAGAAGAATATCGGTATCTGTTGACGCCACTACAATGTGTCCATCCAAAATTACTGGCACACCACAGAGATCTTTTTCCTGTGCTTTTACGTTACTGAATCCAGTTATAACAGAGGTATGGCTATTGAAACCTGCAAAGTAAAAGTTGCATTTTTCACAACGCAGATTACACATATTTTCTACAAAACACAAATTACAGCGCAGTCCGGATAAGCTGAACTTGCTTAAGCCGAATTTCAGTTCGATTGAAGCAGTTTTGCATGTCCCAGCCAGAAGTCTTCTTCGGAAGAAACTCCTGATAAGAAGAATTTAGGATAAGCCAAAGTATTTTAGATGGCCCAAGCAGCTTCCGCTTATCCAGACTACACAGTATACGTCTTTAATAACACTGGACAACAGCCAAAATGTATCTGAGACAAAATTAGCTATTTTTAACTAATTTGGACATGCCGATCACGAATATGAACTTAAAAATCGCGATTAGCTCTAGTTTGCAAGATCCGGAAAGGGGGGGGTCAGTAGGCTGGTGGCTTCACCTTCCCGACGGGGAAGGACTTCCTGTTCCGGACCCACCAGAATCTTATACTCTGGATGGTGAAGAAGATAATAAGGCCAGTAGACATCCATCACCTGTGAAAGCATCTACATCAAGAGATCCTGATTTTGTGCCTATTGAAGAGTCTGCACAGCCACATAAAATTACCCAGAGTGAATTGAATGATCTAGTGAGAGATCGGGAATTGCCAAAAAATAAAAGCAGAGCTGTTGGGGTCCAGACTGCAGCTATGGAATCTTCTAGAAGAGAATGTGCATGTGTCTGTGTTTTGTGCTTGGCAAAAAGATCTGCTTTCATATTTCAAAATGACAGATAATCTCATTGCTTGCGTTGATATAGTGGGTCTGATGGCAGCACTACACATCAACTACAAAGACCACGATTGGTGGCTGTTCATTGATTCGTCCAAGTTGAGCTTAAAAGCTGTGCTGCTCCATAATGGTAACGTTTTACCATCTGTTCCACTCGGGTATGCAGTCCACATGAAAGAAACATACAACAACATGAAACAACTGTTACACACCATCAACTATGACAAGTATAAGTGGCAGATTTGTGGTGACCTGAAGGTCATTGCCATCTTGATGGGGTTACAGCAGGGTTACACAAAGTTTTGCTGTTTCCTCTGTCCGTTGGACAGCCGTGCCAGGACTTCCCACTATAAGAAAAAGGACTGACCCCAATGACAATCACTTGAACAGGGGAAAAAGAATGTACTTAACGAACCACTTGTAGAATCCCACAAGATCTTGCTCCCTCCTCTCCACATCAAACTTGGACTAATGAAGAATTTTGTAAAGGCCATGGATCGAAATGGGGCAGGATTTTTATACCTTCGTGATAAATTTGCAAGACTTAGTGAGGCCAAAATCAAGGAAGATGTATTTGTCGGTCCACAGATACGTCAGCTCTTCCTAGATCAGCGTTTTGATGATATTCTCACAGGTGATGAAAAGTTAGCTTGGAATGCTTTCCAGCAAGTGGCCACAAACTTTCTAGGAATCAATAAGGCTGACAATAACCAGGAGCTTGTAGAAACCCTCTTGCAGCGCTACGAGAGACTAGGGTGCAATGTCTTTGAAATTACACTTTTTACACTCTCATCTGGATTTCTTCCCAGCTAACTGCAGTGCTGTCAGTGACGAGAATGGGGAACGATTTCATCAGGACATTACTACCCTCGAAAAAAGGTACCAAGGGAAATGGAATGCAGCAATGCTAGCAGACTATTGTTGGACCCTTGTGAGAGATGCTCCAGAAACTCATTACAAGCGACAGGCAAAAAGGCGTCGCTGTGAATCATTTCCGCCATGAGCATTATTATCATATGGTATGTATATCCAACTGTGTAAAACTTGTTTTATAGATATTTAAAACACTAGAGCTAATCTGGTGTATTAACTGCATTTTCATATTCAGCAGCCCAAACAACATAAAGGTAACTTGGTTTAATCTCAGATACACACAAAAAAGTCAAGTAATTACAGATTACCATCTTTCACGAAGATGGATTTACATATATCTTTTATAAAGACAGATTGACGCACAAATATAGCTTAAACACAGCTTTAAAAAATGTAATTAATTCAATCTTTCACAAATACACACTGCATATATCTTGCACAAATACATATTAAACATATCTTCCACTAATAGTCAAGTTTTTTTTCTGTAACTGTTTCTGAAGGAAAATCTGATACGTTAAAGTAATAAACTAATATGACTCATCATTTATTATAGTAAATTAAAACTCTTTACACTTAATTTCATTCATCAAAATAAACAAAGTAACAAACTTCCATCATGTGTGCAATAGAAAACACAATTCTTAATAGCACAGTCCACACCAGACTGGAAGACTTTAAGCCAGCAGTAGACAACCCAAAAGCTGTGATGGTCTACTTTTCATATGCTAAGCTCTCTAAAGATGTATCTTTATAAAATCACGCCTTTTTTTCAGGTTTAAAAGTATCTGGAATTTGTACATCATATATGCCACAGTTCTCTCTGCAGGAAGATCTGCTGCCTGCATTTCCATCTTCAAAGCAGTGGAAATTTTAACTAAATAATATTTTACCCAATCTTAACTACACTTCAAATAAAATAGCTCCCTTTCCTATCTTATGTAGTTCATGATAAGGTAAATTTTAGTAAGCTAGCACAAGGATTTTCCCTGGGGATGCTGAAGAAGTACATTTAATCCTGGGAACACCACACTTTTAAGTGCTGGCGGGAGAGAGCTACTCTGTAATTTTCCTAGCTTACAAATTATTCCCCCCCCCCCCCCCCCCCCCAATTATCTAAAGATCTACAAAATCATTCCCTGAGATCTACTGGTCTATGTATTATGTGAAAGAAGTACACCTTCTTTATGGGTGACTTTCTCAGTATTTTTAAATCAGTTGAAAATCAAAATAATAATTATATACGGATGCGAGTCATGGGCAATGACTACAACCCATAAAAGCCAGATCCAAACCTCAGAAATGAGGTATCTGAGGAAGGTGGTTGAAGTAACAAGAAGAGACATGGTACGCAACCAGACGATACGTCAAGGCCTTAAATCCTACCCCCTGCAGACCCAAGTAGAACAGTCCCAATTAAGATGGTTTGGCCATGTCTGCAGAATGGGAGAAGATCGGATACCACGACAAGCATGGGAAACAAAGAGCCAAGGATCCAGACCCCGAGGACGACCCAGAGTCCGCTGGGAGGACAACATTAGACAATCTTTGAAGGATCGAGGACTAGAATGGAACCAGGCCAGGAGGAAGACAGCCGATAGGATAGTCTGGCGCTCTCTCTTCCAAACCTCTACACCTCACGATAGAAGGGGAACGACTAAGTAAGTAAGTATATATATATATATATATATATATATATATATATATATATATATATATATATATATATATATATATATATATATATATATATATATATATCTCAGCTGCATAACGAAAAAAAATTTTAAAAGCAGTATATGCATTTTATTATTCCAGTATAAAGTTGTACATGCAGATATCTTGTTTGTATTTAGCAGTTTGTGTAGATGTCTATTTAGCATGTAACGGTTCATGTAGATCTCTTGTTTGTATTTAATAGTTTGTGTATATGTCTTGTTTGTTATGTCTGTGTAGAAGTCTTGTTTCTACATCTGTGTTTGTATTTAGAAGTACATGAGGAAATACAACAGAAAAGCACTGTGTTATGATCACAATGCAAAAATAAATTCCGACTTCAAGACATGTATCTAAAAATATCTTGTAACATGTTATGGAACTATAAATTGAGAAGTACCTTTTTTCAGAGTTACCGCTATTCGTGACCACGTTAACATTACACTGAACACATCGTACTCTTCCTTCAACTGAACAAGCATTTCTGGCAGTACCACTTTATTCCTTTGATCTGTTCTGATTTTACTGCTGTCTTTATTAGAAACAACTAGATGTAATTCATCAAAATTCAGGTACTTGAAGCAGTCGAGCTGTGAGAATCCATTATAGCCACAACCATGTACAGTCACAGGCATTCTCTTTGAATGCTGAGCCTATTAAAGACACACACATAAAATGCCAGTAATAAACATGACAGTGGCAGAAAGTAAAAAAAATTCTCAGTCTAAATACTTAGAAGACATAAATAATGATCATCTTCATTCATAACCCTCCGCTCCCCAAGGAGCATAGGCCTTCAACAAACACAAGCCAAGTCCTCCTGTCACGTGCCATGATCTCGAGTTCTTTCCACGTTCTCCTCATCATTTTCACCTCAGTTTCCAGCTCTCTTCTCCATGAGCTTCTTGGTCTACCTCTGCCTCTCTTGCCCTGGGGGTTCCAGAACAATGATCATTTTAACAAACAACAAAACACAATAAAGTTTATTCAATAAAGCAGTATCAAATTAATGCAACATTTCTGAAAGGAATCTTGATTTAAGTACCTGAGCACATTAATATTAACACTGAATGCAGGATGTACTGCAGTCATGAACAGGGTGTTAAATAAGAATGAAAGTAATCTCATAGCAGATACTGCCTTAGGGGAATAAATGTTATAAACTTCACTATACCAAGTCTCAGCTTTATACAGTGGGGTGACTGGTTCCCTTCCTCAGTCTTCTTAAACTCATGATAACTTGGTAACTTTGCTTCAAGAAGAAATTACTCTAACCACTTTGCCACTCGACAATCAATAAACAGAGCCTCCTAAGCACAAACAGTACCCCAGAAAATGAACAGTATCTTGTATATAAATTGTCATCCTTGGAAGTATGAATGAGGTCCAGCCAGTGTTACATAAAGCTGATCCTGTCACATAGGAGCAAATAATAAACCATCAATAAACAAACAAGCTCTGTGTAGTTCTTGGGGGTCTCTGATGAGATAAACAAAAGAATAGAACTACTGCACCCTGGGGCATGTCGTACAAAGTGCTTACATGAGGTTATTCATGGAGCAGGTAACCACATCATGTAAAACAAACTCTTCCTGCAGGAGGACACACTACAGTGGTGGCTCCGTGCTCCTTAACTCTTTGACTCCAGAACAACGCTCAAAGCGTTGGTCAGATTTGACACCCGTGCCAAAACAACTCTCTGAGCGTTGTTTTTAGTCCATCACGAATTAAAATTATGGCACAAGGTGGAAAATAATTGTGGAGTCAAAGAGTTAAGGGAAATGATAATGATTATCACTTATTACTACGTCTCCGGATGGTGTAAAAAGAAAAGTGGCAGCTTTTTCAACCACAAAAATAATTACTGGCGACAAATGACTTATCGATCGCAAGTTGGGCTACATGTGTCCCTGTATTATGTGATTCAACGGAGATACTGATATAACATTAGTCAAATGTTTAGCCACTGTTTGAGGTGTTCACTATGAATGCAAAATCTGATGCCCACAGTGAAAAGCATTCGTCAAAGTTCATTCTTTTTTAAATAGTCCCATGTAAAAAGAAGTGTCAAAACAAACCAAAGCTCATGCATAAATATGGTGAAGGTAAAATGAATACATTAAAAAGGTGATGCGAGAAATTAACCATGCTAAGACAAACAACCAACTAAGCACCTGCCCTTTGAGTTACCCGGATCGAATCTCCGGAGTGCCTGTGATGAGATGAGATTTTTCTTCTCTCGCTCTCTCGATTTATTTTTCTCTTCTTCTCAATTCCTTCATTTTTTTTTTCTTTAAATGGGTAGACATTCCTGTCACATAGTGACTTCGCACTAAACGGCCTTTCCCTCTCTTCATAATTGGATAATAGTATCAATTTCACGCACCTGTGCAAATTGTTTGCCTGGAACAGGTTGCAGTCCTTAATGGAAGTAAATGATATGGTGACTATTGTTGCAGGTAGTAGAGATGTAATGAGTTTTTCACACTCTCTTGGTAAAGTAAGGTATTTTCCTGAGACCGAATTCACATGGAAGGAGTGTCCAGGAATTAATTTAAGATGAGAGTGTGGTCCCATAAATCTGTTTCTAGTAAAATTGGTTTTCGCTGGTCTCAGAATTTAGTCTGAGAATTAACAATTGTCTAGCACTGCATTCAAAAACTTTGGTCACGAAAGAACCATCTCGAATGATAAGCAGCCTGTGCTTAGGCGTAAGACTTGCTTTTGACAAAGCTTTGCTTTTTTGCAAATGTACAACCGAGTGGGTGAGTGAGATATATATTTTTATATTGATTACATTCTATTACATGTATGGAATATCATTTTAGGTGGTTATTACGGAAACAACGGCAGATGGATCTATTTGTTGTTGCCCTAAAGACGCCGCTAGGCGTGATGGGAAACTACAACAGAGAAAATCAATCTGCTGTTGCCCTTAAGACGCCACAAGGCGTGATGGCCTCTGACTGCTTGGTCGGTCTTTGGCTAAGGACGGAAGAAGAAGAAGAAGAAGATTATTCAAGAGTATTAATGATCTTTTGGTGTTAAAAAAGGCATTTTATAACTAATAAGACTTAATTTTGTGTGCATTGTGATAGATACACATATGCCTTGAGCGTCATAACAGACTAGTACCATATCTAGTGGGATGAATCATCTCCCCTTGATGTCATTGTTGACTATAATCATATGGATGAGTTATCTCCCCTGTGTTTTTTGCCACTGACTGGAAGTTAAAGCTTATCTATAGATAGAGCATATTTGCTAACATTTGGGTGTGCTGAGTTCATATTTCATGCTCTAAATTTTTAAAGCAGTAATGCAATTCCAAAGTGTATTGAGATAAAGAATTAAATGCAGCAGATGCATTTTTAATAATAATAATCATATTAATACAGAAGTATGAATGGCTTTGTAAGATTGTACATTTCAATTCTTGATAAGGAGGAGAGCCAGAAACATTGAATACTGATTGTAACATGAGATTTGATTTATTGAACATGGTAGAGATTAAGCAGACACCATGTGTTATGAAGGACTATTAGTGATGGTGGCTAACTGTACATGTAGAAGATGTCCTTTATGATATATCTGATTTTCTGGACTTAAGCAAACTGGTAAATACCCTCATGATGTGTAGTATGCTTACATGGTATTTGTCTCACATGCATAAACTGTAGGGCAGCAGTACAAAAGACAAATATGGGTCTGTACTGTGAAGTCTGAGGGACGGGCGACCCCAAAGACTTAATAATTAATCTCTCCCAAATGGAGGATTACCGAAGTCGTGTTGTATCTTCCCCAGTTCTTTTAGGGTAGACTACACCAGGAGCTTCCGTCTTCATCGATGACGTCAAAACCTTAATCAGGGAAAGAGAACTTCCAACCCCTGAGATAGATCTGCACCTAACATCCAACCCTTTTCTTTCACGTGGAGAAATCAGGGAGTGACCAGGATTGCTGTCAGGAATCCAGATAAGTGGCACTATCAAGAACCAACCACTTCTTCAATCAAACTTAAGAAATGTCCTATGATGAATTATCAACAGTTTTGTAAACCACTATAACTACAACTTCATCAATGTCCTAATGCTTACTTACTTACTTACTTAGTCGTTCCCCTTCTACCGTGAGGTGTAGAGGTTTGGAAGAGAGAGCGCCAGACCATTCTATCAGCTGTCTTCTTCCTGGCCTGGTTCCATTCTAGTCCTCGGTCCTTCAAAGATTGTCTAATGTTGTCCTCCCAGCGAACTCTGGGTCGTCCTGGAGGTCTGGATCCCTGGCTCTTTGTTTCCCATGCTTGTCGTGGTAGCCGATCTTCTCCCATTCTGCAGACATGGCCAAACCATCTTAGTTGGGACTGTTCTATTTGGGTCTGCAGCGGATGGGATTTCAGGCCTTGACGTATCGTCTGGTTGCGGACCATGTCTCTTCTTGTTACTTCAACCACTTTCCTCAGATACCTCATTTCTGAGGTTTGGATCTGGCTTTTGTGGGTTGTAGTCATTGCCCACGACTCGCATCCATATGTCAAAACTGGGACATAGGTGGAGCGGTATACAGCCATCTTCGTTTTCTTACCAACCTCTTTCTTGCTGAGGAATCCACGATTTATGGCCTGAAAAAGTCTCCCAGCCGCTGCTTTTCGAGTGGCCAACTCTTCTTTGATGCCTCCCTTTCGGTCTATAATAGCTCCGAGATATTTAAAGTGGTCGACCTGCTCCAGGACCTGTTCTCCCAACTTAATCTGATGTTTTCTTTCTTCTCGTGGTATCACCATGGATTTTGTTTTAGAGCTGCTTATGACCATCCCTCTCTTCTCCAGCTCTTCCTTCCAGACTTGCAGGTTGGATTGGAGATGTGCCTCTGATTTAGCAATCAGGGCAACATCATCAGCAAATGCCAGCTCCGAAATATAGACCTGTCTCATCTTCCAGTACCCCACTGAATACTTTCTTGTTCTCTCCTTACATGCCTTGATGACATCGTCCATGAGGAGTATGAAAAGATAAGGTGACAGGATATCACCTTGTCTTACACCAGTGGTGGTCCTGAACTGTTCTGACTTATGGTTTGCTGTCCTCACATAATTTCTGCAAGACTTGTAGAAGCTCTGTATAGCATGAATCAGAGGTGCTGGAATATTCTTCCTTGCCAAACAGTCCCAAAGTTTGCTCCAGGGGACTCTGTCAAACGCCTTTTCCAGATCTATGAAACAAAGATGGATCTCACTCTTATACTCAAGGGCCTTTTCACTCAACTGTCTGAGTGTGAAGATTAGGTCTTGAGTACTTCGGTTTGCTCGGAATCCGCACTGGACCTCATCCAATTGTGGCTCAGCTAGGCGTCGGAGTCTCTGCTCTAGGATTCTAGAGTAGATTTTACCAGGGACACTGAGAAGGGATATGCCTCTATGGTTTCCACATTGTCGATTTGTCCTAATGCTGACAGATAAATAATCTTTGTTTTCAAACTCAAGTGAAATTCTATAAGTCCTGAGATAAACTGTCAGTAACTTTACAGACACTATTGCATTTTTGATTATCTTAAATTCTATACATATTTGATTGATACATATCCGATATATATCTGACATCTTATTTCCATCAGTAAAGTTTTCATTGTAAATTTCTAAAATCAAGATTAGTTTACTGACTTTTCTTTGGTGTTACAGTGATGTCTAATACTGTAAGATTATGTCATATTTGTATTTAATTAATGGGGGCTCTTTCTAATAATTCAGTACCTTAGGGAAAAGTGTGGCCTGGATAACTCTTAGTCTACTCCAAGGATTCTCAACCTGCTAACAGACAGTTTCTTTCCAGTATCCCTATAATAGATCTGCCAGTGATTCTCACTCTATTTTCTTCCTGCGGAACTTATACTTACATTTTCTGCAGATTTTCTTTGAGCCAAATTTCAGTGAGATTATCTTGGACAGTCTTGATACTTATTCATACTTTCAATTTCTTCCATCTATCCATCAATAAAATCAACCAGCCACAGTGCTTATTAATATTCTTTCACTTCTGATGTCTTTTCTTTCTCTTATGAGTTCCTACAATTTACCTATTTCTTTTTTTTTTAAATTCAAACAATCAATACCCTTCAGCTCCCCAAGAAGCTCAGGCCTTCAACAAACACATGCCAAGTCTTCCTGTCATGTGTCATCAGCTCAACCTTCAACAAACACATGCCAAGTCTTCCTGTCACATGTCATCAGCTCAACCTTCAACAAACACATGCCAAGTATTCCTGTCTCATGTCATCAGCTCCAAGTTCTTTCCACATCTTCTTCATCATTTTCACTTCTTTCTCCAGTTCTCTTCTCCATGTGTTTTTTGGTCTACCACTGCCTCTCTTTCCCTGGGGATCTCAGAACAAGGACTGCCTTGTAATGCTATCAACAGGTTTCCTCAATGTGTGTCCTATCCATCGCCAGTGTCTTCTTCTCATCTCTTGTGCGAGTGGCACTTGTCTGGTTCTTATCATCAGTTCCACGTTTGTGACTTTGTCATACCATTTCAATCCTTCTATTCTACGCAAGCACTCATTTATGAATGTCTGTAAATTTTTGGTGTTTTTTTTTGTTGTTCTCCATGTTTCGGAGCCATACAATAGGACTGACTTGACATATGAGTTGAAGATTCTTACTTTTTGTGTGTTGGACTTGATTTCTCTTGATCTCCATATATTTCCCAATGCAATGAAAGCTCCTCTTGCTTTCTGTATTCTTATTTTGATATCATTTTCTGTCCTTCCAAGTTTGTCTACATAGTTGACAAAATATATGTACAATTCTACATTTTGTAGTGGTGTTTCTTCAAGCTCAACACTGTTATCATTTCTTGCATTTATTCTCATTATCTTTGTCTTTTTGCTATGTATTTTCAGACCCACTTGTTGTGACCTCACATCAAGTATTTTCATTTTGTCTTGCATCTGATTGTGGTTATGGGACAGAAGAGTCAAGTCATCTGCAAAATCTAGATCACCAAGCTGTTTAAACAGATTTTTTTTTTTAATTGATGAAGTAAAAATATCTCGTTTAACCTCTGATGGGTTATAATCAGGATGTATAGTGTCTCTATGTTTATTTAATATGTTTAATTGCCGCTTTGCAAACATGGCATCATATCTCTCTTTTTTTTATTTTTTTTATTGAAGAAAAAATATCCCATTCAACCTCTGATAGGTTATAATTAGTATATACAGTGTAGCTTATTCAAGATAAATAATTTTTATTTCCGATATCTCAATATGGCATCATTTCACCCTTCCACTCAATCCAAATAGAATAAATCAAAAGCATAAAATTGTGAGAATGTGTGAGTGTGCCCTCCCCTGTCCTAAAAAAAATCATCTCTCGCACCTGCCATGTTGTTAAGAAGGGGGAGAAAGATGGGAAAGCTCAGGGTGTCTGGGATTACATGATATCCCATTCAGATCATCTGTCGTTATCAATATGCATCACAAGAACCTCATCAGGCTCTTACTTTCCTGTCACACCATCACTAATCCTTATATATTAATTTATTTTTTTCTTGATATATACTGTTTGGCCGTTGTGAATGACAGTAGACGAGGGGGCTGCCATATTGGCCAAAAACGAGGCGTTCCAGTTGGAGTTTTTTTATTTTAAAAATGGCCTCAGTGTTTGTTGGCCATTATTACTTTTGACAAAACTCGAAACAAGGTTGGTATTAGGTTAAGGCTAGCTGTTTGACAAAGCTCGAAACAGGGTTGGGGTTAAGTTGAGGCTAGCTGTAACGTAAATATGGATAGCCATTCTGGCAACATGGCGAACCTTGTCTACATGTCATCGTCTTTTACCAACTGTTTTTCTATATTATGTAATTCTCTAGGTCAGTTGATTCTCAACTCCTGTTCAACAGTTATGGGTGAAATGCATGCCTGTTAATAATCTAATATTGATATTCTGTGCTGTTCATACTTCCTACATTTCAGTAGGAAATCCTCTATATTTTCTTGCAGACACTCTGCACAGTAAGGTTCTTTTATTCTAAAGTAACTAATTTCCAGTTTTAGTCTAAGTAGTTTCTTTTTGCTAGAAATGTTTAGTTCTCTAGATACCTGACATGTTTTGGTTGGAGCACGGAACAGCTTTTATGCATGTCTGCCCTTCAGGCGGTTGAATTGAAGAACAGTGGGTCTTGCGTGTGTGTGTGTGTTGTTTTTTTTTTTAAACAAAGTAGCCTACCCGTTCAACCATTGATGGGTTATAATTTAGTGTAATAAATTCACGACAATGAAATCAGATTTCCAATATACATATATATTATCTTATTCTGCCTCAGAGATGCAGAAGAAAGGAGTAAGGGTTATGTTATATCCGAAACCTAACCCTAAACTTAATTCTAACCCTAACGACGTTGGCGACTCACAAGTATGACATCGAAGAACACGGCCCATTACTTTATTTCAACCCCTTCGGGCTTCTATTCTATGCTACTGTATCATGTGGCCTATTCAATCATCGTAACTAGAGTAAAATAGATGTCCCAATTGTGTGTGTGTATTTCCTTAATCCTAAAATGGTAGTCTGTCATACTTGTCATGATGTGACATAACAACCACAAATAACAAATTTACCTATTTTGTTGTTTACAACTCACGGGCCTAGGGGTTTCCCACTTTTAAAAAATTAGTTTCGTAATTTAGATTCTTTTGTTTACAGACAACTAATGGTAACACTTCCGTACGTAAATACAGCGAGTTTTCCTACTTAAACTTCGCATTATAAAATTGATATTTTAAAAAACCAACAATAGAACTCATGTGGTGTGATGAAACATATTTTCTCAAGACTGTTGCCAAACTTCCACGATGCTCAGTCGCAACAGAATCAAGAAAAGAATGAAGTATGTTTTTAGTGCTCGTCCACCACACCCTTCCTTGTAATTTATTGTACACAGGGTAAAAATGAAAATTTATTTTTGTATGTATGTGTGTCTCTTTTCATAAAATAGCAGTAAGTCAGTAAGCCACTGCACTGTGTTAACTTTTTGAAATAATTTCTGTATCTCTGCCATTTATAAAAGCATCTGGGAGCCGCGCTGGTGTAATGGCTTCGGCGCTGTACTGGCGACCAGGTGTTCATGGTTCAAACCCGGGCGTCAGCGTTTGAAGAAATGTTTACGGCCGGAAATTTGACTGAATAGCCTGAACGGCTCCTGTGATAAACCCTCTGTGGATGGGAAGGAGCGAAGCTCCTGACCGGGTTGGAAGGAAAGTCCTCAGGTTCCCCAGCCTCGCAATGACATGTCATTGGGCCGAAGGGCTGAAAGCCCAAGTGCCGCTGGTTAAGGAAAAAAATAAATAAATAAAAGCATCTAAATTCTCATGTATTTGACAGCTTCGACTTGCATCTTTGACTTATTTGATCAGATTGTTGACATAGTTGTTGTGAAGACTTGGATTTATCATTATTATCACCTCCTTTTTTTTTTTTTTTTTTTTTTTGCTTCTTATTGAGCATAGATGCACCAAGGTGGAGCCTACGCATAAGCTTACGCTCTTTATTTGTATTTTCTGTTGCAATTAGTTTTACACGATGAGGTTGCCAGTCCCACGCACAGCAGCCCATACTGAACATCTGAAGAAAGTGGAAAGTGAATGAAGCTGTTGGTGCTACCCAAGGAGTTCTCAAGCTAAATAAGGTAATCGGGTACACAAAAGCTCTACATGACTAAGCCTGAAGACGGACGAAGAGAAGGGAAGAGCATTATTCAATCAATATGCGGAGCAAACGGATAAAGGTGACAAAAGTGCCGGCCTGAAAATAAAGGACAGTGTGCTGGAAAATGCCCTAAGGGGCCAGATATACTCCGATCTCATTTCTGAAGAGGACGTGGTGTACATATTGAAAACTAGCAGAAACACTGCTCCGGGTCCTGATGGTGTACAATACCATCACATTAAACAGCTCGACGACACAGCCATTATAAATATGGTGAGCGATTTTCTTCTTCTTCCTCGTTCGCCCTGAAAAGGACGGTGGTTGCGTTGTGTCTGTTTACGCCGTAGCTGTGATATCTGCACCTTTCGGTCGACACATCCGACTTCTGCACTGCATGTTTTGGGACCGGGTTTGCCTTCCCTCTTCGATCAGTACTCGCTCAGCCAGACTGCACTGCTGCAGACTGTTTCCAGGACCACCACGTGGCGGTGGAGTATGGTCTTGACCAGCTCTGGTTCGCTGATCCTGATGCAAGCAGTCAAGCTATGGGTCGCTGACTGCATTCTCTATTGCTGCATCTTTGGGTCCCGAGCGATTTCAATACCAGCATACAGAATGCCGAGGAGCCGGAAGATTGGCTACACCGTTACCTTCGGCCACTTCCTAAACCTGGCAAACAGCCCACACTGCTCAACAGCTATTACATTATCACACAATAGAATGTCTATCTCATACACAATATCATGTCCCGGAAACTGAAATACTTTGGCCACATTAAACGTCATAGTGGCTTAGAGAGAGCAGTGATGGAGGGTATTGTACATGGAAAGCGAGGCAGGGGTCGACCAAGACGACGGGGGACACAGGACATTGAAGACACATTGAACATGACAATGGAGGAGGCAGGAAGGCTGGCTAGAGATCGAGAGTCTTTCAGGCGGGCTGTGATGAGAGCGACGTTCTGCAAAGGACATGCTACATGATGAGAACGTCTATGGTAAATTACTTGAAAAGATAGTTGCAAGACAAGTAATGAGCCACCTCGAAAATGCACACATCCTTCCTGATCCCTGGGTAGCTATAGGCCTATGAAAACAACATGGGGTAACGTTGGAACGTTTGCGTACGATGTGTATGAGGGATTCCAGGGTAAAAGAGAAACGGTGGCTGTCACAATTGACCTAGAGGATGCTTATAACAGTGTGGACTTTGCAACCCTAATATACTGTATAATGGCATGTGGTGTAAACCCTTGGATAACGAGATGGATAGCAGCTGCCTTAATGGAGAAATCAGTTACATTTCGATTGGGAACTTGGACATCAGAACCAATGCGCATTTGCCCCGGACTACCCCAGGGTGCTCCACTATCACCAATGCTGTTTTAACATCTACAAAGCAAAAGTAGCAATCTTTCCACAAACAGGACTAGCCTGTGTGATGTGGTGCTCTTTAAACAACTCCAGAGAGAAAGCAGACCTTCCAGCCATCACTTTCAATGGGCAGAACATTCTTCTTCTTCTTCTGCGTTCAGTTTGTAATCATGCTAAATCTGCAGATCTGTCGCCAGGACGAAGTCCACAGTCTTTACCAGGTCGGCGCGGCAGCCCCATAGCTTTTGCTGGAGCTCAGCACCCCTTGGCCAGGTCACTCTACTTTGCCTTCCCCCGACCATTTGGTTGGCAAAGGCACCGGTTGCTTGGGTTGGCCCTTTCGAGGCTAGGGGCCCGGCTCCGCTCCTCCCCGGTTGTAGCTGATAGGAACGACGCCTTGACGTAAGTCGAGATTGTCGCATGACTCCATACTGCAAAAGCGTGTGTGTACTAATTTTTCCCGGTGTCTGCGGCGTAGCTAACACACTCCGTCTTCGGCAGGCCGGGTTGTGTTTGTTGTTCAGGGTTGTCTCCCATAGCCTTTCCATCTCCCGGTGGTAGCTGCAAGGCAGCAGGTTGGTTTGTTTACCGAGGTTTGCCTTCCCCGGGGCTAGAGCTTATAGCGGCTCTTACTCACTTGATGCACCCGTCATAGGACATATGGGGGATTTCAATGGGGGTATCAGTGTCACCTGTTACCCCTCCCCGTCCTGCTGGGAGGACATCGCCGTTTGGTCCGCGACTGCTTATTCGTCCAGCAATACTGACTTAATTCGCAGCTGACACACCATATCTGGAGGTCGTTCCACTATCCGCCACCCGTGGACGTGCCTGGTTGGGGTCGGTCGCCCCTTTGCCAGGGGCAGAACATTGAAAGGCAAGACAGGCTGAAGTATCTGGGTGTAAGGTTTGATCGTGGGCTATCATTCAAGTATCATGTCGAACTGATCATACAGACGTGCAAGCGAGGACTAGCAGCCTTAAAAACAATGGTTGCTGCACGCTTGGAACAGAGACTATTGTTTCTCTTGTATCATCAGCTCGTGACTTCAGTAATCGAGTACGGGCTAGGAATACTAACGCTGTCAGTGTCACAATGTGAACGACTGGAACGCATTCAAAATGAAGAGATGCGACTAGTTTTGGGCTGTACTCGTGATACCCCCTTTGTGACAATGAAATACATGCTAGAATTGCTTTCGATTAGATCCAGATATGCGATGGCCCAGGCAAAAGCACATATGCTGGTAACCACCGATAGAAGATATGAGAATGTAGCTGACATCAAATGAGCAAGAATCAAGAGGGGGCTGTCATGAAGGGCACAGGCAGAGGCTACGATTGGTCAGGTGACCAGGGTTGAAAATGTATCCAAAGGGGAAGAGTGGAGTAAGTCAGGGGAGAACTGGATAAACTACCAGAAGATCATCATTAGCCTTGTTAGAGAGTGCAGGTCTTTGGGCAATGGAAAAGCAGAGCTGGAGATTAATCAGCTGATAAGTGATCATGCTGGGGATGATGACGTCATCGTGTACACAGATGGGTCTGTAGTGCATGGTGAGAAATCAAGATGGGGCTTCTCTGCGAGAATAAAGGGCAAGGTCGTCGCTGAACAGATTGGAGTCTTCATGACAACAACCTCCAGCATAAGAATGGTGGCAGAGGAAGTTACTGCAGCACCGAGGTGGCTGTCTGAAACTCCATCAACCAGGGCAGTTATATTGTCAGACTCTCAAGCCATGCTTCGGAAAGTTCAGAATGGATGGCTGCGGCAGGAATGGAAAACATCAATAGAATCCTCAAATCTTCAAGAACTGGTGTGGATCTACTGTCCTGGTCATGCAGGGGTACGTGGCAATGAGACCGCTGACAGACTGGTCTCGAGAGCACTCATAGTGGGGACACAGGAACTGGATAAAGGAGAGATACTAAGGGCTATTAATGATCGCCTGCTGGATAATGACTCTGCAATGGATGAATCAACAAGGCTGAGGCTGTTGGAGTTTGGCATCAAACGTGGGACTAGCAGAGATGGATGCCAGAGAGAATGCATCCGTCGTATGTACAACCATCGTGCTACAGGTACAATTAGCATTCATACTCTTCAACATTTGCTGTGGGAGACTGAGCACCTATGGGTTTGTCCGGAGTGCATGGAGGTCGATTCTGATTAACAATAACAATGACCATAACTGTTTCAGGTTTAGACATGTTGATTGTCACATGGTACCTCTTACTTGCCGCACTAGGTGCTCTGATATGCTCTTGGGGCCTTTTAGCATTTCGTTGCCTCAATAGTGCTTTATTCCATCGCTTTTTCCGCTTGTTTTGAGAAAAACTCGATTAAAGTTTGTGAGGTTACTTACTTACTTAGTCGTTCCTCTTCTACCGTGAGGTGTAGAGGTTTGTAAGAGAGAGCGCCATACTATTCTATCGGCTGTCTTCCTCCTGGCTTGGTTCCATTCTAGTCCTCGGTCCTTCAAAGATTGTCCTCCCAGCGGGCTGGGTCGTCATGGAGGTCTGGATCCCTGGCTCTTAGTTTCCCATTCTTGCCGTGGTAGCCGATCTTCTCCCATTCTGCAGACATGGCCAAAGCATCTTAGTTGGGACTGTTCTACTTGGGTCTGCAGGGGTTGGGTTTTTAGGCGTTGACGCATCGTCTGGTTGCGGACCATGTCTCTTCTTGTTACTTCAACCACCTTCCTCGGATGTCTCATTTCTGAGTTTTGGATCTGGCTTTTGTGGGTTGTAGTCATTGCCCATGACTCGCATCTATACGTCAAGACTGGGACATAGGTGGAGCGGTATACAGCCATCTTCGTCTTCTTACCAACTTCTCTTTTGCTGAGGAATCCTCGATTTATGGCCTGAAAAAGTCTCCCAGCTGCTGCTCTTCGGGTAGCCAACTCTTCTTTGATGCCTCCCTTCCGGTCTATGACAGCTCCAAGGTATTTAAAGTGGTCGACCTGCTCCAGGACCTATTCTCCCAGCTTAATCTGATGTCTTCTTTCCTCTCATTTTTGAGGTTACTAGCTGAAAAGAAAGGTATGCCACATTAAAATGAAATCTTTCATGATTATTCAAACTGTTAACTGTAAGATATTGAGTATGCCAAGGACGTGCCATCATCTATTTCTCTTGATCTCCATATATTTCCCAAATGCAATGAAAGCTCCTCTTGCCTTTTGTTTGCGAGAGACCAGCGCTCTAGCCACTCTGCCAGTCGGACGTTCCGTAACATAGAACAAGATCTTAACTGTTACAGTGTGCTTCTTGAAGAGAGAAGATAACAGGTGGCAAAGCAAGCTCGATTGGTTTTTTGTTTTTTTAAAGTCTCCTCCAATATTTTATGTCCCCATTGAATAAGTAGCAGTGCCTTCTACATCTGAAACAGACAAAAAACCTTTTTCATCCCCTACAAAACCTTCTGCTAAACCAGTCGTCTGAAGATGAAGACAGCTCAGCTGTGACAAGTGTAGCCACAAGCGACGGAAGTAGTAGCGATTAAAATTCTATAATACCGATGCCTTTTAAATATTTCTGTTAGTATGGTGCATTTCAGCCGCGGTAGCGCAGTGGTTAGTGCACTGGCTTCCTATCTCGGTGGTCCATGGTTCGATCCCCAGTTGAGGTGGGATTTTTTCAGACCACGAACGGCTCCGGGGTCGACCCAGCCTCAGGAACTTGGATACCAGGGCAACTCTGGGAAGGTTAAGGCTTTTATTTTTGTATCACTTTTATTTAATTTTTATACAGCTTTCTGGACATTGAGAACGAATTAATTTGATTTCTATTAAGTCTTACGGGAAATAAATTTCGCTTTTTCGTTTAGCGCTCGATATTTCAGAACGAAGTAACAGCGCTAGCGGAGAAATGCTGCATAGCCCTGGCTTTACAAATAAAATTATTTTACCATTTATACAGTTTATTATTCGCATTACCGTTTGTTTTTTGTGTGTGCAAGGACACTGATATCGCAACTATAGTAATTCTTCTGTACTTAACGTCGACGGATGAATAGACTCAGTAATCAAAAAGTTTCCCCTTGACGTTGGTGATGTCATTAGTTCAATTTCGAGGAAGAAAATGGCGGAAGCTACGGTAGAGCGTCCTGCTCATGGTATTTATTTCTGTCACGAGTGTGTGAGAGAGGTTCAGCTAAATATCCCGGTAAATACAACGTTCTTCAAATGTGACTTCTATTAGAAATATGGATAATCTTTGTTCAGAAACGTTTAAGTTGTCAGAACCAATTATGTTTGAATAATATGTTATGTAAGGTCCAACTACCAAGCATAGGCCTATCTGGACATAAATAAAGACAACGTAATTTACGAAGGATAAAGCAACATCTGCAGTGAGAGTACAGTTAGCCTACAGTAACACTCTAGCTACAGTACAGTTTACGCAGTGGTGACAGTTGTTAACTAGAACATGTCTACGTTGTGTTTTGTTTGTTGAACATTAATTATAAAATAGTAGGGCCTAAAGATCTACGACTGAATTGTATGGATGTGTTGCATCATTCAGACGTTTGTAGCGACGTTAATATTAATGTAATATGTTTTCGAGTCTCTGTTTCTCTTAATTTGTGGTTCCAGAACAAGAACTGCCTTGTAATGCTATCATCTGTTTTCCTTTTGCTTCCTATCATCAAGTAGTCTTCAACAGTCATAAAACTTTATAATGCCAGTTTGACGTGAAGAACAATATTCATATTTAATTACAGAACAAAGCTCCTTATATAATTGCATCCATATAATAATCAGTGGCAATCACTAGCCAGTCCATGAAACACGTCTATCATCACGTAGACTAAGGACAAGATGTCTGCGACATATTGCTGAAATCTTTTAATATAATAGTTCCACACTCACTTCATTCATCTCAGCATTTGCTTGTCCAATACAATATTATCAAGCATAGACTTCATCTGTAGGACGACCTAGCTGATATAATTCATAAAAACTCTATCACAAGAGTACACTTTCTGGAGCTCGTCAAAAACACGTCTTTCACACACAGTGAATACACATCGAAAGAGAACGACTCCCAGCTCAAATTTGCCACGTAAAGCCAGCAAAGAATCGTCTGCTCAATATTAGCAGACTATGTGACGTACTTCCGGGGTAGTCCGGGCAACGCAATATCAACAAGGAAGTGTGTATACAAACCATGTCGAGTGCGATAAAGCCTGTTATGATTTTACTCATAACAAGTGTCTTATTATCCTCACCTTTTGTTCCTTTGGTATTCATCTGGTTCTTTCTACCAATTCAACATAAGTGATCATGTCATACCATTTTAATCTTTCAATTCTGCAGAAGAACATATTTATGAGAGTTTGTAACATCTTGGTTAATCATTTTTTATTCTCCATGTTTGAGCATGCAGGTGAGTGAGTAGTAAGAGCACTTGCCTCTTTGGACAGAGACAGAATTCAAAATTATTTCACATGATGCTCCAGACTACTGGTTAGTTAGGAAGGCAAAGGCAGTGATGAGGAAGGGAACTTCTCACCACACCTCATGAAGCTGAGACTTAGGATAATTGAAGTCAACATTTCACCCCCCTATGGTAGTATCTGCTACTGGATTACCTTTTGCTTTTATGTTTCAAATCCTTACAGCTGAACTGCCAACCACTGATTTGTTCAGAAGTTATGTAATGTGTTCCATCCATCTCTTCATTACATCTTTTATGTTGCTAAGCAGTCGTCTACTTTTGTCCTGAATGAGGCTATTTGATTGCATATATTCACTGTTACTATGTACAGTCTGCAGGTTTCATAAATATGTGTGTCCAATCCATCACCAGCTTCTTATCTCTTGTTGCACTGATTCTTAGTCATCTGTTCCACAGTGGTGACCATGTCGTTCCATTTAAGTACTTCTAATCTATGCAAATGCTTTAAAAAAATATGAAAGTCTTAACTTCTTGATTCTTTTTATGTGTTGTTGTTCTCCATGTTTCAGAGCCATACAATAGGACTGACTTGGCATTTGATTTAAAAATTGGTAAAAAGTGACTAAGGAAGGTTGGTCATGAGACCAGTTAATCCATCCTGTAGAAACTTGAACCCACAAAAACATCAACAAACAATATGAATAAGCCAGCTGTTGTTACAGGTCCTTCATATTTCCTTTGGCTGCAGTTGCCTTGCCTCTCTTGCCAGCTCATCAGTATATTTCCTCTTGTCTTTTCTGATATAGTTTTGCTGCTGTTTAGTTTAGCCTTCTTACTTTTTCTTAGCTTTATCCTATTGATAGTTTTTGTTGTTATCCATGCTTTGTGTTGGCATTCTTTTTTTCTGAGAAGAGTTGAAATTTCAAAAATGGGTACTTAAAAATAAAATGTGATAGGTCTTTGCAACATTTACAGTGTTCATTTATGTGCTAACCTTCATTTAGAGGTTGGTTTATTCATCTTTTTTTTAATTAATTTATTGGGTGGGGGGGGGGGGGGAGGGGGGGGGTGTGTGGGGGGGGGGTGTGGGGGGGTGGGTGTTGGAATAGATAAAGCTTTACATTTCATTGTAAATTCAGCACCCATGTTCAGTACTATTTCTGTGCACTTCACAAATGAAAGAATTGGTATGAAAGCAGTTTGTTATTTCTGCTTTGTTTCTGACTATTTAAGAAAACACAACAAAAAATAAGCACAATTGTAACTTTCTTTCCTGTAGTTAAAAAATACAACTGCCCTCTTATTGTGCATTGAAATTTTTGTAATCCTCTATTTCAGGCTCTAATATTTCCTACATTTGATAATGGGAAATGTGTAGTTGAAATGAAAACTGTGATGAAAAAGCAGATTTTGAATGTAAATGATGTTCTTCCTTTATGGTAACAGTGGCATTTTAGTTTGGACTGGTACTAAAATTGAATAATTTCCTGGTCATTTGAATTATTTGTAGGGGACCCAAAGATGCAGCAATAGAGAATGCAGTCAGCGACCCATAGCTTGACTGCTTGCATCAGGGTCAGCGAACGAGAGCTGACCAAGACCCTACTCCACCTCCATGTGGTGGTCCTGGAAACAGGCTGCATCACTGCAGTCTGGCTGAGAGAGTAGGGATCGCAGAGGGAAGGCAAACCCGGTCCCAAAAAATGCCATGCTGAAGTCGGATGTGTCGACCGAAAGGTGCAGATATCACAGCTCCGGCGTAAACAGACACAATGCAACCAACGTCCTTTTCAGGATGAACGAGGAAGAAGAAGAATTATTTGTAGAAAGCTTTCATTTGAATTGAAAGATCCTTAATAGAGAAGTTACTTAAACAGTGTGTAGTACAAACATTAATCGTTCTCAATCATACCATGTATTATGACCTTTCCTAGGGCAGTAAATGTAGAACTGTGGGCAGCTTTTCTGGCAGAGGGTATTCAGAAATGGGTGTATATTGTCACTGTTAATTTAGCTGTAGGCTAATGTCTGAATTGTGATATAAACTCAAGAAATTGCCCTTTAGCATAATGCATATTGACAATGAAGTGGAAACACAGGTGAGGAGAAAAAAAGCCAACACATGGATTAGAAATACCGTGGCAGAAATTTTGGATGGAGGATACACCTGAAAAGTTGCAGAGAGGAAGGGTAGACTGAAGTGGGTCATCTACTTGTTCTGCCATATATATTTTTTTCCACCCCAGGACCATGAATGGCAAACGTGACTGTCTCTCCACATCTTCTGGTTCCTAGTTCATTATTGATTTAACTTTCACCCATGCCTTGTTTAAATGCCCAATACTTACTGTCATTTTATGTCTGTTGTGTTTTTTAACCTGTTTTCACAGTTTTCTTACTTTCTTTTTCTTGTTGCTTGCCAAGTAAAAATAGACTACTCCCCCGACACACACACCCCATCCCCCTTTGATGTTTTGTATTTGAAGGCACATAATCTTGTTTTATACATGGGTTCTTTCATGGCATCCTTCATTAGTTATTTTAGTCAACTTAACATTGGATTTGTATACTACCAAAAGACATAACTTCCAGAGTTCTTCATGAAGAACACCTTACAGAATCCTTGATAGATGAATTCAAGTGGCATGTCAAGATCACCAACATGGAATTCATAAAATAACCAGACAGATGCAGTGCATCAAAATGCTGGTATTGGATAAGACATACATTGAGAAAAATATCTGAGAGCATGACAGTGCAGTTGCCGGTCTGGAATCATTAACGTAAGAAACAGAGAGGCCCAAAAAAACATGAAGGGAATTTGGAGACAGACTTGAAAAGGATAAAGAAAAGAACTTGAGCTGCTGGTTCAGGACAGGAGAACGGCGTGAACTGATTGAGGGAACAAAGCTAAAACTGCATCAAGCCTTCATGACTGTCATCTTATTGTGTGGTGGAAAATACACCCAAGAAATGTTGAATGTAAACCTCTAAGCTTTCTCTGGGAATTTTTAATTTTAGATTGAAAACACATGCCTCACTTCCATTTTACAGAATTGAATTTATTTCACACTCAAGAACTCTCTCACTGCCACTGACAAAGAATGCTTGCTTAGGATATTAAAAATAAAATACTATATTTAGAATGCATTCCTTCATTTTGAATGTGTTCCAGTCGTTCTCTAACAGCGTAAGTATTCTCAGCCCATACTCGATTACTGATATGACTGGCTGATGATACAGGAGAAATTGTAATCTCTGCTGCAGGTGCACTGCAGCCATTGTTTCTAGGGCTCCCAGACCTCTCCTGCACTTCTGTATGATGTGATCAGCGTGGTGCTTATACGATAGCCCACGATCAAATGTTGCTCCAAGGCACTTCATCTTGTCTTGCCTTTCAATTTTCTGCCCATTGAGAGTAATATCTGGAAGGTCTGCTTTCACTGTGGAGTTGTTCAAGGAGCACCACATCACGCTAGCCTAGTTGGGATTGACTTTAGAGCCAATGTCCTCACCATTTCAACACCTCATGTAGTGTCTGGTGCATGCTATTGACCATTTCCTGTCGGTGAGAGCCAGTCCTGCAAAAGTCAATGTTCGTCCCAGCCCAGTTGGTTGAATGGTGGCTACATTTGCTGTGTATACGTTAAACAGCACCAGTGATAGTGGAGAACCCTGGGGTAGTCCCAGACAAATGCGCGTTGGTTCTGATGTCCATGTTCCCAAGTGAAAAGCAACTGATCTCTCAGATAAGGCAGGCGCTATCCATCTTGTTAGCCAAAGGTTAACACTGCAAGCCATTACACAGTTCATTAAGGTTTCAAAGTTCACACTGTTATAAGCATCCTCTAGGTCAATTGCCGCAGCTACCTTTTCTTGTTTGCCCAGGAACCCCTTGTACACATCATAAGCAAATGTTCCAGCGTTACCCCATGTTACTTTCATGGGCCTACAGCTTCACGGGGTATCAGGGAGGATTTGTGCATTTTTTAGGTGGCTCATTATTTTTCTCATTACAATCTTTTCTAGTAATTTGCCGTTCACATTCTGCAGTGTGATAATTCTGTAGCTTCTGAGAAGTGTGATATCTTTACTAGGTTTAAGAAGTGGCCATAGGTAACGATCTAACCAGTTTTCCGGCACATCAGCATTCTGTATGCTGGTGTTGAAATCACTCACCACATTCTTAAAGCCTGTGTCATCAAGCTGTTTTATGTTGTTATACTGTACACCATCAAGACCCTGGGCATTGTTTCTTCTGGTTTCTAAAGTGCACACATCTTCTTTGGATATGAGGCATATGTCGCCTCTTCTGTCGCTTTCCAGGATACTGTCTTTAATTTCTTGGTGGGCAGCGTTATTGTTAATCAGAATTGACCTCACTGCACTCAGGTCAAAACCATAGGTGCTCAGTCTCCCTCAGCAAATGTCGAAGAGAATGCAGGCTAATTGTACCTGTAGCACGCTGGTTGTACATACGATGGATGCATCCTCTCTTACGTCCATCTCTGCTAGTCCTAGTCCCACATTTGATGCCAAACTCCAGCAGTCTCAGCCTTGTTGATTCATCCATTGCAGTGTCATTATCTAGCAGGCGATTATTAATTGCCCTTGGTATCTTTCCCTTATCCATATCCAGTGTCCCCATTATGGGTGCTCTCAAGGCCAGTCTGTCAGCTCTCTCATTGCAACGTACCCCTGCATGACCAGGACAGTAGATCCACACCAGTTCTTGAAGATTTGAGGATTCTATTGATGTTTTCCATTCCTGCCGCAGCCATCCATTCTGAACTTTCCGAAGCATGGCTTGAGAGTCTGACAATATAACTGCCCTGGTTGATGGAGTTTCAGACAGCCACCTCAGTGCTGCAGTAACTGCCTCTACCTCCACTTTCATGCTGGAGGTTGTTGTCATGTAGTCTCCACTCTGTTCAGCAACGACTCTGCCCTTTATTCTCGCAGAGAAGCCCCATCCTGATTTCTCACCACACACTACAGACCCATCAGTGTACACAAAGCGTCATCATCCCCAGCATGATCACTTATTGGGCAGCTTTATCACCTTTATAGTAATATAATACTCGAGTAATGCATGTCCCTTTTTGGCATTGGTCTTCAGGTTTATTCTTGTTGAGCTTTGAATATTAGAAATTGGTAGGCTTGTACTGTTCCTATTCATCCTTCGATATAAGGACCAGAATTTATGTGGAGTTTTTTCAGAATGCTATGTTTGCTGAAATTATTCCCTTCTTTAATTCCAAGTTTTATCATCTGTACCTGGGTATTTATTAACAAGGACTTGCTTCAGATTTGTCCCATTTAAATGTTGCTACTTAGCATTGCTAAGCTTTAAATTTTACTTTTAGTCACAGGCATACCCTGTACCTTTTTTTTCACATTTTATTGTTGTAGATGTAGTATCAACATATCACAGGTTGCTTTATTGTTTCACCTGCTGAAATTCCTTTCATGTCCTCAATGAATCTCAATATATTTGTACTAAAAATGCGCTCTCTCTCTCTCTCTCTCTCTCTCTCTCTCTCTCTCTCTCTCTCTCTCTCTCTCTCTCTCTCTCTCTCTCTCTCTCTCTCTCTCTCTCTCTCTCTCTCTCTCTCTCTCTCTCCCTCTCTCCCTCCCTCCCTCCCTCCCTCCCTCCCTCCCTCCCTCCCTCCCTCCCTCCCATTAGAAGCTGTTTTAAGTTTTGTTTGTTTTTGGTTTAAGCTACAGAAGATTTCCATTCAGTTATAAATTTCACAGTTGTCTGTTAGTGTCAGAGAAATCCGTGTTGATGCTATGATTTGTCAATATTGGAAATGAGAGTATACAAAGATGAGGGGGACTGCATGGTGAAGAGTGGGTTGTTTTAAATAATAATAAAAAAAGGTAATGCGTCTTACTAGGACAAAAGACAAAGAAGATTGCTTACGTCTCGGGCACAAGACCTTCATCAGGGAGTGGAAAGAAAGCATGAGCTTAGTGAGAAACATGAAAAAATAAATACAACTTAATGTCACATGTGAATACTGCCCTGCTAGTCAGTGATGGTGGATGAATCTTCTTTCCTTTTGTCATAGTAAGATGCATTACCTTTTTTTTTGTTTGTTTTAAAAATCCACCTTGAAATGAAAGTGTGCTGTTTGGGAATTTCTACATTATGTACAAACAGAATGGCAAGAAGTTTGAAGATGACTAAAATAATGACACCGTTAAAGAGAGTTATGCTCTTAAAAGACATTTTACTTTGTATATTTATTTCTGGTGTGTCATACTGTACAATAGTTAAGCCGCTTTCCTCTTACGGCAGAGTTAGTGGGTTCCTAGCTCAAAACCTGGTAGTTAAAATTCCAGCCTACCAAGCTGGAAATCGGTACCTACTTTTGCTTCTGAGCTTGGGAAAGTAAAGGCAGCGAGGAGGGAAATTTGTAACACCACCTCCTACAACTGGCCTTAGTATAGTGAAGTCTCTCAATCTTGACTGCCCTGTCATAGCATTAGCTGTGAGACTACCTTTACTATTATTTGAATTTATTTCTGAACATGTTTGTTTATTACAGCTGCTGAACACTTCGATCTTTGAACTTTTAAGATCCACCGGGGTTCCACAGTTACAACGCCACAGATACAACACACGCTCATCAGCTCAGAATGATGATGCTGATAGCGAGGATGATGAGATGCGAGGTGTGGCTCCCAGCGCCGTATTTCATTTCAATTCAGGAGACTCTCAACAGCCTGGTCAACAACCTTTTCATGGGTGAAGACACTTAATTTCTTATATTTAACCAGATCTTAACTCTCTCTCTCTCTCTCTCTCTCTCTCTCTCTCTCTCTCTCTCTCTCTCTCTCCTCTCTCTCTGCTCTCTCTCAATATGTGTGTTTGTTTGTATATGTATGTGTTTATGGCGTAAGCACATATGCTGGTAGACAGTGACACACAAAACAAATCACATTTTCTAAAATGTATGATTGTGTTATAATTTCAATTCAGGAGGCTCTCAACAGCCTGGTCAGCAAACCTTCCATGGGTGAAGACACTTAATTTGTTATTTTAAACCAGATTTTAATTGTCTCTCTCTTTGTACATATTTGTGTTTGTATATCTTTGTATGTATGTGTGTCTTTATAGCGTATGCACATATGTTACTTTTGTTAGACAGTCACACACAAAGCAAATCACATTTTCTTTAATGTATGATTGTGTTATCTTTGTAAAATATGCATGCCCACAAGTCAGTTTCCAAATATTGTAAGTACGTACTTTTGCCTTGTTCAATATTTAACTGCAATGGTACCACATGCTCCATAGGGGCCATTCCAGCACCATATCATTCATGTTCTCTTGTAGCAGTGGTTCCTGTGACAATTTGTGTTACATGATGATGTTGCCAGCTCCATACACAATTTATATTAGTCACCTTTTACGACAATCTTGAGGGAGCAGTTATCCTGTTCTTTAATTGTCTCCTGAGAGATCCCCTGGTACTACACAGCACAAGTTGATAAATGCAGTCTGAAAATACACGGGAAAGGGAAATTCATGAATGAGATGTATAAACTGGCATGATTTTTGTTGTTGTTGTCATAGGCTGAAGGGTAACAATTTTCAAAATTGTTTGTGACATCAGAGGAACATAATGTGTAATTTAATATATTAAAAAAAGTTAGTTGCTTATCCTTTACAGGACGTGGCAATCAACCCCAGCTTTTATTGGCTGTTTTGTGATTTTTCTAGGCAATTTGTACGTTCAGTAGTTTGCCATTGCTTTCTGAATGGTACGGCGCTTATACCATTGTTAAAAATCCACACAAAGCGATCTGCTACCAAACCGCCAGCAGCAGGTTTCGAACCTGGTATATCTGGATTATGAAACTGCGTTCCTATCGATTAAGCCACAGACGCCGACAATTTAATATATAAGTATAAAAAATGATAATACTGGTGTATGAGTTGACTTTTTGTGGCCTTGGCCTGCAGTGTTGAAGCATACTTTGACAACACTTGTTGTATTTTTAGGAACTCATGGATTGATTCCCATGAGGACATTTTCTTGGTGGGAGCTTTAATATTACTGCTTCATATAATTTTCCTGGCTGTGGTATTTTTTAGTGGTCAGTGTTGGGTGTAATTTCTTGATTTTTTGCCATTTTAAGTAATCAGTTCGTTTACTTACTTCTGACAGGTAATTGGAATAAGGAAACCTGTCACAAAATAGATGTCCCTGTTTTTGGGGTCACAGTATTGTAATTCCAAAAATTGTTTGGGTTGGTTATCAGAGACACAGGATAAGTAAAAGCTAAACAAATATTTTTAACTTTTTCCAGATTTGTATGAGACAGTCTGAGAAATGCACTAAAATTTTGAAAATTGCACTTAAGACATTTGAAAGGGAAAAAAAAATTATGCATTTGATGGCGAAATTGCCCACCACAACAGATTTACCATAAAAAGGGGGGAGTTTGCTTGAAAATCAGTTGTTGTTGCATAAACTTATTATTCCTATGTCCTTGTAAGACATTTTCTGTTACCTGTTCACTCCATTGACTTAAACTTTTTATAGATCTTGTTTGTTGTGGGCAGCTTTACTTTTTAAAAATTTAATATATTTTAAATGTCTTGAATATTTTCAAATTTGTTATGTGTATTAAAATAAATCTTCATACTTTTTTCTTAAATTAAAAAAAAGATCACAATCAGTTTTGTTTTAAGTAAACTTTAAAATAATAAAAAAATATTGTTGGACGTGTGTTTAAAGGAAAGATTTAGTACCTTGCGTTTTTTAAAAAAATTTCTTTTTAAATCAAGAATTTTTGTGTTACAGTTCATACCTTATTCTTATACTCTGTTCTGATTGGTATTTCAGAATAATCAATTATGTAATACAGCGCCTCGGCAGTGATCTCGGTGGACGCAACCCATTGTAAGTGCCATAACTTTTAAAATCAGAATGTATAAGTAAAACATTACAAGAAGTCATAGCCCTTTTTTTTTTCTTTAATGCGTTAATAAAACTACAAGTTATGTCACCTACTATAATTGATTAAAATTGTTTTGATGTAAGCCAGTGTTTCCCAAACTTTTTTGGGTCACCGCCCCCTTCGCTCCCACGGCATATCCCCAGCGCCCCCCTGCATTTCCCCACACTACATAAAAAAATGTAAAGAGTGAAAAATAAGAGCAACTGTTAATACAGTAACAACTAATTGCTCAATTTATCGCATTCTAATATAAAGCTACAGATACGCTTATTTATTAATTTAATATTAAAAGAAAAACTTAATTACTTAATGCTGTAAAACAAACAGCAGTATGCGAAAGTAAATTAGTAACAAACTTACTTCATTTTTAACTTCAGTGAGATGGATGTGCCTGGTGTAGTGATATCAGCTTCTCAATATCAGGCTGAAAGTTACTTAGAAGGAGTCTCAGATCCCCACGTTCAGTAATCTGCAGTCTGTTTCTCTGCTTCGAAAGAAGTTGGACAACTGCGCTGAAACCACGCTCTACTAAATACGATGTTGGAAAGGCAATACAGAACATCTTAACCTTTCCCCACACTGCAGGGTAGCGTTCAGAGATTTCTTTCTGCAACCAAAAGTCTTGATATGATTTCTTGAACATTGGCTTAAGCTCAGCGTCATTTTGTAGCGATATCAGTTCCTCTTCCACCCTTCCTAGTTCATCACTGCACGCGTCTAGGAATGGATTTATTATCCAGTCTGGAATCGTGATCAAAAGAAGATCCTGAAACCTCTGAGACATGTCTTTCTGCAGCATATCTAGATGTGCACAATATACTTGAAGATTATCCTCTGGTATTTTGTCTTTCTCTTCCAACTCTAAGAGGCTGGGAAATTGGATTAACTCGCGACGGCCAATATTACGTTTGAATAGCGTTAATTTGGCCAGAAACGTGGAGACGACAGATTTGACTTTAATAAGATTAATATCATTTCCTTGCAGTTGTAGATTTATTTCGTTAAACTTTGTGAATAAATCTGACAAATATGCAATGTCATGCCTGATATTCGTTAGTTCTGTACTGAGCGAAGCATGCGAGTCTTTGAAGAATTCTACCACAGTTTCAAAAAGAGCATAAAAGCGTCTCAGACAATTTCCTTTTGAGAGCCACCTAACTTCTGTGTGCATCAGCAAACGTTCAAACTGTTCATCATTCTCAGTACAAAGCTCTCGAAATAGTCGAGAATTGAGAGCATGGGACTTAATTTTGTTAATCGCTGTGATACCAGTACTTAATGATTTGTGAAGCCGATCACTTAGATTTTTTGCGACAAGATGTTGTCTGTGAATTACACAGTGTATTGTAAATATACCAGGTACAGCTTCTTTTAAGAAAGCGATAAACCCGCGGTAACAACCTATCATTGATGGTGCCCCATCTGTTGCACAAGCAAGAATATTAGTAAGCGGAATGTCCTTCTCTTTGAAAAATTTCTCTACTACACGAAATATTGACTCTCCTTTTGTATCAGTTACTAGTAGCTTAGCAAATAACAACTCTTGAACCAAGCTTCCATCTTTTACGAAGCGAACATAGGCAAGAAGCAAAGATTCGTTGCTAGGCAAAGTTGACTCATCCAACTGCAATGCAAATTCTGTTGTCCTAAGTATGTTGCACAATGTATTTTCAACATTCTCAGCCATTTCATCTATTCTTCTTTGAACAGAGGTATTGCTGAGCGGAATTGCTTTAATTATTTGTTCAGGTGACTTATGCATAACTGTACTCACAAACTCCCTTATAGCTGGCAAAATCAAATGTTCTGCGATTGTATGAGACTTTCCAGATTTAGCTATCAGCAATGAAATTTTGTATGAAGCTCGCAAACCATCACAGCTTTGTTGTGAAGTGTTGACAAACATGTCACGGACTGTTTTACGTTTCTGAAAGTTTTCACGAAGTGACTGAAAATATGTCAAACTTTTATCTGTTTTATCTGGGTGAATTTTTTTCAAATGTTCAAGTAGTCTGGAAGGTTTCATCGCCTCATTTGAAAAGGCCCTCTCACATAATAGACACATTGGCAGTTGTTGGTTATTTAGTGCTGGAATAAATCCATATTTCAGATATTCCACGCTGTATTGTCTGCACTTCTTTTTGGTTTGTTCTGCTTTTGCCATATTTGTTCTGAATTCTGGAACAAAGAATTGATTTTACAATTTTGCAGATAGAAAAACATTCGTCGAGTAAACAACACAAGCTGATTTAAAAGTGGCTTTACAAAAATGTTGACACAGATGTTCTTACCAGTTTACTCTTCAATTTTATAAAGTTTCACAGCCATCAATAAATTAGCAAAAATACAACAATCAGAAGGGGGAAAAAAACACAATTAGCAACAGCCACACCAACACTGAAGTAACGCAATAATCATTTCATAAAGTATAATAATAGTTATTTAATATGAACAAAATATAAAATAACGCACTATATTGATAGGTCTTCAGATTTAAAAATGAGAGACAGTAGCCTAACTACAAAGAGTGGAGTTCCCGGTAACAAATTAAAAGGATGTAATATAATAGATTGAATAGAAATATTCAATATACGGCAAATCAGTATCAAAATTTATCTGCTTAATTAATAATTAATGTTAGTAAAACCGATGCTAGCTCTGTGCAAACAAACAAAAAATATAAGTAAGAAAATGTACCTTATCGACAGGTTGAAATTGTTTGATACCCGGTACACGCTTATTTAAAACCACTGTTCACAAGAAAAGCTGAGAAAGTTTGTTGGTTTTGCTCATAGCCAGCGCAAAGTTGAAATAGACGGGAAACGTACATCGCGTAGTCGATTGATGAAAGTCTGAATATAAGGTAGGAAAGCCGGTTCAGAGGATCAAAGACTGATTTATAATGCCAAGTACCGTTAAAATCTTTCTCCCTTGAACCTTTTCTCTTATTTATTACCAATCTGGGAATATCTAGTTACCACTAGCCCCCGCAAATACCGAGACAATAAATTCCGCAACAAAGCAAAGTTGGTACTTTCTGAATCACCGGCAGGTATCTAATTTTGTCCATGCCATCGGCACGGGTCATTTCTCTTCCTTCAGGAGTGAACGAATGGACAATAGGTGTTTGGTTAACCACTTTACTAACAGTTCCCGATTACCGTTTATGGTCAGCGATGGTTACCTGAGCTCAGAACGACACACATAGACGAAGCTATGCCCTGCTTAATGATCCTAGTAATACAACCATCCACATCGCCCCCGCTTCACTGATGTTGTCTCTCAAATCCACAATTCCTTTCTCTCCCGCAGGTACTGAATTTAGCTTGTCAAATCCTGAACCCCCCTTACTACTAAACGCCCACTGTTTACTACTGAACGCCCCCCTCTGGCCAATTTTTTCCGTATCGCCCCCTTGGACCCTTCCAAAGCCCCCAGGGGGGCGGTACCGCCCACTTTGGGAACCACTGATGTAAGCGGAAGTATTTTCTCTGCAATCCAAAGTATGAGCAGAAAAGCCAGATACCTAAAACAGCACAAGTTTATTTCTTTCTTCTTCTTCTTCTTCTTGCGATCGCATCTTTGATGATTACACCGTCAGACGAGTTCTCATGATGAATTCGACTGTTGTTTGAAGTTCCTCTTTAACTCCATATAGCTTTGAGTTTAGTGTTGAGTCATTGGGCCAGTATATCTTTCTTAACTGGTCATACAGAGGACAGTCCTGTAGAACATGCTCAGCAGTTTGTTCGTTTAATCCACATGTGCACAGTGGTGAAGCAGACAATCGTAGCTTGTGCATGTGTTTATTCAGTTTGTTATGCCCTGTCCTGAGTCGAAAAATAGTTATCTGTCCCTGCCGGTCGAGAGTGTGATAGTCGTCTTTGGGTTGGTTCTGTTCTCTTCTGATAGTCTGCATAGCTCTCTTTTTCTCAAAGTATGTGACTTCATTATCTTCTTGTTCACATTCTCCTCCCTTTTTTGCAAGTTTATCTGCCTTTTCATTTCCGGGTACACCACAATGAGATGGTACCCACTGAAGTATGGTTCTCTTTTTGGCAGCTACCTTGTTTAGTTCGTTTCTCAGATGCGGGAGTTTACCACCCTTGAGAGCTTGCAGGACAGACAGTGCATCTGTGAGGATGACTACCTGGTGGCAGTCAGAGTTGGTGTTATAAATCATATTTATTTCTTTCATAATTTATGCAAGGTGTTGCCCAGGACAGGGATGATACTGTCACGAGTTGGATTTAAGTTAGAGTTATGCCCAAGTGTAGGACAAGACCCTAGTGTGAGAAAAGACTAAGATAATAGATTTTTGTTGAGAAATGACAGTGAATGTAGTAAGGTGAGTCTATTGGCCCGAGGAGGATAACCGAGATTAAATCTTCCTCGCCAAATCGTGACTTCAAGAATTGCTATAAACTCACCGCCCTCTGACTACCGTTAACAAACTAAAGGAGATAAGGGTAAACTAATACTACAGACACCACTATACAGACAACAGTTAAGGACTATATAGTGAAGAAGCTGATCCAGTGAACATTAAATAAGTTTATTATACAAATCAACAGAATTTTCATAACATAGTAACAACAAAGAAAATCATATACCGTGCAAGGTTGCACCGACCTGGAAAACAAAGAAAATCAATTTGATTATAAGCACACCAAATTAAAACTCCAACCACTTTCACTCCTTCATACACCCTGCTGGGGACAAAATTTAAAATGATAAGTGATCTTAACTACAGTCTAATTTGGTGGGGCGTCAACTATAGCCACCACTCTATAATTCACTATTTCTAATGTCAAGGTTCTGCTGGTACTGCCTAAGACTATCTGCACAGCAGCTAACTCTATCAGCGATATACGCCACTAAGTCACACTCTGCACTGCTAATTAATAGACTTTTTCTAACTCTAAGGCTCAGAGGCTAACCTCTAAGAATAATGAGACTCTGCAGGTCCCTGATCTATTTTTCACCATCTCTCTCTCCACTTCTCCTGCCTTGCTTCTCTCGTTTCTTTTCAGCAACCCGGAAATGATATCCCTCTCTTCCTGGTTCTGACTCGTACTTCTGATGACTTCTGAAAATATTGACTAGGCACTTGCCGTAGACTGTAGAGGCTTCACTATTGGCGAAAAAGCTGATTTTCACTTGCCCAGTTACCCCTCATTTGGGTGTAGGGCCGTCGGTATTATTATGACCGAGGCTATAAAAGACACACCAACCCGCTTGCTTGGGTTCGATGGGTGTGTATGAGCTTAGAGCTCCGGGTTTTTTAAGAAAAACCCTTTCACTGAAGACTGCGTCGCTGCCTCGACCTGCTCTTCCTCACTCCCTCTCTCTCTCTGGGGCCAATGTATTCAGAGCCGATACCCACCGCGGTACAAGCTCTTACGCCTCTGGCGTTTCCTCGACTTTTCTCTCTTGAGAAGACTGGCTACCTTTGCCAGCTGTCAGGAACAAGATTTATTGACAACCCGCTCTACAGGCCGTGACCATATGCTGTGGACACAAGAAATGCCACTATGTATACAACTTCAAATACTCTCATATAATAACTTACATATTAGAACGTATACAGTTGCTGCCTTCAGTCACGCTCATATCTTAGCACAAACATGTAAACACCCGAAACGAAGACTGCTCCCCTGTTTCCCCTTTCATCTTGTGCACGACGATACATAAATATTTCCTGACCCTGGGTCAACTACTCCCGACAACCCCCTGTCTGTCTAGTAAAATCCAGACGCACTGATCCAATACTGATTATACACAGCTTGCCTCAGGCATTAAACATTTAGAACAGGTAGGGGAAAAACTCCCGTACTTAGGCCTACTATAATTCTGTAAGCGGTCTCAAGACCTTACCATCGTTTCCCCCTTACGATAAAAATGCACAACAATTAACTGCACATCAATGATTAAAATTCACCAATACATTTATATATTACATCTCTATACACAGAAATATATATCTCTATAGACTATATTTCCTAGAACTCATTAAATCCCATAACACAAAAATCAAATACTCCTCTACATAATATTTAATTACACAGCCACTTCTGGCACCATAACTTTCCTTACACCTCTACCCCACGTGGTTACACTGCAATTATTATACTTTCACAGATAGAAAAATATTTAATTATCTTCTCTATCCATCTAGAATTCCTACTCAAATAAATCCTAGTAACCACTACGAAATCCGTTCCCGTATTTTTATATGAGACTTATCAGAATTAAACTCTCAATGAAATAAAATACACACGCTTCTGAATATTCTGTAAATTAACCTAAATCAAGGATGCGTGTATTTCTACAGATCTTCTATTAAATCTTACAGAGCACACCTACGTAATATCTCTTTATCACTCGTGGACACTGCTATCCTCTAAGAAATAATTGATGGCGCTACAAGTTATAAAGTTATTTAAAATAAATTATACTAGAACGGGCTAAGGCTCAATTAGAGAAACTTGCTTTAATGACCACGCTACTTTAAATTACAGACGTACTAGTAACTGCGTTTCTTCCGTTTTCCAGAAGCAGACACTACTGCATGGCGCACGGCCAGGAATTTCTGCAGACGAAGAGGCCGCTAAATTGAAAAACGCATATATATATCTTTACTTTACCCACGCTGACCCCAGACCTACTTGAGGCTTGGCGTCTCATTACATCCAATAGAATTAAAGATAAATCTAAAATTTTCCATGCGCTCATCTCTAAATTTAGAACCAGTGTATTCTGCTTATACCTCTACACCTCACGGTAGAAGGGGAACGACTAAGTAAGTAAGTAAGTATTCTGCTTACTTTAAATGCGCTCGTATTTCCGGCTACGTAACGTTACCTAATGTCGTCTGTTTGCGTGAGCAGAAACAAAACGTGATTGGCTCTCCCGTAAGTTGGACGTTGCCTGGGTAGTGGTTCATCGCCCCTTCCCCCGATTTAGTGGGTAGGGGTTAATTAAATCGCGCTCAAGCTTACCACACAAAATGACCGCGATAATTTTAACCGAAGAAAAATGAAATTACAAGATCGCGATTATCTAGAAAAAAGCCGACTGGTGCCATTCAGTACTAACTTACATTAATCCCTATAGAAAAAAAACCCGCAATTACTTTACCTACAAACCAATACTAAACACGCCCACTATTTAAAAAGAAGAATATATTCCAATCTTTGCTAGAGAGAAGACAAAAATGGCGAACTCATATAGTTAACAAGAGACGAAGACCCTTGCAACTCTTATAGTAACAAAGAGAAACGAAATGGGGCCTGTTGAAGACTAAATCACAGTAACTCCATCACAGATACACATGTTGGCATAACTGAGCATTTAATGAGCTAGCTGCTATGACAGACATGGCAGAGTTGAAGATAAACAGCAAAACTAGGCCCAATGTTACAGACACTTTCTGAGTTTAGGGCAATAAACACAATGAAAGCCAGAAAATATTAGCTTACCAACTATTCTTGATGGTGCAAATGACTGAAATGGCAGCATGCTGTCCTGGCAAGCTTCACTTCCCAGCAATAGGGTGGAGGACAAGGGGGAACAACTGGTGGGACTCTTGGGAGTCATGACACAGTTGGCCCACCCCACCTAAAGTATCAAATATGTTTTCCTCTGCATTCAGGCCATTGGTCATACCAAATCAGTAGGCTTGTCGCAAGGATGAATATGTTCAGGGGTCTGGATTCCTGTCACACATGGACATTCATTTCTGGGAGATAGAGATGGCCTAGTAATTTGCAGTGGCCAGTAATCAGGCAAAAAAGGACGGTCTCTTGGTTCCCATGACATTGGTGGATTGGATCAGACCAGTTGTCCACATAAATTTCTTTCTTCCTTTGGGAGTTGTACTGGTTGTGATGATGGTTTTAGCCTCTCAATAGGCCAGTGGATGACTTAATTGCTCCATCCTGCCACCAGTTCTTAGACAAAGCATCCCAGTGGGAATGTAGACACTAGGGTGTAATAGTTGAAGACTGTTGGATATTAAGCTCAGATCTGATTTTGTGCAGCATGTATTAATTTTTGATGTTCTATACTGATTCCAGTAGTGATCTGCAGTCTGTAAAGAACATAAACTTAATTAGTGGTTGATGGTCTGATCTGGTGAGCATTCTTAGCGTCAGGAAGATTGCCCAGAAGATGGAGGAAATCTTCCCATTTGGAAAAGTATTTCTCACGACAAGCATGGGAAACAAAGAGCCAGGGATCCAGACCTCCAGGACGACCCAGAGTCTGCTGGGAGGACAACATTAGACAATCTTTGAAGGACCGAGGACTAGAATGGAACCAGGTCAGGAAGAAGACAGCTGATAGAATGGTCTGGCGCTCTCTCTTCCAAACCTCTACACCTCACGGTAGAAGGGGAACGACTAAGTAAGTAAGTAAGTAAGTAAGTATTTCTAATAATCCTCTCATTGTCTACATCTTATAAAGATGCCTCCACTTCAATTCTTTACTCATGGTTTTGTAAGGGCAAAAACGTTTTTCTGATGGGGGGATTTTTTTCTGATTATCAGATCACCTCTTATTGTTAGTAGTAAAATAAATGGTTTTAAATTTTGAATATTGTTTCTCTCTGAACAGAATTTTACATGGCAATCCAGCAGATTACGCCTGGGGCCCGAGTGGGCTTGATACCATAATATCACAGGTGAGGATTTTTTATTGCAGCAGTTATATACTCAAGGTTGAGTTAGAATGCTCATGTTGTTTGTTTTAGTTTTTGCCATAGCAATAAAGTATGCATAGGAGGACAGTCTTACTGTTTACTGCCTGTAGTCAGTCCAATGGTGCACAAACCTTTCACACACCAAAAAATAAAAGTAACATCTAAACAGTTCACCTCAGATTCTACCCTTTGCTTGTCTGAATCGCTTCAGTAGCTTATCTTGTTGAAACTTAAGAAACCTGTTCGACTATGTTGAATGGCGCACTGTAGAATGATCTCTCGATATGAAAGGTAGCTTAGGATACAGAATAAGTACCGGTGGACCAGAACATTTTAGGAGTGAATTTTTTTCACCCAACCCAAATAATTTGATCTTAGCCTTGTTCTTCTTCTTGGATCCGTAGCTGTTGGCTGTCAGAGCAGTCAGTGGCCGTCACATCTGATCGCTTCTTGTAGGGCAACAACAAACCGTCTCCACTTTGCTCTGCTCTGCATCTTGGCCTTCACAGTTCTCCGCTAAGTTGTTTTTGGTTGGCCTCTCTTTCGCCTTCCTTCTGGGGTCCATAGCATAGCAGTTCTTGTGACAGTGTCTGTGTCTCTTCTGAGGACGTGGCCAACCCAGTTCCAGCATCTGCCAGCCATGAGGGTGTGCATGTCTTCTTGGTTGCTCTGAGTAAGCAGTTCATGGTTGGTGATGGTATTCGGCCAAAAAAAGAATTTTCCATAGGCAGGTTGTGTGGAAAGAGGGCAATGTTGATGTTTCCTTCTCTGTTACTCTCCAGCGTTTCTCACACAGAAGCACAGAAAGTATGCAGCTCTCATATAATCTTAATTTGGTGTTTGTGCTGTACTGGGAAGATTTCCAGATGGTGCTTAGACTAGCAAAGAGTGTTCTCGCTTCATTCTGTTGTTGATGTCTTTGCATGTTCCTCCGTCTAGTGTTTCTATGCATCCTAGGTATGAGAACGTGTTTGTCTGTTCTAGCTTTTGGTTCTTTATTTTAATGGGCTCAGGCCCCATCGAGGCCAGCTCCTTGACGTGGAGATGGGGCTCAAGTACAGCCATCAGCGGCTGAAAAACCAAGACTGGCCAGGCCCTCCTACACTCGAGCAAGACCACAGTCTGCCCTAGCAAGTCAAGGTGCTGAAGACGGAGGCAACCAGCCAAGAGGCGCACCACAGCAATCAGGATGCCACGCACATGCGCTATGGAAGTATGCCTATATCTGCAAAACGTTATGGCACTCGCCCTGTGACGGACACCCATGCAGGCGCAGTGCCGGGCCCTCTGCCTCGGAAGGGCCCAACCCCTACTACTGGGGGTCCTTCTCAATTGCCCCGTGGAGCCAGGAGGCATGAGAATAGAGCTACTGGCCAAGCAAAGAAAAGACCATTTAAAATAATGCACTGGAATGCTGAAGGCGTCAATAGTAAAAAAGACGGCTACAGCAAAAAATTAGAGCTCGAAAATATCTTGAATAACTACAAAAGACAGTGAAGTTTATACAAGAAACAACATTGCAGATATAGACAATATAGTTCAAGCGAACGAAAGAAGAAGAAGAAGAAGAAATGGGCTCAGGATTTTTTACACTGAGTGTCATGACTTCAGTCTTCTTCAGTTTGATGTTTAGAACCACTTTTTGGCTATATTTATTCAATCTGTTTTTTTCTTGGATGTGTCGATGTAAATTTGTGAGTAGTGCAATGTCTTCTGCATATTCCAGATCCTCCAGTGTAGAGGACATCGTCCCTCTTATTCCTTTAGTGGTGTCCTCTGTTGTCTGGCTCATCACCCAGTCTGTGACTGTTAAAAATAGAGTGGTTGATAAGAGGCATCCCTGTCATACTCCTATACCTTAACAGTTAGGTTGCTGTGCCCAACACTGCATGTAAAGCTAGCATAAAGGCTTTTGATGATGGAAGCAATACATTTAGAATCTCCATATGCTCTCAGTATTTTTCCATATGCTGTCCTTGTGTATTAGCCTTGTTCGGCCAGATACAGAGTCCACTTATTAAAATAAAAATGTTCTTTAATATATATATACTCATCATTAGCACATGTAGTTCCCTGGGGTGTGGGAGAAGACAAAGAAAGAATATAACGCTGCATCCTCAGGTGACTAATATGAAGTTCTTGGGGCTGGACAACCTCATTTGCTGCAGAAACCTCTGCTACAAGAGTACATGGATGCTTTGATGCAGGCTTCCTGCAAGTAGACCAGCTGTAGTGGTGGTTCCATGATCAGTGGTCATATTAAGAGCAGCAGATTTGTCAGTTTCTGCTGAGATGCAGTGTTTTCTTCATTACTGATGGGGGATTTTAGGGAAGCTAACTTTAATCCACTGTTCTGAGGTAAAAATCCGCTATTGGATAGAATTTTACTGGTTAATATGCACATGATGCTACCTTAATCTTACTGTAGAGATTTGAGCCCTGTTTGCCCATGATTTGACTTTTTTTTTCTGTTTTGGTCACAGCTGTTGAATCACTTAGAAGGAACAGGTGCTCCACCAGCACAGAAGGATAAAATAGATAACTTGCCAAGAATTATAATTGAGCAATTCCATGTTGGTGAGTTTAAAATGTTGCTGAATAGTACATTTGTTTTAAAATAAAAAAGCACATGATGCAAATTGTTTTTACTTGACATGTTTGATGGATCTTTGACCTTTTGCAGCTTCTTGGGGGGGGGGGGGGGGGGGGGGGGGTGTCAGAACAAAGGAGAAAAAGGTTTTTGGACTTGAAAGGAAAATGTTGGTATTGGTATAGCAGTTGAAAGTAATAGCCATTTTGTGTACATAGCTGCTGAAAAATAGTTGAGAGATAATTATTGTTCAAATAAAAAATATATTATTAATTGTAATCATAAAGAAGCATACTTTCAGATAAGAAATTGTTTCATGGTAGATCAAATTTTCACATAACCTCTGAGGCAAATTGTGCCAATCTTGTGATCTTGATGGCCAGCCACACAAGTTTCCTATTCCATTCTGCCTTTTTTTTTTTTTTTTAAATTAAAGTTATATTGGTAACATCAAGGATGAAATTAAGAGCAGAGTATACCAATTAAAAATAACATTCCGCAGAGTAAATAATTGAACATATAAATGTTTCTTTTTCTTGTCTTCTTTTCTTTTAAAAAATTCTTTTTGAAGCATGAGACTGGCGTTGCAGGTGGTCTTCTTGCAGGTGGTCTTCTTGCAGGTGGTTTCCTTGCAGGAGGTCTGTGCTATGTGCTTTTGCAGTGGTGATTTCTTTAGCAGCAGAAATGAAAACTATAAAACTGACATCCTGGGGTTGTGTGAATCAAGGTAGACAGGATACACATAGAAGAATCCATCTGATAGCATTACAAGGCAGCCCTTATTCTGAAATACCTATGGTAAAGCAATAGAGGGAGACCAGAAACACATGGAGAAGGGAATTGAGACAGACCTAAAACATGATAAAGAATACATGGCAAGAACTTTTTCACAGGACAGTATGACTTGTTGTGAGTTCCTTCCTGTGCTTCACAAGGGAACTGAAGGGAGGTGATGATGATGGAACTTTGTAATCAGAATGTGAAAGTGCTTCAGATTGCTGGAATAATTCATTGTAACTGCATTTGCTGCCATGTCAAGGTAATGTTGAACTGAAAAGAAGAAACAGACAAGTGCCAGTGGAACAAGAGATGAGAAAAAGACACTGGCGATAGATAGGGCACACATTGAGGAAACTATAAATAAAGGTAATTAACAACTCGTTTGACATAAAGGAATACACCAGACAACAGAAAAGAAATATAAGTGATAGGCTTACTGGGGATCGATATATCGGTAAGCCTATCACTTATATTTTCTTTTCTGTTGTCTAGTGTCATCCTTTATGTTCAAGGAGTGCCTGTTAATTACCTTTATTTATTTACTTATTTATTTAAGGTTTCTATAGTATTTCTCAGCTGCTAATAATGGGGGGAGGCGGTGTCTGTGGTTAATAATACCTTACTACAAAAACAGCTTTGAGCTTCAAGCTATTTAATGGGAAAATCATATCCTGCATTTAGTAAAACAATTTAGTGTTTTTATTGTTTCCACCTTACACAATTATACATGGATGTCCTTTGTTTCTGCATTACAGACAGTACCCTTCAGTGCTCTATATGCATGGATGACTTTGAGGTGGCCGTGGAAGCAAGGAAACTGCCATGTGATCATCTTTACCATTCAGAATGTATTGTCCGATGGTTAGAAATGGTATGCATTTAGTAGTATCTAATACATAATGTTATCATTGATAATTTTACATATACAACAGTGTAGTCTACTTACACAGAACTCGGGTAAGTTAAATTTTGCTTAAGTATAAGTTTTTTTCTGAAGGTCCTGGCCAAATATCTTCTTTGTCTTTGATAAAAAAACTTCAGTTATGTCGAATTCTGATAATAACTAGAATTTTCGGATAAGTAGGGGTAATTTGTTTGTCCTAACTAAAATTTGGACTTGTTATTAGTAGAGGTTCTGCCGTCGTCGCCTAAGTTACAGTACAACATGGCCGTACATTTTTTTTTTTGGTGTTGAACAGGTTAATAAACATCTGAGCATCCATCATTACATTACCTCGCTAACATTCATTAAACCAGTAAGCACATAATTGTCAGGGCTTGCATTAAACTTTTGGCAGCAATGGGACCACACATTTAAGACATAGATAGAGAGTGAAACCTGAGTCCTGTGAATAGTAAATAATAAACATAAACCAGTATCTGGCAGACACTCGTAAGAAAAAAGGAAGGAAAAACCCCAGACAACAGGTAACTCTTACATCGGCTTACTTGTCCTGGAATAGTTATCGCTCTAGGAATCTGTATAGGAACCGCTAACAGAGCACGCAAAAATACAAAGCCAAAAATGCGGTTTGGGCGTTTTTATACTTTACTGCTATACATCTAGCAATTAACTTGACACTATATTTTAGGCTTCGTTAAATTGCTTTTGAAAACGTTAAAAGACACAGAAATGAAAATTTAAAATAAAAATACTTGCTTCTGAATGGTTAAAATAATTATGTCATCTTCTTCGATCCTTAGCTACAGACTGTCAAAACAGTCAGTGGCCATCACGCCTGGTGGCGTCTTGTAGGGCAGCAACACTGCTTCCACTTTGGTCGGCGGCCATCTTTCGTACAGTGCCCCAACTCTAGTTCATTCCTCGCATCTCGGCCTCCACAGTTCTCCGCCAAGTTGTTTTTTGGTCAGCATCTCTTTCGCTTTCCTTCGGGGGTCCAAAGCATAGCTGTTCTTGTAATGGCATCGGGGTCCCTTCTGAGGACGTGACCAACCCAACTCCAGCGTCTGCCAGCTATGATGGTGTGCATATCCTCTTGGTTACTCCGAATAAGTAGTTCTTGGTGATGGTATTCGGCCAAAAGATTCAGAGAATTTTCCTTAGGCAGATTGTATGGAAGGAGGATAGTTTTGACATTTCCTTCTCTGTTACTCACCAGCATTCCGCACCATAGAGAAGCACAGAAAGTACGCAGCTCTCAAATAATCTTAAATTGGTGTTTTTGCTGTACTGAGAAGACTTCCAGATGTTGTTGAGACAAGCAAAGGCTGTTCTCGCATTATTCATTGTGTTGTTATTGTCCTTGCTTGTTCTGCCATCTGGTGTTACTATACATCCTAGGTATATAAATGTACATGTTTGTTCTAGATTCTGGTTCCTTATTGTTATTGGTTCAGGATTGCCCACATTGAGTGTCATAACCTCTGTCTTCTTTAGACTGATGTTCAGACTCACCTGCTGGCTATACTATAATTATGTCATGATTACCTCTTATTCTTGCGTAAATGTCCTTCTTTGAGCAGAATTCTTATATGCGGAATTTCTGATAAGTAGAAGATTTCAGATGGTCCCAATGACTTCTACTTGTCTGGACTGCACTAAAGTTAATATTAATTGCGCAGCAAGCTCTGAGATATGGCAAAAAATTGAATTGGCAAATAAGAATCCATAAGGGCCATATTAGGGCTTTTTGGAAATGGGAGGGGGCAGTGGGGAGGAAATTTAGTGACATGTTAAGCTTTGGTTCTGACTCAGCCTCTTCTAATAATAATAATAATAATAATAGCCCCTTCAGTCACAACTGACGATGGGAATGTGCCCCCGAGGTAACAGCCCTCAGCTGCTTTTTTTTCCTCGTGTTCCTTTCGACGTTTTCTCCTCACCTCTGCTTCTTGTGTGAGCCTCTCTTCGCCCAATCTGAGGTGGCGCCGTAAATAGCATCGCCACTTAGTGCGATCGACAGCTTCATCCTCCCATGTTGCTGGATCCATGTCCAGTGCCCTCATATCTCTCTTGCACACATCTTTGAACCTCAGCTGTGGTCGCCAACTGTTCTCTTGCCATCTGCTAATTGTCCGTAGAAGATATCTTTTGGGATGCGACCATCTTCCATGCGGCGAACATGGCCAAGCCAGCGAAGTCTGCGCTGTCTAAGAAGCGTATACATACTTTGAAGGCCAGCACGTGACAACACCTCGACATTTGTCACTTTATCTTTCCACGAGATGCCGAGGATGCGGCGTAGACACCGCAAATGGAAGGTATTGAGCCTTCTTTCTTGCTTAGCATAGGTCGTCCAGGTCTCGCTGCCATATAGGAGTGTGCTGGTGACGCAGGCATTATATACCGCAGCTTTGGTCTTCATTGTGAGTTTAGAGTTTCCCCAAACACGCGATGTGAGGCGGGCAAAGGTAGCTGCAGCTTTGCCAATGCGGGCTGTCGATTTCTGTATCCAGTGAGAGTTTGTCATTGATGGTAGACCCTAGGTATGTGAAGTGGTGCACCACTGCCAATTCATAGTTATCGATAGTGATAACTGGTGCAGCACCCACATCCTGACTCAGCACATTCGTTTTCTTTAGACTTATTGTGAGGCCAAAGTCCTTGCATGCTTTAGTGAAGCGATTCATCAAGCTCTGAAGCTCCTGTTGGCTTTGAGTGACGACTGCAGCATCATCNGCGAACAACAAGTCTCTTATAGTGACCCTTCTGATTTTTGTTTTTGCCTTCAGCCTTGAAAGATTAAACAGACGGCCATCTGACCTAGTGTGAAGGCATATTCCTTCAGTTGCATCTCTGTATGCATGTTTCAAGAGTAAGGCAAAGAAGATTCCGAAGAGGGTCGGAGCCAGAACACAGCCTTGTTTAACGCCACTTCGTATATCAAAGGGCTGTGACGTGCTTCCAGCATATTGGACTGTTCCCTTCATGCCGTCATGGAATGACTTTATCATTTCCAGCATTTTAGAAGGGCAGCCTATTTTCAGGAGGATTTTAAAGAGTCCATCCCTACTAACCAGGTCGAATGCTTTTGTGAGGTCTATAAAGGCGATATATAATGGTCTTTTCTGCTCTCTTGATTTTTCCTGAAGCTGGCGGAGAGAGAAGATCATGTCTGTTGTTGATCTGCCAGCTCGGAATCCACACTGTGACTCTGGATATATGCGCTCAGCTAACTTGTGTAGTCGCATTAAGATGACTTTGGCAAAAACCTTACCAACAATACTAAGAAGAGAGATGCCTCTGTAGTTATTGCAATCACTTCTGTCTCCTTTATTTTTATACAGTGTTACAATCTTGGCATCTCGCATGTCTTGAGGAATAGTTGTCTCTTCCCAGCACTGGCACAGCATCCTATGCAGGGGATGTAATAGCGTGCTCTTACAGCATTTGATTAAATCAGGAGGAATCCCATCACTGCCTGGTGCTTTGCCAGAGGCCAAGCTATCAATGGCCTTGCTGAGTTCCTCTAATGTTGGTTCGGCATCCAGCTCCTCCATAGTTGGCAGACTGTTGACACCATCAAGGGCTGCAGGCGTAACGGTATTGTCTCTAGCGTAAAGCTCAGAGTAGTGCTCGACCCACCTCTCCATCTGCTTACCCTTATCGGTTAGCTTCTCTCCGCTGATGGTTTTTAGCGGTGCCGTCTTACTTTTATGGGGGCCAAGTGCTTTCTTTATACCGTCATACATTTGTCTAATGTTGCCTGTTTGCGCTGCGATCTGGATGCTCTCACTGAGCTGGAGCCAGTAGTCATTTGCACAGCGTCGAGCAGTTTGTTGAACTTTGCTTCTCGTAGCCCTCAGGATCTGTAGGGTTCTGGCACTCGGTGAACGTTTGTATTCATTCATAGCACTGCGCTTAGCTTCAATGACAGGTGCCATCACATCTGATGAAGCATCAAACCAGTCATTTGACTTTGCTGTTTTCTTACCAAAGGTGGCAAGTGCAGTACTTTGAATGGTGTTCCGTAGATGCTCCCAGTTCTCTGTAATAGTATCACCATGCTGAGGGCTACTGAGCACTTTCTCGAAGGTCGCAGTGAATTGAGCGATCATGAAAGGGTCTGACATCTTGCTGGTATCAATGCGTGGTTTCCCTTCATGTCTGACACGATAGAGTTTTCTTGGTTGTGCTCTGATTTTGCAGCAAACCAAGGAGTGATCTGTATCACAGTCTGCACTATGGTACGAGCGCGTGGAGAGCACAGACCTGAGGAGTGGCCTTCTGACGAGAATCAGGTCAAGTTGGTGCCAGTGCTTGGATCGTGGGTGTCTCCATGACACCTTATGCTGGGGTTTTGTCTGAAAGTAGGTGTTGGTCACGCAGAGGTCATGGTGGACGCACAACTCTAAGAGCCGTTGTCCATTTTCATTCATCTTGCCAATACCAAACCTGCCCAGACATGAAGGCCATGAAACATTATCGGCACCCACTCTAGCGTTAAAGTCACCAAGGAGAACAAGCTGTTCTTGCCTAGGTATGCTTTTGATAATTGCTGTTAGATTCTCGTAGAACTCATCTTTAGCTTCTGAGGCAGAGTACAGAGTAGGAGCATACACACTGACAAGGGTGATGGGACCTGTGCTAGTTTGCAGGCGGAGCGTTAACAGGCGTTCTGATCCATTCTCGCCTGGTCAACCATTTTAGTTAGCGATTTTTTGACCGCAAAACCTACTCCGTGTTCTCTAGCTTTATTAAGATCTTTCCCTTGCCAATAAAATGTGTAGTCCTTCTCGCTCACCGTTCCAGAGCCCGCCAGGCGCGTTTCCTGAAGTGCAGCTATATCCACCTGAAGTCGTTTAAGCTCATCATTAATTATGGCTGTCTTCCTTACATCGTTTACATCCTGTAGGTTTTCGGATAGTCCAGTCAACATAGTCCGGACGTTCCAGCATCCCAATCTGAGAGTTTGCTTATTTCTATTTTTTTCGATAATTGCTTGGTGCAAAATTTTCTGTCCACAGTTCGGGTTTGACCCTAATCCCCATGCACCCAATGGGGAAAGCAGACAGTGGCGGGACAACACCTTATTGACTGGGGGCTGCCCAGCTTGAAGCGGGCGGTAGCTGTCCAGTGAGATCCTAGAACCTCTCCCACTGTCGGAAGTAGCCCCTGGCGCCATGCCCTACGCCAATTGGGCAAAATGCTTATAACCGGTAACTGCTACTTCCCGTGTTTTGCCGACACCTATAGGGTGAAGCTGGAGTGTCCTCTCCAGGGCGCGAGCTTGGGCACAGTTATATGGAGATCAAGCTGTTGCCCATGCAGCATGTTCCCCCTCTCCACACAGCCGGTAGATCCAAAGGAACGGCAGTAGCCGATACAGTTTGGTACCAGCCATGTCGCAGGAGTTGCCAGAATAATGTCGAATCGACATTAGACTGCCTTAGGGACTCCGACTCCGGATTTATCCTCAGGGTTTACTCCCGAAGCCAATTCCATAAATGGATATTCCCGCAAGGCAGCGGTGGTTTGAATTCAGAGTTCCTTCTCTTAGATAAGCTACCAACCAAGGATCACGAGCCCTATCTGCCCGAAGCTGCTGGTTTTAAGGCGCCAGTCGCTCGCCTTTGCCCCTTCTCCCATCAGTGGAAACAGTTCCGCCGGGCTCAAATTGAGCCACACGTGAAGGCCGGGAGCTGGACTTGGTTGTCAGAGGCTGTTTGAGGCGCGTGCCATAGAAGTATTTTATCTGCAGTGAAAGAATGTAAATTGAACTTAAAAAAAAAAAAAGATAATCTGTAGTCATTTTACTAACATATTTTATTAAAACTGATCTACCATATGTTTGAGGATAAAGTGGTTAGGAGTTTTGACCAATATTTACGCTTTATTCTGTGACATCAGAATATTTGTCCTTTGATTTGTGTTCATTTATGGTGGAATTAATTATTTTGAAGCGTTTTCAACATATTTCAACAACGAACAGTGTAAAGAGACATAAACAGAGTAGCAGATGAAGAACCTGTCTGTGTGAAAACTTTTTTCACTTAAGGTCACCTTAGGGAACCAGCTGTAAACTTCATTGTAAAACTGGAGGGAAATGAAGATATGTTTCTTTCATCAGTATTATTCATACTTGCCGTTGATGAGAGAGAAACAACCACAGATAAATGTGCTTTCTCAGGTGGCACACTCTTCACTTAAGACCTTAATTTTGCTGATAAAGTCTGTTTTCATGCAGACCAGCGGTGATGGACATAGTGACCCTGCATACAAGCAAAATGGGCTTTAAAATAAATGTGGAAATGACAAAAATTGAAGAATGCAGGAAAAAAAATAGTTATTAAAGTACACAGCATATCATTAGAGGAGGTTACATAATTTACACACTTTGGCATACAAGCAAAATGGGCTTTAAAATAAATGTGGAAATGACAAAAATTGAAGAATGCGGGAAAAAAAATAGTTATTAAAGTACACAGCATATCATTAGAGGAGGTTACATAATTTAAACACTTTGACAGTAAAGAAGTACAGGTGGGGACGGTGGATAAAATGTCGGCATCCGGATAACAGAACCGACATAAACAGTTACAATGATCCATGCATTTTGGAAATAAGTTGATAGATCCTCGCGCCAAACTCAGTAGTAGTGTTGTAAGTGATAGAAGTTAATGCTGGAAAATGACTAACAAGACTGTGCACAGCTTAATCCCTTTCACCAAAAATCTTCACTAGATCACACATCTGGCTAACTACATGAGACAGAGAAACATTCACAGATAAAAATCTCTACCATAAATGGCAGTGAATTAGCCACCATCGGGCAAATTAAGTAGGAGGTGGCTCAAATAATGGAAATGCTTGATTGAAAAAAGAATAAAGAGAAATCCATCCTGGGAAACAGTGGGATATGAGCCATGTTTATAGTATAGCTCTAGTAGAAACTCCTTGTGCCCTAGCTATACATTAGTTAGATAAGACTTCAGATTTTATTTTAAGCTGTTGAAACAATTTTCTTAAATGACACATTCCTGTACTGCTATATTTTCATTTTCATATTCCTCCTTAAAATCCTTAGCATGGTACATGCCCAGTATGTAGAAAGGACCTGAATGGAGAGGACACCTCAACAGATGACACAGACTTTACTCCCAGCTTCCATCAACCCACAGGTGAAGGTAGTGGTGCAACTTCTTCTGCCTCCATGGGACCTTCGACTTCTTCATCTTTTACAGATCCATGGAGAAACTTGTAATTTGAATGTGGCTAACACTAGCTGACATTCAGGCACTGTTAGTCACCGAATAGGGGATCTTCTTCTGCCATATTTTTAATTAAGGCCTCTCTGTGATTGTCTGTGTGATGTTCTAGTATTTCAAACGTGGGAAGTTTGGGATGTTTTGAGCATATTTGATCAGGTCATTTTTTGTAACATAAATGTGATCGACAGGTGAATTGAACCAGTAATTGCAGGTGTAAAATGCAGTACCTGTGTTGAGCAACTGAAGTTCTGAAAACTATCGTAATATTCTTTTGTTTTGCATAAGAGGGTTGTGCTCCATTAGATTGGACAGATCTACATTTTATCAGTATCTGCACTTATTTGGTACATAATCTTCCTTTTGTTAGCAAATGTTATATTATTGTATGGTATTATTGTCTGCTGTTTTCTCATTATCATATTGCAAAAATTGAAGATGGTTGAAGAAGACAGGATAGTTCTTTTACTAATCTGCTGATGGAAATAAAAGCTGGCTTAGTGAAGTTATTGTTCTTGGGTGAGATATAAATATATTCCAGTTGAAAATAATGGTTTGGCTTATAAATTGTTATTTCTGTACCGAAGCCATTTTCTGACATTTCAAAGACTAGTAATTTGCATTGTTAATACTTAAGTTGTCATTACCTCCCAGAGGGAAGAAGGAGCATAGTTCTTCCCTGTCTTGTGCTGTCCACTCAAGGTCTTTCCATGTCTTCTCTCTCTTATTTCCGTCTTCGGTTCTCTTCTCTACAAGTTATATCTTTTATTTCCGTCTTCTCATCTCTTCTCTACAAGTTATATCTCTTTTATTTCCGTCTTCTCATCTCTTCTCTACAAGTTATATCTCTTTTATTTCCGTCTTCTCATCTCTTCTCTACAAGTTATATCTCTTTTATTTCCATCTTCGGTTCTCTTCTCTACAAGTTATATCTCTTCTACAAGTTATATCTCTTTTATTTCCATCTTTGGTTCTCTTCTCTACAAGTTATATCTCTTTTATTTCCGTCTTCTCATCTCTTCTCTACAAGTTATATCTCTTTTATTTCCATCTTTGGTTCTTTTCTCTACAAGTTATATCTCTTTTATTTCCGTCTTCTCATCTCTTCTCCATGTGTTTATCATTGGGATTCCAGAACAAGGACTACCTTATAATGCTATCAACAGGTTTTCTCAGTGTGTGTCCTGTCCATCTCCTGTTCCACTAGCACCTGTGTAGTTCTTGTCATCAATTTTAGTTCTATTATCATTTGATCACTTTTGTATAGCACACTGAAAAGAAGAAAGCAGTTAAAGAAGTAACCAAAATGAGGCTGTCAGTGCTTGCAAGTGAGTAACACAGAGAATATTTTCATTGATGTAAAGACCATTTCTGCTATATGGAACGAATACATGAAAATCTCCCTTTAAAAGTACATTATGCAACTGTATAAACTTTAATATTAACACAACATAAACATTTAAACTGGTAATATAATAATAATTTCTAGGAAATAATGACATTAGAAAGGCAGAGGCATACCACAAGAGACATTTTCAAGCACTAAGTGCACATAATTAAGTTCATAATAATTTAACAAAGGAGCAAAAATGTCTTTTGAAAGTGGTATAGTTAGAGATTATATAGATAAAGGTAAAACATTCCATGACAAACTGTATAGAATACATGGATTGAACACATTGATTCCATCATTAGTAAGCCGTCATCGTCATCAATCTGTATGGAACAGAGAACTCGAACGCTGATTTCTGTTTAGGACTGTCTTCTTCAGAACTTCCAATGAGATCCATGCAACCCTGACTTCCTTTTTTTTTTTCAACCATTATTCTCCAGGTTCCTCTTCTTTTCCTTTTGGACTCCAAACAAGGGCATACCTAGTTATACTGGTTGATTGTTTCCTTAGGGCGTGTCTCTCCATCTTCACTTTTGTTGTTCTCTTGCTGTATAGATATTGTCTGGTTTTATTCCACAGATCTGTATTTGTCATCACATCAGACCATCTAATATGGAGGTGTCTTGTGTCGAAGGTGTGAGTTCGAGCATGATATATTTAGTAATGGCCACGATTCTGGACATAAAATATTTAGTGACCGCCATGATTCTAGACATGAAATATTTAGTAACAGCCACAATTCTAAGCCATCGAGTTGAAATGGTTTTCTGTTTATGTTGAACAGCCTAATTTTATTTTTGTGAAAATGAGCTGCTGACTTCTATATTGGTTGGAGAGAGTTGAAGGTAAATCTGGCTTTGACTTCTGGTTTGTGCCCCCCAACTTTGTCAGTGCTACTTCCCAAAAGGGTTAAGCTGTGCATTTCTTCACTTGTCTGACCATTAGATTTTATTAGATTTGTTTGTGCATTATTTATTCTCATTTCTTTTATTTATTTACATTGATGTATCACATTGTTTTTACTGTTTCTGTTATTTGTCTGTCTGTCTGTCTATTCCTGCATGTCTTGTTTAAATGATAGGAGACATAGGTCATCAGTAAAATTACTATATCAATGGGTGAGATATAAATATATTCCTGTTGATAATTACTAAGTATAAGTCGAGAAATTTATTCATATTTTGGACCTTAAAAACATAACCACGACTTATAGTCGAGTCAAAAAAAAAAAAAGATTCATGAAATTGGTCAGTGTTGCACACCCTCCTCCTCCTTCCCGCCACTTACTGGGTTGCATTTCATAGGCAGAATTCCCGTTTTTCATGCAAAACAGAGGCTAAGCTCTGCCTCTTGCCCATTTCATTGTACAAGTGCGGAGATCTCGGTTCCCGCAACTTTCGAGTTACTGGTTGCGTGTGGAGAAATGGTAGGGATGTGACAAGGCTGGTAAAAAAATGGCTACGTGCATGTTTCCGATGCGATGATGAAAATTTTTTCGCCTCAAATAGTGAGAAGGAAATTGATGTAATATGCTGTGTTAATAATACTGCATGACTTCTTGATGAGAATATATACAATGATATTTAACCCTTTACCGTCCTGCCCAGTTTACTACTTCCTTATCGTAACGTTCAATGCAAGGGGAGCAACTCCATTATTTAACACAGAGGGAAGAAGTTTTATACCCGGTACGTCTAAAAAAATTAATTAAAAACAGAGTTAAAATTTTGTTTATTAATTTTAAATACAGACAATTGAATCATATACCATCTGCGGTATTTTAAATAATGGCATATATTAATATTATGCAATGGAAATTCCATTAATGTGGCGAAAAAAATATTTTTAAAACAATTTTGAACGTTTGTTGTACTATTTCATTACCACAAAAAGATATAAACATTCATTTTTATTAACGTAACATAACCATTCATGACAGGGTGATCAGATCAGTTCATTGCAATGAATTCTGCACACTGGGAAGCCATAAACAGTCTCCGTAGAACGCCCAGAAGAGGTGTTTGGTTTGTTCTTTGAGAAAACAAAACATCGGTTTTTTTTCCCATAAATTGTTTATTGCAGTTTTTTTCCTTGTTTGTATTGAGCCCAATTGATAACATTCTTCGCTCATAAACAAACTGAAGTAATCATAAGATGCAGCATCTAGATCTAGAGTGTGTTTAGGTCCAAGGTTTCCTACTAAGACACAAAATTCAACTGAAGTGTGCTTTGTTGACAAGTCTATTTCGTTCGATCTGTCGTGAGTATCATTACTACTTTCACTAGATTTAATTTCATTAGTGCCGTTGCCACGAATCTAAATCGGGTTCGTATTCAATATCCACATCTGATTCAGCGGCACCCTGATCGGTTCGATAAAAAGCGTTATCTCTCAGTTTCCGAAGCAAAAATTCCACCGCCCATAAAGCCATGGCTTTAAAAAATCACAAAAAATCCAAATATCGATCGATTTCGAAAATAATTAAAACTGAAGCTGCGCTTGTTACCGAATATCTCCATAGAACTCAGGTCTTGTTTATAACGAGATCCCGTTGTACTATGGCAACGAATGACAACAACGTTTCTCGGGCGGAATTGGCCGTTTTGGTCGGTTCCTTAGACTTCGTGCCCGGGCGGTTTTGGGCGTTTTAAATGGTAAAGGGTTAATATATGGTTTTGTGGTGTCTTTACCATGTAAGACAAGGTGTATAATTGTATCTTATCAAGTAGGAAAAAATAACTAACAGCATGCTGCACTGCAAAATAGCTTGGCAAGTAAAAAAATCTTGTATCAGATTTCTGAAACTCCAGTCATTAGCATCTGGGCTCAGCCCTTACACTTCATCTTCCTGATTACCCTACCCATTCTTCGCTTGACCATTACATTTCCGCAAACAGATACAACATAGTGCACGGATATTAAACATGGCATACAGAAGTCCCACTTCCTGCAGTACACTATTTTGAAGGCAGAGCTTAAAATCCCGCTTTCACAAAAGCAGGAAACTAATGAAATGTGAAACTGTTACCTTTCAGATACAAACTTGCTGCTTCTTTAACAAAATATCTTAAGTAATACAATATATATGTTTGAATCAACTTTATTACGCTGTTAATTATGGTAATGATTAAAATAAAAACACACACTTGATACAGACACAGATGATACACAGTAATAAAAAATTCCATCTTGCTTTCATACTTCCTGTCATGCGTACACCGGTATGCATAGCTGTTTTAATTATTTGTTGTAAATACACCAGCATTTAGTTTTAAAAAATATGTTTGTTCCGAAAGTGCTATTACAGTGAGTTTGAAAAGAAAGTATACTTCTTATGAGACTGGCTTTAAGCTGAAAGTGATAGAATTTGCAGAAAGCCATGGCAAATTCAGTGCAACGTGGGAATTCAGAATAGACGAAAAACTTGTTCGAGACTGGCGTAGATTATAAGAATCGTTGCACGAAATGCTGAAATTGAAACGAGCAAGGAGAGGGAACACTTCGTCGTATACGGCTCTTGAAAAAGAAATAAATTAATGGGTTTTAATTCAGCAGTACAATGGGTGCATCATTACTCAAGGATCAATTCAAATTCATGCTCTTCAGTTGAAAGGAGTGGAAAATGTCGCAACATGCCAGATAAATTCTTGCATCTGTTGTTTTATCTTCGACTTATAATCGGGTCGTTCATTTTGGAAGATTTTTAAGTAGGGGTCGATTTATAGTAATTGTTGGTTTGACCTATACTAGAGTACCATATATGAGGTTGTATCTTCTAGACATGTGCCACATGTCCACGGAATTCCTGTTTACTTTCTTTGTTGTCTCTCTATGACTATGAGGAAGGTGGTGAAAAAAGACATCTTTGTCCAAGCCTAGTGTTTGTTGTAAAGTGTTCAGAGAGTTTGCCTTTGTGGACATTCTACAGGTGCTCTGTAGATATAAGTCTTGAATGATTTTCAGGGCTTCCATAATATCTTAAGTTCTTGCCATATGACTGAATTCTGTACTGTCACCGCTTTTTCATAATGCAAAAATTTGATGTATAGAGTTGTGTGCCGCATATTTGACTGCTTTGTGATGATTCTGAGTATCACAGTATTGTATGTACCTGATCGTCTTGTTTGAAGTACCACTTGTTCTGTTTCAGTGGGTGCCTCATACAAATTCCAAAATTAGATGATCATATATGAGAGACCCATATAACTAAAACAAATAGTAAAAGCCATTAAAATGTAAATATCCCGAAGAAAGTGTAGCTTGACTGACTTGGCCAAAGTCCAGGATCAAGCAAGAAAATTGCTGCAGTAGAACCCACATGGTAAGAAGAGATTGATGACGCAAAGGTGTATATAGTATCTTCATGGAAAGAAAAGATTGGTGAGCGTAGTATCTTCATGGAAGAAAAAAGATTGGTGAGACAAGGTGTACATAGTATCTTCAAGGAAAGAAAAGATTGGTGCGACAAGGTGAGCATAGTATCTTCAGAAGAAGAGAGAAGAAAAGACTGAATATTTGTGAACATATTTTAGAGACTTGTATTGACACGAAGTCAGTCAGTGTTAAAAAAGTGTGTGGGGGGAAAAACCATCTTACTTACTTACTTAGTCGTTCCCCTTCTACCGTGAGGTGTAGAGGTTTGGGAGAGAGAGCCCAAGACTATCCTATCGGCTGTCTTCCTCCTGGCTTGGTTCCATTCTAGTCCTCGGTCCTTCAAAGATTGTCTAATGTTGTCCTCCCAGTGAAAAACCATCTTCATGTACCTTAAATTGCTAGAATTTTCCATAATGCTTGTAATTTTTAATATTCATTTTGTGAAATACAGGTCTGCCACTAGTTATTCGAAATTCTGAACTTTGAAAACTCTAAAACCCTACAGTTTTTTGTGTGGATGTTAATGCATGCACAATACATTAGACAAGTAAATGTAAAGCACTTGAGTGTCATTAAACATTTGAGCATAGAGTGGTCAGTTGTCTCACATCTTGAACAGCCACACATGCATTTGCTGCTCTCTTATATTTTTTGTGATTTAATTTCATTATGATATTGTCAAAAAGAGCTGCAATTCACGATGGGTGACAGTGAGAAGAAAAAGAAGCATCTCTGATTATTGATAGCGTAGAAAGAGACGTTATTGCAGAAGCTCAATCATGGTGTGTGTTTGCAGTGGGCTTAGAAAAGAATATGCTGTGGGAATACCACTGTATATGACTTAAAGAAACAAACAAGATGAAGTTTTACGCTGATAGTGACAACCATAAACTAATGGTGAATAGGGAAACTGATGTGGATAAGATTGCAGACCTGCATCCTCCTAAGATTAGAGGGGGTGAAAGTATCAAAAATTTTTGTTCTTGATTATGATTAAGACCAGTATGATCAATGCATGTCACATTTCGCTTAAACAAGAGGAGTTAAAATGTATAGTAGACTAACGTAATCACCAGCAATACATATACAGTATATTACAATATGCTTCTGTTAATATATCAGCCATACAATCAGATTTTATTAAACTTTAACAAATAATGAGCTGCAAGTTTACCAAATACATAAGTGCATGTACATGTTAAGTTTTTGCGTGAATAAGGTAGTATTCTAGGTGCACCATTATATACTGAGCGACTTTAATTACGCATCACTATACGAGTGCCTGGTAAAGTATCTTATGGTCATGCAATTGTTCCTGAAATTAGTACACAGGTTCACAAGGTCACCGCCCAGAGGCCAGCATAGTCATTTTGCGCCAGCAAAGCTGGAGACAAGAGTAGCACGTGAAACACGTAAAACATGATTTAGGTGCCTGGTAAAAATTCTGCACGGAAAACATTAATTTCTTTTCACCCAGAGCTCAGCCTAGAGCACTGCGGACTGGAAAACAGTCAATATTTTAGTCCACAACCACAAACACGTCATCAAACCATGCCTAGACTGAGCGCTACAGAGAGAGAAAGAGCGATAGGAATGATAACAGGCAGGATGTCCACCAGAGAAGCATCCAGACACTTGAATTGCAACCAGTCCACCATCGTCCGACTGCAACATCGTTTAATGGCCACTGGATCCATTGCAAGGTCGACCCAGAGTTACGACACCTCAACAGGACGCGTATATACGGCAGCTTCATTTGCGGAATCGGTATTTGGCGGCAGCTGTAACAGCAAGAGATGTTGTTGGGAGACGTGGAACCATATCAAAGCACGGAACCATATCAAAGCACACCGTGCGACGTCGACTGCAGGCGGCAGGACTCAACGCCAGACGTCCTCGAGTCGGCCCAATCCTCACCTTACGACACCGACAGCAACGATACCAGTGGGCAGAGAGGCACCAATGATGGATGAGATGTCAGTGGCAAAATGTCGTCTTTTCAGACGAAAGTCGTTTTTGTCTGTCGCATGCTGACAGGCGACTAAGGGTGTAGCAACGAAGTGGTGAGAGGCAAGCCAACTGTTGCATTTTGGAAGCCCACCGATGGGGAGGAGGAAGCATCATGGTATGGGGCGCATTCAGTTACAATCATCGAACCCGTCTCCACATCTTTAACCATACTGTAAATGCTGCCACCTATAGGGATGTGCTTCAGGACCACGTTGTGCCCCTCTTCCAGTATCATCCCGAGCTCCAGCTGTACCAGCATGATAACGCACGACCACATATAGCTAGGGCCACCACAGCGTTCCTTCAGGCCAATAACATCGCTGTCATACCATGGCCTTCATTGTCCCCAGATATGGCACCCATTGAACACGTCTGGGACGAGATTGGACGCCAACTCTACCGGCACAGACGACCGCAGACCCTGGATCATTTGCGACACAATATAACTGAAGTATGGGATCGACTCCCCCAGGATTTTCTACGCACACTGGTTAACTCCATGCGGAGACGCTGCCAGGCTTGCCTTGATGCCAACGGTGGCCAAATGCGCTACTGAGCGCGTTACAATGACAACAATGACATTTGTGACTTTTCAATTTGACCCCTACCTTACATTTGTGACTAGTTTTTTTAAAACACAGCATGCACTGCTACGCGGATTGCGGGAATCGGTCGGTCAATGGATACTGTTTCCAGTGATATCAAACATGTTACCATTATTTTATTCTCAGACATCTTGGTGAGTGATTCATATAGTGATGCGTAATTAAAGTCGCTCAGTATACATACACAAATGTCATAAAATTGATCTGTGATTGAGAAAGTTGTTAATTATTCCATTTTCGTTGGTTTATTTCCCCCCTCAACCATATATCTGCTGATAAGAATGTATCTATATTTGTATATACATATATGAAAAAAAAAGAAGAAACTTCATAGTTTACTGCACATTTATTTTGCAATCACCGAGTTAAATAGAAGTTCTCGAGATCAGTCTTTTAATAGATTGTCCTTGTGAAGAGTTTAAATATGTAGGAAGGAGTAGTTTTTAATATTGTCTGTAAATATTTCACTCCTGACTTTATACAAGGGGATTGACATAAGTCTTGGGCCTGACCATGAAGGAGTCACAGGAGGAAGTTGAAACTTGGCACATTTAAAGTTCATCATATTTGCACTGAATGTGTGAAGTACGTGTTTGTTTCTTCAATGGGTTTTTTCCGCTACGGTGCACGGCGCAATGTACCCTATTGACCAGATCTGCTGCTCCAAAGATTTGACAAAACAATGGAAAAGAAGGAGGCCAGAGCTGTGATAAAATTTCTGATGTTTCAGGGAAAAACACCTACAGAAATACACAGGGAGATGGAACCAGTGTTTCGTGATTCTTGTCCTTCATATACTTCGGTAAAAAAACTGGTGTCAACAGTTTAAGTGCGGCCGCTCAAATGTTGCTGATCTGCCAAGATCTGGTAGACCAGCCTCAGAGTGCAACGATGAAAATGCAACAAGAGTGAAGAAAATCATTGACCAGGATCGAAAAATGACAATTGTGGAGATAGCCAGTAGAGTAAAACTAAATGAAAGAACAGTTTATAGAATTTTACACAACAGACTGAACATGAGAAAAGTGTGCACGCTGGGTTCCGCGACTGTTGACACGTGAACAGAAGCAAACGAGGGTAAATTGCTGTCAACAGTTGCTCAAAAAGTGTCAGTCAAAAAAATTTTTGGAGACCATGGTGACAGTAGATGAGACTTGGGTACACCATTATGACCCCGAATCCAAAATTGCCAGCATGCAATGGAAAACCCCGGGCTCCCCAACACCTGTCAAGCCGAGAGCGCAGAAATCTGCAGGAAAAGTAATGCTGACTGTTTTTTGGGATGGCAAAGGTGTCCTTTTGAAAGATTATCTGCCTCGTGGCAACACAGTTAATGGACAGCACTATGCAGATCTTCTCACAAAACTAAGAAAGGTTGTGACCAGGAAACGAGGGATAACGCGCACTCAAAATCTTCCTTTGCTTGAAGACAACGCGCCCTCTCACAAAGCACGGTTTGTGCAGCTAGCAGCCAACGATTTGAATATTGAAATTCTTCCACACCCACCACATTCTCCAGATTTGGCTCCATCAGACTTTTTTCTATTCCCAAATCATAAAAAACAGCTAAAAGGAAATCATTTTGACAGCGATGAAGAGGTTATACTGGCATGTGATGACTGGTTTAGTTTGAAAAATAGGGTGTTCTACTCCCAAGGTCTTTTCAAGGTCAAGCAGAGATGGCAGAAGTGTGTCAATTCAGACGGTGGCTATATTGAAAAGGAATAAACACTATACAAAATTTCAGCTCTCTGTGACATGTCCTTTATGGTCAGGCCCAAGACTTATGTCAATCCCCTTGTACGTTAGTGAGGGGTTAACGGAGATGGTTTACATTGAACATTAGTATTTGTGGTGACTAGGTGGTTGAACTATGTCATCATCATCCATGTCTCTGTACCAGCGGCACATGGGGGTTGCAGTTGTTGTTTCCTGCATAAAAGTAGTCCCATAGTAGATTCTGCCATAGGGGAGTGAAGCATTGGATGTTAAGAGACTTCACTATAATAGGTCTCAGCTTTGAGATGGGGTGTCTATTCCCTTCCTCATTGCTTTTGCTTTTCCTAACTAAAGAACAAAGTCAGATGTCCATTTACAGTTGGGTAGATTGGAGTGTGCCACTACTTGGTTTTGACCTTGTAATTTTTCCTCGAGAAGCAAGCGCTCAAGTAAGTCAAGCGATCATCTGCTCCCTGCATGCTAGGTAACTTGTACTATTGTTTTGAATAAACCTTGTGGTGTAGAGTGTGTCTGTGTTTGACATGGCCCACTCCATGTGTTAACAGTGGGTTTATCTGTGTAGTACAAGTTTTTATCCTTTTTTTATTGAAAATTCTTGGGGACCAGTGGCGTATCCTGGTAACGCGAGCTAGGCGTGCTGCTACTTAAAATGAATATGTACGCCTACTATTTATCTTCTTCCCCTCTTAATTTAAAAACCAGCTATATTCAATTACGCAACGATAGTTATTAGGGGTATATGTCAATTATCTCCGAAATACTAATTAACTTACAACTTGAAACTCACTGTAACTGTAATAATCTGAATTCCCGGCAACTAACAAAAATTAATCACAAAAAAACACTGGACGGACACAGCCGATTTTTACAACTCAAGAGCTGCAAGACCACCGCACGCATGTTTGCATTGTATTGACGTATCTGGCCATGACCCGATTCACACAAACCAGTCTTTAGACGTGAATCCGAAAGGTCCAGCACGCATTGTGGCGGAATTACCCGAGAAACTTCGGGCGATTGTAACCAACCAATAAAAACTGCACTATAAAACGCGTCTGGGAAACTGAAACTAGATATACTCGTAGATTCTATGCAGGAAAATCCGTTATCCTGATGCGTGCGGTCCGAAAGCAGAACATTAGAAGAGAAATATTTTATAGAATAATAAATTAAATTTTTATTTTCCTTCGCGCATAGGTGTGCACAGCACACATAGAGAATACCACTGTTGGGGACAGCTGTGTTTTGGAAGTAGGTTTTTTTTTTTTGGTTTTCAGATGTCGCCCAAAATGTGTTAGAAAAGTCGGCCAAAGAAACTTTCAGAATTTGTCAGGTGTTCAGATAAAAGAAGTGACTTGGAACTGACTCTTACTTGTTCTTTTCACTAACATTTGTTACCATTAAAGTGATAGTTCAGTGCATGCATACCGGCTTAATGCTGATCACATCACCCCTTGTGTGCCAAAGGTCAAGAAAATATGCTGCAAGACGTGTAACGACAAGATGTCGACAAAGGACAGTAGAGACAAAAAAATACTGAACATTGAAACAGCATGGAAGTAAGGATAGTGAAAGAACTGATTGAGAATACCACACCACTTAAGACTTGACGCTGTGAAGGAGCGTGGTCTCCAAGCTTTAATAAAATGTGCTTGTACGACAGTTTTAGCAGTGATATTTCACTCCAGCTTTGCACTAAATATATGGTCTGTAAGCATACATATCAAATACTAATGTATTATATATCATGATGACAGTGGATATCTTTGTGGTGTGAACACAGAAGCTCTGTAATATGCCATGGTTGCATCCAATCATCCTCCTGTAGCCAACTGTTGGGAAAAGAGTATAACGGGATTCTACAGTGACCATAATATAAGCGACTGAGTATGTGGACCAGGATAATTATGTCTGCATCAAAAGAAAAACCATTTAGAAACATGACAAAAGAAATGGGTTTTAAACCCCAAAAGAACACTTGAATTACACAATGCATTTGTAAATAATTACTTTTGTATCAATCAACCAAGGAGAATAATTAAATCAAATATTAATGCGTAGTTTACATTCTTATAGTAAAGTTATTACTCATGCCTAAGACAGGCTACGTATAGAGGAATTATGGCGGATGATGTTATTGCTCTCATTGTTTTTAAAGCATTTCACAGGGTTACTAATGTAGCAGTATGTTTACAGTACCATCCCTTCTTCTGACTGTATAATTTAAAAAAAAAATAATAAAAGTGTATATTTTGGAAGTAAATGTATTTGTCATATGCAGATCATACTCTTTGCTGATGATTTTTAAATATACAAACACAGGCCATGTTTGTTCTGGTGTATTGTGGTGACATTTACAGGTCATTAAACTTACAGTGTACACTTGTAAAGTGGAGACAATGGCAAAAGAATGAAAGAGTCCCTTATGCATCATGGAAGGCTCATGGGGGAGTACAGAGTAAGCTTTCCCTGAGAATGATGCTTCTGTCACATGAGTAACCACCACACTGATGTGACCTGTTTCATTCATTACTCCAGCTCCCCAAGGAATATAGGCCCTCCAGTACTGTGTCTTCTTCTCAAGATCTTTCTTTTTTATTCCATTCATTTCTGCCTCCAGTTCTCTTCTCAATATATTTTTGTTAATGGTTTCTCTCTACCTCTCTTACCCTGGGGGATTCCAGAACAAGGCCTGACTGGTAATGCTATCACTGCTAACAGCAGGTTCTCTCAATGTGTGTCCTGTCCATCACCCAGTATCATCTTCAGCTCTTGTTCCACTGGCACCTGTCTATAGTTCTTATCATTGATGATCTTCAACCCCTTTATCCACATAGTATACCACATCACACAGGCAAAATACAATACAGAAAGGAACACACATTTCAAAATTATGTACATGTACATTTTAATTTTCCATGCTTTCCAACTAAAAAAATAGATAATTGCTAGTTGAAACAAAAAGACTGAGTGCTATAGATAACACAGGCATGTAAAGGTTTCATTTCCAGATAACTCAGAAAGCAAAAAAAAACAAGTGTCCGATTGACAGCATATATGTGGCGAACATGTTGGCTAAACAATGACACTGCCTCTTCTACCAGATCAACTGATTTAAAAACTGTGATATAAAATATATATTACACAGATATTTCAGAAAATGGGACATTTATGAGGCAATTTTCAAATCTGACATAACCAGTAATAAACATGTCTTATAAATATTCCTAAATATGTCAGCATTAAACTATACTTAAGTTTTGAAGCCCATTTCCCACTTTGCATGTTTATCAACATACCAGCCAGCTGGAATTTAATCTGTAAAATACTCCCAGTTAATGTACAATGACACTAACATTTTGTTTAAAAAGTGGATAACAGATTCTTAAAATACAAACAATGACAAAAGCAATGCTAAACACAGTATGCAACATTTAATTACTTCACAAAGGGATACAACAATCCTGAACAAGCACCTAATGCTGACATCAATTTAAAATGAATAGATGAGAGTTCTTAAAACAAGATATCTTCTCAACTCCATTAAACCTGTTTCACACATCATCAAGCAGGTTATACAAATGTAATAAATGGAACCGTGTAGCATTAATAAATTAAAGTGTCATTTCCCTATTAGGTTAACCAGAAAAGTGTTGCTTCCATTAACGTGACAGCATTTTCACAAAAAGAACTAATGCTAGAAATCTATAAATGGTCACTATTTTGAGATAAATTTGGTGATCCTGCTACGTGATAAAATTACTAAATTGGTAAAGTTGGATCTAAAACAAAGACTGACACAATTACTAAACTGGTAGTTGGATCTAAACAAAGATACTGACAAAATCACTAAAAAGTTGGATCTAAACAATGATCCTATGTGATAAAATTATACTAAATTGGTAAAGTTGGATCTAAACAAAGATACTGACAAAATTGGTAAAGTCTAAGCATAGACTGACAAAATTACTAAATTGGTAAAGTTGTATCTAAACAAAGATACTGGCAAAATTACTAAAATGGTAGAGTTGGATCTAAACAAAGATCCTGCTATTTGACAAAATTGGTAAAGTTGGATCTAAACAAAGATCCTTCTATGATTCAAAATTACTTAACTGGTAAAGTCAGATCTAAATAAAGATCCTGACAAAATTGGTAAAGTTAGATCTGAACAAAGATCCTGCTATGTGGCAAAATGATTAAATTGATAAAGTCAGATCTAACATTCAGTGTCATGTCTATATTCAGTAAAGATCATTTTGACATTCAATTTAAATATAACCAAATTTAACATCATCAGCAGAAGATGAATTTTCATTAACATAAAAATAAGCAACATTTATTTTTAACAAATTAAACGTTTCTAATGTTTTTCTCAACACCAGATAAGCTGACAACCATTTTCATATGTAGTGTCACAAATGACATTTTATTATATGAAAAAAAAAAGCTTAACTAGTGAAATTATGGTGAAAAACACCATGAAATGCACTAACTCCTTAGCCAGTCAGACACAATAGGAAGTTATAAACAGTGCTTAGAATGATGGATTCTGCCAGTGCTCACAAGAGAGGAAAAGCGGAAGACCTGTAAACAGAAGCATGTGTTCTCCAAGAATGTTGGCTCTATGACTACTATGAGAAAAGCAGATGACAGTATGGCCTTGAGATGCTTTATGGCAATAGCATAAGCCCGAGAAGCTTTATGGCAAAAACATAAGCCTGAAAAGCACTGTCCACTTTATGAGAGAAACAGATGCGGTAAATGACTTCTTAAGAGGAAGAAAAGCAGCAAGTGCATTTCCTTCGACTCATTAGTTGGGTCATGCTAAGGTATCCAACTGTGACTTCTTAGTGTACGCTAGGCCATACCCTTAGATTCTGTCTTTCAATAGTCATCAGTTCTAGTCTCTGAAAATGCAATAGCTACTTGTCTTTTCACATTTATTTAAACAAAAAAAAGAAAGTCGACCATCACATCAATCGCTGTCACATGCTAAAATATAGAAAAGCCAGGACTTATACTATTAAATTAAACAGCAACTGCACAGAAATGATGATAAATCAGAGGAAGAGGTTGAAGCTATGGCAACAGAATCACCAACAAGACGCACAACTAATAAGAGTTATTGTCTTTGCTAGACTCGAATCTATTTTCAACATCACCCTTAAGCTTCCCAAAGAATACAGGACGTCAACAAACACATGCCAAGTCTTCCAGGACCATGCCATCAGCTCCAATTCTCTGCTCCACATGTTCTTTGGTCGCCCTCCACCTCTTACCCTGGTGATTCTAGAAAAAGGACCAAGCCTTAATGTATGCACAGTATATTCTGTCACAGTTGCTACTGGAGCAATAAAATAAATACATCTCAATAAAATATATGGTGCATATGGCCATCACCAGTACCACTCCTGGAAAAAACAGTACGGAGATACCAACATCCTCAGGCTGACTACGCCTTCTTTGAACATATTCAAGTCAACATCTGAGAATGAACGCAGAAAAAGATATGGTGCATTCTGGCAAAAAGTTGGTTATTTGTTTGATGTCGAGAAAAATGAAAAAAAAAAGTACTGACATAAAAATTTAGGAAACATCACATTCTGCTGTAAAAGGATATAGGTTACATTTTTGAACCGTCATATATGTGCAGAACCTGCAAGCAAATTCTCCAGTTCAAATTGTTTTGTAGACCATTACAAAGTTCTTTGAAAGATGTTTTTTTGTGACAGCAATATTTCAATATCTCCAAGATGGTGTCAAATTACCAGATCCTTGAGATTTCATCACGTTTAACACAAAAACAAATATTAATTCAATGTATCTCCATCCAACAGAATAATATTCTTCATGACCCATTCAATTCTTTGCTGCATGTTTTTCTGTTTCTCTCTGAAGACCTTTTGTTCAACTCCGTCCTTTCATGAACTCTGATTTCTATTTTGTTTATCTTCTTGGATGACCTCTAGGGTTTGTCACCTTCAACTAATCTAGCACAACAAACTACAGCTCCCTCAGGCATATCGCAAGAGGTGACTAATATGAGGTTGTACTGGGATCTGGCAACCTCCTCGTGTAAAACAAGTTGCCACAGAAACTACTGTTGCAAGAGACATGACTTCTTCGGTGCAGGCTTCCTGTAATGGAATCTTCATCAGAGGTGGCTCCATGATTCATCAGGAGCAAAAACAGAAAATGATGATAGGGCAATACATTAATGTTATTTATAAGTCACACAATGATCTACTAATATGCACAATGCTGAAAACTGCTGTGGCTTGGTAGACTACTGACATTTATAATTACTACAATTTCATGAAGGTGCTTCCCAAAGAAGCTCCAAAAACAAAAATGAATACTAAAGATACCTTGCTTGTTCAGAATACTGCCCCAAAAAAGACACTTACCTATTCAGAATTCCAATGTTCACCAAGACTGGTATAAAACTTATAAAGATAGGTTGCCAGATAAGGTCTGAATAATACAATAAAAAGACTAGATCACATTCACTGGGATAAGATGTGCTGAATTGTATCAGAATGTGAATTATAAAGATCTATTCATTCATAAGTGTTCTAAGCAACTACTGGGTTTAATAAAAAGGTTTGGTCTTAAACTTTCTAGTAGTCTGGTATGTTCAGTTTTATCTGGATATTTTAAAATAAAAAAAAACAATCTCAAGATGACCATGTCACCCAGTGAGTGCTTGTTTGGTCTAACTCCTTAAAATGACATTTTGAGAAAATGGACATTTTGTATTTATGGTTATATTAAAAGTTTTAGGAGATGGAACAAAACTGAGTTCTCATACAGCTTAAAAGGGGGCACAATCATCATGAACACCACGTTATATTGTATGCTAATTATGCACATTTCCATTTGAAATAACTTTAAAAAAGTGGAGTTGGAACAAACAAGTACTCACAGCATGATGTGGCAAAGTATATATAATTACACATTCTATCATCGTAGAAGTTGAAGAAGTAAAAAGATTCATATAGGATTATACAACTTTAACAGTTACTGTTTAAATGATCCAGCAGTGGTAACACTAACAAACACAAATAATTTATGAACACCAATAATTAACTGAGGAATTATGAGGGATGTATCTTTGTTAAGTGAAAGTGTTATCATTTGAAGGTAGCTTTTCCCAGTGCATGAAAATATGGTTTATATAATCAGTCTGCAGTCCAAACATGGCATTAACTCTCAATGACCGAGAGGCCAGTATTCAGGGCAGATTTTTCCCAGGGACTAGTATATTTGAGTGGCTGTATCTTTGAACTTAATTTTTGGTCTTCTGTCCCAATTTTGTATACTGTTAATCCTCATTCACTGTCCTGTGCACAGTACCATACTTTCAAAATAAAAACTTGAAAAGAACCTACCCTTTAACTTAAAAAATATATGAAAACTCGCAGCAACATAAAATTCTTGCATCAAACATGATAAAACCATGTCCTTGAAGAGTTCATGATGCAAAAGTAGTACATGCTATAGGCAGTTTCTCAAGTGTTTATCCCTTCATTCTCCTTACAGTCAAAAACTGTTTTGAGCTTTCACAAGGTAGCTATCTAATATATCTGCACAGCTCTTTCCTTAGCTAATGCTTGCTCTTTGCAGATCACTTCAGCGCTGCTTTAGCTACTACATTTTTAGTTTCTACTTTTGTTTACATTTTATGTTCTTCATAAATGAAAAGTATTTCTCTGTCAATGGAAGGAAAAATTAAAATTCTAAAATGAGTCAAAAGAATGTCCTGAAAGCAGCCAATGAGTTAATTACTTACATTATAAGCAAGTAGTCCATTTTCTTTAGGCATATTATGACATGATGAAAACTGAAATACATTGTGACAACAGGACAGACTGAAGGAAAGAGATTAGAGGATGAACAAAAGAAAATAAATATTGGACAAATTTTCACCATGGCATGGAAATCAACAACATTTGATAAACAGCACTGTAGACAGGAAGTTGTGAAGAAACTTGATCACCTATGCCAGCAGGCATCTTATTGAAAGAAAAATTTGAAACTCAAAATCCACATCATCTGATGTTATTGCGGAGTCACATACACTTTGACAAAATAAATACACAAACACTAACAATGTGGCTTCAACAAAAGTATTTAAAGAACAATTGTGGAATTTAAAAAAAACTATTTAAATTACTGAGACTGCTTTAATGTACAAATGAAATATACACAAACACAAGAAAGCTATGAATAGTCTGCAGCACTGTATAAATGTTTTTTGCCTGATGTTTTCTTATAAACCTCTCATATATCATATGATATGTTTGGAAAGGAAAATGTTGGGCATTGATAAGAATGTATCAATTGTACATGTACAAGATAAGAATTAACATCCAAGAATACTATTTCAGCAAGAAGTGAACTAAATAAAACAGCTAGAAAAAGTGGCTATTTCACTTTTTTTTTTTTCCATTTTCTTTTACACAGGAAAGCACTACTATCATTCATGTAATGTAGGTAATCATATTTGATACATAACACAATAAAACAGCCAAATATTATCCACATATTATACATATGTTCAATTTATGTAGCTCAAAACACCTACCTCAAGGACTCAGTAGGGCTCTGATTCACATATAGATACATGGAATATTTGTTTGCAAGTCTGAACAGCCAGTTTCTGCTAACGTAAATAATACATTGTCCAGGGTAGCTCTGTTTCCTTTGACAGACAAAGAAAGAATAGGCCTACTGCCCCCTGGGGCACGTCATAAAAGGTGACCAATAAGAAGTTGTGTGTGGGGCTTGTAACATCATGTACAATAATTTGCTACAGGAACCACTGTTGCAGGAGCATGTACTTTTATACAAGCTTCCTGTCAGGTGGCCAGCTGCAGTGATGTATCTATGCTCCGTCAGGAGATAAATATATTATTAAGATTCTCAAACAATCCAATACTGCATCTATCTTGTGGAAAATGGTATTAGATATAGCAAGAGATTGCTAAATCAGACAAAGTCTTGTGGAAAATGGTAACAGATATAGCAAAAGACTGCTAAATCAGACAAAGATCACTGTATCATCATGTAAGATTGCCATCATAGCCTTAAAAATAAAAACCTGGGTCATGTGGCAAACTTTTCTGCGTAATAAAACCCTGTAAGACCCTGACAAATTTAGAAAGCTAACACGGATTTTCAATGCCCCAGAAAAGGAGAACAAATATTATAAAAACATTTTAAAAGAAATGGTCTACTGTTAACCTGCCATAAGACTTGATTGCCCCGTGTAGTTCCCATGCGTGTCTGAAGAGAGAATGAAAGAATAAGACTACGTCACCCTCAAGTATGTCATACAAGATGGCTAATGTGATCCTGAGCATGCGACTGGTAACATCATGTAAAACAAATTGCCACAGAAACCACCACACAAGAGCATGTGACTATTTGGTGCAGGATTTTCTGCGAGAGAACTAGCTTGAGTGGTGGCTCCATTCTTTGCAAGGAATGCAATGGCAAATAATGATGGTGATAAGAACAATATTAAACCTCCCTTAATGCCAAGAAAGAAAGTACACTCTGACAGAGACAAATATAAAATGGTAATAATTTAGTCTGTTATTTATAAACACTTGTTTACGTGACACAAACATGTCCAAAAGAAGCTTACAAAAAAAATTTAAAAATATGCTAAATTACAAGTGAGTCACAATAAATAAACAACTAACCTGAAAAAAATTACATTAACATGTGAAAAATCAGGTCATATATTAAACTATCCTCTTTTTAATTGAGAGTAAGCATGTAAAATATTGGAAGGCAAAAGATGTGGCCATGTATACACCAGCAAATTTAATTTACACTAAGAATAAGAAAATTGTGAAGAAGTAAGAAATGGGAAATTTTGTACAAGAAATTATTTCTGCGTCTTATGGTACTCTGGATGATATAACAGGGCATGTGCACATGTGAATAAAGGAAAATTCTCAATATTTCTTAGTCAAAATAAGTCTCTAGCTGAGATCTTCTCCTCCAAAGCCAACTGGAAGATGTGAGCAAGAAATGTTCTAAGTTTCATGTTCCAAGGCAAGAGCCAGATGCCAAAATACTACAATGGGCTCTGGAAGGAAAGGCATGCAGGGTCAAAAACAATCTGGTAAAGAAAAGTATGAATTCAGGAAAAAGAGAACTAGGCCACACACAAATCTGGCAAGGAAAAGTATGAATTCAGAGGAAAGAGAACTGGTCCACAAAGCAAACTGGTGGGGGTCAAATGTAACATCAGAAGAGAAAGAGAATCTGGACAAAAACCGTGTGGTAATGAAAAGTGTCACCTCAGAAGAAAAGAGAAATACAATCTAGTAAAAAACAACCTGATAAGGAAAATTTTCACTTCAGAAGGAAAAAGAAACAGAATGTAGTTAAAAACAATCTGATAATGAAAAAAGTCACTTCACAAGAAAAGATAAATAAAATCTAATTAAAAACAACCTGACAATGAAATGTGTCTACTCAGAAGGAAAAATGGGACAGAATCTAGTTAAAAACAACCTGATAGTTAAAAGTGTCACTTGAGAAAGAAAATGTCACAAAATCTGGTTACAATGAATCTGGTGACGGTAAATGGGTGCAGTGCTCTTTAAACAAATCACAGCTTGCACACTTTACTAAATAAGGACAGCAAAGGAACCTGGAGACTTTCTCTTTTTACTGCTCTACATGAGACAAACAATAACAGACACTGCAAGTGGTCCTACTTGGTACTGATACCTGAAGAATTACATAGCAACATGTGTGATTTAGTCGTGGAAAACATGTGCTTGAAACAAAAATGGTGATGTACTTTTCCCAGATCAAAATCTTGAATTATTGCCAACAGACGACAAGTTATCTCAACAACAAGAAAATTTACAAAACAAATTAAAAACATTTATTCTTGTACTCATGATCCTGCATGTCCATGATGCAAGCGGCGTGTTTCTGCATGAGCTTTCATAGATTGTACTATGTCTTTGTACTTTTTGTTTAATATTGTGAAATATACGTTTGTTTTTTTTTTAAACTGCTGACTGACAATAATGACCACATAAATAAAATATTAAAGTTTTGATATTTTCAGAAAATTTAGTCTTCTCTTTCAGTTAATATGTTCCATCTTCATCGCTGACACCTCAATACGTATAATACTGTATATGAACTGAGTAACCCATGTAGAAAAATATAATGAAAAACATAAAATCTAAGTATAAATTTCTAAGTTTTGAAATTTCACAAGTTAGAAGATATATCAAACAGAAATAAAGCACATATTTTCCAAAAATGTTCCAAGAAATTGTTTTTCATTATTCTAATACATATAACCAATAGCTCAAATTCTAATACAAGATAGTACAAAAGCAAATGTATAAATGACTGAAGCAATGAATGATTACACTTACATTATTTCCTGGGGGAAGGGGTGTATCTGAAGAGATAAAAAAGGAGCAGATCTACTACTCCTCCCTCAGGCATGCAGTAAGGGGGGGCAAACACGAGGGCCGGTAAACTCATCATGTAAAACACACTGCTACAGAAATCACTGCCATGAGCACAGTAAGGCTTTGGTGCAGGCTTCCTGCAAGGGGAACAACTGTACTAGTGGCTCCATGCTTCTTGAGCAAAACAAAAAATAATTTTAACCTTCCCAAGTGCCATGTTAATTATGACAGCTATTATTACTCATTTAGAAGACCTATCCATGAAGACAACACCACTGAAGCCCACCCTATACCCTGTACCATGGGAGCAGGCCAGCAGTGCCCTCCAAATTAATACATCAGTCAGTGGTCTCACAAGTGGATGTGAGTATAATGATCTGCAAAAACGAACTGCTACATTGAGTTATGATCCAAGAAAGCTATCCCGATCAATCATGGATACATGCCTATACAGATGGATCAGCAACTAATGCTGTTAGGAATGGAGGTGCCGGTATCTTTATCTCATATCCTGACAACCACTATGAGACTAGGCACATTCCCACTGGTAAATTCTGTTCCAACTATACAGCTGAGGTTCAAGCTCTAGAGCAAGCTGCAAATATGATTTATAACACCAACTCTGACTGCCACCAGGTAGTCATCCTCACAGATGCACTGTCTGTCCTGCAAGCTCTCAAGGGTGGTAAACTCCCGCATCTGAGAAATGAACTAAACAAGGTAGCTGCCAAAAAGAGAACCATACTTCAGTGGGTACCATCTCATTGTGGTGTACCCGGAAATGAAAAGGCTGATAAACTTGCAAAAAAGGGAGGAGAATGTGAACAAGAAGATAATGAAGTCACATACTTTGAGAAAAAGAGAGCTATCCAGACTATCAGAAGAGAACAGAACCAACCCAAAGACGACTATCACACTCTCGACCGGCAGGGACAGATAACTATTTTTCGACTCAGGACAGGGCATAACAAACTGAATAAACACATGCACAAGCTACGATTGTCTGCTTCACCACTGTGCACATGTGGATTAAACGAACAAACTGCTGAGCATGTTCTACAGGACTGTCCTCTGTATGACCAGTTAAGAAAGATATACTGGCCCAATGACTCAACACTAAACTCAAAGCTATATGGAGTTAAAGAGGAACTTCAAACAACAGTCGAATTCATCATGAGAACTCGTCTGATGGTGTAATCATCAAAGATGCGATCGCAAGAAGAAGAAGAAGATTACTCATTTATTCTATTGACAGTTTGCTGAACATAGTCCAAGCCTTACCTGTTGCCTGCACTATATACTGGGTTGTACAGTTGCACAATTATCTTACTTACTTAGTCGTTCCCCTTCTACCGTGAGGTGTAGAGGTTTGGAAGAGAGAGCGCCAGACTATCCTATCAGCTGTCTTCCTCCTGGCCTGGTTCCATTCTAGTCCTCGGTCCTTCAAAGATTGTCTAATGTTGTCCTCCCAGCGGACTCTGGGTCGTCCTGGGGGTCTGGATCCTTGGCTCTTTGTTTCCCATGCTTGTCGTGGTAGCCGATCTTCTCCTATTCTGCAGACATGGCCAAACCATCTTAGTTGGAACTGTTCTACTTGGGTCTGCAGGGGGTGGGATTTAAGGCCTTGACGTATCGTCTGGTTGCGTACCATGTCTCTTCTTGTTACTTCAACCACCTTCCTCAGATACAATTATCTTAATGTTATTATTATAAATGGGAGCCGCGATAGCGCAGTGGTTCGTGCACTGGCTTCCCAGCTCGTGGTCCATGGTTCAATCCCCAGTTGAGGTGGGATTTTTTAGACCGTAACCGACTTAACATGGTCAAGAAAATATGACCCTAACACCATATTACCAATATGCTTCAATGGGCATGTAATGGGATCCTTTTTTTAACCCTATTATTATAAACACATTTAGAATTAGTGTCACTGTATATATTATCCTTCTCAAAGTTAAGATATCTCAAATATGAAACATTTCTGCAACAAGCCGAGCAGTGGGGAAAAAAACCACTGCATCTTGTGAAAACCCACTGCAAGTCAAGGGTTAATAGAAGTTCAAGACAAATGTTAAGTGTACTTATTTTTATATATATATATATATAGTGCTTTTAGGTGCTGAAGAATGGTTGCGTGAGCGCTGAATAGCTGTGAAGTGATTAAAAACTTATGGACATATCACTATAAAAACATATATGTCCCTCTTGATAAACATATTAACTTATTTCTTCTTCTTCCGTCCTTAGCCACCGACCGTCAAAGCAGTCAGTGGCCATTACGCCTAGTGGCGTCTTAGGGCAACAGCAGATAGGTTTTCTTTGCCATTGTTTCCCATCACGCCTATTGGCGTCTTTAGGGCAATGGCAAATCAATCCATCTGCTGTTGTTTCCGTAATCGAAGTGACTGGCAAACGGGTGAATTAACTCATTTGATTGCGCATTAATCTCAATGTCGCTTGCTGAAGTATGCAAGTAATATATTTTATACGCACTTTTGTATCTAAATGTTTTACGGTTCCTTAACACAAATGGTTTCATGTTACGTACAATTTATAGCTTATCATAAATAACATGCAGTTTGTCATAAATAGTTTATAATGTATCAAAAGACAAAAACAATAATTGAACATTTTAGACTAGCATCTGATGTAGGACAATTATCTCCTAAATAAACACTGAAAGTATTAAAAGTGGACAACTATCCTTAGCAAGGGTGCAACTGAATCAATCATAATGCAACATTTATATGGAATCAATACAAGAATTACCCAAGATCACAGTGGAAACAATAAAATGTTGCATTGTGGTCATTTTGAATTTCATGTTCAAGTAATCTTATCACATAAGAATGAAATACTAGCTTCTCTGTCTAATACAGCTTGACAGTCCTAGATGAATGAAATCATCAATGATGAAATCAACACCCCCAACAATCTATCTACACAATAATAGCTGGGCAGTTGGAAAAATAAAAATTTTGCAAGCCACATACTGTACACAGCATTAAAGTCCCTCATTGCATTGAGCATACACCCCTCAATCTGTTACTCTCTTACTCCAATAACATTACTTCTGTCTGGGATTGCAAGATATTGTTTAAACATGTCCGTACACAGTCAGAGTGGCTTAGCAATTAGCGTGTTTGCCTCTCACGGCAGTTACCTGGTTCCAGGATTGAAACCGGGTGGTGTCATGCTCCAGTCTATCCAGCTGTAAATGGTACTTGACTCTGCTCTTGAGTTACGAAAGCAAATGCAGCGAGGAAGAGAACTGATCACGCCGCCTCACAAACTGGACCTAGTAAAGTCTCTAACACCTCACCCCCTACGGCAGTACCTGCCATGGGACTACCTTTACCTTCTGCCAGTAAATACAGGAGCCAGCTGCTTTCATACACAAGCCACAATATGATCCAAGCTGGCATATAACATATAACAATGAAGCTTTACCAGTCTCAGGATGCTTTGGTGAAAGTCAAAACCAAAATACGTCTACCAGGTGCGAGTCTGAGATTAACCTTATGGGGCTTCACACAGGAAAACAAATCTCGTGCCTTTTGATGCATATAAAAATTCTGATTTAACACATTAACATTTTTAAATACCTGGAAATCACCGAGACACTAATATCTTGCTCAGTGTATTTTCTTAACCCCTCCCCCATATTCATGTTGTACTTAACCGATTGGTGAACATGATTTTTAACCACTGACTTAAAATACCCTGTTCATGTTCTGTGTTCTCAGTGATCTGTGAGGACTGGAAGAATACGTCTGCTGTTCCCTCAGGCATGCCACTAGAGGAAACTTACTATGAGGCTGGCAACCTCAACATGTCAAATAAATAGCTAGAGCCCACCATTGGAAGAGCTCATGAATACTGTGGTGCAGGCTTTCTGTAAGGGGACCAGCTGCAGTGGTGGCTCCATGCTTCACAGGGAGAAAAAGGGGAAATGTTGATGAAGACACCCTTTAACCCCCATCTGGGTTATAATTATAGTAAATAGTTTTTTTTTTTTAAATTCTAGACTGCATATTCTATTTATTAACGTTCTTTATGGATTTTCCAGATTATATAACTGGCAATTTGGTTTCATGCTTTTCTTAACTATAATGTGCATCTTTTTCAATCTCTTCTTTTACTAATTTTGTTTGTTCATCTCTGCTCTAACTTTTCTATTATTAATTCTGTGTTTGTTGGACTTCTGACGGAGCATCAAATTTAACTACTGTTTTAATCCAAATAACTCAAACATCTAGAAAGCCTTTTTATTACATATTTTGTTTTAAAACTCATGACAATCATCTACTGCTGATATTTGGATGCTACAAAACAACATTGTTTATCCATTGTTTATAGTGGATAACTATACTTTTTTGTTAACCAGACAAATAAAGTTTTTCAAAATGACTGCTAATACCAATGAGACTGTTTCTGCTCTACAAATGCAGGTCATCTTGTAGTGTGTCAAGTCGAGCTGAGTATGTTATCACACAGGCCTGTAGAAAAATTACATTTTTCAGGATGATCTAGACTGAGGTTCCATCTCGAGCTAATTGACGTTTCTTCTCCAAAAGTCTGTTTGCTACAGCGGCAACAAGGGCTGCTCCTTTCCCACTGCCATCATGTGACAGCATCAGTTTAAACTGGAGAGGGAGAGAATAGTATCAGCAAAAAATATTGCACAGTTATAATAAACTGAATGATGGAAGACTCACAATGAATGAATGGTATTCCATGACTATGTTCTATTTTAAAACTAATGTGTCATGATTACATGATATTAATGTAGATGTTACAAGATTAAGAAGAATGTTCCATGACTGGGTAGCTCATAGCATGATACAATAAATGTTGAATAACTTACAGTGTACTAAGAATATATGAGTTGCATTTTTTTTTTAACTTCTGTATGGGTGCAAAATGCTGGAGAGTCACAGAAAATGAATTTTTTTTTTTGGTTTAAATAAAGTTTTGCCTTGTTTTGGCAAGGCGCGTCCCGTTCAACCTAGTCAGTTATATTAGGGCGCATGTCCAAATATAAAAGATCCTTAGGTCTGAGATTTTTATTATGATCTTCAGAAAATGAAATGTTTAAATTGTCATCTTCCTACAAAACCTGCCTAAGAAAAATACTCAGAATTTTCTTGGTAACACCATCATCAACTAAGGAACTACTTACTCAGGGCAATCACAAAGATAGTGCACATCATCATAACAGGTAGACGCTGGAATAGAGTTGCCCATGTCCTCAGAGGAGACCCTGACATTATTACCAGAACTGTCATGATATGGACCCCAGAAGGAAGGTGAAAGAGGGGGCAAAAACAAAGTGGTGGAGAACTGTGGAGGCCAAGGCAAAAGGCATGAACCAGAGTTGGGGCACCACATGAAGGAAGGTCACAGAAAGAGCGTTTGTTGCTGGCCTACAAGATACCCCTAGACACGATGGTCACTAATTGCTTTGTCTCCCAGCGACTAAGGATCCAAGAAAAAGAAGAACCTAGTGTGCATGAACAAATTTGTTTATATATTAATACAAAATAACTTGAATGCTTCAAGAGATGTCAATAAATTAAAAGCCGATACTCTGAGGCAATCAATGATGAATAATCCACTAACACAAGGTGGATGAAAAGAGTGTATACTAACACAACAAGAAAGATTGGAAGAACAAACCATTGCTGAAAAATCAGACTGTCAAAACATGTTCCCCTTTATTTAAAAAAAAACACTGATGACAGACTGTAGACTGATGCATTACTTCACCTTTTATATCTCTGAGGAACATAGGCTTCAAACTCATATCTTCAAGACCTCGATATGGGCATTCTGCTCCCTGTCTTACTTGTCCTTCTTAATTCCATCTCTGTTTCCCTTATTTATGGGTCTTCATTTATTTCTTCTAATCAGGGGGTACTATAGCAAGGGCTATTTTGTGATGGCTCAATGTGTGTCCATCCTTTCTAATTTTTCCCCCTCATCTGATGTTCCATTGATGTCTATCTAGTTCTTTCTCTAGAAAACATCTAGACTATTGCTCCACAGTCTGGGATGGCTGCTCCAAGTCCAACACAAAGAGACTATATTCATTACAAAAACGTGCAGTGCGCCTAATTTCTGACAAACACCTAACACAGTGTGTAGATCTGTATAAATATCTTAACCTAACATTGTGTAGATCTGTATAAATATCTTAACATATTACGTCTAGGACAGCGCTTTCTCTTAACTAAGCCTAATTCAGTCATAAAATCTTATCACAGAATGCTTCAACGCATCTGTGGCCCATTTTCAAATACAACAGAAGACGCAGCCAATGCGTAAACAAATTACACGTGCCCAAGCCTAGGCTTGACTTATTCAAGAAAAGTTTAGTTTTTTCTGCTGATCATTTGTGGAACACTCTCCCACACGACCTAAAAAGCACGCATAGTTCATTTTCATACAATCGCAGACTTTTCAAATACATCATGAGTGCAGATTATATGCCACCCTAATATATTTATGTTTCTATCATTAAATCATTATGCAATTTCATATGTGGGTTTTAAGGATAACTTTGCCATGTTCAATATTGATTATGATAAGGTCATGTAAATGTGTTAACTGTTATCATACTGTTACAAAGTTGTGATTTTATTTTACTGTATTTTATTTTATTGTTTAAAGAATAATATTTAAAATGCATGTGAGAATAAACGAATTCAGTATAGAAGACAAGACAAAGGAAGGGCAGAATGTTAGACTGGCCTGCGTGCCAAATTCTAAACCTTTTGAAAATAAAGTTTGCTTAATTGTTCTCTGCTCCAGTGGTTATACTGTTAGACCATTTCAATCCATCTGTTCTGTGTAAGCACTAATTCTGAATTTTAACTTTTAGTTGCCACCTTTTTCCCTCCGTGTACTTGAGCCATACAGAAAGAAAGTTTTGAAAACTGAGTTTCTATTCACATTTTAGACAGATGTAAGCCTCCAAGTAATCAATTAATACAATAAGATAAACTTGACAACCAAACATAAATTCACATTTTAGACAGGTTTAATGCTTTAAAAAATAAAATAAAATAAATAAAAACCAACCCCGACATAACTAGCCTAAATCGTATGTCAATGCTAAAGAATAAAACTCACATGTAAGCCTGGTTTTATCAAAGCTTTCGTCTTCTCCATCATCAGATCATGGAAGAATGGATGAAAGCGATACAAAGATCCATCAACTCCTATTGTTGCCTCCTTTCTATTCATCCTATTCAGTAGGCAAGCTACACCTGAAGATCGATTACAACACTGCTAAATGTTCCATAACTACAACAGACGTTCAATGACTTCAGATTCTCCATGACTAAGTTCTATACTAAATTCCATACGATAATCAATGATTATATGAAACAGACCTTCACTGGTACTAAGATATTCCATGACTACAACAAATTTTCAACGACTAAGACAGATTCCCCCATGCCTGTGTTCCAAACTAAATTAGAAGTTTTATTACTAACAGATGTTCATGACTATAAAAGTGCTCAACGACTATGGTCCAAAATTGTGGGTGATGTCCTAGGATTACGAAGGATTCCTCAGGAATGAGTTCTGTGATAAATAATAGTGTTCTATAAAAAATATACACGCCCCATGATTATGACAGATTCTTGAGGAATGTGCTTCATGTTAGACAGCATATGTTCTATAACCATAACACATGATCCACAACTGATGGATTCTTCAGAACATTTTCTATCAGTGATAACTCATGTTCTTTAGATATAATATATGCTTCTTATATGCTCCAGCATATTGGGAATACGGTGTTAGGCCCGTATTTTCTTGACCATCGGCACACTAGGAGTGATGTGGTCAGCATCACGCCAGCCGCCTTAACTTTCCCAGAGTTGTTCTGGTACCCAATTCATGAGGCTGGGTCGATCCCGGAGCCGTTTGCGGTCTAAAAAATCCCACCTCAACTGGGGATCGAACCATGGACCACCGAGCTAGGAAGCCAGTGCATTAACCACTGCGCTACCGATCAAGAAAATATGGGCCTAACACCGTATTCCCAATATGCCTCAATAGGTGTGTAACGGACCCCCCCCCCCCCAGACTAGGTGTCATTTGATGACTGTTACAAAATGTTTTTTTCAAAATGAACTTTTTCTTCTATTAAAATGCCAGCTCTGAGCCATAACTATGTTGTTATTTCATACATCACAATTGCACAGTCACTTTGTAATATAATATAAATGTATCAATAAATCTGAACAGGTCTGTTTTCAAATATATTAAAAGATTATTTTACATCATGTATGATGTGTAGCCAGTGTAACCAATATTACTTGACATGAGAGCTAAATTCTTCTGAAGTATAAAAATCTCTGAACATATTTTAAACAAAATTAAAGGTTTCTCATGTTTTTCTCAAATACCAACAAATTACTGAAATCATGGTTTCTTCTTCTTCTTTGATCCTTAGCCGCCGACCGTCAAAGCAGTCAGTGGCCATCACGCCTAGTGGCGTCTTGTAGGGCAACAACAAATTGATTCCACTTTGCTCGGTCGGTGGCCATCCTTCGTACAGTGCCCTAACTCTGGTTCATTCTTTGCATCTCAGCCTCCACAGTCCTCCGCCAGGTTGTTTTTGGTCGGCCTCTCTTTCGTTTTCCTTCAGGGGTCCAAAGCATAGCTGTTCTTGTGATGGCATCGGGGTCTCTTCTGAGGACATGACCAACCCAGTTCCAGCGTCTGCCAGCTATGATGGTGTGCATGTCCTCTTGCTTGCTACGAGTAAGCAGATCTTGGTTAGTGATGGTATTCGGCCAAAAGATTCGGTGAATTTTTCTTAGGCATGTTGTGTGAAAAGAGGACAATTTCGACATTTCCTTCTCTGTAACTCTCCAGCATTCCGCACCATAGAGAAGCACAGAAAGCACACAGCTCTGATATAATCTTAATTTTGTGCTTGTGCTGTATTGGGAGGACTTCCAGATGTTGTTTAGGCTAAAGAAGGCTGTTCTTGCCTTATTCATTCTGATGTTGATGTCTTTGCCTGCCCCGCCGTCTGGTGTTACTATGCTTCCTAGGTATGTGAAGGTATCTGTCTGTACCAATTGCTTATTCCTTACTGATATGGGCTCAGGGTTGCTCACATTGAGCGTCATGACCTCCGACTTCTTAAAATTGATGTTCAAGCCCACCTGCTGGTTGATAAGGGGCATCCCTGTCGTACTCCTGTCTTCACCTCAAAGGTTAGGTTGCTCTGCCCAACACTGCACGTAAAGTTTGCATAGAGGCTTTTTATGATTGACACTATGCAGCTTGGAATTCCATAAGCCCTCAGTATTTTCCATAAACTGTCCCTATGTATGCTGTCAAAAGCCTTTTCAAAATCAACGAAATTAATGTAAAGCTGTCTTTGCCATTCTGAGCACTGCTCTATAATGTTCCTGAGAGTGAATATATGATCTACACATCTCCTGTTCTTTCTAAATCCTGCTTGTTCTTTCCTCAGTTTGTGATCTACTGCCTTTGAAATTCTCTGTATAATTATCCTGCCTAGTATTTTGCTGGGAACTGAGAGAAGAGTGATTCCTCTCCAATTATTGCAGTCTGCAAGATCTCCCTTCTTGGGCAATTTGACAATTATTCCTTTGTTCCACTCTGATGGTGTTGTCCCCGTTTTCCAGACTTGTGCAAATAGTGGTTATAATAGTTCTGCTGCTAGCTCAGGGTCTGACTTAAATAGCTCTGCATTTAAGTTATCATGGCCCGGAGCTTTGCCGTTCTTTAACCCTTTGATTGCTGTGATGATTTCTTCTTTTCGTGGAATGTCTGTATTCACATCTAGATCGTTTTCAGCTTCAGGAACATTCAATTGTGTCTCTGGTGGTTCCTTGTTCAGAGTTTCTCTGAAGTGCTCTGCCCATCTTGTTTCTTGTCCCTCTGATGTCGTGATGAGATTACCTTGCTTATCTCTTACTAATGTAATATTGTTTGCACCTCGTTTTCCGCTGATGAATTTAGTTATTTTGTATACTGTGCTTTGTTCATTTCTCAGTGCTGCCTCCTCTGCCTGTCTTGCAAGATCGTCTAGGAAATTCCTTTTGTTGGCTCGGGTTTGGCATTTAACTTCCTTGTCCAGCTGACTGTACTGTTCGCTATATAGTTGCTTTAACATGGGGGACTTCGCTTCTGTTTTCTTTCTTTTCATTTCCTTTCTCATCGTTATGGTGTTTAAAGTTTCTGGTGTTATCCAGTCTTGCTTCTTCCTTTCCTGGAATCCCAAGCATGATTTGCTGCTTTCTTTGTATATTGTTGAAATGGTGTTGAAATTCTGGTCTATATCATCAGTCAATTTCTTGTCCTGACTTTTGGCAAATTGATATCGTTTCTTTATGTCGGCCGTAAAAGCTTTTCTGGTAAGGGAGTCCTTCAATTTGCTGATGTCAAACCTTTTCTGTGTAGTTGCAGTTGGTGCAGCCCTTCTTAGTTTCAATTTCAGTTTTGCTACTACTAAATGGTGATCACTTCCCACATCTGCACCTCTTCTTACCTTCACATCTTGTAATGCATGTCTCCATCTACTGTTAACCATGATGTGGTCTATCTGGTTTCTGTCCCAACCATTTGGTGATTCCCATGTTAATTTGTGAATTTCTTTATGTGGGAAGAGTGTTCCTCCAATGACCAGGTTATTAATGCTACAGAAACTTATTAGTTTATCCCCATTTTCGTTTGCTGTTCCGCTGCCGCATTTCCCCATTGTTCTTTCATTATATGTATTGTGTGTACCAACTTTCGCATTGAGGTCTCCCGTTACTATAACAAGATCATATCTAGGTGTGTCTTCCATTTCTTTCTGCAGTTGTTGATAGAATTCATCCTTGGCCTCCTCATTGCTATCATTCGTTGGTGCGTAGCATTGTATTATTGTAGTGTTGGTGAATCTCCCTCTCAATCTTAATCTTATCAGTCTGTTGTTGATGGGTTTCCATTCCAGTAATGTCCTTTCTATTCCTTTCTGTAGAATAATGGCTACTCCTTCATTGTGTTGTCCATCCTCTCTTCCAGAGTAAAGTACTGTTTCTCCTGTTGCTGTTTTAACTTTTCCTGCCCCTGTCCATCTGCTCTCGCTTATCCCTAGAATGTGTAACCTATAGTTTCTCATTTCTGCCGTGACCTGTCTTAGTTTACCTGTCTCGTACATTGTCCTGACATTCCAAAAACCTATTCTTGTATCCTGTTTTGCGGTCAGGACATCCGTTTTCATGTCAGTGGCTTCCTTTCGGCTTTCACCACTGACAGTCATACGAGCCACAGACTCCGAATGTCCATCCCGCAGCAAAGTTTGTTCATTTATTATTGTTTCCGTAACTTCATTGTTTTTTTTACACAGACAGGGGTGTCAGCCCTGTGCTAAAACCCCCAACCTGGAGGACCAGGGTACCAGCTTTTGTCTGACCCCTACCCACACAGACAGTCCAGCTTGGTTGAACCTACCAGGAGTAAAACTCCCACTGGCATAGCTCTGGGGATTATCAGGGTACGCAAGCTGCCATACCGCTACAAGGTATAGGTACCATTGATGGCAGGAAATCATGGTGTCACCTCACAAATGTTCAATAATCCTGTCTTATAACAAGAAAGGGGGTGGGGGGAAGGTGGGCTAGAAATATTTAGTGTCTATTACTTACAAATGAATCAAACAGTGCCCCAAATATCCACAGTGTTTACTTACAAATGAGCCAAACAGGGCTCAAAATATTCAGTGATAGTTACTTACAAATGAGCCAAACATGGTTCTTCTTCTTCTTCGTACACTCTCAGACGTCCACTTGAATGTTCTCAAAGAAAGCAGTAGTCAGTTTGAGGCTATTTGAATCTCCGTATGGAAATCACAGATTAACAAAATACAGCTAAGGGCAAAACTTCGCATGGCCATCATGAAAAAGTTAGCAGGTACCACATGGGGTGCTGATGAGAATATCCTCAAAAAGCTGTACACAGGCAGAGTCAGACCTGCTATGGAATATGGCATCACAGCTTGGTCGACGGCAGCAAAGTCAAATTTTGACAGAGTAAACAGACTCCAAAACCAAGCAGCACGTATTATAACAGGGGCCCTAAAGTCTACACAAATCAACCATATGGAAAACATCACAGGGCTACAGTCAATGGAGGATAGACATGACAGCAGAGTCTTAAAACAAGCTGAAAAATTTAAGAGGCTCGAAGGACACCCCATGTACCAAAGAATGAATAGGCTAGGAAGAGGCAGGCTCAAGCGAACTAACTTTGTCGCCCAAGCAAAAGAAAAAAATTAACAATAATACCATACTAGCTAGCTCAGTTGCAAAGAAAATCCCAACAAGCTCAACTATCCCACTGTGGAAAATAAGATGCTTTCCTGAGTTAAAATCTGATATTCCAGGCATTGAAGGTAAGGGAACACAGACAGAAACACAAAGAAAGTGTATAGCAACCAAGTATATTGACCAAAGATTTCCAGCGAAGCTTTGGACACATGCATATACTGATGGTTCGGCAACAAATGCAGTTGAAAATGGGGGTGCCGGCATCCTCATAAAATTAAAGAATAGAATTCACTCTATGGCAATTGCCACTGGAAAATACTGCAACAACTTCTGTGCTGAAGCAGAAGCCCTGAAACAGGCAGCTGAAACTCTTATTGAATGCAAAGCACAGGCAGAAAAACAGATAGTAATCTTTTCAGATGCCCTCTCAATAATATCAGCGCTGAAGAGCCACCAAACTAAAGGACTGAAAGATCTGATAATCTCCCTTGAAAGACTGGCCGAATGCTTCAAGAAGTGCACTATCCAGTGGATACCAGCCCATTGCAACATACCAGGAAATGAAGAGGCAGATAGACTTGCTAAGGAAGGAGGTGCCTTACAGCAAAATGATATAGAGACAACTTACGCAACGGCAAAGACCACTATAAAGGCTACATTCAAGTCCAAATGGGAAAGAGAGCACCCGGGACATTTGAAAAATGACGCATATCATCAACTATCCAGAAAAGAACAGGTCATCATTTTTCGACTGCGCACTGGGCACAACAGATTGAGATACCATCTGTACCACAAATACAAAATTGGTGCAACAGATCTCTGCACCTGCGGTACCAGCCCGATGACAGTCGAACACCTGCTGCAGTACTGCCCAACCTACAGTAATGAACGGGGTAGCATATGGCAACAACCCACTTCTGTCAACGAAAAACTGTTTGGAGATGTCGGGAACCTTGAGTTGACTGCTGCCTTTATTAGAGTCATAAATGTGGAAGTCTGAAGGCGAACGAGGAAGAAGAAGAAGAAGAAGAAGAAGAATCTCCGTAAAGCTTTTCCACGAAAGGAGCTTGCCTCGGCCATTTGCGCTTTCTCTGTACCGCATATAAGGGGCAACTTTGAAGCAGATGTTCAGCAGTCATTTTATCAGTGCCACAGTTACACTGATCGGTAGTTCCTATCTTTAGCTTGTTGAATAGATGGTATCTCAATCTGTTGTGGCCAGTGCGGAGTCTGAAGATTACCACTTGTTCCCTTCTGTTGAGCTGGTAGTAAGCATCATTCTGTGTGTGACCTGGATGTTCTACATTCCATTTGTTTCTGTATCTGATTCTGATAAAACTCTTTGCCTCCTCGAAAGTTATGCTTGCATCAGGCTGAGTAGATGTGAACTTTCTTTTGCCATTCTGTCAGCCTCTTCATTGCCGGTGATGTTACATTGAGATGGGATCCATTGGATCACAATGCTTTTGAATCGTTGACAAAGTTTGTGGAGCACTATTCTGAGGTCATCCAGGTGTGTATTATTTTGGCTTTTCAACGTTGCAATTACTGACTGTGCATCAGTAAAGAAAGCAACTTGTCTCTCTGTGCTTTCTTCTGTCAATATACCCTCTGCTGCAGTTTTCAAGGCCTCTACTTCTGCTCTGAAGTTATTTGAGAATTGTGCTGTTGCCACTGACAGCCTTTTTTCTGCACCAGTGCTTTAGGTCAGAAAGACACCCCCACCTCCATTTTCTGTTGCATTTGTTGCTGATCCATCTGTGTATGCATGGGTCCAGGTGTTGCGTGGGTAATGTTTCTCTATGTATTTTGTCGCTATGGATTTTCTATCTGTTGCAGTTTGGCTCTTTTTTCTTTCAATTCCAAGAATGTTTTCTATCATTTCAGGGAAATGATTTTGTTTCCAAACTGGAAGCTTGTGTGCAGTGTAGATGGGTTTAACAGTGGATATTTCATTTATGGAAACTGCTCTCATCTGTGGTTTGGTTGATTCTACAAAGTTGCTTCGTTCGAGTCTTTGCCTTCTAAGAGCATTCATTCTATGGCACATTGGGTGGTGTGTTAGTCTTTTGAATTTTTCGGCCTGTTGCTGAGCCCTGCAGTCTCTTCTATCCTTCATTGGCTGGAGGCATGTAATCTTTTCGAGTTCTTTTATAGGTGTTGACTTCATGCCTCCCGTTATAATTCTCATTGCTTGATTTTGGAGTTTTACTTACAAATGAATCAAACAGTACCCCAAATATTCACTGTCTTTATTTACAAATGAGCGAAACAGGGTTTACTGTTGTAAACATCATTGACTAGTTTTGTCACCAGTTCAACCCTAAATTCTAGAGTTTTCTTAAAATAAAAAAAGAGCCAGACAATAATCAAAATATTAATTACCATTAACCTAAGATAAAGAAACTTTAAGAACACTGCCTAAAATTATTCAAATTAGTATAGCGTTAACAAACAGGAAAAGATTACCTGCAGAAGCCAAGTATGCCGCCCTTTTGGATACAAGACTACATGCATATCTGACCAATCTGTAGTCCTGTTCGTTGTGAGTCACCAGCTCCAACTCTTCAAAGATTTGTTTGGTCACCGTGAAATTGTTAACATCATCTCTGCATTAACATTGTTAGTCATTACATTTTTAGATAATTCATTTCATCTATTACAATAGAATTATCTACTTCAGAAACTTAACATCATCATTTTTGTTTTCATTCCACATGAAGCCACCACTGCAGCATTCATGTGCTTTTGAAGCAGTGGTTTCTCTGTGGCAATTTGTTTTACATTATGAGATGGTCTGCCCGTTCACAACCCCATATTAGTCGCCTGTTACAACATGACTTCAAAGCATGTATACACTGCTTAGACAGCGCAGACTACACTGTCTTGGCCATGACCACCGTAAGGGAAGATGGTCGCATCCTGAAAGAAATCTTCTACAGACAACTCGCACATAGCAAAAGAACAGTTGGGCGACCGCAGCTGAGGTTCAAAGATGGGTGCAAGAGAGATATGTGGGACATAAATCCAGCAACCTGGGAGGATGAAGCTGCTGATCGCACCAATTGGTTGATGCTCTCTACGGCGCCACCTCAGATTGGACGAAAAGAAGCTCTCACGGCAAGCAAAAGAGAAGAGAAAACGTCTAAAAGGAACACCAAGAAAAAAAGCAGTTGAGGGTTGTCACCTCAGGGGCGCATTCCCATAGTCAGTTATGACTGAAGGGGCTATTATTATTATTATTATTACAACATGACAGAGGGAGCAGTAGTAGTACTCTTTCTCCATCTCCTCACAGACCCCTCAGACTTACACAACTAAATAGTGAACTAAATATCACTTATGATTAGCTACAAGTTAAGTGTTTCAAACTAGAACCCATTTATTCTACATTATAACAGCTCAAAGATGAACAGACCACAGGTCTATTAAGATAGGACTATGTATGAAAACAGTATTCAAGTAGCTGCATTCTAACATTGTTTTATTTGTTTTAAAATAAGATACCACTAGTTTCACATTTGTATTAAAAACTATTCTGAACAGGATTCTCTTGGAACAAAAAAGTTGGGTGCATGTCATTTATGTTTATGATAACAAAACTACAAACTTACTTACTTAGTCGTTCCTCTTCTACCGTGAGGTGTAGAGGTTTGTAAGAGAGAGCATCATACTATTCTATCGGCTGTCTTCCTCCTGGCTTGGTTTCATTCTAGTCCTCACTCCTTCAAAGATTGTCTAATGTTGTCCTCCTAGCGGACTTTGGGTCATCCTGGAGGTCTGGATCCCTGGCTCTTAGTTTCCCCCATTTTGCAGACATGGCCAAACCATCTCAGTTGGGACTGTTCTACTTGGGTCTGCAGGGGATGGGGGTTTTTAGGCCTTGACGTATCGTCTGGTTGCAGACCATGTCTCTTCTTGTTACTTCAACTACCTTCCTCAGATACCTCATTTCTGAGGTCTGGATCTGGCTTTTGTGGGTTGTAGTCACTGCCCATGACTCGCATCCATACGTCAAGACTGAGGCATGGTGGAGCGATATACAGCCACCTTCGTCTTCTTACCAACTTCTCTTTTGCTGAGGAATCCTCGATTTATGGCTTGAAAGTCTCCCAACTGCTGCAACAAAACTACAAACCGTTTATAATTTTTTAAAACTCATAAATTTGTATAACAACAAAACTAACAACACATTTACCTATCATAAACCAACTGGTGTGGCTTGACAGAATTGTTAACTTTGAACATAATGCAGCTCTGAGCAGCTGGCTCATTCGATGTGATTCAGAGTTAACGTGATGTTTCAAATAACCAAACTTCCATCACATGTTCACATATCAGTTACTTAGATTTGACAGAGGAAGTCAAATCAGAAATTTTTTAAATTATAACATTTTAGAAACAAAACTAGTATATAAAATATTTGTAAACATGGTCATACCAGAAGACCTCAGCAAATCACAGCAGCTGGAGCTAGAAAGTTAATTCAGGAGGAGGAAAGCAATTTTTCTATTTATCTCAAATAATGAAGAAATAAAATTTCTGAAAGGTTATTCTGACAGACTACACAAGTGATAAAGAGATAGACAAGAATCCCGCAGATGTGGTTCGGCCTTCAGGTGATAGAGGAAAGAGACAGACTACTGTGTGAAGATTGTATCAACTGCTCATGCAGAAATATGAAGTGAAGCCGAGAGAAAACATTGGCACTAGACATTTTATTTCCTGTGACAGAATGACATAAAATGTGCTATGCAGCTGTCCAAGCAGTCAGGAAAATGTTGTAACATCTGCAATGTTTCCACTGGACATAGTACAGGTCCACAACCCTGTATCTGAAATTTCAAAATCCAATAAGCTCTGAAAACAAAAAAAATTTTCATGGAGCGTCACTCGAGTGCATGACTTGACCCAAGCAAGTAAGAGGTGTCAATTACATAATATTTCCTGTCATGTGCTTATACTGCCATGATAGTGCATACACAATATATTCTTCTTCTTTGATCCTTAGCCGCCGACCGTCAAAGCAGTCAGTGGCCATTACGCCTGGTGGCGTCTTGTAGGGCAACAACAAATTGATTCCACTTTGCTCAGTCGGCGGCTATCCTTCATACAGTGCCCCAACTCTGGTTCATTCTTTGCATCTCAGCCTCCACGGTCCTCCGCCAAGTTGTTTTTGGTCGGCCTCTCTTTCGTTTTCCTTCAGGGGTCCATAGCATAGCTGTTCTACACAATACATTAGACAAGTTGATTTAAGCGCCAGAGTATCATAAAACTTTCGAGCATAGGATGGCCAGTAGTGTCTCAGCACTGATACCAGTGTTACAGACTAGAACCCATTTGTTGCACAAATCCAAAGTACACAAAAGTAAAATAGGGCTCACTGCCCCTAAACATACCCTTCAATTTCAGAGACGTATTTTGTATAGAATCTTCCCCGTGTTGACAAATGGTATGAACCTTCCCCATCAAACAGAAGATTAGCTTTCCTGAGTCTCTCTATAGCAAGTCGGGCAATCTCTCCCATATACATGCCTGATATCATCTTTTCATAGCTGAAATCAACATTCACAAACATTACGTAATGCACATATACCTGGCAATGACAGAGAGTTCTGTGAATCAATGTGTGAGTGAACATGAGAGTGTGTGTTCGAGTAAGTAAGTGACAGTATGTATGTGTGTGAATGACAACATGTGTGAGAGAGTGACAATTAGTACGTGAATGAGATGTGTCGAGATGTAAGCATGAAAAAAATGTCAGTTAAGCAGGAATGAGAAAGTGTGAGGGAGCTTGGCAGAGTGTGAATGAACATGACAATGTAAGTAATCATGGCTGAGTGTGAATGAGCATGACAGTGTAAGTAATCATGGCTGTGTGTGAATGAGCATGAAAGAATGTCAGTAAAGCATGACTGAGAAAGTGTGAGGGAGCATGGCTGAGTGTGAATGAACATGACAATGGAAGTAATCATGGCTGAGTATGAATGGACAGTGTAAGTAATCATGGCTGTGTGTGAATGAGCATGAAAGAATGTCAGTAAAGCATGACTGAGAAAGTGTGAGGGAGCATGGCTGAGTGTGAATGAACATGACAATGGAAGTAATCATGGCTGAGTATGAATGAGCATGACAGTGTAAGTAATCATGGCTGTGTGTGAATGAGCATGAAAGAATGTCAGTAAAGCATGACTGAGAAAGTGTGAGGGAGTATAGCTGTGTTTGAGTGAGCATGAACTAGTATGAATGGCAAGAGTGAATATGAGCACGACAGTGAAAATGAGTGACAAAATCTGAGAATGAGGTGTGTCTATCTCAGTCTGTATATGTGCACATTCATGTGCATCAGAACTGATCTAATATGTGTGCGACATCCCATTAATGAGACCAAAAAAGTGAGACAAATTATTACTACTGAAAAAAAAACAAGGGAGGGGTATAAACTGTGTGTGGTCTAACCTAGCTGATCAGACTAACATATATAGCAATATAAATGAGCTTACATCTGCTTTCCTGGGTTGATGGAATGCTTGTCAATTGATCTATCAAAGTCTGTCAAGGTAAAATCCAAGCATCCATCATTGCCAAATGCTCCCCATTCTGTATTAATAAGTACCTGAGTGATATTTTAAAAGAAGGAGCATCACAATAAGCAATCATTAACAAAGCTATAAAAAAATTAGTAGTTGTAGATGATACTTCAACAGAAAATGTTCATTAAAATTATATGTTTATTATCTACTCTACACTAATACTAACACCGTTATGTGCAGGGCTGTGGAGTCAGAGTCGTGGAGTCGGTCATTTTTTAGTGGAGTCGGAGTCTGTAAAAAATGTCCAGACTCTTGACTATGAATTTTATGCCATCCGACTAGTAAAAAAACTGTAGTTGCAGTCGGTAGTTGGACTTCTAAAATTTCAAGAGGTGGAAAATGTTTTGGCTGACTCCACAACCCTGGTTATGTGAAATGAGGAAAGTTTTAACAGAGTTTCCGATCTACCTCACAGAGTGAAATCTATCTTCATTCATTCAGTATCCTTCAGCTCACAAAGAACGTAGGCCTTCAACAAATGTATGCCAAGTAGTCCTTGTAGGGTTCCATCAACAAATGTATGCCAAGTAAGGGTTCCATTAACAAATGTATGCCAAGTCTGTCCTTGTAGGGTTCCATCAGATCAAAGTCTTTCCATGACTTACTAACCATTTTCATCTGTCTCCTACTCTCTTCTCCGTGTGTTTTTTGGTCCATCTCAGCATCTCTTATCCTAGTTATTCAAGGTCTGTCTTGTAATACTATCAGCAGGCTTCCTCAGTGTGAGTCCTATCCATCTCCAGTGTTATCTCATCTCTTGTTTCACTGGTGCTTGACTGGTTCTTGTTATCAGTTCCACAATGGTGATCTTGTTGAACAATTTTAATGCTTCTTTTCTAGGCAAACGGCCAGTGTGATGCTGACCACGTCATTCCTAGTGAGCCGATGATCAAGAAAATATGCGGCCTAACACCATATTCTCAATATGCCTCAATAGGTGTGTAACCGGATCCTATTTTTTTTTTTACCTTCTACACAAACATCCATTTATGGACTTCTTAGTTGTTGTTCTCCATGTTTCAGAGCCATACAATAACACTGACTTGATATCTGAGCCAAAGATTTGTATTTTTCTTAAACAATCTCTGTGATCTTTTCTTCCTTGTTAAGTGTTACTCTGAGCCATATTGAATGCTTGTCACAGAAAATTAAAGTAGAAACAAAAAGTGAACTATTTCATCATCATTACTCTCCTTTTATTCTCCTTCAGGAGCATAAAGCCACCTCTTCAGTTGCCCCCCTTGCAGGAAGCCTGCGTCAAACAACTTGACATGCTGTTGCAATGTTGGTTTCTGTAGCAATAAATTTTGCACATTACAGTTGCCAACGCCAACGCCAACTCCATGCATGGCCAACTTTATGTAAGACTATTAACTTAACATAATGTAACTTTGACAATACAACACCTTGCTGGCAATAAACATCCTAGAATGTGCCAAAATACATATTACTACAAAATTATAAAAGTGGAAAACCTTAAAATTTAGAAAATGTTTGGCCCTAAATTTATCTATTTTGTTACATGTAAAACATGCTATTATGATCTCAATGTAAGAGAAGATGCTTTAATCCTTATGTTCTCTGAAATTAGGTTGGTAAAATGCCTTGCAAATCTGCTTCTGCCAGAATATTAACCACTGCATCATCAGACAGAATATTTTTTGATGAAACAAAAAAGCAAGGCTAAACTCAAAATTTGTTTTATAAACTGTTCAACCCAAGAACAAGACACAAACTTTACTAATAAGATGCAGAGGAGGGTTTCAACAATTGTTTTCATTAAGAGAAAATTCTTTAAATAAAAATGTTGCAACTGTACTAAACAAATGTATTAATAAACCAACATAAAGCTAAAATATAAATGTATGTTAATCCATTCAAACAAAACTAACTTGCCCAAAAGGGCCTTATCCATTGTATTTATTCATAAGGCAAACTTAAAACAAAAAAAATAGGGAGACTAAACTAACTACTAATTCACCGTTAAACTGTAAATCTGTAACACATTGACCATGAAGGCTACATATCTACGTCTTTTTTTAAATTTATTTAGATCTCACAGGCATGAGGGACACATATTTATGTATTCAGCATTTAATGTTTAATTACTTTTTAGCACCACGAGTGAACTTTCTCTGGTGTACGGAAACATTCCACAATCTCCAGTGAATGAAAACCACAAGTTACACTTGGCTTGAACTCATTTGGATCTATGACCACAAAATGGAGCATCACGAAAACACTACAAGTGGAAGCAGATTTTTAACTCAAACTGTTGCAAACATTTTTCATTATTATTCTACTTTTGTTTTTATGGATAAAACTATAAAAAGAAAGAGGTACTGTGTTGTTGCAATATGAAAACCTTGGCACTGGTTATCACAGAATTGCAGCAGAATCACTCGCCTAAAGTTATGGACACCCAGACTACATGGATGTAACACTGTCAAGAACTTTAGAATACTGGTCAAAGTGTTAAGTTACGTAAAAAACCAAAGTATGATCTATTCAACGAACCAACCTGTTTGGGTTCATCAAAATCTCCATCCCAAGTCTTCACCTTACTCAACTCCTCAATGTAGCAAGCATTTGTTCCGGTACCTGTGAAGTGGATTCAGATATTTTATGGATGGATGAAGGCTCAGAAACTTTCATGCAGCTTCTATAATTTGTACACTAAATGAAGAGAAGGTGAGACCTGAAGCAGGTAAATACTGACACCCTGAAACAGGCAAACAAAGGCACCAGTCAGTAGGAGGCAGCCACTGAGGAATTTTAGTCCCTTCAGATTTACTGTCACAAATGGTATTACTTCCTAGAGCTGATTTCCAATGTGAAAAAAGATAAAGAAAAACTAGCCAACTTGCTCACTGTTTAATTTATCAAGTCACACATGAGTCTTTTGCTAAAATTTGCCAATTAATTCATGTAAACACTTATCTAAATATCCTAAACATTTGCTCTACCACCTTTCACTAAGGTTTAAAGGAAAAAAAAAAACCACCGAGGTTGTTAAAAATTAGTGGAAGTTACCAGAAAACTGAAGTTATGACGAGTACTAATTTGAATTCATACAAAAATTATTTTTAAAAAAAAAACTACACTGATTGGGTTTGGTTTCTTCTTCTTCTGCATTCATCCTGAAAAGGACGTTGGTTGCGTTGTGTCCGTTTACAGCCAAGCTGCGATATCTGCGCCTTTCGGCCCAACACATCCGACTTCGTCACAGCATTTTTTAGGACCGGTTTTGCCTTCCCACTTCGATCCCTACTCTCTCAGCCAGATTGCAGTGATGCAGCCTGTTTCCAGGACCACCACTTAGAGATGGAGTAGGGTCTTGGTCAGCTCTGGTTCGCTGACCCTGACGCAAGCAGTCAGCTATGGGTCGCTGACTGCATTCCACTTTTGACGCGTCTTAGGTCCTGGGTTTGGTTTTAAGGAACATCTTCATTGCACACAGACAAATCCATCAGTGCTCTGATCTTCTGCCTCAGATCACACAAGGAGGATCTCAGCATAGTCGACTAACTCCGTAGCACTGGCGTAAATTCCAATGTGTGTATTCAGGAATTACACCTTCTATAAATGTTTCTGTGGTGGGTAGGTTTCCTAGTTTTTAAATTTTGCCAGGGCAGTGGCCATCTCTTTACGATTTCCAACTGCCGATGGATTTTTAGCATACGCGCTTGCGTGGGATTTCCTATTTTTTCACCCTTATCCAAGAATATAAGGTATCTGATTTCACTAACCAGGAGATCATGGGGGAGTGTGACATTAGAGCTGGGTCGGCTCTGGAGCTGCCAGTCCCTGGTCGACGACACTCCTTCAAATGTGCTCGCCAGGGCTCGAGTTAATCCAGTCCAAATCCCGGTCGACGAAAAATCTTCAAATGTCCTCGCCCGGGATTGATCCTGGGTCACTCGGTCGCCAGTGCAGTTTGGTAACCACTACACCAGCATAAAGAATCAATACGACATGAGCCTTGGGATGAAGTTTAATCATCTTATTTATCTATTTCAAACTTTCTTTACAAATTAACTTTTTTGATGAAATTTGTTCTTGTTAACAAAGATTTCCATTCGTGCTACCTTTTTTTCCAAACTTTTTCAAAAATTATACAGAAGGAAAAAAAACTCACCTAGAAACAGTGAGAAACCACAGTTTTACAGCCATAAAAGATAGAAAACAAATACAGAATGAGGTACATAAAATACTCAGCATTTTTTTTAGGACAACTAAACGAAGACAGAAAAAAAAAAATCAGTCGTGGATAAAAACAAAAATGAGCATCTTCAAAAGAGAAATCTGACCCGTAAAAAGTGTCTGTGTGGATTTTTGTCTGATACATGTTAACAAATGTTATCTGGGGAATAAATCAATTTTTGTATATGGTTACTCACTCCACCCCTTCACATTATATCCACTGCTCACGTTATTACATTATTTTACGTTACCTTTTTTGATATCATAATAGCTAAACTAAGTGAAACGTGGTATACAGCAACAGTTAAACCTCCAAAAAAATAAAAAATCGCTACCAAATTTTAAAAAAGCACAGGTGACTGCCTGAGTTTAACAAATGTTCAATAAAATAATCAAACAAAGGGATGATACAATGTAAATGATGCCATACTCTGTAAGAAAGGGACAAACTGAGGCTAACCTACAAATTGAGGCTAACTTATAAACTGAGACTAACCTACAAACTAAGGCTAACCTACAAACTGAGACTAATCTACAAACTGAGGCTAAACTACAAACTGAGGCTAACCTACAAAATGAGACTAACCTACAAACTGAGGCTAACCTATAAAATGAGACTAACCTACAAACTGAGGCTAACCTATAAAATGAGACTAACCTACAAACTAAGGCTAACCTACAAAATGAGACTAACCTACAAAATGAGACTAACCTACAAACTAAGGCTAACCTACAAAATGAGACTAACCTACAAACTGAGGTATAACCTACAAACTGAGGATAACCTACAAACTGAGGCTAACCTACAAACTAAGGCTAACTTAAAAACAGCCTAACCTACAAACAGACAAACTGAGACTAACCTATAGACAGAGACTAACCTACAAACAGAGACTAATCTAACTAACCTACAAACAGAGACTAATCTACAAACTGAGACTAACCTACAAACTGAATCTAACCTACAAACTGAAACTAACCTACAAACTGAGACTAACCTACAAACTGAGACTAACCTACAAACTGAGACTAACCTCCAAACTGAGACTAACCTACAAACTGAGGCTAACCTACAAACTAAGGCTAATCTACAAACTAAAGCTAACCTACAAACTGAGACTAACCTACAAACTGATGCTAACCTACAAACTGAGGCTAACCTACATACTGAGACTAATCTACAAACTAAGGCTAACCTACAAACTGATACTAACCTACAAACTAAGGCTAACCTAAAAAACTGAGACTAACCTACAAGCAGACAGAGATTAATGTATAAACAGAGACTAACCTACAAACAGAGACTAATCTACAAAATGAGACTAACCTATAAACAGAGACTAACCTACAAACAGAGACTAATCTACAAACTGAGACTAACCTATAAACAGAGTAACCTACAACCAGAGACTACCCTACAAAATGAGACTAACCTACAAACAGACAAACTGAGACTAATCTACAAACTGAGACTAATCTACAAACTGAGACTAATCTACAAACTGAGACTAACCTACAAACTGAGGCTAACCTAAAAAACTGAGACTAACCTACAAACAAACAAACTGAAACTAACCTACAAACAGACAAACTGAGACTAACCTACATACAGACAAACTGAGACTAACCTACAACCAGAGACTAACCTACAAAATGAGACTAACCTATAAACAGACAAACCGAGACTAACCTACAAACAGAGACTAACCTATAAACTGAGATTTATCTACAAAATGAGACTAATCTACAAACTGAAACTACTCTACAAACTGAGATTAATCTAAATACTGAGACTAATCTACAAACTGAGACTAATCTACAAACTGAGGCTAACCTATAAACTGAGGCTAACCTACAAACTGAGACTAACCTACAAATTGAGGCTAACCTATAAACTGAGGCTAACGTACAAACTAAGGCTAGCCTAAAAAACTGAGACTAACCTACAGACAAACTAAGACTAACCTACAAACAGACAAAATGAGACTAACCTACAAAATGAGACTAACCTACAGACAGAGACTAACCTACAGACAAAGACTAACCTACAAAATAAGGTTAACCTACAAACTGAGCCTGATCTACTAATTGAAGACAATCTACAAACTGAGGCTAACCTACAAACTGAGACTAACCAACAGCCTGAGGCTAACCTACAAACTGAGAATATCCTACAAACTAAGGCTAGCCTACAAACTGAGGATAATTTACAAACTGAGCCTGACCTACTAACTGAGATTTCTCTACTTCAGACATGACTGTGTTGAACGTCATTTAAAATATTAACTATTTAAACAATGGTTTGTAATTTGTTTGCATCTGTCAGAAAAAAATTTTGTATTGGCTTCCGTTAGAAACATATTTATTTTCTTCTGTCAGCTTCCATATGTCTGCAAATAAAATGGATTGGTCAGGTACCATGCATGAAAAGCGACATACAGTCCTTTCTTACTTACTTAGTCATTCCCCTTCTACCGTGAGGTGTAGAGGTTTGGAAAAGAGAGCGCCAGACTATCCTATCGGCTGTCTTCCTCCTGGCTTGGTTCCATTCTAGTCCTCGGTTCTTCAAAGATTGTCTAATGTTGTCCTCCCAGTCGACTCTGGATCGTCCTGGAGGTCTGGATCCCTAGCTCTTAGTTTCCCATGCTTGTCGTGGTAGTCGATCTTCTCCCATTCTGCAGACATGGCCAAACCATCTTAGTTGGGACTGTTCTACTTGGGTCTGCAGGGGATGGGATTTTAGGCCTAGATGTTATCGTCTGGTTGCGGACCATGTCTCCTCTTGTTACTTCAACTACCTTCCTCAAATACCTCATTTCTGAGGTCTGGATCTGGCTTTTGTGGGTTGTAGTCATTGCCCATGACTCGCATCCATACGTCAAGACTGGGACATAGGTGGAGCGGTATACAGCCATCTTCGTTTTTTTTACCAACTTCTCTCTTGCTGAGGAATCCTCGATTTATGGCCTGAAAAAGTCTCCCAGCTGCTGCTTTTCGAGTTGCCAACTCTTCTTTGATTCCTCCCTTTCAATCTATAACAGCTCCGAGGTATTTAAAGTGGTCAACCTGCTCCACGACCTGTTCTCCCAGCTTAATCTGATGCCTTCTTTCTTCTCGTGATATCACCATGGTTTTTGTTTTAGAGCTGCTTATGACCATCCCTCTCTTCTCCAGCTCTTCCTTCCAGACTTGCAAGTTGGTTTGGAGATGTCCCTCTGATTTAGCAATCAGGGCAATATCATCAGCAAATGCCAGCTCTGAAATACAGACCTGTCTCATCTTTCAGTACCCAACTGAATACTTTCTTGTTCTCTCCTTACATGCCTTGATAACATCGTCCATGAGGAGTATGAAAAGATAAGTTGACAGGATATCTCACCTTGTCTTACACCAGTGGTGGTCCTACACTCTTCTGACTTATGGTTTGCTGTCCTCGCATAATTTCGGCAAGACCTATAAAAGCTCTGTATAGTCCTTTCACCATTTTTTTTCCCCTGTCTAAAGTTCCCTTTCTCCATGTGTTTTTAAAAATTTTTCCTCTAACCCTAAAAATTCCAGAAGAATTGTCCTGTAACGCTACCAACAGGTTTCCTCAATGTGTGTCCTATCCATCGCTAGCATCTACTTCTCATTTCCTGTTTTACTAGTCTGATTCTTGTCATCAGTCCCACATTGGTGACCATGTCATTTAATCTCAATCCTTCTATTCAACATAAGCCCCCATTGATGAAAATCTATCCTGAGGACAGCACCATTCCTCCAGTGTTCAGTCTCCTCCTTTCTATTCAGATCCACCCAGTCTGTCAGAAGATAACAAACCTTATAGTTCCTCAAACTTGGAGATTTCCCTACAAGAAATAAAGTGAATCAGCAGCCTAGATTCCTTTCAGATTTCTCTACGATGCAACATTAATTAACCTCCCTGGCAGAACCTCACTTTCTGTCTTCAACAGCAAAGTTGAATTATTTGAAGTTCAATTATTTAAATTATTTGCTTTGACCAACTCGTCCATGTTTTTGCAGAAGTTTTTTGGCTTGAAGTTTACAACAGCATTATAAAAACAAAGAATTCACAAAACCATAATAGTCTGCAACCACGAAGACATGAAATCTGAATCATGCTACACCGTATGAATTGCCAATACAGTACTGACTTACCAAGAATAACACCAATAGCACATTGTCGGTCACTGTGAGCACATGACATGAGAGCTCCTACTGTGTCATTAATGACTGCCAAGCATTTGACATTTCGCAAATCCTGAAACATAATTAATTTCCATTAGCTGCTACCATTTATTAATCCTACCTGCAGGTGCAAATTATCAGTTCCTAGGGAAAAAAATGAATTTAACTGTCACCAATGGATACAAACATAAAATATAAACCTCATATAAACTGGTTTACACACTTTTTTTTTTTGTGGTCACACATCATTCCATTAAGTATGGACACCCTACAATAAACTACACGGAAAACATTTAACAGATATTTTAATTCTTCTTATATGCACAACAATATACATAGGGTTGCCACTGGGGAACTCCCAGGAACTACTGTGGGTAATAAACTGAAAAAAAAAAAAAATTTAGAAAATGTCATCTTCTGACCCCTCGTCGTGCTATAGCTTCATGTAGCAGCTGTACAATATCGTGTCCCTCCACGCCCTCACACTTAAAACCCTTTGTCCACGTTGATAGTATGGCTCTGTCCAAGCCCTCCTGCCGACAAGGGAAGGAAAAGGTAAAACCAAGGGGCAGATGACGGTCATGAAGCTTGTGGTCAGTCATGAACTTGTAGATACACTCTGCGATGTGGTCAAAAAGCTGCCAGAATAAAAAAAACAAGAGGTAAAGTCATTACTATAAAACAAAAAGTTGAGTCTCTCAAAATTAAGGTCCAATTTGTTGGGGCAATAACAAACAGAGATCATCAACATCTAAAATACAAACTAAACTCAGTATAAAAATAATAGCAAAACAGTTACTTGAACATGCTATACAGATCAGAGGCAGGGAAAATACACAGAACAAAAAAAAACAAAATTAAAACCACTTACAGAGATCAGAAGAACAATTCCTGCATAAGAAATCTTCAAATTCATTAGGAACGAAAAATGTCTGGCACAGGTATAAGCAATACTCGCTCAAGTCAAAAACAGTGCATGGAGCCGGCTATGGTAAATATCATGAGTGCATAACAAGAGAAATGATTACATAATAACTTTAGAGATGCAAAAAGAAAATGACTGAGTTGGAAACACCTAGAATGAAGTGAGTTGACTCATACAAGGTGTATGTGAAAAATATTCACTGGAGAAGAGAAGCTACAGTGAAATACTATTACTGTTTCATAAATAATTGCAGGATTTCAATTAAAGTGTCAAGGCGTAACCTATAACAATAATAGTTATATGTAACAAAGAGCCTGATATTACTATGCTACTGGTTGTCATGGAAAGAGTGACTATATTTGATTTTAATGCTGAATTTCAATTTGCTTAGGCTTTTTTTTTTGGAAGGGGGGGGGGGGGGGGGGGGGGTTTGTTGTTGAGAGAGAAAGAGATGAACACCAAATCTCAACAGCAAGCTTAGGATGATATTTAAAATCCTTTTTCAGATCAGATTTTGTGATAACTTCAACTGATCCACAGCCATAATCTTTAAATTTTGTGTCAAAAAATAGGAACAAATCAAATTTTGACAAATTTTACAGTATGTGAAATAATTCAAAACTCTGATAAGACATGAGAAATCTGAGCAGAGACAAAAATTATATAATGTAGTGGAAAGTTTGTGTGTCAAATCTCAAACTGCCTGATTCATTAAAAATGCAAGTTACAAGAAAATTAGTAGCACAAAATATAGTTGTGATAAACTGTTTTTCTTTATAGGTGTTATGAGTAAAATTCATAACATGTGTGTCGATATCATTAGATGGTTCGACAAGGCTTCATGTTTGTTTATTATATGTAGTCCTTGGTAACACAGGAAGTGACGTCATTGCCTCGGGGGTGTAGTTTGGCAGACGTCAAAGTTGCCATTGGCAGTCGTGAGTGATCGGCTGCTAGAGACTTCGATGTGTGATGTTATGGCGAGTGGACGCATGTCTCTGAGCTCCTAAAATATATCAATATTGTGTCAAATCCCTATGATGTTCCAGCACTAGATCATCAATATGCTTCTGTGAGATGTATCTAGTTATATTCTACAAGGGAGAAAGGAATTCTGTTGAAAAAGCGAGTCTGAATTAAATAAACTTTATAGTCGATCAAACGACAGTGTTTCGAGCTACGACAGTACAGAGACCCCTCTATGACTGCATATGTAATGCCATAAGATATTGGCTTGATTATCTTCTTCTTCTTCTTCTTGCGATCGCATCTTTGATGATTACACCGTCAGACGAGTTCTCATGATGAATTCGACTGTTGTTTGAAGTTCCTCTTTAACTCCATATAGCTTTGAGTTTAGTGTTGAGTCATTGGGCCAGTATATCTTTCTTAACTGGTCATACAGAGGACAGTCCTGTAGAACATGCTCAGCAGTTTGTTCGTTTAATCCACATGTGCACAGTGGTGAAGCAGACAATCGTAGCTTGTGCATGTGTTTATTCAGTTTGTTATGCCCTGTCCTGAGTCGAAAAATAGTTATCTGTCCCTGCCGGTCGAGAGTGTGATAGTCGTCTTTGGGTTGGTTCTGTTCTCTTCTGATAGTCTGGATAGCTCTCTTTTTCTCAAAGTATGTGACTTCATTATCTTCTTGTTCACATTCTCCTCCCTTTTTTGCAAGTTTATCTGCCTTTTCATTTCCGGGTACACCACAATGAGATGGTACCCACTGAAGTATGGTTCTCTTTTTGGCAGCTACCTTGTTTAGTTCATTTCTCAGATGCGGGAGTTTACCACCCTTGAGAGCTTGCAGGACAGACAGTGCATCTGTGAGGATGACTACCTGGTGGCAGTCAGAGTTGGTGTTATAAATCATATTTGCAGCTTGCTCTAGAGCTTGAACCTCAGCTGTATAGTTGGAACAGAATTTACCAGTGGGAATGTGCCTAGTCTCATAGTGGTTGTCAGGATATGAGATAAAGATACCGGCACCTCCATTCCTAACAGCATTAGTTGCTGATCCATCTGTATAGGCATGTATCCATGATTGATCGGGATAGCTTTCTTGGATCATACTCAATGTAGCAGTTCGTTTTTGCAGATCATTATACTCACATCCACTTGTGAGACCACTGACTGAAGTATTAATTTGGAGGGCACTGCTGGCCTGCTCCCATGGTACAGGGTATAGGGTGGGCTTCAGTGGTGTTGTCTTCATGGATAGGTCTTCTTGATGCTGTCTTATAAGTCTTTTTCCCCGATGCACAAAGCTGGTACGCTTTAGACGTCCCAATGCCAGATCATCTAGTCTTGCCTTCATTGGGTGCATTGGCATACTGTTGTACTTTTCCATCTGGATCATGGTTTTTTGTGTCTCTTCTATGGGACAATGTCTGTAATCCAGCAACCTTCTGCATCTCTGTTATTGGTGTAGTTTTCATGGCTCCTGTAATGAGCCTGAGAGCTTGATTTTGCACCTTGTCCAAAGACTGCAGATGTGAGTTAGCAGCTGATGACCATGCTGCTGAGCTAAACTCTAAGTGTGGTCTTATTACTCCATTATAAATCTTCTTTAGATTTCGTTCATTTGCTCCCCAGTTGGTACCTGCTAATTTTCTGAGTATGCCTAGTCGTCTTCGGGCCTTTCCTTCTGCGTTTTCAATATGCTTATTCCATGTAAGCCTTTGGTCAAATGTCACCCCAAGATAGGTGGGGTAGCTTTCTTCCTTGATCACGGTTGTCCCTAGGTGTATGTTAGCTGATTTGTCCTTGGGGGCAAGGGAGAACAGTGTTGTGGAGGTTTTGTCTGTGTTTATTGTGATAAGCCATTTCTCTGCCCACGACACTAGCATGTCTGCTGCCCGCTGCATTCTATAATTTGCTGTGGTGACATTTTCATCAGCGCACCAGAGTACTAGGTCATCTGCATATAAGGCAGCTTTAACTCCTGCAGGGAGATCTTTCACCAGGTCATTGATGTAAACAAGGAAGAGTGTTGGGGAAATTACTCCTCCTTGAGGTACCCCCTGATGGAGCAACACTTTTCTGCTCTGCAGACCGTCAAGAGTGACTCTAGTTCTCCTGTTATGCAAGTATGACTGGATCCATTTCATCATGTTGCCTTGGATTCCACTTCTCCTAAGTTTTGCAATGAGGCCATCTTTCCACACCTTGTCAAAGGCCTGCTTGAAGTCGACCCAGATCGTTAGGACCTTTTTCTTCTCCTGGAAGGCATCTTCTATTGCTTGAGACAAGTAAGTAACTTGGTCTTCTATACTGTAGCATTCTCTAAATCCAGCTTGTTCCGGCACCAGGATCTGCTCAGACTCTAAATACCATTTCAATCTGTGGTTGACTATTCGCTCCATAGTCTTCCCAACACAGCTTGTGAGACTGATTGGCCGGTAACTTGCAGCCTCGGTCTTACATTTCCCTTTCTTTAGTATGGGTATTGTGATGGCTTCTCTCCATACTTGGGGTACCGTTCCTTTCAACCAGCTGTGGTTGAATATCTCAAGCAGTTTTGTCTTTGCTGCTGAGCTCAGATTTACTAGCATTTCGTTGCTGATTTTGTCTGGGCCGGGTGACTTTTGAAACTTAAGCTTGGAAATAGCCTTCTGTAGTTCTCCTAGTGTGATGGGTTCCCTCATTGGGGTAGGAGTATCTGTCTGTCCCATGGTTGCCAGTATTTCTTTTTCTTATCTCTCTCTGATGATCTATGTTAATGGGTAAGTTGCTTTCTGAACTGTATCTTCTAGCAAACAAGTCTGCAGCTTGTTTTCCTCTGAAAAGTTTGCCACCTTCATCCAATGTGATAGTCTGCCTAGGTGAGGAACGCTCTTCATTTAGAGACTTGACTAATCTCCAAAGTTTCCTGCCGTCTTTCTCAAGGTTCAGCGATGCCGTTTTAGTTCTCCAGCTTTTCCGTTTTTCTTCTAGCTTTGTTCTCTGAAACTCTGCTACAGCCTTTTTCCATTTGTTGTGAGTTTCAAGTGAAGGCTGAGACTCTGCATCCTTTCTAGCCCTGTCCATAGCTTCCTGACGTTCTTGGAGTGTGCTGGACCAGTATGGTATGTAGTTACGCCGGCATCCTTTGGGAATGGTTTCTTTTGCAGCTTGTAGTATGCATCTGTTGAAGTCTATTACCACTTCATTAATGTCTCTGTTCTGTACCTTGAGGGTAGACAGCAGCGTGTTCACCTGATGCCTGAATAAACCCCAGTTGGCTTTTTTGTAGTTCCATCTTGTAATGGCTGGGCCTGTACTGAGAGTTGCACTCTGGACAGTAAGAAAGAATGGTCGCTTCCCCCTAGTTGGTCTCCTACTTCTCTACTAATAGATCCAGCTATATCTGGTGTGGAGAAGGCAAGATCTGGTGTTGAAGTTGTGTGCCATCCTCTGGAGTAGAAGGTAGGAGTATCTGTGGCATTATTGACTAGGATTAGGGAGTGATCATCTTGCCAAGTTTCAACCTCTTCACCTCTGTGATCCAGATGGTTATAGCCCCAGCTCTGGGAGTGGCTATTAAAGTCTCCAACTGCTATAAAGTTGGTGGCTGGTACCTGTATAGAGCTGAGACTCAGGGGTTTGTTGTTCGGACAGTAATAGTTCAGGAGTTCTATTTCCATCTTGTCTACCTTTATCTGCAACAGCTGATATTCTGCTCCATCCATGAAGGTTTTCCTTTCGTGTGCAGGAATGTTATTCCTTACAAGAGTAAGTACTCCTCCTTTCGTCTATCTTTTTCTGTCGGATCTGAAGCATTGATATCCCCCTTATTTTAAAGGTTTGATCTGCTTTCAAGTGAGTCTCTTGGATACAGCAAACACTGACTTGCTTCTCATACAAGATGTTTTCCAGCTCTGTCTTTTTGCTGTATCCAGCCTGCTTGCTGTTCACTCCCTCTGCATTCCAGTGCATCATGACAAGTGGCACTCTGGGTTTCTCTTTTTCTGTTTTGTTTTGGTCAGTAGTTCTCCTCCGCCGTCTGTTGACTCCACAAGACGGTCTAGAGGGTCCTCCAGTAGCTGAGGGTGGGCTCTGTCGAGGCTCAGAGCCCGGCACTGCACCTGCCTGGTGGAGCTCCACAGGGCGAGCACCAGAACGAGATTTATTTGACGGTGTACTCTCCATAGAAAAAAAAAAGCGAGTTGCATGATACTGTGGTTTCCGGTGCGCCTTCTGGCCCAGTATCTACTACTTTAGCACCTGTTCAACGGGAGAGTGGGCTCATCCCTAATCTGTTTATGTTCCCAGTAGTAGACTATTCGCAAGCAGCCTGGGGGTGTCACTGCTCTGCGCGGACCTTGTTTACCGAGGCGGCGTCCGAGCTCGAATGGTGAAAATATGGTTGCGTTATCTTCAAAATAGCCCTGTCTTTCCCGTGGCTTTTCTGCCATCCTGCAACTTTGAGGTAGGGAGTTCTGAGCTCCAGTCTCTTTCCCAGGCATTTTATCCTGGCCTGGCACGCAAACAGAGGACCCCACTTCTGGTTCTAAGTTAGCAGTTGGGGATAGGTGGGGTAGCACACTGTGCATTCCCCGTCATCCAGGGGGCTCTCCAACTATGCAGAGCTTGCACAATGCTGTGCTCTGGTTCGGGGCTCTCCCAAGGAATCCTCACGTCCTGCACAGAGCCACTTCCCGATACCCACCACCTGCCAACCCTCCATTGTAGAAATCTCCTGCATGCGGCCATCCAGTCAAGAGCCAGTATTAAGTCTGGTTCCCAAGTGATCCCCCCAAGCTCAGTGTGCAATGCTGGGTTCTCATCATGCTGCAACACAGGAGGGATTGTGATGCTCAGCCATCTCTCTCAATTCTGCACCGATAAGTGACACCGGGGACTTAACTGTGCCTCAGTTTGTGTGCGGTGGTCTTGATGTGAAACCCTAGCAGTTTTCTTTGGCCAAAGTAACCAGTGTGTTACTACATATAACATTTAATATAAATTAATATAAGACCATTCAACGTACGCAACAATAGGAAAGGCAATTTCATAAAGAGATACACTTTTTGAAGTCAAAAGACACATTTTCAAAGTGCATTCTGAAAAATGATTTTGATATATTTAGATTCAGAGTATCCTAAATTTATCAGAACATGGATTAATCTGAATTATTATTTAAATAATTTTTTTTTTCATATTTCATTTTGACCTTACATCCCTTGCCACTCTTTCTTTTAAGGAAAATGTGTCTGTGTCTTGTGCTCTATGATTAGTTAGAAAATAATACACAGATTTTCGGCTTTAAATATCGATGTTTTTTTTATAAATAAAAATTGTTTAATTTTTTTAACAAACACAACACCAGTTCCATCTTGACATACAATAGATGATTAACTTTTTTTGTGTTTCTCATTTCAAAGATATGAGAAAGCTTGTTTACAAAGGTAGGAAGTACTGCCCATTTATACCACATCATTTCACAAAAGTCTGGCTGGGGAACACTGCTGTGAAAATGTACATGTAAACAAATCATAAAATAATGTGCAGTAATCAAATAAATGCATACCTGTACACCAGATCCTAACATTATATGCTGTGGTATAATGAATATTTTGCTCTCCATCGTTACCTCCTGGCCATTTAGATTAATTAACAGCACTCTGAAGTTGGTCCCACCAAGGTCAAGAGCAAGGAAATCCCCTTGTTCTGTTAGATTATAAAAGAGGTCATTTGTTAATATCACTTGAATATACCTTAACTAGCCTGTAAAATGGGATGATTATGGTATGATAATCATTATTACGATCATAATCAAATGCCATGACAGGTGATATTGGAAATACATCTATCCATAACATCTGATAACGGGCTGATCACCCGTTTGCCAGTCACCTTGATTACGATAACAACAACAAACGGATTGATTTGTCGTTGCCCTAAAGGCGCCATTAGGCGTGATGGGAACAACGGCAAAGAAAATCTATTCGCTGTTGCCCTTAAGACGCCACTAGGCGTAATGGCCACTGACTGCTTTGCCGGTCGTTGGCTAAGAACGGAAGAAGAAGAAGAAGATAACATCTGATATCTAAGGATCTCTCAGTTCTATTGTTGATCCTCTCTTGGGTAATGTTCGCCTTTAGCCCCACCGATGTCCTATTGTAACTTTTCGTTTACTTTGTACATCGACTTTAAGCAAACATTCGTACGATATCCATATCGACTTTTTAATCAAGATTTAAAGCGGGGAAACGCAATGAATTTTGCATTTCTGTCGCTGCAGCATACTTGTTTGTGCCGCGTACTTCTCGTGGCTAAGGTGATGGGTTCGATTCATGGTATCATCGCGCTCCAGTCTACCCAGCTGTAAATGGATACCTGACTTTGCTCTTGAGTTAGGGAAGGAAAAGTATCGAGGAAGGGAACTGGTCTCTTGATGCTGGACCTGGTATTGTGAAGTCTCTAACACTTCATTCTCCTACGGCAGTATCTGCTATGGGACTATCTTTACCTTTATATATATATATACATTGCAATTTGCTCTTTAATAATTATAATCACAGTGTTTTATACATATATTTATATATATAATCACACTTTGATTATAATTATTAAAGAGAGTCAGAGGTTAACCAAAAAAAAAAAAGAAAAACACACACAGACAAGATAACTAGATACAGAACTGAAATAGAAGAGGAATTCGTGGAAAGACCTCGCGCGAAAGGCATCTGACAGGAGGATTTGGCAAGCGTTTGTTGAAGGCCTATGCTCCTTGGGGAGCTAACAGGTAGCTTAAAATATTTATGTATGTTTTAAAGTCAATACATGTCATTATCTTACAAACAAATTAATTATATTTATTTATTAATTTTGTAACGTTGTGATTATAATTATTTACTGTCGTGACCACCGGAGGAACATCATTTATGCTATTTGTATTTCGTACGAATGTTTCCTTACTTGTAAACTCCGATTCCAAGTACATAGTAAACGAAAAGTTACAATAGGACATCGGTGGGGCTAAAGGTGAACATTACCCTCTCTTGTGTCATGTTGGTAGACTGGTACCTACTCTCATTCAGTTGTCCTATGACACCCCATCAACTGTGCCTTCAGTCACAAAGTAGTTTATCTTACACTTCTCTAAACATGACCAATGAAAATAAACCGCCTCATCCTGACCACTGTCGCCCTCTTTCAGGAAATCTTCATTAGACCTTTCTTAGCTGCCCATCACATTTTTTACATTCTTCCACAAAACCATATCTCTATCATTTCCAGTTATACCCTGTCTATTTACAGCCCATTAATGTTTTAAAGCATTGAGGAAAGCTCTTGGTACTATGGATAGGGATTTTTTTGCACAGAATTTTCTTTATTTTCCATAACACTCTTTTTGATTGTGCCATTATATTGCATATTTCTGAGCCATACTTTCCATCTCACTACTGTACTCAGGTATTGACACTCATGTACTTATTTCAAGACCATCACATTTTCTTCAAAAGAACATTTACAGCAAACTAAATAAAAAATCGGTCTTCAAATTGTGTCAAGCAAGAATTGCTACTTACATGCCTGGACTCTGGTAGAAATGGGACAGCATGACCATTCAAATAAAAGCCGTGGACCAAGACACAAGAGAATGGCAAATCACCTTCCAGCACTGATAAAAGCCGATAAAGCAAAATAAAAAAGGGAAGGCAGGTGAAAGGAATTTCCTGCTGTCCTTCAACTCAGGTAGATTTAAAGAACTATAACGGCTAATGCCATTATCAAAAGTACAAAAGAGTAACAAGAAAACTTGATTTCTTTGAGTAATGCCTACAGTGGACTTTGGAAAAAATTCACACAGGTTAACTACTAAATATGCATAATACATCACAACCAAAACATGGCCTTGTAATGCTATCACTAGGTTTCCCCAATGTGTGTACTATCCAATGTCAGCATCATCTTCTCATCTCATTCCACTGGCACTTGTCTGATTCTTACCATCAGTTACTCACTGAGGATCTTGTTATACCATCTCAATCCTTCTATGCCGGCACCCATTTATGAAACTCTGCCACTCCTTGGTTGTTGCTTGTGTTGTTCTCCATGTTTCAGATGCCACATAAACTACAGATACCTGATAAGACAATGAGGATTATAACATTCTTTCCAAGACAGAAATAATGAGGGCAGGAAATGCAGAGGAAGAAAACAGAAAGACATCAGCCAATCAATGAATGCCCCCTATTCTCTTTTTTCATGTGTGCACTATTTCATGCATACCCATGGCCAAGATCCCTTCAGGTGTTTCTTTCCTTGGCTCTGTTTTCTGTTTGCCTCAGTCCTGAATAACAGATTTCTAAGCATAACTTTCTTTTGGATTTGCCAACTGGAGATATCTTTTCTGTTAAAAAATGTTGTTCTTTATCCAAGTGAAACACCTCTGCTGTCTGTTAATGTCTATGCATCTGTACCTCCTACATTTTCAAACAGACTTAACAGCTGGTCAGTCATAACCCCTTCTTAGACTTTTAGCCTTTCAAGACGCTCTCCACAGGCTGACATTGGGTCTATACTTTTCTCCATGACCTAGTCAAGACCCTGGGTTCCACATGGCTGGACGACATAGCTTGAACAAAATAAAAAAAAGGAAAGAAAGAAAGAAAAAATTATAAACAATATTGTAGATAAAATTAAAAGAGAGAGGTATAAATAGACTTAAGTGAGAAATGTAAACAAACTGTAAAGAGATCCTCAAATTTAAGATATTTGAGGAAAATGGCTTTACCTGTTCCATCTGGGACAGTTCGGACATATGTTGGAAAACATTTTATATTGGCCGTAGCATGCGTCTGAGGTGACAATCCCTTGTTTAAGTCTTCTGTCATCAGATCCATCACCTTCCTATATTGTTCATCTGTTAACTCTAGAGGTCTGAGGATGTTTTCCACCTGAGAAAAACAATTGAAACAATGTTTAGTTGTTTGCCTAATGGTATCCTTGGTTGTAAACAGGGCAACTAATGTGAGGTCATCCATAGGGTTATCAACCTCATCATGTAAACAAAGAAACAACTGCTGCAAGACCAAGTGGCTGCTTTGTGCAGACTTCTTACAAAGGAACCTGCTGCGGTGGTGGCACCATGCACCATAAGGAGCACAAAGGGGAAAAAAAAGAAAGAAAGTATCTAGGGGTAGATGGATGAATTTACTCAAAAGAATGCTAAATAAGATAAATTGTCAAAATTCAATGGTTAACAAGCGCTAGCGAAGACTCTCTCTGTGTGTGTGTGTGTGTGTGTGTGTGTGTGTGAGTGTGAGAGAGAGAGAGAATTTTTGCGTCAAACAGAGACACTGCTTTTCAAACTGACAAAAACATAAAACTGTCTGACATGTCAAAATTAAGTATAAAACAAAACAACATCAGTTGTTTTCAAGTCAAGTAGTGTAGGACATCCTCAGGTCGAGTACATCACAACAACTTTGCGCTATTTCCTCTCTCTCCAGGGGAACTCATTTTCTCAGAAATCACGAACATCTCTAAATCTACAACACCGCCATTGGTAAATATTATGTTTGTTTTTGTGTGCTCACTGACTTCCCTGGTATGCAAATACAGCATTGAGTATTTCAGTATAATATAAGAAAGCGTTAACCCCAAAGGTGTTATGTCTTATCTTCAAAGGTGTTAAACTGAATGGCTAGCGTTCCATTTCTTTCTTTTTTTATTTTTTTTAACTTCTAACGTCTGGTAGATAGGCGAAAAAGTTGAAATAACTTATGTCAGTTACTCTTTCTGTATTTTGGTTGCACTGAATTTTTCTTCTTCTCCCATCTCTAAAATTAAAGTAATATGTTTTCTACAGACATATCGGGTAGTTCGCATATCTTATTGTTCTCACAGAGGAGACAAGAAAACACAGAGACATGGATAGACAGACTACTACTAGTGAGACTCACGAAGAATATCAAATGGACAAACACAAAGGCAGACTGACAGCAGATAGTCATACTACAGAATATCATACGCACAGATATAGAGTTCCACTGACAGACATGAAGATTGACAGCAGACAGATATGAAGACTGACAGACAGACATGATGACTGATAGCAGACACTCACTTGGATAGAACAGAATACCAAACAGACAGACACAGAGGTTCACTGACAGACATGAAGATTGACAGCAGACAAAGGTGAAGACTGACAGCAGACAGACAGGAAGACTGACAGCAGACATGATGACTGACAGCAGACATTCACACGGATAGTGCAGAATACCAAACGGACAGACACACAGATAAACTGCCACAGACAGACACACAAACAGTACAGAATATCATATGCAGAGACACATAGGTCTCCTGACAGACATGAAGATTCACAGCAGACAGACATGAAGATTCACAGCAGACAGACAAGAAGAATGACAGCAGACAGACGTAATATCATACAGACAGACACAGGTATATTGACAGCAGACAGACAGACACAAAAATTGACACCAGATAGATACATGACAGACATAATATCAAACGGACGGACATACATAACATCAAACAGATGGACATGAAAGTTGACTGACAGCAGACAGACACACAGAGATGAACTGACACAAGACAGACATGTGCACAGACAGAATTTACCAAATGGAAGGACACAAAGGTAGATTAACAGCAGACAAATAAATGGACAGACAGAATATCAAATGGACAGACAGATATGCAGACTACCAGCAGACACACGTGCAAAGAATCATACACACAGGCAGACAGAAATAAATAAATACATACATAAAGACAGACAAGAACTTTTGACTCAAATGTCGACAGATATGGTTCTGAAACATAAAAAAGTAAGGTCACATAGCAGAAAGTGCCGCAGGTGTGTGAAATGTTAGAGACTTCACCAACACTATGTCTTAGCTTTTATGAGGTATGGTGATTAGTTCTCTTCCTCACAGCCTTTGCTTTCCTTAACTCATGAGCAGAATAAGGTACCCATTTTTACAACTGGGTAGACTGGAGCATGACGGGACCTGGTTTTTAACCTGGTACGGCTTCTCAAGAAGCAAGAGCTCTAACCGCTTTGCCACTTAGACGCTCTTCTGAAATGCGGGAAACAATACAACAAACGACAATCAAGATGTAACAGACATTCAGAAACGGGCTTCTGGGCAGAAGATGAGAATCAGAATGATATAACTGGTTCACCAATAACGTGGAGCTAATGGAAAGTTGACAAACACCAACTGAACAAGTGGGGGAAAAAAGTTGATGGTGGGCCAGGACTTAAAATGATGATATCAGTTAACAGAATCACAAGGCAGTACTTTTTCTGGAATCCCCATGTTAAAAGTGACACGATCAATCAATCAATACTCGTTAGCTCCCCAAGGAGCCTAATCCTTGAACAAACACAATCACGCCAAGTTCTCCTGTCATGTGCCATCAAAGTCTTGATATGTCTTCCTCATCATATTCACTTTGTCTCCAGTTGTCTTCTCCATTTGTTCTTTGGCATTTCTCTGCTTTTCTTACCTTGGGGACTACTTGGTAACGCTTTCAACAGGTTTCCTCAATGAGCGCCCCATCCATCGCCAGCGTCTTCTTCCGATTTCTTGTTCCACTGGTTCTTGTCATAAGTTCCACATTGGTGAACCAGTCGTACAATTTCAATGGTTCTATTCTACGCAAGCACCCAAAATGTAACACATGGCGATCAGAAAACACCAAAAACAAACAAAACACGGAGCCAGATAATCTGAGATGCACATAAAATGTGAACAGACTTCATGGAAATAGCAGACTATGAAAGACAAAGGGGCATGATATGAACTAACTGAAGAAATGTGCTCCACAGACAGACACAAAGGAAGAGACAGACTGACTGATGAACAGGCACAAAGACCACATATGCACACATATACAGACAGACGCATAGTTCTCAATTAGCTAAATCACACACGGTCTGCGGTGTTTGCATAGCCTTACCAATTTTAAATCGGTGTCCGTCATACCGTTCAAGTGTTTGTAAACGTGAGTTTTCATTTCCGTGCCTTTCCGTCTTAGCCGTGAACACAACCTTCTGTTTAACAAGACTTGGAGATGTATAACCCTGCTTCTAACAAAGCGACTGTTCTCTCACAGTTGCAAATTACCTTGACCTTTTGTTTTAAAAGACTCACAAATTTATAATATTGTCTCTAACTTGGCGATTGTTGGCTCCAGCAATCACAGTTGCAAATCGGCTGACCTTCTGGTTAAATGACTCACGCTTATAATAGTCTCTAATTCTGCGATTGGTGGCTCCAGCAATCACAGGTGCAAATCAGCTGACCTACTGTATACAAAAAAAGCAGAAGTGACTACAAAAATCAAGCACAAGTGACACGTTTATATTATGTATTTAACTATTAGAAACTCAGTGCTCCCGTATCTCAAAACGTAATAAAAAAATCACCACTGGGCATGCGCTGTATATGTAAAGTTTAATAAATAATATAAAATCTATGTGAAAAACTAACATTCAGCAATAGCTCACTACTCACTAAAACAATGGACGATCTTTGAACACCGAAACGTAAAGCTTGCAGTATGTCTACTTTTAAAATGCGTTTTTATTTACTTATATATTTTTTTATTACGAGTCAAAAACTAATATTGCACATGACTGTTTAGTTCAATTATACACTGTATAGTCTACATGATACAGAGCGCAATAATAATTATACTAAACTTTACTCAAACAATCAAAATCAAAAGGCCGAATTTTATAACTGAGTTTGTATTTTCTGAATGTACTGACTGTGGTTTAAAACTACACAATATTTGTTCTACGGCTACAGATGGCAACAGTTTGTTATTTCTACAACACACATTTGTCACGGGTTTGTTGCAAGTACGTTTCTGTTGTTTTAAACGCTAAGATTGTCTTAAATTTACGGGCATAATTAGATATTAACTTTCGACTAAAGACGACGGGAAAATAACTAAGAACACATGCGTGCTATCTTGACGTGACTTTGCGACAAACAAACAATTCGACTTGAAAGTAGAAAGTTCCGGGACCTCGTTTTGCGGTGAAATACGTCAATACAATATCTGTAATCATACTGTGCCCTTGCCTACGCAAGATGTAGATTTTTGTGTCCCCCTCGCCAATCACACAACGAGTGTTGAAGGAATGTCACGTTATAAGTACAAGATGCGAGAGTCCACTGATGCGGAAGCACCTGATGTGGTTAAGCTTTCAGTGCCGTAGTTAAAATGGGGAACACTGTGAGTACAACAGAGCTGTATGGAGATGTGCGAGATATACGTCTAAGCTAACTGAAAAGACGAAATACGTGCATTTTGCATATAATGTAAAAACTCTCTAACCTTTATATATATATATATATATATATATATATATATATATATATATATATATATATATATATATATATATATATATATATATATATATATATATATATGCTGGGATTGTTTTTAACAATCTCACTCGATTAATCCAATTCTTTAATCAAAGATTAATCGATCAATTTCGAACATTTTGAAACATTATAAAAAATGATAAATAACATTTTTTTTTCTTTTTCAAATCACTAAGGACTTTATTTTACTTGTTATAAGGCAACATCGTCCTGAAAATATAATGAAAATACTGAAAAGTTACAACCAAACAATTTATTGTTATTAACCCTACTTGCCAAATTCCATATCACAAACCTCTAACATAGAAAATGCTCTCACATTATGCAACAAACATAAACATTGCTAAAAATGTAACGATCGACTAAAATTTGTTTTAACAATTAATGGGGTTAAAAATTAAGAGATTAATCGATTAATTAATCGGTAAAGATTCCTGCCCTTTGTGTATATATATATATATATATATATATATATATATATATATATATATATATATATATATATATATATATATATATATATATATATATATACGCACACATACACATAGACACCTCTGTCTCTCTCGTATACATACACATGTTCTCGGTATTTACACACATCCAATTAGTGTCTACCACACATTCACGTGCATACCTGCTCATTAAACCACATAAGAAAAGACTAGACTAAACTGTTTGGCCCAGCATCTCGTAAAAGGCGACTATGGAGAAGTGCGTGGGGCCAGCAAACAAACAGCTTCAGAAACAGCCAGGTTAACATCAGAAAGAATACCCAATCAAAAGTTGCGTTACGTAAAATTATAAGTACGTGTGCAACACATCTTTGTCAGGGGAAGTAACAAAAAAAAAAAAGAGTTCAGTGTTACACAGAGCTAATCGTGTAATATAAAAGTGAGTTATGGACAGTTACATATTTCATATGGAAGCGAATGGCGAGTAATCACTCATTTCATATAGAAGCGAATGATGGACAATCACTAATCAAAAACGAACATTCTTGGAGGCTCCACCAATGTCGTTTTACAGAAGACTGGACAGCTAAAGAAAGAGTAATGGAGATGTCTTGGAAGAGGCCAGTACGCAAATGACGCTCGTCACTCATATTAGAACGACGCAATCTACTGTCCTTGAACATGTTTCTGAGAAGAAAACTAGAGTATAATATGACAACAGGAAAAACAGAAAAATAAAGAGATCAAGGACGACAAAGCGAGATGATAATATACGATTTCACATCGTGGCAAGGAACGAAGTCAGAAGTGATATACAGTACTGGGGACATGAAGCTATGCAGAGACACGATCATCTATGCCCGCTGGCTTGGTACTTGAAGAAGACCAGAACAATCACTGCTGGTGCACGTGAAGTGACTTAGCACACGTCTCCTTTCCTGGGGACCAACATCAGTGGCAATCCTATGCTTAATAAAAAGCGGAAAAGAATGTTCATTCATGTCCTCTTAACAAACACAATGACTCAGTTTCTATCACACACCACTAAACCCTTAAGAGTTCAATGAGTACACACACGTTATTCGATCCCCAACATACACATTCTCTCTCCCCCTCTTTCTCTCTCTAAAATACGCACTCATTCATTTTTTTCCCATCACAAAACCATTAAAACACGTTTTTAAGTACTCATAAATCCCCCTGGCAACGTATACCCAATAAGTTTTTTTCTGCAATAAAGGCTTTGCTTTGTCTTAACTTAATTTTAATTAGTAACAATTATACCAAACCACCACAAGGCTTTTTATATTTGGAAATGCGCCCTAATATAGCCATGGAACATTGTGTCTAGGTTGGACGTGGAGCGACTAGCCAACATTTCTATTTAAAAAAAAAAAAAAAACTTTACATTTTATCGAGACGTAGATGTTTGAAAACGTCGGATATGTACACCACTAAACAGTAATTAGCATGTTTTTATCGTTTGTATTTAAACTTTCAGATGACTAAAAGTTTGTGGGTAGGGAATGGTGTGTTTGTATGTAATACAAATCTTTTATTTTAAAAGAATTCAAAGTTTTGTGATATGTGCAATAACCTGCGTTTGTTTAAAAAGGAATAAAATCAACACTATATGAAATTTAATATTTAATAACACTTTGTTTTCCCCCAAAAACATCTTTTTTAAATTATGGGTGCGTATTATATACCGGGAAATACGATAACTACTGTTTATTCCAGTGACTGTGAGTACCAACATTTCCAGCATACACACAAGCAATTTGTTCCTCTAGTTCTCCCATTCAGCAAATCGCGATGAATTCGCCACTGCTCAGAACCAAGTCAGATAACACGTGCGTACAATCAGTATTTTCAAAGCTGTTACGTTCTTTCCTTAAAAATAATCCATGCGACAACACGTCAACCAGCCTGCTCCAAGTCACGCACTACCCCCTTCAACTACCGCTTCACGCACGTGAAATCAATCAGATCAGACAGATGACATTCTGAATTTTTTCCACAATAAACCCATACTGCATCTTATAGCTCGGCTTCTACAAACCTTCCGTAACATAATGTAGGGATTTGTTTCGTAGAGTCAGTCATAAGGAAACAATTTGTCGCTGATGCAATCAAATTTCTAAAATGGCCGTAACACGTGGTGGTAGAACAGGAACATTTTCTTAAAGAGACAAAGCGAGTATGATTTCTTCTGTTTTCTACTTTAAATCCCTCTGGGGTTTGAGTACTCACTCTATAACCTTTTATATATGGAGGCGAGTTCCAGTGCTTTCTTGCACACACACACCAGACCCATTATGGCGGGTGATGCATTGCCACGAGTTAGATGTTCCTCTACCAGAGAGGTGATCTAGCGAGTATGATAACAGTTAAAATAACTTTCTAGGAGATAATATTTATGGTATAATTACTGACTAACCTGTGGCACTACCCAACGTTTTCAAAAGGCAGTATGCGGCCAGGGCTGTGAAGTCGGAGTCGTGGAACCGGTGGTTTTTTTTTTTTTTTAACTGGAGTCGATATATATATATATATATATATATATATATATATATATATATATATATATATATATATATATATATATATATATATATATATATATATATATATATATACGAGGCGTGTTCAAATGAAACCCGACCGTGCTGCGCCAAGTGGACATTCGTAGGAGGAGCATGATGACGTCACATTTGACGTAATAAGCACATACGAATGTACAAGTGTGTAAGTGTTCATTCTCCTAGTATTCATTGGTTGTGCTGCAGACCGTTAAAATAATGGCCGGTGTGATTTTTTTTTTTTTTTTTTCGTACGCCCGCTAATACTCGAGGCGAAATCTCAGGTTATTATTTATGTCTAACCTGACATTGATTTTACGTGAGTATCCCTTTATTTCTTGTACAGAGACAGGTGTCCCTCGCCATTCAGGCAAATACTCGCCGATTTCGGAGGTACCCATTGCAGCTGGGTCGGCTCAGGAGCCGCCAGTCCCTGGTCGACGACACTCCTTCAAATGTCCTCGCCAGGGCTCGAGTTAATCCAGTCCAAATCCCGGTCGACGAAAAATCCTCAAATGCCGTCGCCCGGGTTTGATCCTGTATCACCCGGTCGCCAGAGCGGTGTTGTAACCACTACGCTAGCGCGGCTCCCCGGCCGGTGTGATAAGGAATCCGTCCAAGGTCGATCACCATAAGGAAGAACGCATGGGATAGAGTTTGAACCACCTGCTGCGTTACGAAGAGGAGGGTGATGCATTTCTGTTGCGCATAGTGGCAGGCGATGAGTCGTGGTGCAACCACTTTGAGCCGTGCAGCAAATCAGCGAGCATGCAATGGAAACATCCCGGATCAACAAAACCCAAAAAAATTCAAGTCACAGATTTCCGCCGGTAAGGTTATGCTGACCGCATTTTTTGACCATGAAGGGCTTCTATTGGTAGACTTTAAAGAGCCTGGCGTGAACATCAATGCCATCCGCTACAAAGACACACAGCCATCAAGAATAAACAACCCGGCATGCTTTCGCGTGGTGTGATTCTGTTGCATGACAATGCTCGTCCACATGTTGCGAACATTATGCAGGAAGCGTTAGCAAGGAAAAGGTTGGAAGTTCTGCCACACCCAGCCTACAGCCCCGATCTGTCACCATGTGACTTTCATTTGTTCGGACCCTTAAAAAAATCTCTAAAGGGACAACGATTCGACTCTGATGCAGACGTCAGGGCCTCTGTGACCAAATGGTTCAATAAGCAACCAAAGTCTTTTTTATCGGACGGCATCCACCGTCTACCCAAGCAGTGGGATGCGTGTCTGAATGCCTATGGTGACTATTTCTAAAGAACCCCAGTGAGTACTTGCTTCATAACAATTGAAGTATTTAATTCTACTACTCCTGCTGATGTACCTTACATATATTTGTTATAAAGTCACTGGGACGGGTTTCATTTGAACACACCTCATATATATATATATATATATATATATATATATATATATATATATATATATATATATATATATATATATATATATATATATATATATATATATATATATACCGTAGATCTACCTACCTGACATGTCACATTATTTATAAAAATTGAGTTTAGTGCCATTAGCACGTTAAGCATACGTCAAAAGGTTGTAGAAATGAAAATTATATTTGAAAATGCATTCCTGTCCAAGAAAATGAAACATAAAAAGATGCATCCTTTTTTGTGTCCAAGTTTAAAATTTAATTTTCTCGGATTTCATTTTTTGTGAACGTCATGTTTTCCAATGGAGTCTTTATAAAGACAGTGGCGGCGGTCAGCCTCGGGTGACAGCCAGGGGGGGGGGGGGGGGGGGGGGGGGGGGGCATAGGACACTATTCTGACAGTACTGTACTGTTTTAAAATCTACTTGAATAAATTAGTAAATAAATAAATAAAAGGTAATTAACAGGTACTCGTTGGACATAAAGGATGACACTAGACAACAGAAAAGAAAATATAAGTGATAGCCTTACCGGGAACTGAACCTAGGACCAACCAAACGGCGCCATCGCCTTGCTGTGACAGTACATCGTGAAGGGACCCACAGCCAATTTTGCTGGTGAACTACGCATTACTGGACACAAGTATTTCGGCCTTTATTTGGTCTATACTTGCTGATAGGAAAGTTATATTAGTGATTGCGTCTTTAAACTGTCTGGGTCGTCCACGGGTCCTATATATGACTTCAGCCAATAATGCACTTTCTTGGGGTGCAAAATTGGCTGAGCGTCCTTTCACGATGTACTGTCACATAAAGGCGGTGGCGCCGTTTGGTTGGTCCTAGGTTCGATTCCCGGTAAGCCTATCACTTATATTTTCTTTTCTGTTGTCTGGTGTCATCCTTTGTGTCCAACGAGTACCTGTTAATTACCTTTTATTCATTTATTTACTAATTTATTTACTGTTCACATGACTCAAGGTTTCCTCCATTATTTATTTAAAAAATACTTGCAAGCATAATATATTTTTCTGGGTGTTTTACGGAAAAGGCGGCGGTGCGGTGGGGGGCCAAACAAAGGATCCGCCCCGGGTGCTAAATACCTTAGTACGCCCCTGCATGGTTATTTTATATATATATATATATATTTATATAAGGTTATGCAATATATACTTATATATTAAACTAGTAATTTAAAGAACTAATTAAAATAAAGTTGGTAATAAAAATCAACAATTACTCTGACAGGACGGTGGATATAATTTACGAAGGATTCTTAAAATCGTATGATAATGACCACATTTTGGGAAACACTGCTCTAGAATGTAATTTTATTTGTGACCGCTTCTACGGAATTTTCACGTTGCCACTAAACGTTAGTACACCATTATCTATATGCTTATTAAAGACTTCATCTGCATGTTTATTACATGTTGTGACAGTGCAACTATCTATTTATTGCAAGCTGCTAAATTTATGTGTTACATATTTTCACGCTGCATTTATACGTTTATTACAAGCTGCCACACTGTATCGATCTGTTCAGTACAGATCTAAATCTGTTGTTGCCAGATTGCATAATTTTGTTTAGTTCATGTTGCTAAACTGTATAGCTATGTTTAGTTCAAGCTGCCACACTGTACTGTTATGTTTAGTTAAGTTGCTGCACTGTCCCGTTATGTTTATTTCAAGTTACCACACTGTACTGTTTTGTTTAGTTCAAGTTGCTACACTGTAACGTTATGTTTAGTTCACGTTGCCACACTGTAAGTTATGTTTAGTTAAATTGCCACACTGTACCGTTATGTTTAGTTCCAGTTGCCACACTGTAAACGTTATGTTAGTTCAGGTTGCCATACGGCATCTATTTTTATAGTACAAGTTAACATATAAGCACTAAATGCATCTGTTTTAGTACAAGTTACCTATCATAAGTAGGACTACACTAAACACATCTGCTATAGTAAAAGCTACCATATATATGTTGAACATCATTTACAACACTATATCTATCACTTTAACAACAGGTGCCCCAATGCAGGCCTGTCTTTCTGCTGAGAACATGCGACCACATTATCTCTGTGCAACCATTCTGATCGTCAAAGTTGCAAACAGGTTAAATATGTCTGGCGGCCACCGCTGAAAACAGGATGTGCTGAATAGCGGATCTGAAACTTTAACCACTTACTATCTATTCTGTCTTTATAATAAATTCATCCACTAAGACTGAATATATATATATATATATATATATATATATATATATATAGATATAGATAGATATATATATATATATATATAGAGAGAGAGAGAGAGAGAGAGAGAGAGAGACAGACAGACAGACAGACAGACAGACAGACAGACAGACAGACAGACAGAGAGAGACATAAAACGCTGGTACAATATCACATCACTCGGAGAGTATGCAAACGTTTGTCTTATTGACATTAGTATTTTAATTTGTTATTCCCGTGGAAGACACGTATAGTCGACATGTTTGCTCTTTCACGATCTGCAAATATAAAACTTAACAATATATCTCTGGCTAATATTGTACCTTAAACTTTACTACAGTTATATTTTCACTACACACTGGTATATTTTAGCAGTAACAGCGCATCTAGTGCTCCTACTGACATAAATGTATAACTTTTTTTGAAAACTGTAACCCCAAAATATTAAATACTTCACAAACAATTACTGTGCCTTCTAATGAAACTTCGAATGTTCGACCTACTAACACTAAAACCGGCACGACTGACGGTGATGCAACTAAGTAGTGTCTTCTTATCAGCTACATAAAAATGCAACCCGCAATATTTATGTCGCCAGCGGTCGTGCCCATTATTCCAGTGTTTCTCAACTTTTTCTTTTCTTTTTTAAACAAGCCGAAACCCCTAAAATGGGGGTAATTTTATACGGCCTGCTAAACTTCTATGACTCAGTTCTATTACCGTAACATTCTTGAAAAGAAAATTTATTTGTAAAGAAATTATATCTATGTATTTCACACACTGACACGCAAATGTCAACTGTAATTAGACGAAAAAAGAAGAGACCATTCTCACCATCTTTTTTTTCCCAAACGTCTAAAAACGTTCAGTATTGAAGGCATTGAACAAATGTTGTAAGAAACATAGGCGCGACAGATTGAAAAAAAAAAAATTATGGCAAATGTCTAAACACAATGGAAGATGAATGTAGTAGGACAAATAGTAGCCGAAAAAAAAATGTGAAACTCTTTATAAAAAAAAACTACTTTTTCATACGATATACTGTTGCTACTTCAAGAGATTACTATACTGAGACTTAAGTCTGTCTTTCTAAATCTAAATAAACAGGAAGAGAGTTTTGATTATAAAAACGTTTAAACCATTATATGAGTATGAAATTTAGCGATACAATACGAAACGAAAACAGTCATATACAACTAAATACATAAATAAGAACGACGTACGGATTGCTTTACGGTACTTCAACATTTTTATTTATTTATTCGACGACTTCCCGCGGAACCCCTGAGGATGAGTTGCGGAATCCTGGTTGAGAAACACTGCATTAATCGCATGCCACGAATGTTACGTGACCGATCAGCAGTTGCTCAAACGATCCTCTTGTTAATTACAAAGTCAGTACATCACGCCAGTTAATTAAATAACACCCCCCCCAAGTCGATCAGAAATTTTGCCGATAAAAGAGGGTGGAGTCTGTAAATGAGAAATGCTGTAACACTCGATTTTGTCACTAACTGCCTGAGCACCAAACGAACCCAGCAATTGTACTGCTTAAACGTGACTATACATGTACGTTCCACCAAAACACGAAGGAACTTTCTAGACCAAGGTGGTCGGCAACCGGTCGATCACGGCTTACCGGTAGTTCACATAAGACGCTTTTGGTAGATCTCTTGGTGACGGAGAGGAACAGAAGGAATAATTTTTAAGCTAGGGAAATTTTAGAGAAACCCCTGTCGCAGGCATTTAAATTTGTGATGTTCTAAGAACTAAATGTACTTTGTCCTTTTTCTCGAGGAAAAACCCATGAGCCAGCTTCCTAAAATTCCCTCTATTCGTGAATTTCATATGATAGGAAAGCAATCGTATCCTTGAAGTTAATTTAACTTTACATAAAATATCGCTAAAGTTGAAATTTTACGCCGCTATGCTGATGAAAATGCAAAAAACATGTCGTCCGGCAGACTCTCACTCCATCATACTCCTGGGTTGCCACCCGCTGATCTACACGTTATATAAAAGGCGAAAATCTGAGCGTTGTGTTATACTTGGTTTAATTATTCTCTGCCCGCCACCATCTCCCATTTTCTTCGGTATATCTCGTGGGTAATCGTAATGGATCTCCAACATTGTCTGTCTGTTAACTCCATAATACTACTTCTTCCTCGTTCGTCCTGAAAAGGATGTTGGTTGCGTTGTGTCCATTTACATCGGAGCTGCGATATTTGCGACTTTCGGCCGCTACATCCGACTTCAGCACGGCATTTTTTGGGACCGGGTTTTCCCTCCCTCTTCGATCCCTACTCTCTCAGCCAGACTGCAGTGATGCAGCCTGTTTCCAGGACCACCACTTGGAGGTGGAGTAGGGTCTTGGTCAGCTCTGGTTCGCTGACCCTGACGCAAGCAGTCAAGCTATGAGTCGCTGACTGCATTCATCACTTTTGCTGCGTCTTCGGTCCCAACTCCATAATACAATCCGATATGTTTTTTTTTTTTTTAACACGTCTTCAAGTTGCTGTCACATGTCGCCTTCTTCCCAATCTGCGATCCATATTTTCTCCCATTATTAAATTTCTCCCATTAGGGAGGTTAGTGTGATTCGCTTGCATAGCTGCAAGGAAGGTCCTGGGTTCGAGTCCTGTGTAAGCCACTCACGTCTGTTATTTTTCTGTTGTCTACTTCTTTATCTCTTACGAGTGCCTGAAAACATACCTTTATGTTTGTCTAATATTTATTTTCTCCCATTATGGTTTTCAGCAGGGATACATATATCTCTTTATATGTGGAAAATATTTTGGAATAAGTTTTATATCTTTTATTATGTCTCTTTCCTTCAACAGTTTTTCCATGACTGCTTCACTTCCGTTCCCTTGAGGTACGCACCATTATTCATGTACCTCAATCCTTTGTTCCAACTGCTTCTTCACTGCCCATTATCTTGGTGTATTATCTATCCCATTCTACAACAGCGGCTAACTCTCATTCTTAATGTGTTTGATATTTGTTTGTGAACGTGTGCTATGTTGATAAGTGTTATTTTCACCATTCCCGTTCTTCATTTTAGTTTTGATCCACGTCTGCCATCCTCTGTTGCTGTGTGTTGTGGGTTTCACTTGCTCCTGTATTTCTCAATTTTCACGCTGAATTTTCATTTGTTTTATTAATTATCACGGTGTTTGGTTTTCTTAATATTAATGCCCAATCCCTTTCACACGACTTCAGTTGTTGTTTATTTGTTCCACTTGCAATTCTTATTCAGCGTACAGTACTGTGCCCCATGTAGTTCCCGGGGGGCCTTTATGAGACAAAGTAAGAATAGGACTCTGCTCCCTCAAGCGTTCGTCATAGGCGGCGACTAATATGAGGTTGCGCATGGGGTCTGACAACCTCACTCATCACGTAAAATAAACTACTATAGAAACCACCGATACAACAGCATATGTATGCTTTGTGCAGGCTTCTTGCAAAGGAGGGGGGGGGGGGGGGGAGGGGTGTGGTGGGCGGGGGGTGAGAGGGGGGTGAGGGTGGGGGGGGGAAGCTGTAGTTGTGGCTCCATGCTCCAAATGGAGCGAAAAGGAAAATTATGAATAACAATAATGTACAATCTGCATCATAACTGCAGAAATGGAGGGGCGGCTCTCCCAGTGCCTTGAGTTGAGATGCGCATAAGCTATAAGAGGTCAAGAAATGTTGTCAATACTCTTCGCTAGGCGGGGAGGCGCAACATATTGTTTGCCGCGAGCGCATAAATGTATGTTACAGCTCTAATCAGCTTATCGAAGATTTATTTTCCTCTGATGTTTCGCGCTGGTATCTCTTCTATCTGTTTCGAAGATCCTTTTTTAAAAACTATGTCGATGTTACTAAGCATGTTTTACATATACAAAACTTAAAGGCTAATGCTTCCTCAGGTACGTCTTAACAGGCGACCAATGACGTGCAAGGGGGGCTAACAACCTCATCATGAAAAAAACTAGTTGATACAGAAATAACCACTGCAAGAGCGAGCACATGGATACTTAGTTACAGGCTTCCTGTGGGCCACTGTACTGATGATGGCTGATCTATGCTTTATAGACAGCAAAATGAGAAAATGATGATGAAAGAATGGACAGGAAATCAATTCCTCCGTGTCCAATTAAAAATGTGTAAACAACTTCAAATTCAGACGCACTAAAAAAAAAAAAAAAAAAAAACTACCATAACCATCACGGAGAAAGGCTAATGCAAAAGCTAAGATAGTGTTCTTCACAGATCACCTATTAGTTATAACTACCTTTAGGTATCATGAGAACAATTAATTAGCTCTACAGAAACACTCGGGGAAACCAGCGAAAAATTCAAACAAGTGAAGGTACACTGGATTCATGCACACTGCAAGATATATAGAAATGAGAAGGCAGCCATTTTGCCAAAGAGTAAGGAAGTACAATTCAAACTGAGGAGAAGACAACATATGAAGAAATAAAAGCAATAGTAGAAAACAGCTTCAGGGAAAAGCGGCATTGGAACTCCCATAGTTAGATATAACAGAAGCAATTCCTTACCAAATACAGATCAGGCAATAATTTTCAGACCTCAGAACCCTTCACCGCAGACAAATATCGTTTGTTCAACAAATTCAGAAGTCGAGCAGACAGATGTGTTCATGTGGTGACGGACAAACGGTAGAACATGTCCTCCATGACTGTCGGCTCCACCAAAAGATCAGACTGACAACATGACCTTCACCAAACCCTTGATCTAGAAATTGGCGATGAGAGATGCCTGAAACGGACTTTCAACCTTATAAGAGAAACAGATGTGGTTACTTGAGAGCGAACTTCGACAAAGATGACATCCTTGTTTTAACTAAACGATGTGTCGTGAATCTGCAAAGCTGTAAATACAGCGCCCCCCCCCCCCCCCAATTAATAAAATTCATCAATAACGTGCACACGCATATAAGATAATACTATTTGCCCTTTTTTTTCCTCTAACCAGCGGCACTCGAGCTTTCCAGCTCTTTTGGCCAAATGACATGTCATTGCGAGGCTGGGGGGTCAGTGGACTTTCCTTCCAACCCGGTCAGGAGCTTCGCTCCTTTCCATCCACACGGGATTTATGTGCAGGAGCCGTTCAGGTTATTCAGTCAAATTTCCGGTCGTAAACATTCCTTCAAACGCTGACGCCCGGGTTTGAACCATGAAAACCTGGTCGCCAGTACAACGCCGTAGCCATTACACCAGCGCGGCTCCCCGTGTTTGCCCTTAAACGCCACTCTATAAAAGCTGTCCAGCTTTACACAACTCGTTCAGCCAAGCCTATCCCTCAAATCTACCTTTAATTTACACCTTCCATCAAGAAGCACTGAGGAACGTGCGGGATTTTTGTTTGGCTGATGCAATCTCAAAACCTGGCCCGGATCCAAACCAGCCTAGCTGCTTTACACAGCAACAAAGTAAGGATACGACAAGGTCAAATGCAACAAGAACAGCACGACGGTGGCGGACAGTGTCAATCGATGTCATCAAAGTGCGCCCGTCTATGAAAAAAAAAAAAAAGTCCAACGCAGCGATTGGTCCAGCTGGCACATACATAATGAATGAGGCCACCGATCGGCGGGATGAGTTTTTTTGTTTGTTTTTTTTTTTAAACTCAGCCCGCCGATATTAATGGAGGCGCATGGGAACAGAACTGAGCCAGCGCTGCGCAGAAGGGCTGATGATGAAATACCGCTATCAATACATAAACAAACACCTGCATGAGGCAATGCTGAGCTCAAAGTGCGAGTTTCATGTAAGAACTTGGTTCTACATCAGCACTACGATTCTTTCAGGTTTTTAGCGCCAACAATGTCCCTCCAGTACTTTCTTATTCACAACATTCTTCACAAACAAACAAAGGTAATAATAAACTTTCTATCTCTGTGACTTCATCATCATTATTTCTGTGTTTTCTTTTCTCCTCATGGAGCCACCAGAAAAACTTGTCTCATTGCAGGAAGCCTGCACCAAAAAGCATTCATGGGCTCATGCAGCAGTGGTTTGTTGCAATTCGTTTTAATGATGAGGCTGTAAACATTATGCACGACATATCAGTAGCCTCTGACGACATTCTGAGGAGGAGGTAGTTCTATTTTTTCTCACCATGGAAACCTGAAAACCACGAGGGGCACATTCGTGATTTGTAATACTGTATTAAATTTCTGTATATAACACCTGCATGTCCCGCAAGGGAAGGAAATAGCAGTAACACGGTGATCTGTCGTAAAGGGCGACTAAGGTGGGTCGTTTACGCCCATCCTGTAGAAATTTTAAAACCACAAAAACTTCAACAAACAATACGGACAAATCAACTAAAACCAAGGCAGAAGACCCTCTGACAAAGAGACGTATGATGCAACACAGATATTCTATTACTTTTCATGCCGTCTGAACACGCAATCTTAGTATTGTGTATCTCAGGTTATCCTTCCTACTCCTTCCTCGCGTCTCCGCGGTATTATTTACTGGGATTTACCAGAGTGCCAGTTGCGAGTTTCATTTACGGCTCGTATCATTGTTAAAAAATGCATTAAGATTATTTCAGACTATATTCTGCGTACAATAGTCCATGACGAAGAAACTGTGGTCGTAATGTGGGTCATTTCTTTGTCCTAGTAAAACTTACACCTATTTTAGTTCACCATCTTCTTCTTTCAGCTCTCCTCCCCAAGCAGCATACTCCATCAACTAACTCATGCCGTCTTCCTGTCCCGTGCCATCAGCACAAGGTCTGTCCATGTCCTCGTCATCCCTTTATGTCTGTCTCTAGTTCTCTTTTCCATATACTATTTGGTCTTCCTCTACCTCTCTTACCCTGGGTACCTGACTCTGCTCTTGTGTTAGGGAAGGCTGAGGCAGCGCGGAAGGGAACTCTGGTCACCCCATCTCGAATCTGGACCTAGTGTAATAAAGTCTGTAACACTTCACTCTCCTAAAGCAGTATCTACTATGGGACTATCTTTCCCTGTTTTATCATAGAGCAATGGGTTTGGTTTGGTTTTTTTAAGGACTATCTCCATTGCACACGGACAACGCCATCAGTGCTCCTATCTCCTCCCTTAGATCACACAAGGAGGATCTCAGCGCAGTGCATGAACTCCGTAGCACCGGCGAGAATCCCAATGTGTGTATATAATGTATAGGAATCACACATTGATTGGGTAGCGGTCAAAGAGGGTATAGGAAGTTAAGAGTTTGGACGGGGAAGAGAAGAACCGACAAGGCGTGTTTTGGCCGTAACGAGTTTTGGTATAGCAGCGTGTGAAGGCTGGTGGCCAAAGTATAGTGACAAGGAGAATTTTTGAGAAATTTACGTGTCTTGGAAGTAGAAGTTTGATAATCAACAAGTTCGTGAGAGATTCACGTGAGGAACCTTTATAGCAAGAATTGAGTAAATTTGTTAGAAGTGAGCACAATCTTGAAGACCAGAACTATTGTCTAAGTGCAGCGAACTAGTTTTTAAGCAAGAAGTCCGAACTCCTATCACTGCATTCTACGGTGTATTTTTTATTGAGTGTAACTGTACTTTTTCTCTTGTTGAGGTGATCACTGGCCCAAGACAGTATACATGTTGTTAGGTGTGTAGTGCGAGCGGATGATGAACTGAGTGTGGGTGCGAATGAAGGCGCGAATGTGTTTAGGCTCGTATATATGTAGACCCTGCAACCCATACACTCACATGCAGTAGTCAAGGATGCTTGGACACTGCAGGCACGTTTCAAAACATTTATTGACAAGAACACACATGGTATCAACAGGAACAGTCAGTGTAAACAAGGTCATGATGACCGGAAATCGATAGGTATACATTAGGCATTCAGCAAGCTGGTAAACATTTGAATATTCGTGCATGGTCAATACAATGTTCTTCAATAAGGACATTTCGTGGCGTCGCCCTGGGATTACTGACTAAACGCGTCAGATACCTTAATCACTTTGACACATAGGTGCAACTTGGCATTCCCCGCCAATTGCACATTATCAGGCTGTAGTATAATAGCCGAAAACACAGGCCTCGTTCTGACGTCGGCTGTGTACTTCTGATAAGCAGGTTACCATCAACCCTGCAGTAATGCTTATTGTAGACATAAATATGCCGCCAATCTGCGGCTCCCACAATATATCTTCGTCACTGGATTTCTGGATGGTATGAAGACTAATAGTCTTGGATGGCTACCTTGAGCACAACATATAAGTTCTGAAATGGAGGACCGGTGAGCTGCAGTTCACAGACTAGGCAATCTTCTAACATGTTCTGCTACCGAAAGCATAGTAATGGAAAAAGTCGGTATTACCTGTCACCGAATCCACAGAACAATATAAGAAACTCTGCTGTCATTCCAACGCACAGAGATTCACTGGGGAAAACTGCATCGCAGTCACTTCGAAGATTCTCCCCGAAAAACACAATGGACTCTCGTCCCTTCAGAAACCAGGACACTTCCCGGCTTGCCGGAAGTCTAACTCAACTCCCGCTTAAAAAAACCTGCCCATGGGCATACGCCCGAACTGTCTACCTTTGACCCTAAAGGTCAAACACAATGAATGAATAAACAAGGGAAGACAACCCCTAATCAACCTGACATCGCAGGTAAAGACACAATTATTCTTATGATAAAAACATAAGCAAATAACTTGACAGATGACTCCGTCAAAAATGACAGCAACATATTACTACCACCCCCCTGTAAAAAAAAAATGAAATTTTTTTTTTTTAAATATGTCCATGAGCAAGATTGCACAAGTATCACTTATGTGCTCATGAAAAAAATGAACCTAATATCAGGTACAATAGACGCATAAACAAAGCGTCTGAAGAGGATACAAATCATCTCCCAACATAGGAGAAAATATCTCCTTTAAGCCAAACAAACTAAGGGGGTACCATTAAAGAAACCTAAGTTGCTGGCAATACCAAACATATATCAATCATTACTAAATACTATAATTATAGCAATATACAAATGTCATGAATTACAATGCTATATTAGCAACATATCACTGATGGATGGACAAAATGAAATTTGTTAAATTATCTAAACATCATCCAAATACATTTGTATTACAACATATTAGGATATTAAGGACAGACAAAAGTCTGAAAGTGTATCAGGAAAAACTAGGACACAAGATTTAACTGGAATCATGTGGGCATCTGGACAATATGTCTGCCATCACATTATCCGAACCACGGATAGCTCGCACCGTGAAATGGAAAGGCTGAAGAGCAATAGCATAACGAGTAGATCTCGAGCTCTTCAAATCCTTACTTTGCATAGCCGTAAGAGCTTTTTGGTCGGTTTCCATAAAGAAATGCGCGCCCAGAAGGAACCTTTGTAGCTTAAGAATGGACCAAACCATAGCCAACAATTCACGGTCTAAAACCGAGTAATTCCTTTCTGCCGCATTTAGCTTCCTAGAAATATACATTACAGGATGCAGAGTTCCTGAATATTCCTGCATTAGCGCCGCTCCAATCCCAGTGGAAGAGGCATCACTACGAAGAACAAAAGTCTTATCAATCGTTGGTAGTCTTAAGATAGGATGAGATGAGAACAAATTCTTAACCTGATCCAATGAAGATTGGCATTCCTGGGACCAACGCACCATATTAGGAGAACCTTTTTTCAATAACGATGAAAGTGGTGCCATAATGGAGGACAGATTCTCGATGAATCTTCCATAGAATTGTATCAATCCCAAGAGACTACGCACTTGCTTTTTTGTCTTTGGAACCGAGATATTTAATATCTTCGAAATGTTTTGGTCCTCTGTCTTCAACAGACCATGACCAACTCGATGACCTAGGAAGGAAATTTCACTAAACCCAACAAAAGCTTTAGAGGGTTTTGCAGTCAAACTATGCTCACGTAGAGTAGATAGCAATTCCTTTAGACACAAATAGTGTTCTTCCCAAGTATCGCTGAAAAGACAGATGTCGTCTAAATATGCGATGACATCTGCACGATCTGATAGAATTCGTCGCATCATGCGCACGAAAGTCGCTGGGGCGTTCATAAGCCCGAAAGGCATAAAATTCCATTGAAACAGACCCCTAGGTGTCGAAAAAGCAGTGAGAGGTTTGGCGTGTTCCGTCAGTGGGATTTGCCAATAACCTTTCGACAAGTCTAGTTTAGTAAAGAATTTAGCTTTAGAAAGTCTAATAAGTAGATCATCTAATAATGGCATAGGTTCAGCATCGAACTTCGTAACTTGATTTAATTTGCGATAGTCAACGCAAAGACGTATGTTATTGTCTTTCTTTCGAACAATAACTATCGACGAAGAATAAGCTGAAGTGGATGGTTCAATTATTTGCAGTTGAATCATTTCATCCAATTCTTTCTCGACTTGTGCTTGAAAATGAATAGGTATTGGGTATGGTCTTACTCTGATCGGATTACGATCAGTAAGTATGATGTCATGTTCTATGACATCTGTGTGTCCAGGAATGTCGGTAAGGACATCCTGATATGATTGTAGCGTAGAGGATACTTGACGTTGCTCCTCAAAAGACAAGTTCGAAGAGATTGTAACGTCCCTCCACGATTCCGTTGAATTCAGTGGAATCGCAGGAAGAGGTAAGTTAACGTCAGAAAAAATAGTTTCCTCATCCTGTATAACGGACAGGGATGAGATGTGACCATGTTGGACTGGAGAGTCGTCCGTCGCCTGGAAAATAGGCTGCAAATAGTCTGGACGTTCAATAAACTCTGTTAGCATATTTATATGGAAGGTTTTATGCTTTCCATCCACATCGACGATGTAGTCGACATCAGAAATTTTGGAGACTATAGTGTATGGACCTTTCCATGAAATGAGAAGTCTATTCTCTCTTGAGGGAAGTAAGACATACGCTTTGTCTCCAGGACAAAGTTGACGTAGGCGTCTTTTCTTGTTAGCAAATCGCCTAGCTTTTTCTTTCGCAAATTCGGAAGATGAAGTTGCTAACCTGCACGATTCGATAATCTTTTCTCTAAGAGAAATTACATATTCATATGACGATTGTGTATCATCGTCAATATTATCAGAAGTTATCAAATCGTGTAACAAGGACATCGGACCACGCGGTTGCGCACCAAAGACAAGTTCGAAAGGAGAAAACCCTGTATGCTCGTTGGGAACTTCTCTATAGGCAAAGAGGACTGCAGGTAAAACCCTGTCCCAATCCTCCGGATGATCCTCCGTTATCTTGCCAAGTAAGTTCTTTAGTGTCCTGTTAAGACGTTCTACCAATCCATTGGACATTGGATGATAAATACTACTGAGAGACCTTTTAATGTCTAGCGTAGCCATTACCTGAGACATAACGTCCGAAATTAACTGAGTGCCGTGGTCCGACAGTATTTCTCCGGGGAATCCCAGACGAGAAAATATGAGCCAAAGAGCATCAGCGATATCGACAGTTGATATGCTCTTCAGAGGAATAGCCTCTGGCCAACGTGTGCACATGTCCACGCAAGTGAGGATAAATTGGTGTCCTCTGGCTGACTTAATTTTGAACGGACCAATGATGTCTACAGCCATTTTCTGAAACGGCCGAATCGGAATATCTGCAGCCTGAATAGGAGCAGCATGTCTCGGACCTCTAGACTTGACCTCTTGACAAATTTTGCAAGATCGGCAATAAATTCGTATGTCTTTATTAACAAATGGCCAAAAGAAAGACGCAAGGACTCTAGTTTTAGTTCTGGAAAAACCCATATGTCCAGCACACTGAGAATCGTGTGCATGCTGAAGAATTAAGGCTCTCATACACTTAGGCACAAGAATTTGCGAGTGCATAGACTTGTCCGAGTGTTGTACCATCCGTACCAATATACCATTCTTCATAGTAATATACGATTTGTGATTCGTATTTTGATTGGGATCCCCTTTCTTTGCAAGAAGGAAGAATTTCTTCAAAGAAGGATCCTCTTCTTTACGTTTAACAAACGAGTCATGGGAAATCACCAAGTGCTCGTCTTGGCTATCAACTTCATTACTATTATCCGATGAAGTTGGGGGATTAAGAGCTTGAGCTCTTGTCACCACTGCATTGACCGTTTGAATGTTTTTTCCCTCCCAACTAGAAATTTGTTGCGGGGTGCATTCCTTAACCCCATGAATACGACCGATTATAAGATCCGCAATAGGATTAGGAAGAAGACATGCATGGACATCTCCTGTGAAGAAGGGAGTGTCAATCCTAATAATAGCAGTAGGATAACTTTCCATAGTACCACCAAATGTAACACATTTGATTGTTTTTCCAGTGGCACAGCAAGGATCTATCAGAGATTCCCTAACCCCGACGGTAGTACATCCCGAATCGAAAAGTAGAGACTAGCCTATCATTTATTAGACCTTTATGTAAAATGAGAGATCCTCTCCCATCATGCGCAACTGTAGCAGGTAGAGCAGGAAGAGGGTGACCACAACTTAGAGTAGATACAGTCGATGAGTCGAACAATGTTAAGCATTGGGGGCATTCAGTTGCTCTCCCAAAATCGAAAGCACAACCAGTGATAGCCCTAGAGTTACCACTATCATTTACTGTATTACAGGCTCCATCAAACTCTTGTTGTGCAGAGTTTGCCTGTTGGAAAGGTCTTTTTTTTGTTAAACCTAGGTCTGCCTCGATTATCATTTCCCCTGTAATTATTTCGACTATCATTTCCCCTGTAATTGTTATCATATTGCCTATTGTAATCATCATTCCGGTTTGAATCCCGGTTTCTAAATTCACCATCGTCATAATCTTGACGTCGAGAATGGTTATCTCGAAAGCTCGAATGGTTATTATTACGATAACCCTTGCGAAAGTGTCTAAGATTATTACCATTAAAATTACGAGAACTACCATCTTGTCTCCAATTCATAGACGAAGAACCATCATGTGTTGGATTACTCCGCTTCTGAGTGTAATTCTGATTACTTCCCCTATTCCAGTTTTGTTGAGCACCCTGAAATTTTTTTTTTGAAATTAGGGCCATATGGTGTTGCTGAAGCAGCTGGCAACCCTTCTTTCACTTTAGAATTGCTAACTGTAGCATGGGGATGCGCGGTGGCATACTGACAACAGTATTCCTCCATATCTTTTAAGTTTTTAGGCTTACGCTCATGAAGGAATGCAAGAAAAGAATCATTAACAGATGACAAAACCTTATCTCGCAATAATAAGTCCATTAGACCTTCATATGTTTTCTCAGTCTGAGACAACTCAACCCATCGTGTAAATGTACGACGTATTTTTGTAACAAAATCAGAGAAATCTACTCCATTTTCTGGCAACATTGTCCTAAAACGAAGACGATAGTCTTCTTCTTTTAGTTGGTATTTTTTTAGCAATGCTGCTCTGACAACATCATAATTAGTCCTGTCATGTTCGTCTATTGTCATAAGAGTAGTCACTGTGTCACCTGTAAAAAATTCCATCAGTTGTTCAACATATTTTTCCTTTTTTATGTTATGCGTATCGCATAAAAATTGGAATCTATCTAGATAATCTGCTACGTCATCCTTTAAAGGATTGAAATGAGGCAATTTAATCCTATTAACAAACTCCTTTGTCGTACTCGAAGTTGTTTGCTGAGCACCCGTACTCGCCAATTTCAATTTCTCTAACTCCAAAGTTGCGAGTCTTTCATCAAGTTCCATCTTCTGTTTTCTTTCCTCATGTTCCATTTTTCTAATTTCAGCCTCAGCTTGAAGTTTTCTCTCCTCTGCAGCAGCTTGAAGTTTTCTCTCCTCTGCAGCAGCTTGAAGTTTTCTCTCCTCTGCAGCAGCTTGAAGTTTTCTCTCCTCTGCAGCAGCTTGAGCTTGAATTTTTTTTTCTCCTCTGCAGCAGCTTGAAGTTTTTTGTCTTCCATTTCCATCTGGAATTTTCTTTCATCAGCCTGAGCTTTTCTCTCCTCAGCAGCAGCTTGAGCTTTTCTCTCCTCAGCAGCAGCTTGAGCTTTTCTCTCCTCAGCAGCAGCTTCTCTTTGATACCTTTTCTCTTCAAGTTCTAATCTTCTATTCTCAGCATCTAGCTTCTTTAGTTCAGCATCTGCTCTCCTTTGTTCAGCTTCTGCTTTCAATTTAATTTCCTCTTTTTGTTTCTTTTCTTCTGACTTTAATGCAGTGGCGAATAGAGCAGATGAATATTCTTCCAATTCTTTACCAGACTTACCAAGAGTCAACCCTTGCTGGATGAAGAAATCCAATGTAGACATTCTGTCTAATGAGATCAGTAACCTGAAAAATTCAACAATTACCTTATCCCACTTCAATGGGAGACAAGTCTGAAATGCTAGACTTGTATACTCACTTCACTTTATTTCACTCTCTTAGTCTTAGACAAAGACCTTGTATGGTCCTCTTGTTTATAATGTAACAAAAAATCACTTGAGTACCTGTGGAAAATAATTCCTTTATATCCCACTCACTATGGGCACAAGTCTTTTTTTTTTTTATAAAGAACTTGAATATGTATTTCACCTTGTCTCAATCTTTGTGGATAACAAGTCTTTTATCAAAGAACTTGTATAAATATCTTAGATAATAATATTTTATTAACAATCTCTATATGAAGAGTGTACCTTATCAATAACAATAATAATACATGACCAAGTATATGTATGTAGACTGTGTATGACAATAATGTAAAACAATCATAAATACAAAAACAAAGATACAGAACAATGGCCGAAAACGTTCGCGGAAGTCAAATAAACAATACAGCAAAAAGTAAAGAAAATGTTACCCAAATGCGTAATGATGACCGCGAAAAATAAACAAGACAAATGGCAACACTGTTATAAACGAAAAGGTGTAAAGAAATAAACGGAAGGAATGAGAGAAGAACAGATACAAACAAAATTAATCGAAAATCAAAGAACAGAAAAATAACGAAAACAACACTAACTGATGTCGTCACAGCTAAAAAAAAAAAAATAGCAACAAAAGTCGCTAGCAAATTTCAATTAAGAAAATTGCAATCCCTACAGAACGCTTACAGTAACCCTCGATTAAGTGGCATATTTACCGTAAGACCCACCAACCGAAAACCCGCAAAAGAACACAAGAAAAATACACAAAAATAGTACAATTAACATAAATAGCAATCAATTCAATGTGTTGCAAAATAAAGCTTAGTCACACATGATATTAAAGTAACTAACTTGCTCCTTGCGAACACAGAAACAAAATGTCAAGCGCGCACTGAATGTCAAATCCACTGTAGCATAAAGTGGTATTCACGAACAAAAGTTACTATGACCTTCTCGACTTAGGACTTGCACATTGAATGTTTACAATTTCCACGTACTGTTTACAAACACTTGACCTCGAACAATGTAGCTTGAATGCTCGGGCGTAGAAAAGTCTGTTGTTGACTGAAACGTGTAAACGACCAGCGGTACCGTTTACAAAAAGGGACTCGACTTGCAGTTGTGGTCCACGTAGCAAATGCCTAGATGTTAACTTCAGTACTTGTCCTGTTGTGGTTTAAGTAGCATTATAACATAAATGCTCGCACTGTTTATCTGGGTCAACAGTTGATGACCTATTTCTGTCCTGTGTAGACAAAACTTGAAAGCATAGAGTATGTGTGTTATTCTCAGTTGTCCACTTTGTTCCTCATGACATGTAGCACATGTAGAAATGTAAATTTCTGGACAACACTGGAGGCATAATAAATGTAGCATAAGTCCACGGAAATGTTAATTTCTCGCTCTGTCCAGCTTAAACCCACAAATGTAAGGTGTACTTGTCCTTCTCACGAAAATAGCCCCATGAAATGTAAATTTCTGGACCACATTAATGTCATCAATAATGTTAATTGCTCGCTCTGTCCACAAGAAATGTATCAGAAGAGCCCACGTAACTGGTCCACCAAAAATGTAACTGTACTTTTTCTCTTGTTGAGGTGATCACTGGCCCAAGACAGTATACATGTTGTTAGGTGTGTAGTGCGAGCGGATGATGACCTGAGTGTGGGTGCGAATGAAGGCGCGAATGTGTTTAGGCTCGTATATATGTAGACCCTGCAACCCATACACTCACATGCAGTAGTCAAGGATGCTTGGACACTGCAGGCACGTTTCAAAACATTTATTGACAAGAACACACATGGTATCAACAGGAACAGTCAGTGTAAACAAGGTCATGATGACCGGAAATCGATAGGTATACATTAGGCATTCAGCAAGCTGGTAAACATTTGAATATTCGTGCATGGTCAATACAATGTTCTTCAATAAGGACATTTCGTGGCGTCGCCCTGGGATTACTGACTAAACGCGTCAGATACCTTAATCACTTTGACACATAGGTGCAACTTGGCATTCCCCGCCAATTGCACATTATCAGGCTGTAGTATAATAGCCGAAAACACAGGCCTCGTTCTGACGTCGGCTGTGTACTTCTGATAAGCAGGTTACCATCAACCCTGCAGTAATGCTTATTGTAGACATAAATATGCCGCCAATCTGCGGCTCCCACAATATATCTTCGTCACTGGATTTCTGGATGGTATGAAGACTAATAGTCTTGGATGGCTACCTTGAGCACAACATATAAGTTCTGAAATGGAGGACCGGTGAGCTGCAGTTCACAGACTAGGCAATCTTCTAACATGTTCTGCTACCGAAAGCATAGTAATGGAAAAAGTCGGTATTACCTGTCACCGAATCCACAGAACAATATAAGAAACTCTGCTGTCATTCCAACGCACAGAGATTCACTGGGGAAAACTGCATCGCAGTCACTTCGAAGATTCTCCCCGAAAAACACAATGGACTCTCGTCCCTTCAGAAACCAGGACACTTCCCGGCTTGCCGGAAGTCTAACTCAACTCCCGCTTAAAAAAACCTGCCCATGGGCATACGCCCGAACTGTCTACCTTTGACCCTAAAGGTCAAACACAATGAATGAATAAACAAGGGAAGACAACCCCTAATCAACCTGACATCGCAGGTAAAGACACAATTATTCTTATGATAAAAACATAAGCAAATAACTTGACAGATGACTCCGTCAAAAATGACAGCAACATTGAGTTCATGATTTTCACACCCGTAACCATCGAACGAGAGTACAGGTCACCAGTTTTTGGACGAGGTGTGTGCTGGTTCTTTTCATCTAGTAAGAATACTTTTGAGACCGCTAGTTATAGCAGGATGCTATATATGGACTTAACTACTGTATTTGATCAAGTTGACTTATCCCATAAGAACAGTTACCGTGTTTCTACGTCTAGTGAATGTCTACCTGTTTGTACAAGCCAATTCTTGTAACTGAACCAATTGAAGAACTGTAACAAGCAGATAATAAACGTTTTGTGTTGCTCGTGAAATTACAGCCTTGAATTAGTTGTATTCCTAACCAAGTACACATGTTTTTATGCCTACGAGGAGGTGTGACCGTACATTTAATTAGAACAAGAGAGAATCATATCATCGACCATCGCCCAGAAGCCGTTACCTTAGAACCTGTGGCTGAGTGATGTCGTGAAATGACGTCTGTTTCACATCACGAATTTTAATAACTCTGGCCCTACGGCGAGCCATACATTGTAAAAAGATATGATACACCGACCAATGAAAACGCTTTCTTGGTCCTGTGTTTACAACTGCTGGGAAAATAAAGATGGCAAGACCCTATTTGTGTAACATGATTAACTTCGGAATTTTACTACAGCAGTATGGAAGAAGTACCACTTGGCAGAGGTTATCAAAACAATATTAGGGATGTTACTCTACCCGTAAGTAGTAATACTTTTAATAATACTATTATAGGACGGATGAAATCTTAGGTTAAATGCATTCGAAGCTTCAGGTTGGCCTAAGTTTAGCTGTTTAAACTATGCATAACAGAAAATGCAAGTAGTAACCAACAAGATTATTATATAGTTATATAAAGCATTGATGCCATCACAAGAACAGCTATGCTATGGACCCCTGAAGGAAAACGAAAGAGAGGCCGACCAAAAACAACTTGGCGGAGGACTGTGGAGGCTGAGATGCAAAGAATGAACCAGAGTTGGGGGCACTGTACGAAGGATGGCCGCCGACCGAGCAAAGTGGAATCAATTTGTTGTTGCCCTACAAGACGCCACCAGGCGTAATGGCCACTGACTGCTTTGACGGTCGGCGGCTAAGAATCAAAGAAGAAGAAGAAATAAAGCATAATACCAAGTATAATTTAAGCTTTGAATGACTAAAATCGCATCAGGAATAACGAAGATAATTTAAAAAAGTAGTTTTCCTACATTATACAAAAGGCCAAACGGTACCCATCTTTTCGGATAGTTCTTACATTCCTCGAGGATTCCATCTCGTACGTTCGAGGTCAGACTATAAATAGACTTCCTAACAAACTCCGGTCAGTCACGATTTGAAAAAACACTGAGAGCGGGGAAAGCAGAGCATAAGTTAATGCCAGCGTTTGCCTTCTGCACTTGTTAGCAGACCTTAATCAACCATTGAGAGCTAGTCTGTGTGTGCCTGAGGGTAAGAACGAATCTATTTATATATATAAATGTATATAATTGTGTGTAATTATACTGATTAATCCAACTGAGCGATACGACGTGTATTAGATGTGTTAGGAATGGATAGTGTGTACTGATGAAACTTACAGACTCATGTGTAATTCGATAGGCAAAGCCCGCCTTCGGAAATATTAATATATTGAGAAAGATGGTCAATTGTGTCTGTAAGTTGGGAAAGGTATTTAAAGAAGTATTTCTTGAATAGAAGGACACACCTACCAGGAACATAAAGAAGGATGAAAGGGATTGATTCACAGCATCGTTTGACATATTACTTAATTGTTTTACCCACAACCAAATTATTGTATGGAGGCGAATCATGGGAAAATACTTATAATTAAGAAGGTAGAAGTAAATTGTGATCACTTTGAATTAAAATGATTGTTGATACTATACTATACCTTGTGCATCTGCTAGCACGCTTATCTGAAACTGTCTATCGTCCCCATCTGTGTCATAAGAGGGATATGGATAGACAAATACAGGGATTGCGTTTGAATTCATTGCAGGTTTAATCCTTTAACCTAAAGTCTACAAATAAGAAGAGGCTTCTCTTACAAAAGTTGCAACGAATGCAGTGCCAGTCGGTGATAGCAGGCCAGTCATAACGTTTGTAGCTACTGGAACGATTTCATCTGAATATGATATCCAGCATCTAAGGGAGCCATCTGCAGTGACTCAGATAAGTTGCTTAAGGCAACTGTGCAGCTTATCCATACTCACCAAAGACATATACGCATCCAGTTTGTGATGACCATAATAGTATAGAGTTTCTATAAACTTATAATAATAATAATTCTTCAAGTGAATGATCAAGCAAGCTAATTTTGTCTACAAGATGATAGACATTTTGACCCAAGTGAAAAACCTTTGTTGAACTGTTTTTGTTTTTTATTTACTGTTGTAAAATATTTGAGTTTAAAACTTTTCAAACAGAAAAGAGTAACTGTTTAATTAAATTGTAAATATTCACCAGCAGACTTTCTTAAATTCTTTAAGTTGAATTACAGTTCTTGTTGGTGAATTTAGTTATATAATTACCCCCAGCAGAGTCAATAACAATATTAAATACCATAATCACAGAGGCGGATCAGGAGAGGTAGCAGTTAGGGACTCAGAGTACTACATCACCATCTTCTCTGGGAACTTACATAGCTTGACCCTACCTCTGTGTCTATACACCCTTACTCTCTTCAGAAAAGGGGGTATTACTGATAAGACCAGACTCTTATCTGGCACTATCCTGGTATCTTATGATACACCTTTATGTCCAGGATATCTTCTTAATTTTAATAACATTTGAACCTCTCGCGACAAGTGAGTAAACCACCATATCTCGTGCCTACCAACTTTCCCTTCGAATATACCATCTCGAGCGTTAGCTTGTACCACGAAGAGACCTATTTGCAGTAAAGAGCAGAAGTAAACAATAGAGAACTTTTAAAGTGAACACCAACTAATACCAGAGATGGCACTGTCACAATGCAAAGATAAATAAAATCGCCTTTTAACCTTGTCACTAATAATCATAAATGTCGTCTGCTGTATGAAGCCAGTTTTCAGTTGTCACGTAACTGAGCATCTCCGCTTCTCGTCGGAACATTCTCGCGTTACGCTTCATTATGTCTTCAATGAGCATAAGCCTTTACCAAGCGTATGCCAAGTCCTCCTGTCACGTGCCATCATCTCAAGGTCCTCCCATGACTTCCTCATCACTTTTATGCTTGTCCCAAAGTTCTCGTTTGCGTGTGTGTGTATTTTTTTTGTTTTTGGTCTACCTCTGTTGCGCCTGAGCTTGTGTAAAAATCGGATTCGAGGAGTCGATACTTTAGTCCAGAGTCAGTCACAAGCACTCCGACTCCTCTCGTTTTTTTTAAATTCCCGAATGCGGAGGGACGAAACAAATCAGGATATTTCTTGAGAAATCGGAACTACATTAAACCCCATCAGGGACCCAAAGATGCAGCAATAGAGAATGCAGTCAGCGACCCATAGCTTGACTGCTTGCATCAGGATCAGCGAACCAGAGCTGGTCAAGATCCTACTCAACCTCCACGTGGTGGTCCTGGAAACAGATTGCATCACTGCAGTCTGGCTGAGCGAGTAGGGATCGCAGTGGGAAGGCAAACCCGGTCCCAAAAAATGCCGTGCAGAAGTCGGATGTGTCGACCGAAAGGTGCAGATATCACAGCTTAGGGAGCCGCGCTAGCGTAGTGGTTACAACACCGCTCTGGCGACCGGGTGATACAGGATCAAACCCGGGCGACGGCATTTGAGGATTTTTCGTCGACCGGGATTTGGACTGGATTAACTCGAGACCTGGCGAGGACATTTGAAGGAGTGTCGTCGACCAGGGACTGGCGGCTCCTGAGCCGACCCAGCTGCAATGGGTACCTCCGAAATCGGCGAGTATTTGCCTGAATGGCGAGGGACACCTGTCTCTGTACAAGAAATAAAGGGATACTCACGTAAAATCAATGTCAGGTTAGACATAAAATAATAACCTGAGATTTCGCCTCGAGTATTAGCGGGCGAACGCAAAAAAAAAAAAAAAAAATCACAGCTTAGGCGTAAACAGACACAACGCAACCACCGTCCTTTTCAGGACGAACGAGGAAGAAGAAGAAGAAGAAACCCCATCATCTTCTAATTTTGTAGTTCTGCAGCTATTAAGAACATTGTAATTTTCAGCGTTATTTAACAAATGATAACTGTTAAAGCTACATAAATTTATTTTTTATTTGCCTTGCAAACATTATTATATATTTGCATAATATACATACAGTATTAATTATTACAAGTATATATCGCCAAAATTCATGTATGTAAAAAAATTATTTTAAAACAAAATGGCATGTGGGTTGCACTATGGGTACTTTATTTTTTTTAGTCAGTATGCACATATAAATGATTTGTTGCTTTTGTTGTTATTGTTTAACTAGGGCTGCTGAGCTCTTCGCTATCCAGCAGTCAATACCAAGTTGAATAGTCCATGGTATTATCTACACTGTAGATCTAGGCTTTTCTGACATTCCGAAACGTGTTGAGTTGAAGTCATGAGCTCCAGTTTCTCTAGCTTGGCTTGCATTTAAAGGATCATCACGTCTTGTCCAAAGTTAGGAGGAAGAAGCATGTGGCATACTGTGCATTCCCCGCCATCCCAGGGGGCTCTCCAAATATGCATAGCTAAAATACTGTGCTCTGGTTCTGGGCTCTCCCAAGGAATCGTCATGTCCTACACAGAGCCACTTCTCAGCTATCCCTGCCTATCATGGGATCCATAGTGAGATCCTCCTGCATACAGGCAACCAGGTAAAAGCCAGAGTTCCGTCTGGGGTTCAAGGGACTCCTCCAAGCTTAATGTGCAATGCTGGGTTCTCAACAAGATTCACCACAGGGGGAGTCCGTTGAAGTGTGTGGATGATTTCAAAAGTCAATGAAGGTGTAATAGGCTTCACAGACAGAGGTTCACATCCAAATCTACATACTATAAGCGCTGTGCATAGCCAGTGGTCATATAAGGATGACCACATATGCTTCCATGCATATATCAATGATATGATCTTATGTGGTGCGATTAATATTTAATGGTGTAAGAGTTGGAGTCGTTCTTATAAAAAATTATGGGAGTTGGAATCGAATAAATCTTCATGATAAAAAAGGTAAAGATAGTCCCATAGTTGATACTGCCTTAGGAGAGTGACGTGTTAGAGACTTTACTACTCGAGGTCCAGCTTCGAGAAATGGGGTGACCAGAGTTCCCTTTCTCGCTGCCTCTGCCTTCCCTATCTCAAGAGCAGAGTCATCTGTATAGACTGGAGCACGACGCTACCGTGTTTCGAAATCCGGCACCTTTGCCGCGAGAGGCCAGCGCTCTAATTACTATGCCAGTCGGACACTCGTCTCTATAATAGCGTGCCCAAAAGTAGAGCGGGGGAGGGGGAGGAGAAAGGGGGAACATTAATCACTGCAGAGCTGTAGAAGCCAAACCACTTGAAGTAACAATAACAGAAGCAACGTACATTTGAAGAAAAACTACTTCAAACGTTGGGTTTGCAAAATACTGCCAAAACTTTCAAGTACACGCGAACACAAGTTGATAAAAGGCGCGCGCTCTAAAAAATACAGCACAGTCTACACAACAGTCAGACATTCCACACAGTCGGTCCAGGACCTCAAATTGCCAGATTTCATTCTGGGCTTGCAAACAAGGAATGTAAATACCAGACTGTACTGTTCATTTCAGCAACTAATGATAAATGGTAACTGTTGAATACATGCACCCTGAAGAGTAATGCATATATAGGTAGGTCCTGATTTACGCCGGGGTTACTTTCCACTTCTTCAGATTTCCATAAATGATATTCCCTCAACTGGGAATCGAACGTGGTACCTCTAGAACTCGAGGCGGACGCCAAACCTCTTAGCCACTACGACCCCTAATGTTCTTTGACATGACGTAGTGGGGCGGCGTTAAAAGGATGGGCCTGATGGAGGCTCGACCAGTTGTTTAGGTTCTCGGGCCTTAGAAAAAGAACTGCAGCAGTGACGTCTAGTGAGTCTTTCTCTTTCTCTCTTTTAACATACTGTAGTAGAGCTAACCGCTCTTTGGATGGAAGAGCTGAGTCCCTTAGTCTGGGTCATTCTCACATAGTTTCACAGCCTGTTTGTATTTGTGCCAAAAGCTAACTGAAGTGTCTTTTTTGTGAACGAACGAACTTTATTTTCAAAGGGTTAAGAATTGGGCGCGCAGGCGTACTTTAACCATTAATTTTAAAGGCATGCAAAATTATAAAGGTAATGTGGGACCCAACGGCGCAACAATAGAGAATGCAGTCAGCGACCCATATCTTGACTGCTTGCGTCAGGGTCAGCGAACCAGAGCTGACCAAGACCCTACTCCACCTCCACGCAGTGGTCCTGGAAACAGGCTGCATCACTGCAGTCTGGCTGACTGAGTAGGGATCGAAGAGGGAAGGCTAACCCGGTCCCAAAAAAATGCCGTGCTGAAGTCGGATGAGTCGGCCGAAAGGCGCAAATATCGCAGCTTCGCTGTAAACGGGCACAACGCAACCAACGAGGAAGAAGAAGAAGATAAAGATAATGTAACAGCAAACATTTATAGTCCTGACACACTCAAACGGTCAACATTTATCTGCATTTTTACATGTATTGTCAATCATCAATATGAAAAATATATAAACACATTCTCGCTCATTCGTATGGAAAGAATTATTTTTTTTAAATTACATTTATTTACACTTCTGTAGCAGGAAAAAAAGGGGGGGGGGGGGCGCGCAGAATTTTCCAGCAGTCAAAAGAAAAAAAAAACATAAGAAAAGTGTACATCTGCTCATTCTCAAGGTCCTAACTGGCACAATCTCCTGCTCTTTCTCTTCAGAATCCTGTTTAGCCAGTTAAGTAGCCAACTCCTCCAAGTTTTTGGCTTGCTTTTTTTCAAATGTCCTTTTTATATTTGTTTTTCCATTACTATTTTAAAAGGGCTTTAATGTGAAACGGCGTATAATGAAACTTTGTAAAGCGGTGCCTACGTGCATATTTTAAGGGAAGCGGAGTAATTCCAGTGCGCAATATGTACGCTGCGACACCGCCATGCACCTGAGTTATTCTGTCATGTACAACCTCACCATCCTACCTAGCAGAAGACTATCTTTAGCCTTACTTCCAATCTCTTATATCCATTATCTCGGCGGTAGGTAACACAGGAGCTGCGGGGTTCTACCTTAGAAACACTGAGATCTCCAACGAGCTACCTTGATAAAATCATGCTAGCAGATCAGAGTTAGGTGGAAAGTCAGTTTTAACTGTAAATAAACAGTTTTAAAATGTCTCTCATTATTTTTCTTGCCTCTTACATGTGATCCTGTGGATACCCCGCTTTTAAATGCTGGTTTGTAAATGTTCAAACTTTCCCTATTTTAAAAGTTCTGTTCTCCCCCCCTTGTCAGTTTTAAGATCTACCAAATCATTCTTGAGATCTACCAGGAGATCGTGATAGACCGGTTGCCGACCCATGCTCTATGTTATTTATTTTAAAATAGTTATTATGAGGGAAGATGTCAATCCGCCCTGTCGGCGAACTAGATGATCAGTCGGGGCAACAACGTTAATTACACAAACATATAACAAACTTGCCAAATGGCTGCCAGATAAGGTTCTCCTTTGTGGCATCTATTAACGTATACAAATTAAATATTTCAATATTCTTGCCTGTAGGCCGCCGCTGCATCTGGTCCTGCTTCAGGAACCTTGCAAACAGAGTTTTTCACATGCTCGTGCAGCAGGAGTTTTCACAGCAGCTTGTTTTAACTGACAAGACTGTCAGCCACATAAACTACCTCCACATTTGTCGCCTCTTAAGATATGCCTGTGGGGGCAGTAGCCGCATTTTTTTGGGGGTTTCAGATCGTATATAGGTGATGTTAACTTTAATTTCGTGTAACTGTTTGCTCTGTTCTACTATTTATTCCCATAGGTCAAATTGCAACTTATAGCACATGGCTATTGTGATATGACCTTGTATGTAAACAAACCTTGAGGCGAGGGAGAATCTCACATGCTAGTAATATAATAGAAAGCGGCGTATAGGCTGTATGTAATATGTATGTCTGTGTGTCCGTCCAATCATCATTTCTTCTTACGAAATAGGGGAGGGGGGGGGGGTCCACAACTGCAGCTTCCCCCCCCCCATAGGAAGGGGGGAATTTATGTAGTCATCAAAGCACATGCACTAGCAGCAGTGGTTTCTGTTGCAATTTATTTTATATGATAAGGATGCCAGCTCTATGCACAACATCATATTAGTTGCCTTTTACGACATGCCTGCAGCCCTATTCTTTTCGTTGTCTTATCAGAGGCGTCAGGAAACTTCATCGGGAAGTGTGCGCATGCGTACGTACGTGTGTTCAACTTCCACCCCTGGTCCCTTGCCAAGAAATGAAAAGTCACTCCGGTCATATTATCGACCACAAAACTGGCTGGCGAGTTGCCCAACAATGTCGCTTATGACGTCAAAGACATTCAGCTGAAAGGGTTTCAGCTCTGTTGCTTTTCCGGACCGGCATATTTTATGCTGGGGCGGCTGGGAGACAGCCTCCACACCCGTCCATAGGTTTACCTAAACCGACCCGAAATAGCACACACTGGACCTCATTTAACCCCGATCCATAATGATCAAAATAATGTCTGATTCTACCCACCTCCACTATATATATATATATTCTACCATATCCATATTACAACACGTGGCATTTTACCATTAACTTCAATAAGTACAATTTTAAGATGAGCTTTAGATAATCCATCAGGTAGCTTACTTGTTAATGCTAAGTAAACAGCTAAATAAGGCACGATTAAAAACAAGATATTGATACGTTGTTATCATTACGTGCATTGCACCCACTTCCTACTTCCTTGCCACTTTTCACAAACAGGAAACACTAGCAGAAGCTAACATCACGCACACATTTTCTCCAACCCCCCGCCCAATTTACTTTTTTCCAAAATATAGACTACGTGCGAGCTCGACTGCGTCATACCAAGCAAAGGGCAATATCAACAAAAGATCGTTCTATTTTTAGACGGACTTCTGAAGTCATAGATAAATGTGTTTCAGTAAGCCGCTGAAAATGTAAACGGCCTTATTACAGCTAAGAGTGCGTCTGTGTGTGTGTGAGGAGGGGAAAAAGAGGATAAAGAGCTGTTAAGAGTTTAGGGTGTGACACTCGCTGGTGATCTCAAATGTAGACGTCAAGTCAACTGTAAATATATTGCCAAAATTGCATTACGTATATCCTCAAGCCATGGAAGGGGCTCCCAGATTTCCATTTCATGTACAGAAATAACTTGACACATATTCTCACATTCGGGAATGGCTTTCAGTCTCGTCTGTGCTTTTTAATTTTTTTCCCCTAAGCAACCGTTAAATTTAAGCAATGAATTTATTTATACAACTAAATACAAACAAGGCTTCTACTCGTAGGCCTACCTCTAAATACACGCATTGCAACAACTCATACCAATAAACGCATCCACTCGTACCTCTAAATACACGCAATGCAACAACTCATACCAGTAAACGCATGCAACGCATCCACTCGTACCTCTAAATACACGCAATGCTACAACTTATACCAGTAAACGCATGTAATGCATCTACCCATATCACTAAATACACGCAATGCATCTACGCACACCAGAAAATACACGCAATGCATGTGCACACATAATTAAATACATGTACATGCAATGCATTTTAAAATATACACCGAAAACACCTACGTATACCAGTTAACACTAACATGCAATGCATCTACTCATATCAGTAAATATACGGAATGCATCTACTACTTCCAGCAAATACACGCAATGCATCTACGCACACCAGTAAATACATGCAATACATCTACCCATACCACTAAATAAACGGAATGCATCTACGCATACCGTACACGTGGGCTCGTAACTTCATCGTGAGATATAAACTGATACAGAAACCACAGCCGCAAGAAAGAACATGGGTGTGTTGGTGCAGACTTCCTGCAATGTGGTTACCATGTTCTTTCCACGTCTTACTCATCGTTATCTTCTGTCCCCAGTTCTCGTCTCTATGTGTTTCTATGTATACCTCTGCCTCTCTTGCCCTGGGGGTTCCAGAACAAACACTGCTTTGTAATGCTATCCACATTTTTCCTCAATGTGTGTCCTATCCATCGCCAGCGTCTTCTTCTCATCTCTTGTTCCACTGGCACTTGTCTAGTTCTTGTCATCAGTTCCACATTTGGTTACCTTGCCAGACCAATTTCATCCTTCTATTCTACTCAAGCCCCATGTATGAATGTAACTTTTTTTTTTTTTTTTTTTTTTTTTTTTGCTGTTCTCCATGTTTAAGAGCAACACAATAGGGCTGATTTGAGTTGAAGATTCTTATTTTTGGGTTGGACTTGATTTTTCTTAACCTCCATCTATTTCCCAATGCAATGAAATCTCCTCTTGCTTTTTGTATTCTTATTTGGGACCTCAAGATGCAGCAATAGTGAATGCAGTCAGCGACTCATAGCTGTACTGCCTGTGTCAGGACCAGCGAACCAGAGCTGGTCAAGACCGCACTCCACCTCCATGTGGTGGTCCTGGAAACAGTCTGCAGCAGTGCAGTCTGGCTGAGCGAGTGCGGATCGAAATGGGAAGGCAAACCCGGTCCCTAAAAAATGCCGTGCTGAAGTCGGATGTGTTGACCGAAAGGTGCAGATATCACAGCTTAGGCGCAAACAGACACAACGCAACCACCGTCCTTTTCAGGGCGAACGAGGAAGAAGAAGAAGAAGTATTCTTATTTGATATCACTGCCTGTCCCTCCAACTTTGTCTATATTGCTGCCAAGTTATGTGTATGATTCCATATCTTGTAGAGATGTTTCTTTAAGTTCAGCCTTGCTATCGTTTCTTGAATCTATTCTCATTATCTTTGCCATTTCTCTGTGTATTTTCTGACACTCCTGCTGTGACTTCTCATTGAGTATTTTCATTTTGTCTAGTACTTGATTATGGTTAACAGACAGAAGAGCCAAGACATCGGCAAAATCTAGATCATCAAGCTGTTTAGTCAGTTTCCACTGGATTCAATTTCTATTGTGTGTCGTCGATTTTTCCATAACCCAAATCTACTGCTGGTAAAAACATAAATGGAGACAAGGGGCATCCCTGTCTCACTCCAGCTCTTATCTCAAAAGGTTCTGTAAGTCTTTTCATAAGTTTTCTTTATTAAGTTAATGATCCTCAGGCGAACTTTATAATGATTCATTAATTTCCAAAGTGATTTCCTGTCTTTACTGTCAAATGTCTTTTCAGAGTCCATAAATCCAATGTAAAGAGGTGAGTTGCATTCAAGACTTTGTTGCAATATTATTCTAAATGTGGCTATCTGATCTGTACAAGATCTGTTTTGCTTAAAACCTGCTTGTTCATCTCTCCGCTGTCTGTCTATGGACTCTTTTAATCTCTCAAGGATGATACTGTGTAATATTTTTCCTGGCACTGATAGTAACATTATTCCTCTGTAATTTGTGCACTCTTGCAAATCTCCCTTCTTAGGCAGCTCCGTCTAACTTTACACATAATACATGTAATTAAAAATATTTAAAAAATGTGCATATAATACTTATAAAAGTTGACATAATTTAACGGTAAAAACGTATTATAGTGCTTCAAATGGTTATTAAAGGCAATTGACACAGGAGTTTAAGGAGGAATCATTTCACTCAACGGCACTAAAGCGTTCTTTACTTGTAGCTATTGGTTACTAAGCATTTAAGAGCAGGTTTTCTACGGCTTCTTTGATCTGATCTTTAGCATAGATTTTTATACAGAAAAAAAAAACTGCAAAGGTAGTCACACATCACATACTGCCGCAAGGGAGTGACGTGCTGGAGACGTCACCTGTAATAGGTCACAACTTTATGAGGTGCGGTGGACCTGTTCTCTTCCTCGCTGCATTTGCTTTCCCTAACTCAAAAGCAGAGTCTAGTACTCATTTAAAGCTGAGTAGACCGGAACGTGAAGCTACGTGGTTTCGAACCCGGTAACTAAGCCTCAAGAGGCACGCGCTCCAACCACTCTGATACTCGACCAACCACTCTGATAATCGACACTCTATGTAGAAAAAACATTTAAAACTAAAGCTGATTTTTTAAAAAGTTGTTAAACAACGACGCCCATGCCACACTTCACGTTCCACAAATTGTAAGCGTACTGCCAGCTGGAATCTGTATTTGTAACTTTTTATTATCAATTTTACAACAGTCCCCTTCTTTAGTTAGGAATAATGCACCTTCGCAGCAACGTAGACAAAGATGGAGAAACTATACTACATTTATTTATTAATTGCTAAGATATAGATGTACGTAAGAGTGGGCATCTTGCAGGTTTTTGTTCTCCATGTTCCAACGCCACACAACAGAAATGACTTGACATATGAGTTCTTCTTCTTCGTACACTCTCAGACGTCGTCCACTTGAATGTTCTCAAAGAAAGCAGTAGTCAGTTTGAGGCTATTTGAATCCCCGTAAAGCTTTTCCACGAAAGGAGCTGGCGTCGGCCATATGCACTTTCTCTGTACCACATATAAGGGGCAACTTTGAAGCATATATTCAGCAGTAATTTTATCAGTGCCACAGTTACACTGAACGGTAGTTCCTATCTTTAACTTGTTGAATAGATGGTATCTCAATCTGTTGTGGCCAGTGCGGAGTCTGAAGATTACCACTTGTTCTCTTCTGTGGAGCTGGTAGTAAGCATCATTCTGTGTGTGCCCTGGATGTTCTACATTCCATTTGTTTGTTACATATGAGTTGACGATTCTGATTATTGTGTTGGACTTGATTTCAATATAACAACAACAACGACCAAAACACTACAGACTTTCATAAATGGGTGCTTATTTATAATAGGGTTGAAGTTTTATGACATAATCACAAGAACTAGACAAGCGACATGTTCATAGCAATGCAATGAAGCCCTTGTTCTGGAATCCCCATCATAAGAGAGTTAGAGGGACGCCAAAGAGACGAGACATGGAGACAAGACATGACAGGGATAATCAGACATGGAGACAAGACATGACAGGGATAATCAGACATGGATATGTACGGGACAGGAAGACTTAGCATAAGTTTATTGAAGGACTATGTTTCTTGGAGCTGAAAAGCGATAATGTATGATGACATCTTGTAGTGAGATTGACTAAAGCAACATAAAGTCATTACAATATGAGTCTAATGTGACGTCAGATTGGTCTCGCCAATCCAGGGATTAGGCAAGGCAGCTCTGTCTAACTTTATATGTATTACGTGTAATTAAAAATACTAAAAAATACGTGCAGGCTACCTGTCTTATGAAAGTTGACGTAATTTAACGGCATGTGAGTGTGTTTGTTTGTTTACACACATATACAGGGTCATTATAGAGTCCGTGTGCAGTTTCAATTATTCATAACTTCTGTTCTTAAAGGTGATATCATCAATCTGTAAAAAGTGCCAGGCAGGCAATTTAATCAAGTTTTGTATATAATGTGAGTAATCCATTTACTTCAACCAACTTCGTATTAGGATAACTAATGTGATTAAAGGCATTACTCAAAAGTAACTGCACAACGTGTTTATAAAACGTCAAAATTGAGTCTTACTTTGTATACTTAATGATGATGGACATGTTGAAACTTCATAATTTCAATGGTAAATGTATGCTAAACTTTAATAAATTCTGTCACTAACACCTTTTACATATTGATTTTAGCACATACAGAACAAGAAATATGAGTATTTGAAACTGCACATGAACTTTATATTGACTGTGTGTGTGTGTGCGTGCGTGTGTGTATACATTATATATATATATATATATATATATATATATATATATATATATATATCTATATATATATATATATATATCTATATATATATATATATATATATATATATATATATATCTTTTTTCTTCGATCCTTAACCACCGACCGTCAAAGCAGTCAGTGGCCATCACGCCTAGTGGCGTCTTGTAGGGCAACAACAAATTGATTCCACTTTGCACGGTCGGTGGCCATCCTTCGTACAGTGCCCCAACTCTGGTTTATTCTTTGCATCTCATATATATATATATATATATATATATATATATATATATATATATATATATATATATATATATATATATATATATATATATATACACACTGTATATCTATATATATATCTACACACTGTATATCTATATATATATATCTACACACACACACACACACACACACACACACGTGATATCTTTCCAGCAGCATCTGCTGTTCTAGATGTAGTTCTAGACGAGGTGTTCACATCCCACGTGTCTCAAAAGATGAAACTGAACGAAACGAGTTCTGAAATGAGTTTGCGCCCTAGAAAACACATCCCTCTTGATGTGCAAATCAATACGACAGACACCACTAGTTACGAGTAACTGGCCCAGCTCAAATGATGTAACAGCGAATCCTAATACCTATATTAATGGGTCAGCTTGCAGTAATGAGTCAACATATCCTAGTTGTGCAAATACACAACCTTTATTGACAATTGTAACGAGATCAATTTAAGCGAGATAACATTTCAGAACTGACACAAATATGATGGGTTCTGTTTTAAACGATTTTAACGCTAAAGTATGACGCAATTAAAAGGTTCCAATATACGTGTAGTTGCCAGGGGTCTATGAAGATCCAAACAAAGAATCTGACTACTATATCTTCTGGACTGTCGTACAAGGCGACTAAAATGAGGTTCCGCACAGGACTGGCAACCTCATGTATAACATATTGCCACAGATACCACTGCTGCAAGAGCATGTGAATGTTTGGTGCAGGTTTCCTGTAAGGGGACCAGCTCCAATGGTGGCTCTATGCTCCCTAAGGTGCACAAAGGGTAAAGATGATGAATATAAGTGATGTTAAAATTATGTAGCAACTATGCATAAAGCAATAAGTTAAGGCCCATAAGTAAGATAAGACAAAGCGGCTGACACTGAAGGGATGCTAATGCCCTGTAGTATGAAACCTGAGGAAACAAAGCTAAAATAAGTACTGTATGTAATACATTCATATGAAACCTTGGAAACAATTCTAAAAATGTAGCCTAACTGTAGGTTATACATTCACTACAAACAACCTAGTAATAACAGGCCAAAACATAAACACACAACAACAAAAACTTACAGGCCAGATCACAAAAGAAATAAGGGAACAACTTCGATAACACGGTTACATTCGTAAACAAATTAGGCAAACCCGTTTAAAAAAAATAAATAAATAAATAAGGTGACGTAAGGTGACAGAGACACAAAGTATCACAAGCAGTAACATTTCTAGAATCTGTTACACTTGCCCTCACCGGCAAACAAGGAACATGAACTCTAAATAAATGTTACACGGACACATGAAAATATGTCTCAACGAAAAGCAATCAGATAAACAAAATGATAAATAGTGTAAATAAATGTTACACGGACACATGAAAATATGTCTCAACGAAAAGTAATCAGATAGCCTAAACAAAATAATTAAAATGTGTTAGTTTGGTGGGTTTTTTTTTTTAAATGCTGGAAGTACATATCTGTTGGGGGAGGAGAAGAAAGAATAATGTAAGATAACACGTAACTCAAAAGTCGTGCTGTAGAGCAAGCAGGTACCACCACATGGGTTATTGTTTCTTAACATTCTGAGAAATATTTCACAAGACCTGAAGGTCACGTGACATACTCACCGTTCTTTCACCACTCAGTCGTCGTCGCCGGTGTCTGTATTTGGCTCCAGTCCTAGGAGCCGGTGGCTGAACGTCTGCAACAACAGTGGCTTTGTTGGTTGGTGGCATTTTCGTGTTATTAGAATGGCACTATAGCACAGAAAAATAACCCGTTTGTAGTGTTCGACTCAAAACTGTGTGTGTGTTTTTTCTTTCTTCTTAGTCTATTAAAATCCCCACATGCGCAATACTCTTACATCATCCCGATAGCTTTCCTTCAGCAATTTCTATAGTTAGCAACAAACAACCTGTTACTCTACAGATAAAACATTAAGTATACAGTTTCTGGTACCAGTATTCACAAATATCAGTGTCAAAAATTAAGCTAATCAGATGACCGCCTGTTTTGTTAAGCCTTCCGAAGGAAACATAAATGAACGCGTACACAGGTCTGTCTGATCGTAGGCTGGCAATAATATTATACAGGCTGCTTAATGAGTCACTCAATGAACCGAAACTTTAACCTAAAACACGGATATGTGATCAGTCACACGAAACTTAAAGCACACCCTCCTCTATAAAAATTGTTATAATACAGCGATATAAACGAGATATTGCCAGTAGCTAGACATAATATATGGGACATTAACTGTTGAAACAAGCACACAGATAAAACAGCGCATTAGAATACAGCATATCGTTAATTAACCAAGAAGTCTGACACGAACGGCTAGAGTATAAAAATAGCACACACACCTGACCTCAATGGAATGTGTTTTGGTTGGAAATGTCGGAGAAGAAAAATTTGGGAAACGAACAAGTTACTGGCAGCGTTGGCTGCCTACAGTGTATGCCTCGATCGGACTGGAATATCCACAGATCAATGATGGTGGGAGTGGAAGCGTGCCAGTGGTTGTATTGATTAGTGGGCGCCACAGTGTGGTTGACAGGGTGAGCTCTATAGGCAGTCAGCTTGCTTTGTGAGAAAGGAAAACGTGGTATGCGGATTTCAAATAACTATTTTATGTCTTCTTCTTTGATCCTTAGCCGTCGACCGTCAAAGCAGTCAGTGGCCATTACGCCTGGTGGCGTCTTGTAGGGCAACAACAAATTGATTCCACTTTGCTCGGTCGGCGGCCATCCTTCGTACAGTGCCCCAACTCTGGTTCATTCTTTGCATCTCAGCCTCCACAGTCCTCCGCCAAGTTGTTTTTGGTCGGCCTCGCTCTCGTTTTCCTTCAGGGGTCCATAGCATAGCTGTTCTTGTGATGGCATCGGGCTCTCTTCTGAGGACATGGCCAACCCAGCTCCAGCGTCTGCCAGCTATGATGGTGTGCATGTCCTCTTGCTTGCTCCGAGTAAGCAGATCTTGGTTGGTGATGGTATTCGGCCAAAAGATTCGGAGAATTTTTCTTAGGCATGTTGTGTGAAAAGAGGACAATTTAGGGCGCAGTCAGCTTGCTTTGTGAGAAAGGAAAACGGAGTATGCGGATTTCAACTAACTATTTTATGTAAATAGGACTATATATTCATTCATAACCCTCTGCTCCTCAATGAGCATAGACCTTCAACAAACACATGCTAAGTCCTCCTGTCACGTGTCATCATCATCAAGTTCTTTCCACACTCTACTCATCAGTTTCACCTCTGTTTCCAGTTCTCTTCTCCATGCGCTTTGTTGACATTTTTTGTGGTTTAACATTTTTTAGAGGATGAGGTTACCAGCCCCATGCCCAACCCTCCTTAGTCGCTTTCTACGACATGCCAGGTAGGGAACAGTGTTACTATTCTTTGCTTAATTCTTTTGCTCAGAATTCTAAATGGGAGCACAATTGAGACAGGTGTCCGCGGATTTGGGATGGGCAACGTTTAAGGACTTAACAAAATGGAATCGGACTAAAATAGTAGTAGTAGTGAATGCGCAAAACGGGTATTATTCTGCAGGTGGGGGCGTGACTTTTATATAGCAAAAAACTCGATCGATTTCTGCAGGTGGAGCGCCTGCAGGTGGAGCGCTGTAGCGGCGAGTGACTTTTTATATAAGGAAAACGTGGCGGTGCGCTGTGGTGGGGCGTGACCTTTTATATAGGAAAATACTCCGATGACTTTTATATAGAGATATATTTAGATAACAAGAAGACGATATATTTAGATAACAGGAAGACTTTTAGACGATATATTTAGATAACAGTTAGACGATATATATTTAGACATACAATAACTAGACATACAGGACAACAGTTAGACGCTATACATATATATTTTTACAACAGTTATACGAACAGTTAGACGATATATTTAGACGATATATAGGTAACAAAAAATGAATTTTAGTTAATATAGTTTATTTGTCAAATAATAGCGAGCTAAAGCACAAGTCTCAGCCGTTTGGTAGGTTTCTTCTTCGTCTTCGGTGGTAGATTGGTGACATCGGCCAGGTGGGTGTCTGTACAAAGGTTAGGAAACCAACTCAGTTCTGGTGATACTGGACAGCTAGAGTTCATGTATTCGTCAAATGTGTTACTGGCGGAGTTAGTAGGTTTCTTCTGTTTCTTCGGTGGTGGATTAGAGACATCGGCCAGGTGGTTGTCTGTGGTGGTTGTACAAGGGTTAGGAAACCAACTCGCTTCTGCGGAAATCGGTTGGTAACAGCTGGACTTGATGTAGTCGTCAAACGTGTTAGTGGTACAAGTAGTTGGATAGGTATCCGTGCGTGGTGACTGTAATCGGTCGAATTCGGCGAGGATTTCACTCTGTAACGTCACCAAATGTTCAAACTCGGATCGAGTTAACGTAATGCCGGTTTTGGTAGGAAACTTGAGGTAGGATTCACCAAAATATTTTCGCACGTGCAGTAAAGGTTGGCCTCGGTAAACACATACAGATGCGGCCTTCAGACCACTAGCCAAAGGTTTAAGCATTTCATCACAGCTCTTGATGTAGACCCAGTTGGTGGGAGCAGTCATCTTGAACGAGGTGTAAGTATCTGTCGTTATCACGCCACTGCGTTAGTAAAGTATGAGTGTCTAGGTCTTCCAAGTGGCTGTTTATAATTAGGAATACCAGTTCAATCTGGTTTTTTGAGGCGTGTGCTATCCGAGACGCGATTAGTTGAAATATTAATCGATCGTTGTCGCTGTGACTAGATTTGAGTTGGCCAGGGCGTGATTCATCGAAAAATCTAATCGACCGTTGACGTGGTTGCGTGCGGACAAGTGGATGACTCATGGCCGTATTGTCGTGAGGGAAAAAAAAGACAGAAAAAATATACACACACGTGTCTATTGATCTCTTCCTTTGTCTATGAAGGAAAACGCCATCTGGTGGTTCGCTAGCCAGGGTCTGACTAATCGAAAAATTAATCAATCGTTGGCGTGTTGTCTAGCCAAAAAGGGTAGTAGGACCCGTTGCATAGTACCACCTCGTGTTTTGATCAAGATGAAATAAATGGCGTAGAGCCCACAAACGTTGGTAACTACATCTTGTAAATGTCTGGCATTGTAGTTAACAGGACGGGTAGAGTTTCTGGTTATAAAATTAAGCAAGTCCGGGTGTGTAGGTGGTAGGCCGAAGGAATCAAAATATTCAAAAGTACCAAGTCCATTATAATATAGAGCGACCCAGTGGTCACCAGGGCGATAGCTATGGTCAGTGTTGATGACGAAAGCAACCGTCTGGTTCAGATCGATGCGTAGAGGTAATTGGTCACGAGCTAAAACTTTAACGAGCCCAGTTCGTTTAACAAATATATCTGACAGGAGGATGGTGCGTATCTCGTCTGTATTCATCGTTTAAGTGGTGTAGTCTGTCAAAACTTGGCGCGATTTCGAGAAAAAAATGTTATAGAGAAAAAAAAGGTTTAGGGTTCTTGTGCCCATGTCTTTTGCTGGTGTTTTTAATCTGGTTGATGTTGTTGTCGAGCCGCGCTGCGCTGAATATAACGCAACAGGGTTCTCCTTATTACCTCTACGGTTAGATCGACAAGGTGGTCATGTGGGGCCACCCGTAGGAGGACGGCCTCTAGGTGTATATTAATCAGATCCTCGATCGTTGCTGTCAGGCAGGAATGGGCTTCTTGATTCGGCTGTTCATCCAGACATCCTTCACAATACAGAGACCGATTCGCTTGGAGGTAACTTAAGATCGAGGTGAGAATATTCCGACGACGTGAAGACATCTGTGAAAATGAAAAATAAAAAGGAGAAAGTTACTATAAAAATAGGTGTATATAGCTATAGATAAGCCCTTGTCAAACAAATTTTCTTCCCCTTGACAAACAAATTTCTTCCTTTTGTCAAACAAATTTCGCCCCCTTGGTAATCAAATTTCTTCCTCTTGTCAAAAAAATGTCGCCCCTTGGTAATTAAATATCTTCTCCTTGTCAAAAAATACTGCCCCTTGTCCAAAAAAATTTCGCCCCCTTGGTAATCAAAGTTTGACTTCTTACAAATTATTGAGGTCCCAGAGATCTTTTGTAGATAAGGGTTGTACCGCGAGGATATGACAATATCAAAGAAGGTGTTCGATTATAACGAACATAGTTGTCACCGCATTGATCCCCAAATAGACTTTCCGCGTACCATATTTTGAGAGTCACCGTTCGTATGTCTTTCTTTATTCAGCTGATAATAGCATTCGGGTTCCTTCGCCCTACCAATTAGACACCCGATTCTGGTTAACTTTAAAGTGAGATATTCTAACAGAACCTTTAACTACAAACCTAGGTATTTACAAGCTGTAGCTCCCACCTTTTTGTGGATCCAACATAATTTATTTCGTGTCTACATTACAACCAAGTTGTATATTTCAAAACCAAACAACAACCAGCGCTCACCCCCCTTCTACGCGAACCCAACTTAGAACACATGGATAATCAATAAGAAGCCGTCGTTTGCCGTGTTAGCGCCCATGTGGGATATGTTAATTTACTATCGATTCGGTGATATCGCGGTCTTGATTACAAAGCACGTGAAAACATCCAAGGTGAGTTGTCTTTTTGGTTTGTAACTGAGAAATAAATTTAAACAAGAAAATAGAAATATTGTGCACACCACACAAGGGTCAAAATTGGTTTATATTTATATATATATAGGATATATAGTCTGTTGTAGAAAATACCTACCACACTCTTACATGCTCTCTGTCTGGATGTGGATGATATGGGTGTGAAGACCACTGTTCCCCACTGTTTGTGTCTCTACCACGAATTGAAAATACGGTGTCATATAGGGCAGACAAATGGTTATTTCAGACATGTGTAGCCCCGATATCACCCTCAGATAGCGCATGTCGTAGAAGAACGATAAAACTGCTATTGCCAAGATGTGATAGTTGTACGTTAACAAGTTCTTGTCGCATAGTGAAAGATTACACAATGTAATTATTTGTTCCATCTCTACCTCTGTAACTGGGACATTTGCCTCTAAGCTGATAATCCCGAGATAGATTTCTACCCACGATAACATTGTCATCGGATTCACTGTGAATTTTATTGTTTTTAGTATACGTCGTTCTAGACTGATCAGTTCAGTTGGGGTACGCATGTTGCAATATAGAGCCAATAACTCGCGCACCCTCAACACACCCCCCTTCTTCAACCTTGCTAGCTATGAAGAGACAGGTTAAGCCGACAAACTGAAAGTTTTCTATGTTTAGTTGTTCTTTACTCCCATAATGTTCTAAAAGAGCGATAGTTAACTGAAATGTTTGTTTCTGACATTCATAAGCACCACAAACGGCTGAAACCCATTCTATCAAAAGCAACCTCACTCTGTTACTAATGTCTCCCGGTATAAAAACAAATCTGGGGGTCTCAGGAATTACTTCTAGCATCGCCTTTAAGTCCGTTAACTTAAAACCTATGTTATGATATCCGACACTAAAGCTCGCTGCCATTTTTTTTTTAAAACTCACTTTTTTTTTTTCTTAAAGAAATATGTAGGCTCTGTTTTGCTGTTGTGGGGGCAAGTAGTCGGTTGTATTTATATATATATATATATAGAGATACAATAGTATCTTGGTGAGTCATATTCGTATCTTTGTGGAGGGTACTGAAGCACGACCTTAATTAAACCCAGCTGTCGTTTGATAATTACACGTGTAAAACAGCGTGATCACTTTGTTCTTTGTGTGAATGTCTCATTGTCACCGCTCAATCGTAAATACCATCTGGCCTCCCCAGTACCAGAGACCGAATAATTGTCATGCCCGCTCAAACAAAGCCAATTTCTTTTATAAAAAATTCTACTACAGATGTGTTTCAGCGTGAAACAAAACCGTTTTCAATCATTTTCATCACGCGAATGTTTAATTACGGCGCAGCTGTGTTTGTCTAATTACGCTCCTGTTCGGACAATGTTTCCTACCAATTTCATTCATATAAGATCGAATGACAGATGGGCGTGCGTGAGTTTCAGAGATCTTGCATGTGTGGGATTGTGAGCAAATAGCGGAATCGATATGCAATTTCATTACGGGCATGTTTAATTAGTCGCAGATGTTGCTAAAAAATTAAGAATTCCCTTGTCGAAATATGACTTATTTTACACAGCTGTTCCCCACACATGTCCAAATCAAATATTCAGAACCCACGTCTTTGTTACAATGCTCGATTATCGAGAATGTCATTACAAGAACTGTAATGACGCACAGCAGATGTGAATAATTTGGTCGAAGACAAGTTCGAGCAAACTTTTGAACAAAATAGAATTGTTAGTTATAACTGTCCGGCCCAGTATTTGTCTGTATGTAAAAAAAAATATATATTGTCTGTGTGAACCTCCCTTGTTTTGGAACCAGATCGATGGCCCGCACAAAACATCGCGCGTAAATTTCTGTTCACGTCACTAGGGCAAAACACAATCGATCAATAGTAGAAACTTATAAAAGAAACATTCCTTCGTTCATGTGTTTGAATCCCCGATACTTAAGGTTTCGCTTTTTTTCACTCCCCCTTGTCAAAAAAAAACTACCACTTGTCAAAAAAATGTCGCCCTCTTGGCAATCAAATTTCTTCCTCTTGTCAAAAAAAATTTCGCCCCTTCGCAATTAAATTTCTCCCCCTTGTCAAAAAAATACGTTCGCACATGTAACAAAGGCTGGCCTCGTCGAGAAGTGGGAGTGCAGTGTTAGAGACTTGACTAAGTCTAGCATCGAGTAATAAAATCGACTCACCCCAATGTCCATTTAGTGTTATGTAAATGACCCGTACACAGTCGAGGTTTCCAACATGAAAAATAATATCAAAGGTCAGGTTGGACAAGGCCAAATAGACAGTTTTATTGAACACAATCGTAGAGATATATGTCACAACCAGACTAGAATATGACGCCAACTACATACTCCTTAGTGTTACAGGTTGCAATCGGGACAATGTCGAGGCCAGTTTCAACCATTTTAAGAAAACCCAACACGCACATGTTTTTTACCACGCGTTGTTAAACTTGATCGATGGTCTGCGCTCGTGAGGAAAACATTATCAAATGTAATCGATGAATGATTCATACTGTTGAAGTCGGTTAGGATGAGTGACGCCAGCGTTAAATATAGACTATCGGAAACAAGTTTATCTGCTAGTCGTCAAACATCTATGCAAAGGCGACCATCGTTCATACGGCTAATATGACCAAGCCAGCGTAGGTTTCCTGGCTCAGCCGGGTATACAGACTTTGAAGGACAGCACGTGAAAACACCTCGACATTTGGCACTTTATCTTTCGATGAAAACCCGAGGAGGTGGCGCAGACACGATAGATGGAAGGTATTGAACCTACTTTCTTGCTTAGCATATATTGTTCAGGTCTCACTTCCATATAGAAGTATTGCAGCTTTGGTCATCGTTGCTGATGATGTGAGGCACAGCTGCGCTTTGTTAATGAGACTAGCGATTTCTGACAAAGCTGCAGCTACCTTTGCCTGCCTCACATCACGCTTTTGGGGAAACTCCAAACTCGCAACGATGACCAAAGCTGCAATATATATAACGCCTGTATCATCAGCTTACTTCTATATGGAAGTGAGACCTGAACAATATATGCTAAGCAAGAAAGTAGGTTCAATACCTTCCATCTATCGTGTCTGCGCCACCTCCTCGGGTTTTCATCGAAAGATAAAGTGCCAAATGTCGAGGTGTTTTCACGTGCTGTCCTTCAAAGTCTGTATACCCGGCTGAGCCAGGAAACCTACGCTGGCTTGGTCATATTAGCCGTATGAACGATGGTCGCCTTTGCATAGATGTTTGACGACTAGCAGATAAACTTGTTTCCGATAGTCTATATTTAACGCTGGCGTCACTCATCCTAACCGACTACAACAGTATGAATCATTCATCGATTACATTTGATAATGTTTTCCTCGCGAGCGCAGACCATCGATCGAGTTTAACAACGCGTGGTAAAAAACACGTGCGTGTTGGGTTTTCTTAAAATGGTTGAAACTGGCCTCGACATTGTCCCGATTGCAACCTGTAACACTAAGGAGTATGTAGTTGGCGTCATATTCTAGTCTGGTTGTGACATATATCTCTACGATTGTGTTCAATAAAACTGTCTATTTGGCCTTGTCCAACCTGACCTTTGATATTATTTTTCATGTTGGAAACCTCGACTGTGTACGGGTCATTTACATAACACTAAATGGACATTGGGGTGAGTCGATTTTATTACTCGATGCTAGACCTAGTCAAGTCTCTAACACTGCACTCCCACTTCTCGACGAGGCCAGCCTTTGTTACACGTGCGAACGTATTTTTTTGACAAGGGGGAGAAATTTAATCGCGAAGGGGCGAAATTTTTTTTCACAAGAGGAAGAAATTTGATTACCAAGAGTGGAAATTTTTTTGACAAGTGGTAGTTTTTTTTGACAAGGGGAAGTATTTTTTGACAAGGGGGAGTGAAAAAAAGTGAAACCTTAAGTAGCGGGGATTCGAACACATGAACGAAGGAATGTTTCTTTTATAAGTTTCTACTATTGATCGATTGTGTTTTGCCCTAGTGACGTGAACAGAAATTTACGCGCGATGTTTTGTGCGGGCCATCGATCTGGTTCCAAAACAAGGGAGGGTACAACCATGTGCGTGTTGAGTTTTCTTAAAATGGCTGAAACTGACCTCGACATTCATTCAGTTACAGATTGTAACACTAAGGCCGTATCTAGTCTACGATGCCACTTCACCTCTCATCGTCTTATATTCTCATCACTAGCTACACACAACACAAAACCAAAACCATCCCCATGGCACCGAACATTAGTCATCTTCCTCTATAACGTGTATTACTTTTTTATTTTATATTTTCCTCTTTATTCTATAGCGGGTAGGGAAAGGGGAATTCACCCAAGAGTGTTTATAAAAAAAACTCCTTCGTCTCAAGTCAAGTAGTAACATAGTTGCCTGCAGGTTTTTGGAACAAATCGGTTGTTATATTCATGTAAACGGTAAAAAAAAAAACACAACTCCTTCCAATAACAATGTTAATGCTACTTCTAAATGAGCTTGATATATTATCTAATAAAGTGTTAAGTTATACACTTTCACACAGACAATATATATTTTTTTTACATACAGACAAATACTGGGCCGGACAGTTATAACTAACAATTCTATTTTGTTCAAAAGTTTGCTCGAACTTGTCTTCGACCAAATTATTCACATCTGCTGTGCGTCATTACAGTTCTTGTAATGACATTCTCGATAATCGAGCATTGTAACAAAGACGTGGGTTCTGAATATTTGATTTGGACATGTGTGGGGAACAGCTGTGTAAAATAAGTCATATTTCGACAAGGGAATTCTTAATTTTTTAGCAACATCTGCAACTAATTAAACATGCCCGTAATGAAATTGCATATCGATTCCGCTATTTGTTCACAATCCCACACGTGCAAGATCTCTGAAACTCACGCACGCCCATCTGTCATTCGATCTTATATGAATGAAATTGGTAGGAAACATTTTCCGAACAGGAGCGTAATTAGACAAACACAGCTGCGCCGTAATTAAACATTCGCGTGATGAAAATGATTGATAACGGTTTTGTTTCACGCTGAAACACATCTGTAGTAGAATTTTTTATAAAAGAAATTGGCTTTGTTTGAGCGGGCATGACAATTATTCGGTCTCTGGTACTGGGGAGGCCAGATGGTATTTACGATTGAGCGGTGACAATGAGACATTCACACAAAGAACAAAGTGATCACGCTGTTTTACACGTGTAATTATCAAACGACAGCTGGGTTTAATTAAGGTCGTGCTTCAGTACCCTCCACAAAGATACGAATATGACTCACCAAGATACTATTGTATCTCTCTCTCTATATATATATAAATACAACCGACTACTTGCCCCACAACAGCAAAACAGAGCCTACATATTTCTTTAAGGAAAAAAAAAGAAAAAAGTGAGTTTTTAAAAAAAAATGGCAGCGAGCTTTAGTGTCGGATATCATAACATAGGTTTTAAGTTAACGGACTTAAAGGCGATGCTAGAAGTAATTCCTGAGACCCTCAGATTTGTTTTTATACCGGGAGACATTAGTAACAGAGCGAGGTTGCTTTTGATAGAATGGGTTTCAGCCGTTTGTGGTGCTTATAAATGTCAGAAACAAACATTTCAGTTAACTATCGCTCTTTTAGAACATTATGGGAGTAAAGGACAACTAAACATAGAAAACTTTCAGTTTGTCGGCTTAACCTGTCTCTTCATAGCTAGCAAGGTTGAAGAAGGGGGTGTGTTTAGGGTGCGCGAGTTATTGGCTCTATATTGCAACATGCGTACCCCGACTGAACTTATCAGTCTAGAACGACGTATACTAAAAACAATAAAATTCACAGTGAATCCGATGACAATGTTATCGTGAGTAGAAATCTATCTCGGGATTATCAGCTTAGAGGCAAATGTCCCTGTTACAGAGGTAGAGATGGAACAAATAATTACACTGTGTAATCTTTCACTATGCGACAAGAACTTGTTAACGTACAACTATCACATCTTGGCAATAGCAGTTTTATCGTTCTTCTACGACATGCGCTATCTGAGAGTGATATCGGGGCTATACATGTGTGAAATAACCATTTGTCTGCCCTATATGACACCGTATTTTCAATTCGTGGTAGAGACACAAACAGTGGGGAACAGTGGTCTTCACACCCATGTCATCCACATCCAGACAGAGAGCATGTAAGAGTGTGGTAGGTATTTTCTACAACAGACTATATATCCTATATATATATATATATATATATATATATATATATATATATATATATATATATATATATATATATATATATATATATATATATATATATATATATATATAAACCAATTTTGACCCTTGTGTGGTGTGCACAATATTTCTATTTTCTTGTTTAAATTTATTTCTTAGTTACAAACCAAAAAGACAACTTACCTTGGATGTTTTCACGTGCTTTGTAATCAAGACCGCGATATCACCGGATCGATAGTAAATTAACATATCCCACATGGGCGCTAACACGGCAAACGACGGCTTCTTATCGATTATCCATGTGTTCTAAGTTGGGTTCGCGTAGAAGGGGGTGAGCACTGGTTGTTGTTTGGTTTTGAAATATACAACTTGGTTGTAATGTAGACACGAAATAAATTATGTTGGATCCACAAAAAGGTGGGAGCTACAGCTTGTAAATACCTAGGTTTGTAGTTAAAGGTTCTGTTAGAATATCTCACTTTAAAGTTAACCAGAATCGGGTGTCTAATTGGTGGGCGAAAGAACACGAATGCTATTATCAGCTGAATAAAGAAAGACATACGAACGGTGACTCTCAAAATATGGTACGCGGAAAGTCTATTTGGGGATCAATGCGGTGACAACTATGTTCGTTATAATCGAACACCTTCTTTGATATTGTCATATCCTCGCGGTACAACCCTTATCTACAAAAGATCTCTGGGACCTTAATAATTTGTAAGAAGTCAAACTTTGATTACCAAGGGGGCGAAATTTTTTTGGACAAGGGGCAGTATTTTTTGACAAGGAGAAGATATTTAATTACCAAGGGGCGACATTTTTTTGACAAGAGGAAGAAATTTGATTACCAAGGGGGCGAAATTTGTTTGACAAGAGGAAGAAATTTGTTTGTCAAGGGGAAGAAAATTTGTTTGACAAGGGCTTATCTATAGCTATATACACCTATTTTTATAGTAACTTTCTATTTTTTATTTTTCATTTTTACAGATGTCTTCACGTCGTCGGAATATTCTCACCTCGATCTTAAGTTAACTCCAAGCGAATCGGTCTCTGTATTGTGAAGGATGTCTGGATGAACAGCCGAATCAAGAAGCCCATTCCTGCCTGACAGCAACGATCGAGGATCTGATTAATATACACCTAGAGGCCGTCCTCCTACGGGTGGTCCCACATGACCACCTTGTCGATCTAACCGTAGAGGTAATAAGGAGAACCCTGTTGCGTTATATTCAGCGCCGCGCGGCTCGACAACAACATCAACCAGAATAAAAACACCAGCAAAAGACATGGGCACAAGAACCCTAAACCTTTTTTTTTTCTCTATAAAATTTTTTTCGAAATCGCGCCAAGTTTTGACAGACTACACCACTTAAACGATGAATACAGACGAGATACGCACCATCCTCCTGTCAGATATATTTGTTAAACGAACTGGGCTCGTTAAAGTTTTAGCTCGCGACCAATTACCTCTACGCATCGATCCGAACCAGACGGTTGCTTTCATCATCACCACTGACCCTAGCTATCGCCCTGGTGACCACTGGGTCGCTCTATATTATAATGGACTTGGTACTTTTGAATATTTTGATTCCTTCGGCCTACCACCTACACACCCGGACTTGCTTAATTTTATAACCAGAAACTCTACCCATCCTGTTAACTACAATGCCAGACATTTACAAGATGTAGTTACCAACGTTTGTGGGCTCTACGCCATTTATTTCATCTTGATCAAAACACGAGGTGGTACTATGCAACGGGTCCTACTACCCTTTTCGGCTAGACAACACGCCAACGATCGATTAATTTTTCGATTAGTCAGACCCTGGCTAGCGAACCACCAGATGGCGTTTTCCTTCATAGACAAAGGAAGAGATCAATAGACACATGTGTGTGTATTTTTTCTGTCTTTTTTTCCCTCACGACAATACGGCCATGAGTCATCCACTTGTCCGCACGCAACCACGTCAACGGTCGATTAGATTTTTCGACGAATCACGCCCTGGCCAACTCAAATCTAGTCACAGCGACAACGATCGATTAATATTTCAACTAATCGCATCTCGGATAGCACACGCCTCAAAAAACCAGATTGAACTGGTATTCCTACATATAAACAGACACTTGGAACACCTTGACACTCATACTTTACTAACGCAGTGGCGTGATAACGACAGATACTTACACCTCGTTCAAGATGACTGCTCCCACCAACTGGGTCTACATCAAGAGCTGTGATGAAATGCTTAAACCTTTGGCTAGTGGTCTGAAGGCCGCATCTGTATGTGTTTACCGAGGCCAACCTTTACTGCACGTGCGAAAATATTTTGGTGAATCCTACCTCAAGTTTCCTATCAAAACCGGCATTACGTTAACTCGATCCGAGTTTGAACATTTGGTGACATTACAGAGTGAAATCCTAGCCGAATTTGACCGATTACAGTCACCACGCACGGATACCTATCCAACTACTTGTATCACTAACACGTTTGACGACTACATTAAGTCCAGCTGTTACCAACCGATTTCCGCAGAACCGAGTTGGTTTCCTAACCCTTGTACAACCACCACAGACAACCACCTGGCCGATGTCTCTAATCCACCACCGAAGAAACAGAAGAAACCTACTAACTCCGCCAGTAACACATTTGATGAATACATGAACTCTAGCTGTCCAGTATCACCAGAACTGAGTTGGTTTCCTAACCTTTGTACAGACACCCACCTGGCCGATGTCACCAATCTACCACTGAAGACGAAGAAGAAACCTACCAAACGGCTGAGACTTGTGCTTTAGCTCGCTATTATTTGACAAATAAACTATATTAACTAAAATTCATTTTTTGTTACCTATATATCGTCTAAATATATCGTCTAACTGTTCGTATAACTGTTGTAAAAATATATATGTATAGCGTCTAACTGTTGTCCTGTATGTCTAGTTATTGTATGTCTAAATATATATCGTCTAAATGTTATCTAAATATATTGTCTAAAAGTCTTCCTGTTATCTAAATATATCGTCTTCTTGTTATCTAAATATATCTCTATATAAAAGTCATCGGAGTATTTTCCTATATAAAAGGTCACGCCCCACCACAGCGCACCGCCACGTTTTCCTTATATAAAAAGTCACGCGCCGCTACAGCGCTCCACCTGCAGAAATCGATCGAGTTTTTTGCTATATAAAAGTCACGCCCCACCTGCAGAATAATACCCGTTTTGCGCATTCCCTACTACTAATAGTGACACTGAATGTTATTGGGCTCAGTGACAAGGAACAAGAATTAATAAACGTCACGAAAAAGAGAAATACCAGGCCTTATAGAAAAGACGGAAATTGTCACTACCCACGCTTCAAGGCAAGAGTGGACTCAAGAAGTAAAAGTAAGATATATGTACGAGAGTTCGTGGTTACAAGACATCAGCCTTAAGTACTGAAGTTCCTACGCTACTAGTGTGAGAGAAGAGTATCATCACCAACCGCCTACAGTGGACGAGTTACGTGGAGAAGTGTACTCATCACCAAAAAGAAGTGACGGAAACCACAGCTGCAGGACGCATCTGGATCTAAGTTTTATATAACAGGCTACAGCAAAAATACGGACATTATTATTAACGCCCTACAAAAACCTCAATGATGAAAAATTTAATATAACTTTCAAGGGTGTTTGTATTTAGAAGATTGATTGTTCAATGATAGAGTGGGAGCATGTTTATCTGAATAGTTGTGAGGTGGCTGAGAGAGCTAAGAATAACCATGATATTCTGTACGTGTGGTACAAGAGTAGTGTATGAGTTGTCATCAGTCGGTTTATTGCAGTGGCTCCAGCTGTGATGTTCTGCCGACGTCTGAGTTAGTTGCTTATCCTTTACAGGCCGTGGCAATCAACCCCAGCTTGTATTGGCTGTTTGTGATTTTTCTAGGCAATTTTTTTCATTCAGTAGTTTGCCATTGCTTTCTGAACGGTACGGCGCTTATACCATTGTTAAAAATCCACACAAAGCGATCTGCTACCAAACCGCCTGCAGCAGGTTTCGAACCTGGTATATCTGGATTATGAAACTGCGTTCATATCCATTAGGCCACAGACGCCGACGCCGACGTCCGAGTTGAGATATAATTGATAGTCGTTCGACTGTGAGAGATGTTACGAGAAGTTATCCTTGTTGAACAAAACGTAGTTTTGTATGTGAGATGGCGACAGTATATTTTGTTATCCGGCAGCGGATGTGTCATTGTAAATGCTAAATCACTACCCACGTTATGCATATAATATATGACGCTGGAGACTGAACCACGGTGTTTGTTCTATCACTCCAACTACTTGTAACACGTTCAGTCGATGTGGTGTGAGCATGACTGATGTATTCGTCCCACAGAAAACGTAGCCAAAAGCACGCTCCATCCTAGCCTAGAAACAGCTGTAACGAGTAGATAACATCACTTTGGAAGCTATCCCGCCGAATATATACAACTAATCAATTCAATTCAATACCCTTTAGCTCCCCGAGGAGCATAGGCCTTCAACAAACGCATGCCGTCTTCCTGTCCTGTGCCATCCGCTCAAGTTCTTTCCATGTTTTCCTCATCATTTTCACCTATGTATCCAGTTCTCTTCTCCATGTGTTTTTTGGTCTACCTCTACCTCTCTTTCCTGTGGATTCCGGAGCAAGGACTGCCAAGTAATGCTATCTACAGGTTTCCTCATTGTGTGTTCAACCCATGGTCGAGTATATCATTACAAATACATATAATACAAGCGCAAGCAAAAATATGGAACACTTCTGCGTGAAGACTGCTTACACAAATGACAAAGGTATAAATACGATCACGTTCGAACAACATTCCATTCTCTCCATAATATATCATGTGAACCTTTAAGTTTATGGAAACACATGGAGAGAAAAAAAACTCAAGGATAACAGTTTTACAAATAACAATTAATGAAAGCTAACACTATCGTTTCACATTACTGCAACTATAACAACAGTATCGTTTAACCACAACTAATAATCTTGGAAAATCCACGAAAGTAAACGAGAACAATGTTGTTGCCATAAACTCTACCGAACCCTACAGTTGTCACGGTTAATGACTTCCACCGAAAAACTCAGAGGGCAAAGTATGTAGAAAATGCTCATGTAACTGTTCGGAATAAATAATACTACCATAAGTAGCTTGGCCAATAAGTGAAGAAATACTGTAAAAAGGCTCATTCAACTTTGACGTCAATGTAGCTCGTGATGAACGAGGGCTTTAATAGCTTGAATACCTATTCACTATGTCCTCCAATTTCAAGAGACGTCTCTGAGCTGGATCAATATGGCTGTGCCGATCTGCGGGCTCTTACCCTATCCGACACGACTCAGCACTGTAGCCTCCCTCATTCACAATCTCCTTTAACATTTTTCCTTCAGCACCCCTCGCAGTACAAACAGTGCCTTCCTCATGATCCACCCTCCCCATTTTTCTGAACTGTGTTCTCAGGATACACGCCATTAGTGGAGAGGTGTTCAGCGATGTACAGACCTCGACATTCAATCGTGCGCTAGAATTAACCTGCATCCAAAGTGTGACGAAATTATGACACTGAGCGTCTGTCCCAAGGTCATTACTTTTTTTCTCATTTATAAAATATCTTACATTAATTATTTCATAAACCAACGGGCTGATCACCCGTTTGCCAGTCACTTTGATTACGGAAACAACGACAAACGGATTGATTTGTCGTTGCCCTAAAGACGCCATTAGGCGTGATGGGAACAACGGCAAAGAACATCTATTCGCTGTTGCCCTTAAGACGCCACTAGGCGTAATGGCCACTGACTGCTTTGCCGGTCGTTGGCTAAGGACGGAAGAAGAAGAAGATATGACACAGCACCTGAGCAATCGAAGATAGAAGTCAAACTTGCATACTTTTCTTAAACACTGAAACGTTCTCTCCCCGCCCACACCATCCCCCACACCCAATCTACGAACGCCCTATGTAGTTCGGGGGGGGGGGGCGCTCTGAGAAATCAAAGAAAGAACCGGACTAATACTCTCTCATGATTGTCGACAGTGACGACTATTATGAGCTTGTGCCTTAGACTTGGCAACCTCATCTTTATTCGCTACAGAAACCACCGTTACAAGCGTACACAAGTACTTTCGTACTGGCTTTCTGCAAGGGGTTCAGCTACCGAGGTCATTCCATGCTACATAGGGTGCGAAAAGGGAAATAAATGAAGCCGAGGATTAAATTGCAAGTGATATCGGATGTTTTTTCCTCCCTTGAGTGAACCAGACAAGTGCCAGTGGAACAGAAGTAGACGCTGGTGATGGACAGAACACACAATGAGGAAAAAGAGAACAGGCGATATAAATGAAAGGGATAAAATAGATCAGTGCTTCTTAACCAGCCCTGGGGGTGCGAGACTCACCTTCCAGGGGTGCGAGACTCACCTTCCAGGGGTGCGAGACTCACCTTCCAGGGGTGCGAGGCATGCCAGATATTTTAGAATGTGAATCATCATAAACAATATATAATACACAGAACTCAAATATATTTGTACAAAACAGAACATTGACAACGTGAATTAGATACCAAACCTTTGTCACATTCTGTAAATAACATTCTCTCAAAATACTTTTATCGTGTTTTAGCATTTCTGGTACGTTTTGCGAGCTAGAAGATAAAGGGGTGTATCAAACCTGAATATACATACATGTTTTGCTAATTTTAAAACTGGTCAAAAATCAGTGAATTGTACACTTAAATGTTCCAGAATACTGCTGTCTGTACTCACAAAGCAACAATGTAACATATTTTATCTGTCATAACATTGGAGATTTCCTTCAGAAAGTGGGGGAAAAACTGCTCATAAGCAGAAGAACTTTAAAAAAAAAAAATCATGTTGTTGTTATAGATCCGGCGCGTTTGGGCTCGCGCCCTTCGACCCAACTACACGAAGTGGTGTTATATAAGGCTGTTGTTTCGTTCCGTACATGGTGTTCCATTTATATGGCCTAAGAAGTAAAAGCAATTTTCTAACTTCGTCCAGTGCTCGGCATTCAAGGAGATATTGCTCAACAGTTTCATACCGGTGAGTACACAACTGGCACTCTACTTCAATTGGCCCTCTTACAGGATGTCTCAAGTTTGTCTGTCCCTGACGAAGGCCTTGTGGCCGCAACGTAGGTTTTTCTTGTCCTTTCTCTTTGTTATACGTATTACTATTTGTGAGTTTTTTGTAAATTTTTGTTCATTCTACCTCTTGCAGGAAGCCTGCGTCAAAGCCCCGTACGCTTGTAATAGTGGTTTCTGAAGCAATTTGTTTTACACGATGAAATTGCCTGCCGCCATTTGCACAGCCTCATATTAATCTCCTATTAAGATACGCTTCTGGAGCTGGGTTGGCCATGTCCTCAGAAGAGACCCCGATGCCATCACAAGAACAGCTATGCTATGGACCCCTGAAGGAAAACGAAAGAGAGGCCGACCAAAAACAACATGGCGGAGGACTAAATATAAGTGATGCTGAAAAGGCATGGCTGTTGCACTACTGCATAGAAGGTAATGCTGTTTACAATGTGCCCGGATGGTTGTAGTATGTAGATATTTCATTATTAAGCTCATGCAGAAACTGAAACAGTTCGAGGGATAGCTGCGGTCTGGTCACGACAAGATCACGAAAGGCAATAAACAAATAGAACCGCGTATACAAATGTCGGTAGATTAAGCATATACCCGCTAAAATTCTTAATATATATAATCTTCTTCATCCTCTTCACGCCTGTCTCCAGTTCTCTGCTCCATGTATTTTTTGGTCTTCCATTACCTCTCTTAATATAGGAATTCCAGAGCAAACACTGCCTGGTAATGCTATCAATAGATTTCCTCATTGTGTGTCCTATCCATCTCCAGCGTCTTCTTCTCATCGCTTGTTCCACTGGCACTTTTCTGGTTCTTATCAGTTCCACATTAATGATTTCATCATACCACTTCAATCTTTCTACACTACGTACGCACCCGTTTATGAAAGTCTGTAGTTTTTTTTTTTTTTTTGGCTGTTGATATGCTTTTTTTTTCCCTCTCCATGCTTCAGCAGTATTTCTCCTGTGTTCAGATTCTTGCTTTCACTCCCTTCTACCTTGTTTTACACAGTCCATCGATGTCGACTTTATAGGTCCATTTCTGCTGCAACCTGTGCATTTTTTTTTTTTTTTTTTGTTAATGTTCGAACACTCCTGGTGCCCATACTGAAGAAATAATGTGAGTCAGCAACCTAGACTCCTTGGGACTTTTAGATTTATGAACTCCCTTAATACAGGGCTTGTCCCGCCTTGGATGGCCGAGTTTAATTATCTGAATTACTGGCTTTGGGTGACATCTTCATGTTACAAGTATTGAGGTTTTGTTTTATAAGTATAATCTGTGTAGAATGTGGTAAGCCGGCCTCATGCTCAATCTTCTTTAGTAAGCAAATATCCAGTAGGGTTAATTCATTTTTCTCTATGCTCCTTACGGAGCATGCAGCCACCACTACAGCTGGTCCTCTTGCAGGAAGCCTGCACCAAGTATTCACATACTCTTGTAGCGGTGGTTTCTGTGGCAATCCATGTACGACATGCTTGATGGTGCAGTAGTCTTTTTCTTTCTTCGTCTCTTCAGAACCCCCGGCAACTATACGAGGCTGCCCGGTAGGGTACAATGTCACAATTTTGTGCTCCCATGGTAACACAGGTTAGATGTCAGCATCCTTAACAAATAAATGTTAGTTTTCATGCGGTGTGCCGCAGCGCGGAATTCCCGTATTTAACTATCCGTACATTTAGATTTAACTCTATATTCTTAAAAATATACCTCTTTGGAAACATGATCACCTACGTCCGATGGCGTTTGCTTCTTTGACTTGACGTTCGTTGTAAGTGCGAAGCCCAGCGTTCGAGCCAGTAATCCAAAAATCTTGACAGTATACTGTCTAATCTGATGATAAGTCCTCTTTAAGAAATGCATATCGTGCAAACTAGATGAAAATTTTTCTACAGAATGTTGTACCAAAACAATGAAGCATTTGTAATATTTAACACAAATTATATAAATAAAACTTCACTGGTGTGTAATTGCCCAAACCCAACTCACAAAGACTTATACGATTATCAGCATTATTATATCTGTAAGCAGCCGGTATACGCATAGAGAAATAAAACTGCAAGGGTGTAAAACGAGAGTTCGAGTGGGAGAGAGGTGACAGTGCTTGCCTCTTGTAGCAAAGGGACCGGGTTCGAAACTACGTCGTGGTCATACTTTTATCTGTCCAGCTGTAAAAATATGTACCTGACTCTGCTCTTGCCCAGAGGCCCAGAGAAGGCAAAGGTAGCGGTGGGTGGGGGGGGGTGGGGGCTGCAGGTCGTGGTAAATTGAGCGATCATGACAGGGTCTGACATCTTGCTGATATCGAAGCATGGTTTACCGTAAAGTCGGGAACTATTATATATATATATATATATATATATATATATATATATATATATATATATATATATATATATATATATATATATATATATATATATATATATATATATATATACATACATACATACATACATACACACATACATGACCGGCTCTTGGTCAGTGCAAGCGGCGCGGCCGCACAGGACGCCGTCGGAGGGGGGCGCCGAAATTTAAAAGAAATCCAACAAGTTAAAGATAGGAACTACTGATGAGTGCAACTTTGGCACCGATAAAATGACTGCTGAACATCTACTTCAAAGGTGTCCAACATATATGAAGAACACTGAAAGAGCATATGGCTATCACGTGTACTATTTCTGGAAAAACTCTACGGAGATACCCACTACCTCAAGCTGGCAACTGCTTTCTTTCAACATACGGTACTGAAGTTGACGTTTGAATGTGAATGAAGATGTTCAAAGTACAAGAACATTCATAAGTAGTATTCCCCATGAACAGTAACGAGGAAATTATCGTGTGATCCAACTCAATAACATGAAACTGAGTCTAGTAAGAGTACAATACACTATTGCACTTGGTGGGGAGAGGGTGGAGATATATATATATATATATATATATATATATATATATATATATATATATATATATATATATATATATATATATATATATATATATACTGTTTAACTAGGGCTGCTGAGCTTTCCGCTATTTTGCAGCCAATACCAAGTCTAAGAGTCCTCGGTATTATCTACACTGTAGATCTAGGCTTTTCCTGTGGCTTTTCTGCCATTCCGAAACGTGTTGAGTTGAAGTCATGAGCTCCAGTTTCTCCAGCTTGGCTTGCAAGGATCTTCACATCTGGTCCCAAGCTAGGAGGAAGAAGCGTGTTGCATACTGTGCATTCCCCGCCATCCAAGGGGGCTCTCCAAATATGCAGAGCTAAAATAATGTGCTCTGGTTCTGAGCTCTCCCAAGGGACCGTCATGTCCTACACAGAGCCACTTTTCATATATATATATATATATATATATATATATATATATATATATATATATATATATATATATATATATATATATATATATATATACACACATATATATATATATATATACATATATATATTTATATATATATGGTAATAAAAATTCTTGCTGAAAGAGGTCAGATCTAAATGAAAAAAAAAAGGTACAAAGTTGAGATAATGATTAAGTCTACGGGCAATCCAGAGATTCGAACCAGGGATACAGATTATCCGCGTAGCGTGCTTGTTGTATTCGTTATGAGGTCATGTTTTTGCCGACTGGAGTCGCTGATTCATATTTTTTTGGAATGGACATACAACATGTATCCTCAGCATGTCTGTGTAAGCAGTTGGTCATTCGAGTGCTAACGATCTATGGCGTTTTTAAGAAAATGCTTGGGCTATTTATTATATTATCAACGACAGAACCATAACTTCAGTCGCTGCTGCTGGAAGTAAACGTATGCTGAGGACGGCAGAAGCGCTTAGATTGTTAACACCCGACCGACCAACAGCGTAAACAGCTCAGATAATGCCAAGCTGTGATTTTTAAAATACTGATAACCAAAGCTTCTATTTTCTGTCCAGTACATTATACAGGGTTCATAGCAAATTTCTTCAAGCATTTTCCAGGCTTTTTCCAGGTTTTTCCAGGTCCAGCACGTGATTTTCAAGGATGGGAAACTCTAATATTTTCCTCATCTAATTTTCTCAGATATAATTATCACTTTGCTGATCAGCAATCCGGAGCATTACCGTCTCCCATTACCAAGGGTGTTTGCAGATTTCTTTAAAAAGAACTTTTTTTTTTTTAATTCATAAAAGATTGAAAAACAGACATTTTTTCCAAGTTTTTAGTGAATTTGTTCAACATCAGCGCAATAAAATGTTAGTGACATGGATGGTAATGAATAAAATAAGCTTGATTGACGTATTGATTTAACGATTAACCACGTATATCAACATAAAAGGCTAATAAAATTGGAATAAAATGTTTTAAAAAAAACTGTATTTTTCGTGTTTGTCTTTTTTGAATGTATTCTGTGTCTGTGGCATCTGACAATGAGCGTTTGTAAATGTTTGAGTAGTTAAGTACCTCTAGTTGGAGTCTGAGCTGCTTTTTTCATTAACTGGGGTTGAAGTTGTAGCTGTAGGCCTCTGCAAGAGTCTTTGTCAACGATCCACGTTGATAATCCTTGACTGTGTGGTGTAACTTGAAGCAGGGTATCAGGCATAGAGGTACATTGCAATCTGGGCAGTACATGCAAGTCTGGCTTCTGTTCCCTGCAGCCTTACACACTTTACAGTCTGGTTTGTACCTTGCCCTTTACTTTTTTATCAATGAAGTGGTGCTCAGTAAGTCATGTTGTTTTGAAGGTGTCACATTGCGTCGAAGAATAGCAGGTTCAATTTTTTTTTTTTTTTTTTTGTACGCCCGCTAATACTCGAGGTGAAATCTCAGGTTATTATTAATGTCTAACCTGACATTGATTTTACGTGAGTATCCCTTTTTTCTTGTACAGAGACAGGTGTCCCTCGCCATTCAGGCAGATACTCGCCGATTTCGGAGGTACCCATTAGAGCTGGGTCGGCTCAGGAGCTGCCAATCCCTGGTCGACGACACACCTTCAAATGTTCTCGCCAGGTCTCGAGTTAATCCAGTCCAAATCCCGGTCAACGAAAAATCCTCAAATGCCATCGACTGGGTTTGATCCTGGATCACCTGGTCGCCAGAGCGGTGTGGTAACCACTACGCTAGCGCGGCTCCTAGCAGGTTCAATAAGAGTCATACTGACATCCTGATCTTCGCTTTGATCTTTTTTTGTAGAGTTGGCAGTGTTGTAGGTTATATGCCCATTGACCAGGGCAGTTTCAACTAAGAAATAATAATATAAAAATAGGATCTGTGTGGGTAGGGGTAGCTTGCACCTAGTTGGCTGAAGTTTCCACACCCTCCCATACTTTTTGCTGTATTTTTCTGCAATCACTGGCTTCTGAATTGTTCTGCCCTAAAGAATTTTGTCTTCCTAACTGTCTTGTTTATATTATCATTGGAGTGAACAGTGGATATAAGGTTAAATCTAAATAACATAGGCCAATCCACAAAAATTGCTGATTTTCATTTATCCTAATTACCGCGATTTGACAGATGTGATGCCACTTTCGTGTATCGGCGATTATTCATGTTATCTGAAATTGAAAACATGTAGGCCTAGGCCTATCCTAATTAGCCTATAACCCTTCAGAGGTAGAACGGGATAAGTCTTTTCATCATAAATATAATAAACTGGACTTATTAAAAAATAGGTTTTATAAATGAGATAAACGAATTTATTACTTACGACGAGTTTTAAAAATAAATCTGCGTTTACGTCGTTAACGCAAGGCGCCGAAAACTTCTGGAAATGGATTTAATGCGCAAAGGGAAGTAAACATTTTACGGTAACTTTGCGCAAAGGGAAGTAAAAATTGTACGGTAACTTTACAATTTTTACTTCCCTTTGCGCATTTCCAGAAGTTTAGGCGGTTTCGTTTTCGGCGCTTTGCGTTAATGGCGTAAACGCTGATTTATTTTTAGACTCGTCGCGTCTGTTGTTGCGAAAAATACCATCAATAACCAAAAAATGGACACAAAGTAACGAACTTTCGATTTCGTATTATTTTTCAAGGTCCGATGCGGAAAATTCAAGGCTTGTAGCCATTTTTCCAGGCTTTTCAAGGCCTGGAATTTTTTTTTTCGTTTTCCAGGTTTTTCAAGGTTTTTCCAGGTCGCTACGAACCCTGATTATAGTAGCCAGGGATGGTAGTAAAAATGTAGTCCTTTTTTTTTCTTCTTCTTTGTTCATCCAGAAAAGGACGTTGGTTGCGTTGTGTCCGTTTACAGCGAAGCTGCGATATTTGCGCCTTTTGGCCGACACATCCGACTTCAGCATGGCATTTTTGGGACCGGGTTAGCCTTCCCTCATCGATCCCTACTCACTCAGCCAGACTGCAGTGATGCAGCCTGTTTCCAGGACCACCACTTGGAGGTGGAGTAGGTAGTGAAGTGTTAAAGACTTCACTACACTATGCCCCGCGTCGAGAGGTGGAGTGAACAGTTCCCTTCTTCGCTGCCTTTTCCTTCCCTAACTCAACTAAGAAGTGGTAAAGACTGACCAGGTGTAAGTCTGTTTGAAAATGTAGGAGGTACAGATGCGCAGACGTGAACAGCAGCGGTTTCTCACTTGGATAAAAAAAAAAAAAAGGTCAATGTAGTCCCATAGCAGATACTGCCGTAGGGGAGTGAAGTGTTAGAGACTTTACTATACTAGGTCTAGCATTGAGAGGTGGGGTGACTAGTTCCCTTCTTCGCTGCCTTTTCTTTCTTTAACTCAGTCAAGTACCCGTTTACAGCTAGTTAGACTGGAGCTTGACGAAACCGTGACTCGAACCCGGCAGCTTTGCTGCGAGAAACCAGCGCTCTAACCACGCCGTCAATCGGATGCTCAAGAATGGTACTAACACGTTGAAAAACATCTAAGATAACGTGAAACAAAGTGCTTTATGCAGAAAGGGAGATAATACAATTTATCATTGTCGACCTTTGTTAGCCCACAGTTGTTTTTCTTTTCGAACTGTACGGCTGTATTATATATTCGTATTTATTTGACCAACTTCGGGTTCAGATCTGGCTGGCGTGGAGCTAAATTGCTAAGATTCTAAGACTTCGTGCTATGGTAATCAATGAAATAAGTTTGACTATCACCATTTTCCTTGTCGCCCCCTTATAGGGCCTGGAACCACCACTGTAGGTGACCCTCTTACAGGGCGCCTGTACCAAAGCATTAATGTGCTATTACAGCAGTGGTTTTAACAGAAAATTGTTTTACATAATGAGGTTACCAACCCCTATTAGTCGCCTCTGACGACATGCATGAGGCTTCTAATTGCTTGTTCATATATATATATATACAAGGGGATTGACATAAGTCTTGGGCCTGACCATGAAGGAGTCACAGGAGGAAGATGAAACTTGGCACATTTAAAGTTCATCATATTTGCACTGAATGTGTGAAGTACGCGTTTGTTTCTTCAATGGGTTTTCCCGCTACGGTGCACGGCGCAATGTACCCTATTGACCGGATCTGCTGCTCCAAAGATTTGACAAAACAATGGAAAAGAAGGAGGCCAGAGCTGTGATAAAATTTCTGATGTTTCAGGGAAAAACACCTACAGAAATACACAGGGAGATGGAACCAGTGTTTCGTGATTCTTGTCCTTCATATACTTCGGTAAAAAAACTGGTGTCAACAGTTTAAGTGCGGCCGCTCAAATGTTGCTGATCTGCCAAGATCTGGTAGACCAGCCTCAGAGTGCAACGATGAAAATGCAACAAGAGTGAAGAAAATCATTGACCAGGATCGAAAAATGACAATTGTGGAGATAGCTAGTAGAGTAAAACTAAATGAAAGAACAGTTTATAGAATTTTACACAACAGACTGAACATGAGAAAAGTGTGTGCATGCTGGGTTCCGCAACTGTTGACACGTTAACAGAAGCAAACGAGGGTAAATTGCTGTCAACAGTTGCTCAAAAAGTGTCAGTCAAAAAAATTTTTGGAGACCATGGTGACAGTAGATGAGACTTGGGTACACCATTATGACCCCGAATCCAAAATTGCCAGTACGCAATGGAAAACCCCGGGCTCCCCAACACCTGTCAAGCCGAGAGCGCAGAAATCTGCAGGAAAAGTGATGCTGACTGTTTTTAGGGACGGCAAAGGTGTCCTTTTGAAAGATTATCTGCCTCGTGGCAACACAGTTAATGGACAGTACTATACAGATCTTCTCACCAAACTAAGAAAGGTTGTGACCAGGAAACGAGGGATAACGCGCACTCAAAATCTTCCTTTGCTTCAAGACAACGCGCCCTCTCACAAAGCACGGCTTATGCAGCTAGCAGCCAACGATTTGAATATTGAAATTCTTCCACACCCACCATATTCTCCAGATTTGGCTCCATCAGACTTTTTTCTATTCCCAAATCTGAAAAAAAAAACAGCTAAAAGGAAATCATTTTGACAGCGATGAAGAGGTTATACTGGCATGTGATGACTGGTTTAGTTTGAAAAATAGGGTGTTCTACTCCCAAGGTCTTTTCAAGGTCAAGCAGAGATGGCAGAAGTGTGTCAATTCAGACGGTGGCTATATTGAAAAGAAACAAACACTATACAAAATTTCAGCTCTCTGTGACATGTCCTTCATGGTCAGGCCCAAGACTTATGTCAATCCCCTTGTGTGTGTGTGTATATATCTCGATGATTCTCAGTTTGAATTTGTTGACTTATCTGTTTAGATGTTAATATCTCTCATGTTGATTAATGTAGCTTTGGCCATTCCTATTCTCTTCTTGATTTCTGTTTCGCATCTGCCATTTCCTGTTATTATATGACCAACATATGAGAAAAACTTATATGACATTTTTAAGAGTACAATATGCTTGAAAGAGCTGTATAAACACAAAATTTACTCATTATGCAATGTCTTAGGTTTTTCATAATAAGACTATTTTGGCCTAAGCAAGCATTTAAAAGCCAGCAAAATAAGCCTGAGAGGTAAAGCAAAAAGAAAAAAAAAATGTACACTGAGAGCCGCCCACATATGACGTCACACAATTATGGTCTTATCTGTAACCTTGTTATTCATGGTCATATGTTGTCACATTACTCTGATAATCCCCCCTCCCCCTGTTTTTTGTAAGTGGACGACGTCACAAGGTTTTTAAATCCCACCTTATTATACTAATTAATACACAAACCGGCTTACGATCATGCCAGAGTCAATAAGAACTAAGCTAATGACTCTGTTAATGTTTGTTTTCTTTTTGAAGTGTGCCGTCAACAATATTCACAAGTATTCAAAGAACCAGGCGTTTTTTCGGTATTTGGGGGGGGGGGGGGGGGGGGGAGGGGGGTTAAATATAAACTTTGTCAATGTGTCAAAAAGAATTGAGGACATGAGAATTTTGACACAAGTAAATAAGTTTCATTTAAACATGATTTGGTGGTGGTGGGAAGGGGAGAGAATCAAATCTGTCCAAGAATGTGAGCAATACCGATACCGTAGTTTGTCTTTTTTTTTTTTAAATATATAATTGGTGTATAATGTCCATTAATGAGGATCCGCTGAGATCATCATATATATGATTGAAACTGTGACTATTAAGTCGATCAAGTCCACTCATCATCTCTCCATTCTCTTCACTTGCAACAATTAACCATCTTTCCCAGGTTGCCTTTGAACAGCCATCGTCAACGTCCCGTCATGACTTCAGTCACGTCTGTTTGGTAGAACCGACTGCTACTTATGTTTGGTGTTGGGCAGAATGATTTAGCAGAGCAATACAAAATATTCATGGAATATCTTGCTGGTTCTCCCACTAAGAACGGATTAGACCGATGGACAGTATAAACTCTGGAATAAATTACAACGGTGCTGCAGAACGGAGATTCATGCTGCCCACTTTCACATTTAGAGAGATCCAAAAGAAGATCGCTGCCTGTGCAAAGCCCCATCTATTGCTTACTCAGTCCTTCGTTTTTCCGAAGGATAGATAAAGGAAGTCGAATCATGTCTGCAACAATAGTGCTTCTTAGTTTAAAGCAACATCCGCTATCTATACATTTCAGTCTACGTCAGTACAAGGGTTAAAACATGATCAGTGAACTATGAACTGACACAGATATGACATCGTAGACAAACATTTATAAAGGTGACCTCATTTGGAAAGGTAAAGGGTTATGAGGAATCCTATCCGAAATAACAGGAACATTCCATAGTCTACGCTAGTACAAGGGTTATATACGATCAGTGAACTATGAACTGACACCGATATGACGTTACAGACAAACAGTATTTAGATAGCTAATCTCTAGCGCTAATGTAGTTTTACATATTTTCTTTTATTTCTACCATTACCATTTCTGACCATTCCATTCCCCCTTACTCATCATAACAAATTATCACGAAGGCGTGAACAGCTTCTTCTCATTCGGAGGATAAAAGGTAGGGTAAAAAAATAGGTGCAGGATGAAGCGGGGATTTGTCAAAACTATTTCTACTGAAATGCTTGGAATTAAATGTAATTCAGATAAGAATAACATACGACGACTCTTACACTGCGAACAGGTAGGTGCAGCATAAGCAGGACTAGTATTTCATCATCAAGTGCGTGTTTTCTTCTGCGTCATTAAAATGGTGTACATCATGTACACTACAGCTTAGTAACTGTTAGCCACAAATGACAATCCCTTCTTACCTTTTCACAACAGAAGATGTGTGTATGAGACACCTTAAAGTGCGTCCACCACCTCCCCTCTTCTTGAGAAAAGCCTAACGTCTTACAGTAAAGCTCTTTAGATTAAATGTAATTTGCTGCTAGGTTGAAAAAGTGGGGGGAAATGAAGGTTACATAAGACAGGCGCTGTAAAGAAGCCGTGTTGCAACAAAATAATAATTTTACTTTGAAGTTGTTTGTTTCTTTGTTTCCACTACTCTTTGTCTCCCAAAGGAGCACAGGCCTTCAACAAACTTACGACAAGTCTTCCTGTCACGTGCCCTCAGCTCAAGGCCTTGCTATGTCTTCTTAATCCCCTTCACGTTTGTCCCCAGTTCTCTTCTCTATTTGTTCTTTCTACCTCTCTTACCCTGGAAGTTCCAGAACAAGGACTACTTTGTGATGTTATCAACAGGTTTCCTCAATGTGTGTCTTATCCAGCTCCAGCAACGTCTTCTCATCTCTGATTCCATTGTTATTTTTCTGGTTCTTTTCATCAGTGCCACATCGGTGATCTTGTCATACCACTTCAATCCTTGTGGTGCAGGCCACAACCGATTGAAATACAATCTATTCAACAAGCTAAAGATAAGCAGATTCTATTCTTTATATTACATTTGCACATACTCAATGTTACAAATTAAACTGTAAAAATAGATTCTATTTACATGCTCTATGCAAACACCCCCTCTAAGTAGTATACTTTACTTACTTACTTAGTCGTTCCCCTTCTACCGTGAGGTGTAGAGGTTTGGAAGAGAGAGCGCCAGACCATTCTATCAGCTGTCTTCTTCCTGGCCTGGTTCCATTCTAGTCCTCGGTCCTTCAAAGATTGTCTAATGTTGTCCTCCCAGCGGACTCTGGGTCGTCCTGGAGGTCTGGATCCCTGGCTCTTTGTTTCCCATGCTTGTCGTGGTAGCCGATCTTCTCCCATTCTGCAGACATGGCCAAACCATCTTAGTTGGGACTGTTCTCTAAGTAGTATACTATTATAGAAATATACTATTTTTTCACGCTATATGTACTGCTTCTATCCAGCATTATCATCTGAAACTCGATGATTCTGAATTAGAGAAAGTGAGAGATGACAAATGTCACAAACTGTTGAATGATATCTACAACATTAAACATCCACCTGAACAACAATTCACAAGCTTGCCAGAGAAACCTGGTGCTAACAAATGTGAAGAAAACCATTTAATTATCATGATAAGAGAAAGAGGTAGAATAAAGCCACAAACTGAACTGTGTGGAGCAGTAAGAAAACAAAGGCACAGTCATATATATTTTAAGAAAGAGATGAGCGTCCGCTTGACACAGTGGTTAGAGCGCTGGTCTTTCGCGGCAAAGGTGCCAGGTTCAAATCACGGTAGCAACACGCTCCAGTCTACCCAGCTGTATATGGGTACCTGACTGAGTTAGTGAAGGAAAGGGCCACCTCTTGATACTGGAACTAGTACGGTGAAGTCTCTAACATTTCACTCACCTACGGCAGTATCTGCTATGGGACTACCTTTACCTTTTCATAGACTACACTTAAGGCAAAGGTGAGACATTAGGAAATTAGAACAATGTTAGAAAACATAAACATCAACAGTAAGGAACTGAGAATAATAAAGAACATGTATTGGCAACAAACAGCAGCTATAACAACCAACAACTAAACAGGGAAGTTTCACCAGATAAAACTTGGCAGGAATGTGTGCTGTCACTTGATGTGTTCTGTCCGGACAGTGAAATATAATGAGATTCATACAGAATATGCCAAGAATATAAACAACTTGAAATATGCTGTCTCTTTAGCAAAACATGGAGGAAATAGTTGCAGGAAATGACTGAGAAAACAGTGACAGAATGTAAAAAGCAAATGCCTTAACAAGATAGAAGTAATGGCAATCTCGAAGAGAATAAATTCTCCGCAATACACCATCAAAGTAAATGGGACAGTATTTAAATAAGTCAATAGATTCAAATACCTAGGCATGTTAACAACATGGAGGATATATCTCAGCGATTCGCCCAAGGGAAGGTGTTCAAAAAAATGAAAATATTTTGCACAACAAATCTTTGTCAATGGAGTATTATATACAGCCAATCCTGTCATGTTCATGAACATCATAAACAAGCAGGAAATTCCTGGTGGCCACAGAGATGTGGTTTTACAGAAGAATGTGAGGAATATCACAAACAGATAAAAATAGTAATGAGGATGTCCTGAAAGAAACCAGTGTACAAAGGAAGATTATTATTTACATAGAAGGAAGCAATCTACTTTCTTTGTGATGTATGAGAAGAAGAAAGCTGGACTATTTTGTGACAACGGGAAGGATTGAAGGAAAAAGAGATAGAGAGAATGATGAGAGAAAATACAGGACAGCTGTGATATATAAAACAGATATGACCCAATCCACCAGCTTAATAGACACCAGCAGACAATTATTTTCCACCTGAGAACTGGCCACTGCAGATTACTATGCCACCTCTATTGCCTCAGGATATCAAAGAATGTGCATGTGGAACTAGAATCCAGACCCCAGAACACATTCTCCAAAACTGTCCAACCCATGATGATCCACGACACCTGACCGGGCCAGAGGGTGCTGAACTCAGACAGAAGCTATGGGGCTGCCACGTGGACCTGGAAAAGACTGTTGACTTGGTCCTGACAAACTGAACAGGTCAGTTGAACATTGGGGACCAGAAAAGAAGTAGGAGACAGGCATCATCTCATACACCAGCTGGTATGGTACTTGAAGAAGTATGACTTGCTTAGAGGGCTGAGAAACTGGGTTTTATCAATGGTCAGCTTGACTTTTTCTGTTATCCTGCCCATAAAGTGTTACACCACCATTGCCCCTAACCACAGGTGTACTTCATATGCACAAGCTATGGCTACCATCAAGCAACACTTTTCCTAAGGAGAAATATTTTGTTAACACTACCAACAAATTTTAAACAATGTACAAAGCTCCTAGGCAACATTTTAAGTATTTTAATTTAAATAAGCATAGCAGGCTTTCATCACTGCAGTGATAGGGTTTGTGAAAACCCATGTTTCAGATATACAATTTCTTATCAGGAACAAAGTGGGATTGGTTTCCAATAAAACCCATTCCTATAATATGCTGAAATTGTTACTGCAAATGCTGTTTTTTCCTTCAGCAGCTTAAGACTAATATGATAATGAATTATTAACAACAACAAAAAAATGATCTGCTGCAGTAAGAACATGTGAATACTTGATGCAGGCTTCCTGCAAGGGGATCAACTACAGTGGAGGCTCAATCCTCAATAAGGAGCACAAAGGAAAATGATGAAAGAAAAAGACGGTTAAATATTTAAACAAAAATGCAAATCACGTGGAGAAGAACACCAAAAAAAGACAAATCAGTTACAAATTTTCTTATTAATGGGTGCTTGTGCAAAACAGGATTGAAATGGTATAACAAGATCACTTATGTGGAACAAATGACAAGAGCCATCAAATGCCAGCTGATCAAGAGATGAGAAGAAGACACTGACATTGGACAGAACACACACTGAGGAAACATGTAGTCAGTTCGGAAATTCGTGCCCACAGAAAGTGTCAATTTTCTCCAAAACTGTTTGTTGTATGGACATGAATTTTTGCATGTAGTCTTAGATTGTCCATGCAGTTATTAATATATTTTTTGCCCTTACAAAACTCATGTCATGTTTGAATTGTCTTCTTTACGTTATATAAAAAACTCTTACCGTTGTCTGGGTTAATTTTTCTTAGTTTTACAGGAAAGTTACAAGATCCGTTCAAAAATATATTTTTTTTGTTTGAATTAGTGTAGTGACTACATGTCCGCACGAGTGCGCACCTATTGTACACAGTCGCGAGTAACTAATTAAAAAAAAAAAATATTTTTGAACGGATCTTGTAACTTTCCTGTAAAACTACTAAAAATTAACCTAGACAATAGTAAGAGTTTTTTATATAACGTAAAGAAGAAAATTTGAACATGACATGAGTTTTGTAAGGGCAAAAAATATATTAATAACTGCATGGAAAATCTAAGATTGCATGCAAAAATTCATGTCCATAAAACAAACAGTTTTGGAGAAAATTGACACTTTCTGTGGGCACGAATTTCCGAACGGACTATAGGCAGCATTACAAGGCAGTCCTTGCTCTGGAATCTGCTTAGTAAGAGAGGTAGAGGGTTTACAAAAGAACACATGGATTGAAAAAAAAGGAAACCAGAGACAGATATAAAAGGGATAAAACAGAAAAGGTGGAAAGATATTGAACAGGCTACACAGGACTGGAAGGCACATCATGAATTTGTTGGCCTATACTCCTTAGGAAGCTGAAGGGTTATAATGATGATGATAATTTTATTAAAGCCACTGTATATCACTAAAAATGTGTTATGAATTAAATGAAGCACTGAGGCACAGTAACTTCACATGCAACTTATAGGACTAATAAAAAGTCAATGGTAGTCCCACAGCAAATACTGCCATAAGGGAATGAAGTGTTAGAGACTTACTAAACTAGGTCCAGCAACGAGAGCTGGGGTGACCAGTTTCTTTCCTTGCTGCCTTTTCCTTCCCTAACTCAAGAGCAAAGTCGGTACCCATTTATAGCTGGGTAGAGTGAAGCATGTTGATACCATGATTAGAACCAAGCACCTTTGCAACAACAGACCAGCATTCTAACCACTGTTCATCAGATGCTCATACAACTAATACCAACTTCTAATTAAGGTCATGTACAAAGAAGTGGAGTAGGAGTAATCTTACTCAAGGGAATGTCCATCCCTAGTACACAAAGACTGAGACGGTGAGTGAGGCGGAGGAATCTAAGAAGATCAACGGCTCGCAAAGCGGAACAGCAAAGTGTGTGGCGCACTAGAGGCGTGTCGGACATAGAAAAAGACAACGGCTAGCCACCGTGGAAGAGATTGGGGCCTTACCACGTACATCCTACAGAATGTAATGAGATCACAACAAGATAAGAACCGATGTGTAGAGAACTCTCTGTCCCCTGGGGAAGAATCTACTGTACAAAACAGGGAAGAGGCAACTCCTCTAATGAGTAAGGAAGTACATAATGACGAGTGTTCCTCAAATTCTATTGAAAGGGAGCATTCTGAGAAAGACCATCTAAAAACTAGTAGGAGGAGCCTAAAAATAGGAACATGGAATGTTAGAACCCTAAACGGAGAAGGAAAGCTTGACAATTTAATATTAGAGGCAACAGACATGAAACTCGATATACTGGGAGTTGCAGAGGCAAGACTAGCGGATATAGGCTATATAAAAAGAGACCAATACACGCTTATACACTCAGGAGGAGAAAAACATGAAAGAGGGGTAGGAATGTTGATAAAGAAGGAGTTAGAAAAATACGTATGTGGATACTGGACACATAACGACAGAATGATGTTACTAAAGATGAGAGCAAAGCCATTCGATATACCCATCTTACAAACTTATGCACCAACTAAAGATCACAGCAAGGAAGAAATAGAAGAATACTATGAAGAGCTACAACACACACTTAAATCAGTAAAATCTACAGATGTGTTGATAGTAATGTGTGATATGAATGCAAAAGTAGGAAAAGGAAAATACAAGAAAATAGCAGGACAGTATGGATTAGGGACAAGAAATGATAGAGGAGACAGACTTATCCAGTTCTGCGAAGAAAACCAGCTGGTCATATGTAACACCTTTTTTGAACACCACCCAAGGAAATTATACACATGGAAAAGCCCAGGAGATGTAACAAGAAATCAAATTGACTATATTATGATAAAACATAGATTTAAGAACATTGTCACAAGTGCAAAGACACATCCTGGCGCCGACATAAATTCAGATCACAATCCGGTCGTCGTCAAAGTAACTATAAAGCTGAAAAGAACAGGAAACAGAAGACAGGAGGAACCCCAGATAGAAATATCAGCACTGAAACAACCAGATATAAAACAAAAATATCTAATCAATGTCAAAAATAAATATGAACAGTTACTGACAGAAAGCATGGAGCAGTATAGAAGAGAAAACCCAGAAGAAAAGGTAACCACAAAATGGGAATGCTTAAAAACAAGCATACAATCAGCAAATGCAAATTTACCTAAAAAGGAGCCTAAGAAAAATCAAATTTGGATGACAGATGACATCTTGAGTAAAATGGCAGAAAGAAAGAAAGCAAAAAACACTCCAGAATATAAAACAATAGACAATGACATATGTACTATGTGTAGACAAGCAAAAGAACGGTGGATAGAAACAAAATGCAAGGAAATAGAAGAATTGGAAGCAAAGCACATGGCAAGAGATATGCATGAAGAAATAAAGAAATTATCAAATAGGTCACGGTTTGCACTAGGAGGAAGCTGTATCAAGAACAAAAATGGTGTAATATTACTTGATGAGAAAGACATATCAAACAGATGGGCAGAATATGTAAAAGAACTATTCGAGGACAACAGAGGTAAAAAACCATCACCAGATTCTAATAAAGGCCCAAACATTCTCAGATCAGAAGTAGAGAATGCCATACATATGATACAAAAAGGAAAATCAGCAGGCACGGATAACATAAAAATTGAAATGATAGAAGCCCTGGAGAGTTTTGGTATAGATACAATCACTGATCTATGCAACAATATATACAATACAGGATATATACCACACGACATGAAGACATCAGTTTTTATAACTTTGCCCAAAAAACCTAATGCAACAGAATGTTCAGACTTCAGAACAATCAGCCTGATGAGTCATGCAATTAAGATACTGCTCAAAATCATACAGGAAAGAATAAAAAGGAAGGTAGACAGCGAAATCCAAGAAGAACAGTTTGGTTTTAGATGGAACAGTGGAAGAAAAGAGGCAATATTTTGCCTAAGAATATTAGCAGAAAAATATACAGAGATCCAAAAAAGTATGTACATGTGCTTCATTGACTATAAGAAGGCTTTTGACTGAGTCCATCATGAGAAAATAATTGAATGACTCGAAGACATAGGTATTAATGGAAAAGATATAAGAATACTCAGTAACCTTTATTGGGAGCAAACTGCCACAGTAAGATCTGGAAGGAATTATTCACCATACATAGACATAAAAAGAGGTGTCAGACAAGGTTGTGTGCTGTCCCCCTGTCTATTTAATTTATACACCGAAAAAATGTTCAAACAGATACAGGAAATACCAGGACTAAACATCAGTGGAAGGTCAATAAACAACCTTAGATATGCAGATGATACCGTGTTGTTAGCTGAAAGCGAACAGGAGTTACAAGAACTAGTGAAGCAAGTGAACAGTATAAGTCATGAATATGAACTCAACATTAATACTGAGAAAACAAAAACTATGATAATTAGCAAAACAGACGATAAACCCACATTAAAGATAAGCGTAAATGGGAAAACCCTGGAACAAGTCAAGAGCTACGTATATCTTGGTCATATAACAAAAGATGGCAGATGTGAAACAGAAATCAAGAAGAGAATAGGAATGGCCAAGGCTACATTCAACAACATGAAACATATACTGACATCAAAACAGTTATCTCACAAATTAAAACTGAGAATCATAAAGTGTTATATACATTCTGCATTTCTGTATGGGGCAGAAACATGGACGATGTATAAGCATTTGGAAGAAAGAATTGAGGCTCTTGAAATGTGGATATATAGAAGAATGAGGCGTATCTCATGGAAAGAGAAGAAAACAAATAAGGAGGTCCTAGAAAATCTAGGTATGAAAAGAGAACTAATGAGGGAGATCAAAGTTCGGCAGCTAAAGTACTTTGGCCACATAAAAAGGCATAACACCTTGCAGAAGACCATAATAGAAGGGAGAGGTGAAGGTAAACGTGCAAGGGGAAGACAGCGCTATAAGTGGGAAGATAACATCAAGAGATGGACAGGGAAGAGCCTATCAGAGTGCACCACCAAGACAAGAGACAGAAGACGTTGGAGATCCTTTACAGCCAACCTTCGTTGTGGAGATGGCAGCTGATGATGATGACAAAGAAGTCTCAATACCAGGAAACAGGGCTCATTAAAAATTCAAATGTGCCAAGCAATATGAAATGCCACTACCAAATATGCAAAGCACATTGGCTTAATAGCAAGAAGAAGCACATCATTTATATTTTAGTAGTCTGGTCACATATCTGGTGTGCTATATCAGTAACTGGTGAGATTTTGTTTTCCTGGAATCTCCCAAATGCGTAATTTCAAGACGGGTATGTAAACATAATTTAAATTGCTAATAAATAGGTCGCACATCTTCAAATTCATATACACAAAGAACTTACTGCACATGCCCAACATTGAGAACGAATACACATAACATGAGAGCAATTCAAGAAAATGCAAACAACAACAAAGATACTTAAGAGTTTTTGAGCATTGAGACATATAATAAATACAATTTTAACCAAATACATCCATGCCAACTAGTAGGCCTACAGGTTACCCATATTCTGTACAGGTTTTTGCCTAATTATATATATATTTATATATTGTTGTAATGCTCCGCATTGAGTTTCCTATTGCATTTTATGTGAAAAATTGTACCAAATGGGCTCAATACAAACAAGGAAAAAGCAGTAAACAATAACTTATGCGAAAGCATGGGGGGAAACAAAAATGTTCTTTTGTTTTCTCAAAGAACAAAGCTGTCGCTGTATGGTTTTTCTGTCTTTGTAAGGTTTTTTTTATTTTTTACAGGCTTTTCTTTAGCTTGCAACGTATGTCACTATCTTGTCACCTTCAAATCTTGCAATCGATTTTTCAATCACTTCCAGATCAGCAATAGCTCTGAAACTTGGCATAGTTGTGTATACCCCCATGACAATACAATAATCAGTCGTAAAAATAATAAAATGAATAAAATTAAAATTAATATGATGATGATACACATCAGTGAAATGGGTGATAACTGCAAATAATCTAGGTGTATTCTTTCCAACACGATTGTCTCTCTTGAGAGAAATATTGGAAAACCCCCCCCCCCCCACGCATGTGCACAGACATACACATAACTGACTACTACATTTTAAAAAATGTAATTTACTACTCTTATCATAATTATTTTTTTTAATTAAACAAACAAAATATTAACTTTCCGTGTAATATACTGAATAATGAAATCCGCCTCCTGTGCTCTGGACTCGTTTATCACAACTGATAATGTCAATAGCGGATCGATTACATTTTACTTAAATTTAAAAACAAACAAAAAATAACACTAAATAGAAGAAAATAAAAAATATTTTAAACACAGGCTTTTAATGCACTAAAAAGCCACAAATAATTTTTCAAGGAGTTTATAGCTTGCAGTCAAAAAATGTAACATCAAATTGACAAAACGTCTGGGGCACTGATTCTTCATGAAATTAACTTCTGCTTTATACTTCATTACACACTTATGGATAAAATATATGATGAGCGCCCCACGCTATTTGTCAATTTGATGTTAAATTTTTTTTACTGCACGCTATAAACTCCTTGTAAAATTATTTGTGGCTTTTTAGTGCATGTGTTTAAAATATTTTTTATTATTTTTTGTACAGGTTTTTATTTTATTTTGGTACAGGTGTTTCAGATTTTTTGTACAGGTTTTCATCTCTTAACAAGTGAAGGTATCAACAAAGAATGTTTTTAAAATGTTTTCTAACATCTGTATTATGGGCACATACAAAACCAGACCTAAAGGTCTTTTATATTTGGACATGCGCCCTAATATAACCGACTAGGTTGAACAGAACGCGCCTCAACAAAACGAGGCAAAAAATTTTTTTTTTTTTTTTTAAATTTACCTTGGTGAAACAGCACCAATCAAACTTAATTGAAAGTTCATGATCTTATTAATGAACTGATAATGTTAAAATAAAAGAAATTGAAAACAGTATAATTGGATGCAGCAAGTGGGTAAAAAAAAATTCAGAGAAAAAATATGAAGGCAATGAGAATAAATGTGCATGAAAGCCAGACTGCATCAGGAAAAAACCTTACAAGATAAGGACTCAAACATACATATTGGCATCATCACAGAAACAAGTTGGAAAAATGTACCGTTAAAATAAAGTTCCAGTGTTGCTGATAGAAAAGGAATCCAGTGGAATCTGACTAAACAGCTTGATGATCTAAATTTTGCAGATGACTTGGCTATTCTGTCCCATAACCATAATCAGGTGCATGACAAAATGAAAATAATCGATAAGAGGTCAAAACAAGTGGGTCTGAAAATACACAAGGAAAAGACACAGATGATGAGAATAAATGCAAGAAATGATAAACAGGTTGAACTTGAAGAAACACCACTAAATGATGTAGAAGCGTACACATTTTTTGGCAGCAATATAGACAAAGTTGGACAGCAGGCAATGATATCAAAATAAGAATGCAAAAAAGCAAAAGGAGCTTTTATTGCATTGGGAAATATATGGAGATCAAGAGAAATTGGGTCCAACATGAAAATAAGAATCTTCAACTCAAACGTCAAGTCAGTCCTATTGTACGGCTCTGAAACATGGAGAACAACACCAAAAAGCTACAGACTGTCATAAATGGGTGCTTGCGTAGAATAAAAGGATTGAAATGGTATGACAAAGTCACAAATGTGCAACTGATGACAAGACCAAACAAGTGTTAGTGAAACAAGAGATCAGAAAAAGACAATGGCATTGGATAGGACACACATTGAGAAAAACTGTTGATAGCATTACAAGGCAGTCCTTGTTCTGGAATCCCCAGGGAAAGAGAGGCAGAAGGAGACCAAATAAACACATGAAGAAGAGAACTACAGACAGACGTGAAAATGATGAGGAAAACATGGAAAGAACTTGGTCTGATGGCTCGTGACAGGATGACTTGGCATGTGTTTGTTGAAGGCCTATGCTCCTCGGGGAGCTAAAGGGCTGTTGGTGACCGGAATTCAAGTCAAACATAAGTCACAACAACTCAATTATTTTTTATTGACACTGGACTCTTAGGAGCCGCGCTGGTGTAGTGGTTACCAAACTGCGCTGGCGACCGGGTGAGAACATTTCAAGATTTTTGTCGACCGGGATTTGGACTGGATTAACTCAAGCCCTAGTGAGAACATTTGAAGGAGTGTCGTCGACCAGGGACTGGCGGCTCCTGAGCCGACCCAGCTCTAATGGGTACCTCCGAAATCGGCGAGTATCTGCCTGAATTGCTAGGGACACCTGTCTCTGTACAAGAAAAAAAGGGATACTCACGTAAAAATCAGTCTCAGGTTAGACATACGAACCTGAGATTTCGCCTCGAGAAATAGCAGATTTACGCAAAAAAAAAAAAAAAGACACTCGACTCAAGTTTGTTCTTAGCGACTTGACTCGAGAATTGCCTATTTCAGTGTTGTCAACTTGAATAAACTGACTGGAATTCGAGTTGGACCAAAGTAACTCGACTCAGTGACATGGCAGTTTTTATTCACTTTTAATGAGACTTTTTGAAAAATTTGATGACCACTTTGCAAAATACACAAACAAAAGGCTAGATGGCCTTTCACTGAATTGGGAAAAATATGGAAATCAAAGGAAATCAGGCTAAAAAAAAAAATTCAACTCAGATAGTCCTATTGCCCTGCTCTGAAACATGCAGAACAAGAAAAATGACAATCAAGAAGTTACACACTTTAACAAATGGATGCTTGTGCAGAATTGAGGGATTAAAATGATGGCTGAAATGAAGAACAGTGGGATGTGGTTGAAATGAAGAACAGTGGAACGTATTCTTCGATGTCATCCAAATAAGTCAATCATGTCATTAGGGTTAGGACTTTGGTTAGGATTGTGTTCAGGATTCCTAAATCTAACCCTTACCCCTTTTTACTGCCTCTCTGAATTCCTTTTTAAGGCTGTATCGAACAGACGGCCCGCTGTTCTTCATCTCAACCAAAATGATGATGAAAGGCCTAATGTGGAAATGATGGAAAGAACCAAGTGAGGAAAATAAGTTGGCATTGGATGGGGCATACAGTGAGACAACCAGCTGATAGAATTACAAGACATTCCTTGTTCTGAAATCGCCAAGGTAAAATAAACAGATGGAGATAAAAAAAAAACACACACACAGAAGAGAACTGGAAATTATACACATCAAAACGAAATGAGAAGACAAGGAAAACTTGATAGGATGGCACAGGACTGGAGACCCTGACGTTTGCTGACTGAAGGGCTATGCTCCACAGACAGCAGGTGGGTAATAAATGATGAATTGGTTAATGTTACACCAAATGTTAAAACTGAGACTTCCCTGCCTAGTGCTGTTCCCGATCTTCACCGGGATTTGAATAGGCCTTGGCCTACTACCATACTAAACTATTAATTCCGGTGCACAGCACACATACTTTCAAGTCCTTCTTAAGCAGCAATTTTTTTTGTCCCCGCTTTTATTTTCTTACTTTCTTTTTTCATATACTTATATTTTAATAAACGACTTATTTTAGGATATGCTGGCCACGTGAATTCTTAAATTAGGCCTAAGAATTCAATTGACAAAACAGACACTAAACTACTAGGAAATGAGCCGGCCAGTTTGCCTCTCGTAACGAAGTTAATTAACAAAATCCATATTATGTGACGATCAGAATTCATTCTTACCTGTGACTTGTCGACTGGTTCCATAAAAACTGGCTTTGGTTTTCGGGCACATGGTTTTTCTTCTCCTACAAATAACATTTTGAGATTTTGTTGCGTTACCTTCACGGCGGCCTTCGGTCCTTACTTAAATAAAAACACAAAATCGGAAGTGGTACTCAAGGTCAGTCGTCGGTCGTAGGAAACCGACCTTAAGGGAAATAAAAAAAACCTCGAAGTCAAAGAAGGAATTAGTCAATGATTGCAATTTCCGCCATCGATATTTAATTTCTCCTTGTTAAGGCTAACAGCGAAGTTAGACTGCTTCATTCATGTCCGTTTTCGCCCCTTACGGAGCATGGAACCACTACTACAGGAAACCCACTGGCAGGAAGCTCTCGTAGCAGTGGTGTCTGTATCAATTTGTTTTGCACGATGAGCCCCATGCCCGAGAGAGCACTAGCTCCTTTCTTTCTATTTGTCCGAAAAGACCTCATGGATCTACACGACCCCCTTCCTCCACATATTCCATTATAACTAAAATTCTCTTGCTCCGTCTGATTCAGAAGTTATCCCATACTCAGTAAACACAACACACGTTTAAACACTAGGTTGATAATATATTAACATTTATTATGCTACCATTACATCACTATTATCGTTTCAGATCAGTTGCCATCTCCGCATCGAAAGTCGACAGCAGTGGGTCTCCAACGTTATCTATGTCCTGCCTTGATGGTACATCCAAACAAGCTTTTACTGTGCATCTCTTGATGTTATCTTCCCATTTATAATTCTGTATTCATCTTGCCTGCATGCTTTCAACTTTGTCTACCACCTACTTTCATTATCTACCAAAGGACAAAGTGTTGAATTCAGAATGGGCTGAGAACATAAGAGCAAAGCAATAAGAGAAGTGTAAATAAAACATGAATTCCAAATAATTAACATAAAATGGTACTTTCAACATTAGGAAACTGGTGTGCAAAGCAAGCTTATTATTCACATTTTTAGGAAGCAATAAACCTTTTTGGCATGTAGAAGAAAGCTGAAATATATCGTGACAACAAGAATAATTGAATGGAAGAGAGACATAGGATGACAAAGAGAGAGAATACAGGACAGTTTGACATCATGGCATGGAAATAAATCAGCAATAAAATTGATAAACAGTAATGGAGACAGGAAATTGTGCAGAGACATGATCACATATGCGACCAGACATGGTACTACTTGAATAATAATAATTTTTAACATTAAAATAATATTAAAAGAAATCTGTTCTAGAAAGTGCCACTCATATTTTATAGGCTGCTGTGAACTGCTGTCAATGTAAAAGAGAAAACTCTTAATGAAGATATTAAATTAAAACAAATAGCTCTGAGAAAACTAAGAAGCGTTATGGAGCCAAACAACACATGTAATGTAGGACACAAAAGAAAATAGCAGGCTTAATAGTTGGGACAGGAAACAACCTAATTAACAAACAGTATGAAGCGGTGTGTTACTTAAAGTAATTTTTAAAAAAACGAAACTAGAAACGATGAACACAGACAGTAAAAGTATTAGTTAAACTTGACTATTAAGAAAGTACACAACAACGGTAAACAAAGATAACAAATGTTATAAAAAAATGTAGAACTAAGTAAATACATTTACCTTATGTACACAAACCTACGCCTTGTGTTGTTCCTGGGATTCTCTATTGAGACTGAGAAAGAAATGAGCTGCTGCTCTCATCAGGCATGTTGTAAAAGGCAACTAAGGTAAGGTTGTGCATAGAATGCCAACCCCGCCATGTAAAATAAATTGTTACAGAAACCACCTTTGCAAAATTACATCAGTGCTTTGGTGCAGGCTACATCCACGGGGCTACTGTCGTGGTGGTCCAGTGCTCCATAAGCTGTAACAAAGGGAAGGAAAAACCCAAACATACACACACACACATTCATAAGCGTGAAACGTACAAGGTGTCTCAGAAGTCTTAACCACTAGGAAAATAAGACATTTAGCATGAATGTCTTAAAATCAGTGTTTCCCTTCTTAAGAAATGTTCAGACAGAGAATTGATACATGAGGAAACAAATATTAGATTATTTACAGGCATGCAATTCATCCACAACTGTGGAATAGGTGTTGAGAATAGATAGACCTAGAGAATTGCACAGTATAGTAAAACAGTTTATAACAAGAACTAAAATTAATATATAAGAATCAATGATGGTGCGAGGAAAAGGGTTAGTCTGATGGGATGCTTGTATGGCTGATGGCAGATAATTGGTGGATTTGATGTAATCTTGGACACCCATCAGGCTTTCTCACCCATTTTCACCTTTATGAGAGACTTCATTTTAGTTTGTTTTTTGTTTTTTAAATATGTTTATTGTTTGTTTCTTGGAAAGGGGAGGTCACACACAAAAACATTCATACAAATTTAGTTTTTATTTACTCTATTTGGACTGTGGGGGGAGGGGAAGACGGTACAGTACTATATTTGGGTATTGGAAACCTGACTTTATTTACTTGAATTAGTACACCATATGTCCTAATTATAATCCATCAAGGGTTGAACGGAATACTTTCAAAAAATAAAATGAAAGAATTGATGTGTATGCAGCTTGAATAGCAATATATTTAAACATATAGTAAAGTACTTTACTTTTTTTTTTAATATACCAAAATGTATTATTTATTCTTCCTGTATGTAGGCTTCTGAAAAACCATTGTTTCCATTTTAAAAAAAAACACCTGTTTAGTGAGCATTATTTAAAAAAAAACCAACAACAGAAATAAATAAACAACCATGATACTGTGGGCTTCTGGAGATAATGCAAGAAGGATTTGAGAAACACATGCTATTAATTGTTGGTAATGTTCATTATATGGTGGGTTTTTTTTTTTAAGTCTGACTAGTTTATAGTCCTTCATTTAACACTTTCTGCAACTCCTATTTTTATTTTTCAGTATGGTCTGAATAAATATAACAGTATCACCATCATTTCACTCTTGGAGCATGTAGCCACAACCGTAGCTGGTCCCATTGCACCAAGCATTTACATGCTTGTAGTAAAATCTGCGAGAATAATCGCTCATTTCAGTAGGATTTTAGTCATAAAAGGATAATAAATACAACAGCCCTATTGTGTCTGACGGTGATGCTCTCACACGCCAGCATAGCGCTGAATTTTGTGCCATGGAACGGCTTAGAACCGATTTCCCCGTTTAAACCTACTCGCGTTCCTTGTGACGTACATTTTTAACATTTTGCCCGATTTGATAGAGACTGTGGCAAGACTTACAATTAACGCTTTGGCGGAAGTGTGCCGCCAAATAACTATCTGAATTAACGTATTCTGTCAACTTTAACGCAAAAATTAGTAATGATCCTTACATTTTTTGTTAGTGTTACACGATACAATACAAATTATTAACGCCAATTCTTAACCTGCCGCGCACAACCCCGCTTCGCTGACACAGTCTGCCATGCATATATACACACTGCGGAAAAGCCAGCCAAAGCAAAACACGCAGACAATTTTATTTTCATCCTCGCGGTAGCATTTCTGACGTAACTGGAACAAGTTAGTTATTTGAAAAATACATGCTAGCGAGATGAAGGAGAGGAAAGATGGCGGTCTTGTGCAAAATTTTATTTGACGATTGACTATAACAAAAAATTGAAAATTTAAACCATTATGAAACTGCCCATAAAAATTATATGGTAGTATAACGTAGAGTTCACTGAGCAAGAATGTACTTTAAATAATATGATAGTCCCAGTATTAGATAAGTTATTGAGAAAATACTAATATCTACGGACGCTCGACCAGACAGACTGTCGTTCCTGCTTTGTTTTTTTTTTTAACGTTAGTGGGGACGCGAGTTTGAAAAAGAGGCAGGGAGGTACATTCAAATTCGCTTGGGTAAAAAGAGTATGAACGGAAAAGGGGAGCGGTAGGAAAAATGTAATCCTAAACGAAACATCTTTTTGTAATGGGCATAACTAAAGCAGACTGGCCAATCGACTACCAGACGCAGAAATTGTTTGCAATTATTTTGTTTTTTTCATAAAAACTGCATTTGAATTCAAGTAGTCGCACGTTTTGATTGGCCAGTGCTAGTAAATATTAGCAAAAGGCTTTGATTATTCATTGCCAGTCAAATTAAAATTTTCATTCAGATACGCTGAGAAACAGCTGTGTTAACTTTAAACTTAAATAAATAAGAAATTCACAGTCTGTGCAGTTCGGAGGAAGCTGAGGCCATTTCTTCTAAAGTCAGCGTCATTTGTTTATATTTTCTTGAATTGTGAGGCTCTATTTCCTGTTGCCAGCTGATGACAGGAAACCTGCTGAGTACGAATAACACCATCCAGTCTCCAACCAGTCGTTTATGCTGTCAAAGATAACAGTAGGAGCTTTGGCGGGTGGTGAAATTGAGACTTTCTGAACGACACATTGTAATATCTTTCAACAAGGAATCCCAGGTGATGTGTTAAACATCTGGGCATAACTGACATTTTCTTGTACGAAACACTAGTATTGCGAAACAATACTCAGGACGTTTATGGGGGTAGGATGAAACTACAGCCCTCATATACAGTGACTCTCCCTTTAGATGAATAAAGTGAAATCTATGAATATTTCCTGCAGGAAAGACATATATAAATATATATTAACTTTTTAGTTATTGGGCAAATTGCCCCAAAATTTTAATTGTTCTTTTCTGTAAACTATCTTGTCCTCATTTTCAAAGACCTGTCCAAACGATTTGGCTGGACAGGCAAAATAAAGTGTATAGAAATAATTTATTTCAAAGAAAAACTTAACTACTAGTTTTATTCTAGTTTTATTCTTTTCTTTATAGAGACTTAAAGTGTTTTACTGTTGTGTACCATCATTACATTTCTTCCCTAGACACTAGGTACACCATACACCAGACACTAGAGCCAGAATAGTGACCGTGTGAGATCTAGGGAGGTAGCGTTAGGTTCCCTGCACATAATTCATCATCATCATTTATAGAGTCAGGGGCCTACATGTGCTTGACCTCACACGGTTAATGCAGACACCGTTTTCATTCTTTTAGGATACCATCATCACCTCCCCAGCAAAATCAAACTTTGCTACAATGCTCTTCTAGCTTTCGTTTCTGTAGCAATTTGTTTTACATGATCAGCTTACCAGCCTCACGGCACCTCATAATAGCCACAGTCTGGATTACCACATGGTCTTTTTTTATTTGGAAATGTGCCCTAATGTAACCGATGGACTTTGCATCTAAGTTGAACAGGGGGCACCTCATGAAAACAAAGCAAAACACCTGTTGAAAAAAGATATAAGTCACCTTGTACAACATACCTGAGGGAGAATTATTCTTTCTTTGTCTCATCAGAGACCCAAAGGAACTACACGGTCTCGAAGAGTGTAGATAACATATAATATTCTTGTGCCTTTTAGAACTACTTCTCATCAGATATTTATTATATGGCAGACATTTCCAATTCTGAAGTAAAGCAATTAGTACTTATTATAATACTGTAATTCAAAAGTAGTTTGGGACCCAAAGATGCAGCAATAGAGAATGCAGTCAGCGAACAAGCGGGTTTTAGAAAGAACAGAAGATGTGCAGATCATATATTCATCCTCTGGAGCATTATAGAGCAGTGCTCAGAATGAATGAGACAGCTATACATTAACTTTGTTGATTTTGAAAAGGCTTTTGACAACATACACAGGGACAGCCTATGGAAAATACTGAGGGCTTATGGAATTCCCAGCTGCATTGTTTCCATTATAAAAAGCCTCTATTCTAACTTTACATGCAGTGTTGGATTGAGCAATCTAACTTTCGAAGTGAAAAATTTCTCTTGTACGGCAGGGATGCCCCTTATCAATAAATTATTTTTGACAGCCATAGATTGGGTGAGGCGCCAGACAACAGAGGGCAGTCCAAGAGGAATTCGATGGACGTTTTCTACACTGGAAGACCTGAAATACGCAGATGATATTGCACTACTCGCACATTCACATCAACATATCCAAGAGAAAACCGACAGACTAAATAAGTACAGCCAGCCAGCAGGTTGGTCTGAACATCAATCTGAAGAAGACAGAGGTCATGACACTAAATGTGGGCAATCCTGAGCCAGTAACAGTAAGGAACCAGAAGTTAGAACCGACAGACACATTTACTTACCTAGGATGAATAGTAACACCTGACGGCGGAACAAGCAAGGACATTAACAACAGAATGAATAAAGCGAGAACAGCCTTTGCTAGTCTCAACAACATTTGGAAGTCTTCCCAGTACAGCACAAACACCACATTAAGACTGTATGAGAGATGTGTACTTTCTGTGCTTCTCTATGGTGCGGAATGCTGGAGAGTAACAGAGAAGGAAATGTCGAAACTGTCCTCCTTCCACACAATCTGCCTAAGGAAAATTCTCCGAATCTTTTGGCCGAATACCATCAGCACCCAAGAACTACTTATTCGGAGTAACCAGGAGGACATGCACACCATCATAGCTGGCAGACGCTGGAGTTGGGTTGGCCACGTCCTCAGAAGGGACCCTGATACCATTACAAGAACAGCTATGCTATGGACCCCCGAAGGAAAGCGAAAGAGAGACCTACTAAAAACAAATTGGCAGAGAACTGTGGAAGCCGAGATGCAAAAAATGAACCAGAGTTGGGGCACTGTACGAAGGATGGCCGATCGAGCAAAGTAGAATCATTTTGTTGCTGCCCTTCAAGACGCCACCAGGCGTGATGGTCACTGACTGCTTTGACGGTCGGCGGCTATGGATCAAAGAAGAATAATACTCTAAATAGGTTTTCCCCATTCTGAATGTTAAATAACATGTTCACATTTGTTGTACTTTTTAAAAACAGTTTTTAATGAAAATACCAATGCACCGGGGCAAAGTCTTTTACAGACAGGGGGTATGATGTGTTGGTGTTGTGGGTAGTGGGTTCCCCCCCTTGCTTCACCCTAGGCCTAGTGAATTCTTGTTCATGAAAGGAGCGACCATTGCGGTGTTAGTCTCTTGGCCTAGCAAAACCTCTCATACCCCAAGATCGTTGTGCGTGGTGAAGAGCCACACCCTCCTCGAGGTAGTCCTGGTAACTGAGGGTGCGAATCCTCAGGCTAAACACAACGGATCTAGAGGAGCAAACCTCGATAATAAAACAGGTGCACTACACTGTACACGCCCTCTGTGGGTGGGAAGGAGCCAGATGGATACTGAACAAGTCTTGGGAGTGGGAACGAGTGTGGACTGGTCCTTGAAGATCGGAACCCATCGTACAGGCACAGAGACTCAGGACGTGACGATCCTAACACCCTCCTCGAGGTAGTCCTGGTAACTGAGGGTGCGAATCCTCAGGCTAAACACAACGGATCTAGAGGAGCAAACCTCGATAATAAAACCGGTGCACTACACCGTACACGCCCTCTGTGGGTGGGAAGGAGCCAGATGGATACTGAACAAGTCTTGGGAGTGGGAACGAGTGTGGACTGCTCCCTGAAGATCGGAACCCATCGTACAGGCACAGAGACTCAGGACGTGACGATCCTAACACCCTCCTCGAGGTAGTCCTGGTAACTGAGGGTGCGAATCCTCAGGCTAAATACAACGGATCTAGAGGAGCAAACCTCGATAATAAAACCGGTGCACTACACTGTACACGCCCTCTGTGGGTGGGAAGGAGCCAGATGGATACTGAACAAGTCTTGGGAGTGGGAACGAGTGTGGACTGCTCCCTGAAGATCGGAACCCATCGTACAGGCACAGAGACTCAGGACGTGACGATCCTATTGTCTTCAACTCTTGGTCACATGCCTAGAGCCTCGGAAAACTCAGCGTAACCAGCAGGCAATTTGGTGGCGGGGAAAGAGCACTGTGAGCCCTACCTTGGCTACGTATCACAAGGAGATGCAGAAACACCCCCTTTATCTCCCCCAGAGCTGGCACAGTACACTTCTGGCTCCTACCCGGGGCGGTAGGAAATCCACAGGCACCCCAGCATCACAATGCCATGAAGATGACAAAGTTGGAATTTACTAACTCAAACCTGGCAGAGCAAGTCCTCCATCAGATGCGGCCGATGCTGGGCCCACTGGCGCGTGGACACGTCCCGATCCTCATCGAGACTTGCCCGGGGAGCCCACCCCGGCTCAAAAAAGCAGAGAAGGCCACTCTCCAAACCTCCGATGTCTTGCGGGCAGTGTTAGGATGTGCAAGAACATGGACAGGAAGACTCCACAACTTCCCCACTGAAGACACGCCCACGACGACCGTTGCCTCAATTGGCTGTGTGTGGTGTACCCGGAAACGGGGCCTCCCAGTACTGAGGCACAGTTAAGTCCCCGATGTCACTTATCGGTGCAGAGTTGAGAGAGATGGCTGAGCATCACAATCCCCCCCTGTGTTGCAGCATGATGAGAACCCAGCATTGCATACTGAGCTTGGGGGGATCACTTGGGCACCAGACTTAATACTGGCTCTTGACTGGATGGCCGCATGCAGGAGATTTCTACAATGGAGAGATGGCAGGTGGTGGGTATCTGGAAGTGGCTCTGTGCAGGACGTGAGGATTCCTCGGGAGAGCCCAGAACCAGAGCACAGCATTGTGCAAGCTCTGCATAGTTGGAGAGCCCCCCTGGATGACGGGGAATGCACAGTGTGCCACCCCACCTATCCCCAACTGCTAACTTAGAACCAGAAGTGGGGTCCTCTGTATGCGTGCTAGGCCAGGATAAAATGCCTGGGAAAGAGACTGGAGCTCAGAACTCCCTAACTCAAAGTTGCAGGATGGCAGAAAAGCCACGGGAAAGACAGGTCTATTTTAAAGATAACGAAACCATATTTTCACCATACGAGCTCGGACGCCGCCTCGGTAAACAAGGTCCGCGCAGAGCAGTGACACCCCCAGGCTGCTTGCGAATAGTCTACTACTGGGAACATAAACGGATTAGGGATGAGCCCACTCTCCCGTTGAAGAGGTGCTAAAGTCGTAGATACTGGGCCAGAAGGCGCACCGGAAACCACAGTATCACGCAACTCGCTTTTTTTTTATGGATGAGTACACCGTCAAATAAATCTCGTACTGGTGCTCGCCCTGTGGAGCTCCACCAGGCAGGTGCAGTGCCGGGCTCTGAGCCTCGACAGAGTCCACCCTCAGCTACTGGAGGACCCTCTAGACCAGTGGTTCCCAAAGTGGGCGGTACCGCCCCCCTGGGGGCTTTGGAAGGGTCCAAGGGGGCGATACGGAAAAAATTGGCCAGAGGGGGGCGTTCAGTAGTAAACAGTGGGCGTTTAGTAGTAAGGGGGGTTCAGGATTTGACAAGCTAAATTCAGTACGTGCGGGAGAGAAAGGAATTGTGGATTTGAGAGACAACATCAGTGAAGCGGGGACGATGTGGATGGTTGTATTACTAGGATCATTAAGCAGGGCATAGCTTCGTCTATGTGTGTCGTTCTGAGCTCAGGTAACTATCGCTGACCATAAACGGTAATCGGGAACTGTTAGTAAAGTGGTTAACCAAACACCTATTGTCCATTCGTTCACTCCTGAAGAAAGAGAAATGACCCGTGCCGATGGCATGGACAAAATTAGATACCTGCCGGTGATTCAGAAAGTACCAACTTTGCTTTGTTGCGGAATTTATTGTCTCGGTATTTGCGGGGGCTAGTGGTAACTAGATATTTGTAGTGAAATTGACAGAGATACAACGGTAAAATACTCAAAAGATAACATTTAAGGATAAAAACATAATGCGTAGGCTGCTGATGTACATGATCGCCTAGACCGCGGGTCATCACCCTCCATAAAATTGACTTGCTAGACAGGAGGGGAACGGCGGATCAAAAGAAAAAAAATATGACTGGAAAGGCTAAGGAGACGCAATGGGGGGGATGGAGGAAAGTAAAAATTCACGTCCCCCAAATTGACACGAGGTACGGAATTGGACGTTTTGCGATACCAAGCCTTGATTTGAATTGAGCGGCAGAACGCGGATGGTAGGAAAATTACAAAAATTTAAAAAGTAATTTTTCTTAATATTAATGTTAGGAATATAAAAATTAGCTGGCCGGATGGCCTATTCTGAGCAATGAAATAATATGATCTTAATTTTACAAACGGATAGATAATATTGAAGATAATGACAAAAGACAGTGTAGTTTACATCATCGACAGACTGCCTTGAATAAAAAGTGTCGTTATTTGCACACAAAACACGACCTTGGGGACGCAGGTGTTCAAAGTTACTTATTATGGAGGAGAGGGTTTTTGAGCGGTAGCTGTGTCTAAATATAACTTTTTACGACAAAATTTTAAGGGGAGAGAAAGGTTGCTTCAAAAATCAAGCACATTTTTTTTAGAAACACAAGTAGAGACGGACAGACTAACAGATAACCATCCATACTTGACTGAAGCATGACTGAAATGACTTTAGTGTAGAAATTTGAAATTTAAAGTACAACTAGGCAGTGATTGGCCATAGACAATCATATCATTAGCGCTCAGACGCGAAAGTGGGGTCATTCTTCAATAATTGTTCAGTGTTAGACACAGATTTTAAAGTGTGGTGTTTTCCCATATGAAAGACAGTGAATAAATTTAGGGACGCCATACTATAGCCAGCAGCTCAGCTGAGTTTTGCTAGCAATTCTGTGTTATGTATTCATAATCTGGTAAGATTGAAATTATTTCTTTATATATTTTGAATATTGTTTCATGTTCGAGTGATTTGATACTGCCATATCAAAATCTAGCCTTACAAACAAGTAGGGATTTGCTCTAGACCCCCCGCCCAAGTCAGGGTCTAGGGACCAACAAGGTACATAAACTACAGCAAGGATTATGCAAGATATCAAGCGTTGAAACAGATTACCTATCTTCTTTTAGGGCCGACAACTAATAAATATTTTTCAGAATCTATAGTCTGGGAGGATCTATCTGATGTAAACCCACCATGGTAACTGTGCTGTTTGGTCAGAGAGATCTGACCTGTCTGTATGATGTGGTTGTTGTGTCAGTGTGGTGTCCAGACGTGGGTATAGAATAGATTTTGACACATAGCCCATACTTTGATTGCAGAGCTGTGAGTTTCTATCGACAACAAAGCAGAGTCTATTCGGTGGGTGACTGTACTCGAGTGTATCTGTGCAGTTCTTGTGACAGAGACCACCATTATTGTCCGCCAGCACGGAGAGGTGGGACCGCAAGTTTTCAGCACCAGAGCTACAAAAAGATGAGTGAGCCTCTGGTCTGCTGGACATTCACCAACTATTGGTAGTGACTAATATCCCCGTAAAAATTCCCACCATTTTCTGGACATTGTGTAGTCAATATAGACAGGTGTGATGAGGCCACCCCAACAGCACAAACAGTAAATATCCTCCCAAAGAGATGACTACTCGAACTTTTTTTAATAAAACTAACTAGTCTAGTACTTAAATAGGTACGCTCTTGCATTTATTATGTAACATTCCATGCATTTTTTTTTCATAAATTTTCAATCCTTCTTTTAAAACAAGTTCTGGTCACATAAAACTTGATCCAGAACCAATAAATGTAATATAATTATATCAAAAACTTTATACACGTGAGTTAGTTCAGTGTATTTTAACACTTGTTAATCTTATTAGTCTTCTTAAATGTCTGTGGGTGTATTTATAACTAACACACCACATTACACATCATTACCCTAGACACTTTACGTAGCCACATTCATTAAGAAGAAAAAAATTAAGTGTGAGGTCGTAGTGGTAGCAAGAAAGGCCTTCTGATAATTCTCAACTACATTTTATCTCAGGAGCCTTCACAGCTGGCCTCATACAATTTACATGTAGTACCATCATCATCATACAATACCATCAATACCACTACAATATTCCCAGATTGGTAATAAATAAGAGAAAAGGTTCAAGGGAGAAAGATTTTAACGGTACTTGGCATTATAAATCAGTCTTTGATCCTCTGAACCGGCTTTCCTACCTTACATTCAGACTTTCATCAATCGACTACGCGATGTACGTTTCCCGTCTATTTCAACTTTGCGCTGGCTATGAGCAAAACCAACAAACTTTCTCAGCTTTTCTTGTGAACAGTGGTTTTAAACAAGCGTGTACCGGGTATCAAACAATTTCAACCTGTCGATAAGGTACGTTTTCTTACTTATATTTTTTGTTTGTTTGCGCAGAGCTAGCATCGGTTTTACTAACAATAATTATTAATTAAGCAGATAAATTTTGATACTGATTTGCCGTATATTGAATATTTCTATTCAATCTATTATATTACATCCTTTTAATTTGTTACCGGGAACTCCACTCTTTGTAGTTAGGCTACTGTCTCTCAATTTTTAAATCTGAAGACCTATCAATATAGTGCGTTATTTTATATTTTGTTCATATTAAATAACTATTATTATACTTTATGAAATGATTATTGCGTTACTTCAGTGTTGGTGTGGCTGTTGCTAATTGTGTTTTTTTCCCCCCTTCTGATTGTTGTATTTTTGCTAATTTATTTATGGCTGTGAAACTTTATAAAATAGAAGAGTAAACTGGTAAGAACATCTGTGTCAACATTTTTGTAAAGCCACTTTTAAATCAGCTTGTGTTGTTTACTCGACGAATATTTTTCTATCTGCAAAATTGTAAAATCAATTCTTTGTTCCAGAATTCAGAACAAATATGGCAAAAGCAGAACAAACCAAAAAGAAGTGCAGACAATACAGCGTGGAATATCTGAAATATGGATTTATTCCAGCACTAAATAACCAACAACTGCCAATGTGTCTATTATGTGAGAGGGTCTTTTCAAATGAGGCGATGAAACCTTCCAGACTACTTGAACATTTGAAAAAAATTCACACAGATAAAACAGATAAAAGTTTGACATATTTTCAGTCACTTCGTGAAAACTTTCAGAAACGTAAAACAGTCCGTGACATGTTTGTCAACACTTCACAACAAAGCTGTGATGGTTTGCGAGCTTCATACAAAATTTCATTGCTGATAGCTAAATCTGGAAAGTCTCATACAATCGCAGAACATTTGATTTTGCCAGCTATAAGGGAGTTTGTGAGTACAGTAATGCATAAGTCACCTGAACAAATAATTAAAGCAATTCCGCTCAGCAATACCTCTGTTCAAAGAAGAATAGATGAAATGGCTGAGAATGTTGAAAATACATTGTGCAACATACTTAGTAAGTTAACTTAGGACAACAGAATTTGCATTGCAGTTGGATGAGTCAACTTTGCCTAGCAACGAATCTTTGCTTCTTGCCTATGTTCGCTTCGTAAAAGATGGAAGCTTGGTTCAAGAGTTGTTATTTGCTAAGCTACTAGTAACTGATACAAAAGGAGAGTCAATATTTCGTGTAGTAGAGAAATTTTTCAAAGAGAAGGACATTCCGCTTACTAATATTCTTGCTTGTGCAACAGATGGGGCACCATCAATGATAGGTTGTTACCGCGGGTTTATCGCTTTCTTAAAAGAAGCTGTACCTGGTATATTTACAATACACTGTGTAATTCACAGACAACATCTTGTCGCAAAAAATCTAAGTGATCGGCTTCACAAATCATTAAATACTGGTATCACAGCGATTAACAAAATTAAGTCCCATGCTCTCAATTCTCGACTATTTCGAGAGCTTTGTACTGAGAATGATGAACAGTTTGAACGTTTGCTGATGCACACAGAAGTTAGGTGGCTCTCAAAAGGAAATTGTCTGAGACGCTTTTATGCTCTTTTTGAAACTGTAATAGAATTCTTCAAAGACTCGCATGCTTCGCTCAGTACAGAACTAACGAATATCAGGCATGACATTGCATATTTGTCAGATTTATTCACAAAGTTTAACGAAATAAATCTACAACTGCAAGGAAATGATATTAATCTTATTAAAGTCAAATCTGTCGTCTCCACGTTTCTGGCCAAATTAACGCTATTCAAACGTAATATTGGCCGTTGCGAGTTAATCCAATTTCCCAGCCTCTTAGAGTTGGAAGAGAAAGACAAAATACCAGAGGATAATCTTCAAGTATATTGTGCACATTTAGATATGTTGTAGAAAGACATGTCTCAGAGGTTTCAGGATCTTCTTTTGATCACGATTCCAGACTGGATAATAAATCCATTCCTAGACGCGTGCAGTGATGAACTAGGAAGGGTGGAAGAGGAACTGATATCGCTACAAAATGACGCTGAGCTTAAGCCAATGTTCAAGAAATCATATCAAGACTTTTGGTTGCAGAAAGAAATCTCTGAACGCTACCCTGCAGTGTGGGGAAAGGTTAAGATGTTCTGTATTGCCTTTCCAACATCGTATTTAGTAGAGCGTGGTTTCAGCGCGGTTGTCCAACTTCTTTCGAAGCAGAGAAACAGACTGCAGATTACTGAACGTGGGGATCTGAGACTCCTTCTAAGTAACTTTCAGCCTGATATTGAGAAGCTGATATCACTACACCAGGCACATCCATCTCACTGAAGTTAAAAATGAAGTAAGTTTGTTACTAATTTACTTTCGCATACTGCTGTTTGTTTTACAGCATTAAGTAATTAAGTTTTTCTTTTAATATTAAATTAATAAATAAGCGTATCTGTAGCTTTATATTAGAATGTGATAAATTGAGCAATTAGTTGTTACTGTATTAACAGTTGCTCTTATTTTTCACTCTTTACATTTTTTTATGTAGTGTGGGGAAATGCAGGGGGGCGCTGGGGATATGCCGTGGGAGCCAAGGGGGCGGTGACCCAAAAAAGTTTGGGAAACACTGCTCTAGACCGTCTTGTGGAGTCAGCAGACGGCGGAGGAGAACTACTGACCGAAACAAAACAGAAAAAGAGAAACCCAGAGTGCCACTTGTCATGATGCACTGGAATGCAGAGGGAGTGAACAGCAAGCAGGCTGGATACAGCAAAAAGACAGAGCTGGAAAACATCTTGTATGAGAAGCAAGTCAGTGTTTGCTGTATCCAAGAGACTCACTTGAAAGCAGATCAAACCTTTAAAATAAAGGGATATCAATGCTTCAGATCCGACAGACAAGATAGACGAAAAGGAGGAGTACTTACTCTTGTAAGGAATAACATTCATGCACACGAAAGGAAAACCTACATGGATGGAGCAGAATATCAGCTGTTGCAGATAAAGGTAGACAAGATGGAAATAGAACTCCTGAACTATTACTGTCCAAACAACAAACCCCTGAGTCTCAGCTCTATACAGGTACCAGCCACCAACTTTATAGCAGTTGGAGACTTTAATAGCCACTCCCAGAGCTGGGGCTATAACCATCTAGATCACAGAGGTGAAGAGGTTGAAACATGGCAAGATGATCACTCCCTAATCCTAGTCAATAATGCCACAGATACTCCTACCTTCTACTCCAGAGGATGGCACACAACTTCAACACCAGATCTTGCCTTCGCCACCCCAGATATAGCTGGATCTATTAGGAGACCAACTAGGGGGAAGCGACCATCGCCCAATCTTTCTTACTGTCCAGAGTGCAACTCTCAGTACAGGCCCAGCCATTACAAGATGGAACTACAAAAAAGCCAACTGGGGTTTATTCAGGCATCAGGTAAACACGCTGCTGTCTACCCTCAAAGTACAGAACAGAGACATTAATGAAGTGGTAAAAGACTTCAACAGATGCATACTACAAGCTGCAAAAGAAACCATTCCCAAAGGATGCCGGCGTAACTACATACCATACTGGTCCAGCACACTCCAAGAACGTCAGGAAGCTATGGACAGGGCTAGAAAGGATGCAGAGTCTCAGCCTTCACTTGAAACTCACAACAAATGGAAAAAGGCTGTAGCAGAGTTTCAGAGAACAAAGCTAGAAGAAAAACGGAAAAGCTGGAGAACTAAAACGGCATCGCTGAACCTTGAGAAAGACGGCAGGAAACTTTGGAGATTAGTCAAGTCTCTAAATAAAGAGCGTTCCTCACCTAGGCAGACTATCACATTGGATGAAGGTGGCAAACATTTCAGAGGAAAACAAGCTGCAGACCTGTTTGCTAGAAGATACAGTTCAGAAAGCAACTTACCCATTAACATAGACCATCAGAGAGAGAGATAAGAAAAGAAATACTGGCAACCATGGGACAGACAGATACTCCTGCCCCAATGAGGGAACCCATCACACTAGGAGAACTACAGAACGCTATTTCCAAGCTTAAGTTTCAAAAGTCACCCGGCCCAGACAAAATCAGCAACGAAATGCTAGTAAATCTGAGCCCAGCAGCAAAGACAAAACTGCTTGAGATATTCAACCACAGCTGGTTGAAAGGAACGGTACCCCAAGTATGGAGAGAAGCCATCACAATACCCATACTAAAGAAAGGGAAATGTAAGACCGAGGCTGCAAATTACCGGCCAATCAGTCTCACAAGCTGTGTTGGGAAGACTATGGAGCGAATAGTCAACCACAGATTGAAATGGTATTTAGAGTCTGAGCAGATCCTGGTGCCGGAACAAGCTGGATTTAGAGAATGCTACAGTATAGAAGACCAAGTTACTTACTTGTCTCAAGCAATAGAAGATGCCTTCCAGGAGAAGAAAAAGGTCCTAACGATCTGGGTCGACTTCAAGCAGGCCTTTGACAAGGTGTGGAAAGATGGCCTTATTGCAAAACTTAGGAGAAGTGGAATCCAAGGCAACATGATGAAATGGATCCAGTCATACTTGCATAACAGGAGAACTAGAGTCACTCTTGACGGTCTGCAGAGCAGAAAAGTGTTGCTCCATCAGGGGGTACCTCAAGGAGGAGTAATTTCCCCAACACTCTTCCTTGTTTACATCAATGACCTGGTGAAAGATCTCCCCGCAGGAGTGAAAGCTGCCTTATATGCAGATGACCTAGTACTCTGGTGCGCTGATGAAAACGTCACCACAGCAAATTATAGAATGCAGCGGGCAGCAGACATGCTAGTGTCATGGGCAGAGAAATGGCTTATCACAATAAACACAGACAAAACCTCCACAACACTGTTCTCCCTCGCCCCCAAGGACAAAGCAGCTAACATACACCTAGGGACAACCGTGATCAAGGAAGAAAGCTACCCCACCTATCTTGGGGTGACATTTGACCAAAGGCTTACATGGAATAAGCATATTGAAAATGCAGAAGGAAAGGCCCGAAGACGACTAGGCATACTCAGAAAATTAGCAGGTACCAACTGGGGAGCAAATGAACAAAATCTAAAGAAGATTTATAATGGAGTAATAAGACCACACTTAGAGTTTAGCTCAGCAGCATGGTCATCAGCTGCTAACTCACATCTGCAGTCTTTGGACAAGGTGCAAAATCAAGCTCTCAGGCTCATTACAGGAGCCATGAAAACTACACCAATATCAGAGATGCAGAAGGTTGCTGGATTACAGACATTGTCCCATAGAAGAGACACAAAAACTATGATCCAGATGGAAAAGTACAACAGTATGCCAACGCACCCAATGAAGGCAAGACTAGATGATCTGGCATTGGGACGTCTAAAGCGTAGCAGCTTTGTGCATCGGGGAAAAAGACTTAAAAGACAGCATCAAGAAGACCTATCCATGAAGACAACACCGCTGAAGCCCACCCTATACCCTGTACCATGGGAGCAGGCCAGCAATGCCCCCCAAATTAATACATCAGTCAGTGGTCTCACAAGTGGATGTGAGTATAATGATCTGCAAAAACGAACTGCTACATTGAGTATGATCCAAGAAAGCTATCCTGATCAATCATGGATACATGCCTATACAGATGGATCAGCAACTAATGCTGTTAGGAATGGAGGTGCCGGTATCTTTATCTCATATCCTGACAACCACTATGAGACTAGGCACATTCCCACTGGTAAATTCTGTTCCAACTATACAGCTGAGGTTCAAGCTCTAGAGCAAGCTGCAAATATGATTTATAACACCAACTCTGACTGCCACCAGGTAGTCATCCTCACAGATGCACTGTCTGTCCTGCAAGCTCTCAAGGGTGGTAAACTCCCGCATCTGAGAAATGAACTAAACAAGGTAGCTGCCAAAAAGAGAACCATACTTCAGTGGGTACCATCTCATTGTGGTGTACCCGGAAATGAAAAGGCAGATAAACTTGCAAAAAAGGGAGGAGAATGTGAACAAGAAGAAAATGAAGTCACATACTTTGAGAAAAAGAGAGCTATCCAGACTATCAGAAGAGAACAGAACCAACCCAAAGACGACTATCACACTCTCGACCGGCAGGGACAGATAACTATTTTTCGCCTCAGGACAGGGCATAACAAACTGAATAAACACATGCACAAGCTACGATTGTCTGCTTCACCACTGTGCACATGTGGATTAAACGAACAAACTGCTGAGCATGTTCTACAGGATTGTCCTCTGTATGACCAGTTAAGAAAGATATACTGGCCCAATGACTCAACACTAAACTCAAAGCTATATGGCGCTAAAGAGGAACTTCAAACAACAGTCGAATTCATCATGAGAACTCGTCTGACGGTGTAAACATCAAAGATGCGATCGCAAGAAGAAGAAGACCAATGCACCATTATGTTACTTGTTTATTTCAAAAGTTACTTAGTAATGTTTTTTTTATGTATTACATTACCCCCCCCCCCTCTTTTTCTGTGTAAAGAACATGTCAACATCTTTTATGCAAAAATGTGTAATGAAAACATGTAACAGTAATACAGCTGAAAGTATATATACTAGCTGCTGGTGTCAGTAAGGGTAAATTAAAATCTTAGATACTAGTTTGAAAACAAACAATTGGAAGAGCGATGTGAAAAATAGGGTAGCAATAATAGTCTCAATATTATATAAATAAGCAATGAAGTTTGAAACCCGAGACCTGTGAGCAGCAAATATATAAACAAAAATTTGTCTTAGTATTACACAGTGGTAACATTTTTAAAACTTCAATATTTGAGGTCATTTACAGCTTCGATGGAAACATATGTTGATATTATTCAAAATGGATGATTTTTCAATGCAAAATAAAAAAAAATATCTTTGTGTCATAGTATTAATGAAATGACAGTTTTCAAACATTCAGTTTACATTCTCGTGTTTTACCGTATATATGCCTCACACTTTAATCACATAGAATCGGGCATTAAGCTGATTCGGCTCTGACGTTAATGGACTGTGAACGGAGCATTCCCTTTCAGCTACTCTCCCCTGCTAAAAGTTCATTTGTAGTCAGTCAAAATGAACATCGCTTTTGCTGGAATAGGATTGCTTAAAATAGAAGGCAAATGACTCACAAGAATTGTGGCGCTGTCATGTGGAACTTCTGACAGAGATTGTTAACAAACATGTCGGTGTACTTAGACGGTTCCACACTGTCGTCATTGCTATTTAGTCAGTTAAATAGCAATAGTAGCCAGGTTAGAATCTCAGCCGAACGATACTACTGATTGTGACACCGATCACGGCCATGTATGCACGGGACACGACACTACTTTTAGAGAAAGCAACATTTTCCTGTATCGAACGTAATTTCTACATTGCTTGGGCAGAGACGTAAACGTATACAAGTAGTGTCGAGACTTATGAATACAGATGGCCGTGCTCGAATGAGATTTTTGGGACATCTTTTTACGTCTTTTATTTTTTAGGCAATTGCAATGCAAACCTAAATCATCAGACTGATAAAACACGAATGAATCTTCCTAGTAACTGTTTTCACTTGAAATCCTTTAAAATGCATACTATAATTCAAAGTTATAGCTCATTTTATACATACTGTGTAATAATCGATCAAACAGCTGATTTCCTGTAGGCTAAATCAAAATGACTGCAAAGGAAGTGAAACTGTTTGGTCTTTATCATTCAAATGAGGGACTTTAAGCAGACAGCAACTCATTATTTGCAGAAATAAAAATTAACTGCAATATTAGAGATAGAAGTTGGACACAGTTGACTGCATCCGCCATGTTGTCTGAGTTGCTAGCCATATGTATGCAACAGCTATCCTTAACTGACCCCAATTCTGTATCAAGCTTTGTCATACAGCCAACCTAAACCTAATCCCATCCCTGTTTCAAGCTGTGTCAAAAATAATAACAACCAACTAATATAGAAAAATTAAAACCACAATAAATTCGCTGCGAAATGCCACGTAGCTGACTAGCACGTTGGCAACTCCTCCCCACCTGCTGTCCTCAATATCAACCATATTAGTTTACTTGAAAACAATCTTTCATTATAAAATATATCTTAAAGTTAAGTTATAGACAGTCGATTTAGTTGTCTTTTGAAAGTTAAAGTGTTCGAACAGGACTTTAATTAATGTTAATTTAGTTTTAATATGATACCATATGTGACTAGTTACATTTTTCATTCATTCAGTTTCTTCATGAATTATTTGGTGTCCCTACCACATTATTACTTTCTAGATTTCCTCCCAATGGAGCCCCATGTAGTTCCAGAGGGTCTCTTGAGGAGACAAGAGAAATAATAGGCCTACTACTTGCTCAGCCATGTTATAATAGATGGCGCTGTGAGAGTTGTGCATGGGGCTGGCAACATCATCATATGAGACAAAATGCTGCAGAAATCATTGATGTAAGAGCACATGTGCAGGCTGCCTGCAAGGGAGCAAGTTGCAGTTGTGACTTCACATGTTAATATTTAAGTATTCAGTGCTTACTTTACATCCCCTTTTGCATTTTAAACATTTTAGTCTGTGTTTTATTCTTCTACATTCCTTTTTACTAATGAACAGGGGTCCAACATGGTAGTTAGCCCCCATGCAGGAAGCCAGTTCTAGTGTGCTTGCTTTGATAATGGTGGTTTCCATAGCAGTGTGTTTTCAAGTTGTTTTTAATTACAACACTTACACACATAATAATAATAGCCCCTTCAGTCATGACTGACTATGGGAATGCGCCCCTGAGGTGGCAGCCCTCAGCTGCTTATTTTCCTGGTGCTCCTTTCGATGTTTTCTCCTCACCTCTGCTTCTTGTGTGAGCCTCTCTTCGCCCAATCTGAGGTTGTGCCGTAAATAGCATCGCCACTTAGTGCGATCGGCAGCTTCATCCTCCCATGTTGCTGGATCCATGTCCAGTGCCCTCATATCTCTCTTGCACACATCTTTGAACCTCAGCTGTGGTCGCCCAACTGTTCTCTTGCCATCTGCTAATTGTCCGTAGAAGATATCTTTTGGGATGCGACCATCTTCCATGCGGTGAACATGGCCAAGCCAGCGAAGTCTGCGCTGTCTAAGCAGCGTATACATACTTTGAAGGCCAGCACGTGACAACACCTCGACATTTGTCACTTTATCTTTCCACGAGATGCCGAGGATGCGGCGTAGACACCGCAAATGAAAGGTATTGAGCCTTCTTTCTTGCTTAGCATAGGTCGTCCAGGTCTCGCTGCCATATAGGAGTGTGCTGGTGACGCAGGCATTATATACCGCAGCTTTGGTCTTCATTGTGAGTTTAGTTTCCCCAAACACGCGATGTGAGGCGGGCAAAGGTATCTGCAGCTTTGCCAATGCGGCTGTCGATTTCTGTATCCAGTGAGAGTTTGTCATTGATGGTAGACCCTAGGTATGTGAAGTGGTGCACCACTGCCAATTCATAGTTATCGATAGTGATAACTGGTGCAGCACCCACATCCTGACTCAGCACATTCGTTTTCTTTAGACTTATTGTGAGGCCAAAGTCCTTGCATGCTTTAGTGAAGCGATTCATCAAGCTCTGAAGCTCCTGTTGGCTTTGAGTGACGACTGCAGCATCATCAGCGAACAACAAGTCTCTTATAGTGACCCTTCTGATTTTTGTTTTTGCCTTCAGCCTTGAAAGATTAAACAGACGGCCATCTGACCTAGTGTGAAGGCATATTCCTTCAGTTGCATCTCTGAATGCATGTTTCAAGAGTAAGGCAAAGAAGATTCCGAAGAGGGTCGGAGCCAGAACACAGCCTTGTTTAACGCCACTTCGTATATCAAAGGGCTGTGGCGTGCTTCCAGCATATTGGACTGTTCCCTTCATGTTGTCATGGAATGACTTTATCATTTCCAGCATTTTAGAAGGGCAGCCTATTTTCAGGAGGATTTTAAAGAGTCCATCCCTACTAACCAGGTCGAATGCTTTTGTGAGGTCTATAAAGGCGATATATAATGGTCTTTTCTGCTCTCTTGATTTTTCCTGAAGCTGGCGGAGAGAAAAGATCATGTCTGTTGTTGATCTGCCAGCTCGGAATCCACACTGTGCCTCTGGATATATGCGCTCAGCTAACTTGTGTAGTCGCATTAAGATGACTTTGGCAAAAACCTTACCAACAATACTAAGAAGAGAGATGCCTCTGTAGTTATTGCAATCACTTCTGTCTCCTTTATTTTTATACAGTGTTACAATCTTGGCATCTCGCATGTCTTGAGGAATAGTTGTCTCTTCCCAGCACTGGCACAGCATCCTATGCAGGGGATGTAATAGCGTGCTCTTACAGCATTTGATTAAATCAGGAGGAATCCCATCACTGCCTGGTGCTTTGCCAGAGGCCAAGCTATCAATGGCCTTACTGAGTTCCTCTAATGTTGGTTCGGCATCCAGCTCCTCCATAGTTGGCAGACTATTGACAGCATCAAGGGCTGCAGGCGTAACGGTATTGTCTCTAGCGTAAAGCTCAGAGTAGTGCTCGACCCACCTCTCCATCTGCTTACCCTTATCGGTTAGCTTCTCTCCGCTGATGGTTTTTAGCTGTGCCGTCTTACTTTTATGGGGGCCAAGTGCTTTCTTTATACCGTCATACATTTGTCTAATGTTGCCTGTTTGCGCTGCGATCTGGATGCTCTCACTGAGCTGGAGCCAATAGTCATTTGCACAGCGTCGAGCAGTTTGTTGAACTTTGCTTCTCGTAGCCCTCAGGGTCTGTATAGTTCTGGCACTCGGTGAACGTTTGTATTCATTCATAGCACTGCGCTTAGCTTCAATAATAGGTGCCATCACATCTAATGAAGCGTCAAACCAGTCATTTGACTTTGCTGTTTTCTTACCAAAGGTGGCAAGTGCAGTACTTTGAATGGTGTTCCGTAGATGCTCCCAGTTCTCTGTAATAGTATCACCATGCTGAGGGCTACTGAGCACTTTCTTGAAGGTCGCAGTGAATTGAGCGATCATGAAAGGGTCTGACATCTTGCTAGTATCAATGCATGGTTTCCCTTCATGTCTGACACGATAGAGTTTTCTTGGTTGTGCTCTGATTTTGCAGCAAACCAAGGAGTGATCTGTGTCACAGTCTGCACTATGGTACGAGCGCGTGGAGAGCACAGACCTGAGGAGTGGCCTTCTGACGAGAATCAGGTCAAGTTGGTGCCAGTGCTTGGATCGTGGGTGTCTCCATGACACCTTATGCTGGGGTTTTGTCTGAAAGTAGGTGTTGGTCACGCAGAGGTCATGGTGGACGCACAACTCTAAGAGCCGTTGTCCATTTTCATTCATCTTGCCAATACCAAACCTGCCCAGACATGAAGGTCATGAAACATTATCGGCACCCACTCTAGCGTTAAAGTCACCAAGGAGAACAAGCTGTTCTTGCCTAGGTATGCTTTTGATTACTGCTGCTGGATTCTCGTAGAACTCATCTATAGCTTCTGAGGCAGAGTACAGAGTAGGAGCATACACACTGACAAGGGTGATGGGACCTGTGCTAGTTTGCAGGCGGAGCGTTAACAGGCGTTCTGATCCATTCTCGCCTGGTTCAACCATGTTAGTTAGCGATTTTTTGACCGCAAAACCTACTCCGTGTTCTCTAGCTTTATTAAGATCTTTCCCTTGCCAATAAAATGTGTAGTCCTTCTCGCTCACCGTTCCAGAGCCCGCCAGGCGCGTTTCCTGAAGTGCAGCTATATCCACCTGAAGTCGTTTAAGCTCATCATTAATTATGGCTGTCTTCCTTACATCGTTTACATCCTGTAGGTTTTCGGATAGTCCAGTCAACATAGTCCGGACGTTCCAGCATCCCAATCTGAGAGTTTGCTTATTTCTATTTTTTCTATAATTGCTTGGTGCAAAATTTTCTGTCCACAGTTCAGGTTTAACCCTAATCCCCATGCACCCAATGGCGAAAGCAGACAGTGGCGGGACAACACCTTATTGACTGGGGGCTGCCCAGCTTGAAGCGGGCGATAGCTGTCCAGTGAGATCCTAGAACCTCTCCCACTGTCGGAAGTAGCCCCTGGCGCCATGCCCTATGCCAATTGGGCAAAATGCTTATAACCGGTAACTGCTACTTCCCGTGTTTTGCCGACACCTATAGGGTGAAGCTGGAGTGTCCTCTCCAGGGCGCGAGCTTGGGCACAGTTATATGGAGATCAAGCTGTTGCCCATGCAGCATGTTCCCCCTCTCCACACAGCCAGTAGATCCAAAGGAACGGCAGTAGCCGATACAGTTTGGTACCAGCCATGTCGCAGGAGTTGCCAGAATAATGTCGAATCGACATTAGACTGCCTTAGGGACTCCGACTCCGGATTTATCCTCAGGGTTTACTCCCGAAGCCAATTCCACAAATGGATATTCCCGCAAGGCAGCGGTGGTTTGAATTCAGAGTTCCTTCTCTTAGATAAGCTACCAACCAAGGATCACGAGCCCTATCTGCCCGAAGCTGCTGGTTTTAAGGCGCCAGTCGCTCGCCTTTGCCCCTTCTCCCGTCAGTGGAAACAGTTCCGCCGGGCTCAAATTGAGCCACACGTGAAGGCCGGGAGCTGGACTTGGTTGTCAGAGGCTGTTTGAGGCGCGTGCCATAGAAGTATTTTATCTGCAGTGAGAGCTTATCCTCACTACAACTCCCAGCAATAACAACCTTTGGAACTTTACACACATAATATACAGTAAAACAGTAATAACCATGAAGGTGATAGTTGATGAGAGCAGACGTTCTTCTGTGCTCCTGCTTTGTATTGTAAAAGGTTCTGAAAGTTGCCTCAGTTCTTAGCTGGCCTCTTGTTTAAAATCTTGAATGATTTTAATGCACTTCTCAGGGATTTCATAGTGTCAGTATCTTCCATTTTGCTATGTCGGCTATATGCCTTCTGAGACTTGATATAGATAAATGTCTTCCATTGATTTGACTGCTGTATGATGATTCCATGTGTTGCATCTAGTCTGCACCCAATCTGACTGTTTCACGTCCTGCATGTTCCTCTCTGAGTTTTCTGTGTAAAGCTTTTTTTAACGAGGGGAAGTCAGTAAATAGGTTACAAACTGATATGGGGAACTGAAAATGGTATTTGGTAGTTTCTAAAGGTGTCATTAGGCGACAGTGTCATCCAGCTTTATGATTAGCTTAGGTAGCAGACTGCTAGGTGTCGCATGCGCAGAGCAGATAAAAATGGTGACCGTTCTTGTGGAGTGTACAAATGAAGAACAGCGCACTGTTGTGCAGTTTTTTTGGGCAATTGGACTTCCTGCAAAGGATATTCATAAGGAAATGTTTCCTGTTTATGGTGTGAAGTGGATTGTTACTGGGGATGAATCATGGGTGCACCACTACCAACCTGAATCAAAGCGTAATTCAATGCAATGGAAACTCTCCACATGTAAGCCTACCTTGCCGTGGTTGGAGAGCTTGAGCGCCTCAATGATCCCGGGAGCTATGCCGGCGGGAGTTTTACTCCTGGCAGGGTCACCCAAGCCGGACAGGTCCTGGGTGAGGGGCCAGACTAAATGGGCTGAGGAGTGGGTGGAACCCTATAGGTGTAGATGCAGAACCCACCGGCGAGTGGTACATGCTCTGGTCTGCACCAATCCACCCCCACTTCATGGGTTAAATGCTTTCTTGCCTCATTCTTCACTGTTTGTCGTCTATCACGCCCATGGCGACCGTTGCCTCAATTGGCTGTGTGTGGTGTACCCGGAAACGGGGCCTCCCAGTACTGAGGCAAAGTTAAGTCCCCGATGTCACTTATCGGTGCAGAATTGAGAGAGATGGCTGAGCATCACAATCCCTCCTGTGTTGCAGCATGATGAGAACCCAGCATTGCACACTGAGCTTGGGGGGATCACTTGGGCACCAGACTTAATACTGGCTCTTGACTGGATGGCCGCATGCAGGAGATTTCTACAATGGAGGGTTGGCAGGTGGTGGGTATCGGGAAGTGGCTCTGTGCAGGACGTGAGGATTCCTTGGGAGAGCCCCGAACCAGAGCACAGCATTGTGCAAGCTCTGCATAGTTGGAGAGCCCCCTGGATGACGGGGAATGCACAGTGTGCTACCCCACCTATCCCCAACTGCTAACTTAGAACCAGAAGTGGGGTCCTCTGTATGCGTGCCAGGCCAGGATAAAATGCCTGGGAAAGAGACTGGAGCTCAGAACTCCCTAACTCAAAGTTGCAGGATGGCAGAAAAGCCACGGGAAAGACAGGGCTATTTTGAAGATAACGCAACCATATTTTCACCATACGAGCTCGGACGCCGCCTCGGTAAACAAGGTCCGCGCAGAGCAGTGACACCCCCAGGCTGCTTGCGAATAGTCTACTACTGGGAACATAAACAGATTAGGGATGAGCCCACTCTCCCGTTGAACAGGTGCTAAAGTCGTAGATACTGGGCCAGAAGGCGCACCGGAAACCACAGTATCATGCAACTCGCTTTTTTTTTCTATGGAGAGTACACCGTCAATGCAATGGAAACATCCTTGTTCACCTTCAGCCAAGAAATTCAAGGTTTCGCCATCAGCAGGGAAGGTTATGCTTACAGTGTTTTGGGATTCTCACGGAGTGCTGTTAGCACATTTCCAGAAGAAAGGTGAGAATGTGAATGCTGCATCATACTGTGAAGTTCTGTTGATGCTTCGGGATGCAATTCGAAGAAAACATCCAGGCCTACTGACTAGAGGAGTACTGCTCCATCATGACAATGCCAGATCACATACAGCTTGATTAACCCAGGAGAAAATTGAACAACTAGGGTGGCAAATTCTTGAACATCCGCCTTACAGTCCCGACTTAGCCCCAAGTGATTTTCACCTGTTTGGTCCACTAAAAGCTCACCTTGGCGGTAAACGTTTCACGGGTGATGCAGAGGTTGAACTTGAGGTGCGAATGTGGCTGAGACAGCAGAGCACACACTTCTATGCTGCAGGTTTCGAAGCACTAATACAGCGATGGGATAAGTGTATCAGTGTTGGTGGAGATTATGTTGAGAAATGAAAAGGAAATTTATGTGCACTAATACATGGTGTTCAAGTTCGTATCTCATTTATTTTTTTTTTCATAACCATTTGTAACTTACTGACTTCCCCTCGTATATTTAGTCTAGTAACTATTTTTCAGACACTGCCAAAAGCATTAGTCTTCACCATTTGTTGCACACAGTTAAGTTGCCTTTCTGTGAATGTTTAATTATTGTAATTGTTGGGGATGGCTTTTTTGTTCTTTGATTTTGAGTGTGTGTAGGGGAGTTGGTGTAACATCACTGCCATTATCATCAGCTTCCCATGGAGCACAAGTCTTAAACAAAAACATACCAAGCCTCTCTGTCTTGTGCCATCCGTTCAGGGTTTTCCCATGTCCTCTTATGTCTGACTTCAACTTCTGCATGTTCTTTTTAAATCTCCCACTGTTTCTCTTGCAGAACAGGGACTACCATGTAATGCTATCAGTTCACTTTCTTAATGTGTGTCCTGTTTAGTGTCAGCATCCACTTCTCTTTTTTTGTTGGGCTTTCTCTTCTTGTTCTTCATAATCACTGACTTTTTCAGTTTGTTTCCTTTATGAGGTTCCATGTGTTCTTTGCAAGCCATTATTTGGTGGCTTATTCCTTTTACCAAAAACCTCTTTGTATGTGTTCTACAGTATCTTTGTGAATTTGTACCTTTGATTACCTGTGATTTCTTTTAGACATTCCCAAGTATTTCAACTTCATATCTGTTTATCAAAGTCAGTTTGACCGTGTCTCTTTTGGTTTTTTTCCATGAGCTTTTGTGTTATACTTATGATTTGTTCTTCCTGCTGTGCCACTGAAAGTCTTCAGCTTTATTTTTCAAATTCTTAGGAGAAGGTGGTGACTTGATCATCCATTTCCTTCTCTGATACCCTCATATCCTTGGCAGCATTTCTTTTTCTCTAACTGTGGTGAAGTGATCATTTGGGTTTTTCTGTGTGCCCATCTCCTGACCTGCATGTGGCCGTATGTACATTCCTGTGTGGAAAGATAGTACCTCTGATGACCAGGTTATTAAATCACAGCTGACAAAGATTTTCCCAGTTTCATTTCTGTTTCCTGTGCTGCTCTTTCTTGATCAATTCATGGTTGTTGTTGTCTGTCATAATTCATGGTTGCTATTTGTCTGTTCTGACCACACCATTTACATCTCACATGGCTGTCTAAATCTCCAAATAGTTTGTCTTAGAAATCATGTTTTTAGTATTATCTACATTGTTTATTAAATGATTGTGATTATTCCTTTTACTTTCATTCTTGCTGTTATAATTCTGGGTGATATTGGTTTCAGTTGGATCAGAACTTCCTTTGCTTCTGATGACATCATGAAAGCAAGCCCTTTCATTTATGCTTGGTCTTCTTCATGTCTTTAATATTCCTTCTTAGATATTATCCCAAGTTTTCAGTGTGGTGTTCATGCTTTATTCATTATTTGTCTCTTTTAGTCCTAAGAGGGTTATATTATAGTGTCTTACTTCCTTAGCCATTTTTAATTGAACCATTTTTCCAGGTTCCCATGGTGTTTTTAAATTTCACGTCCCTGTCATGATTTTTCCTTTGCCATGAGAAGATTTATTGGTAGCCTGACTTTCAGCATTTAGCTTTCTTCAGGTCAGGCTTTAGGCCTCTCTTGTGAAGACTATTACTTATATGTACTAATGGGTCTTTTGTACTTTGATTGCGATTTTTGCAGCAGCCTTTCCATTCTGGGCTTGGGTTGTCAACCCTAGCCTAGCCAAAACCCTGACCCGTAAAACCTGGTGCTCATACTGTTTCTGACTTCTCCCCCATGATCTGCTCTGTTTGGTTGAACTTTGCAAGCTAAGCAGTTCACATGATTGATAAAGGCACACAAGCTAATAACCATGCAACTACCTAAGGTGGAGTACAGGTTTCGGTTTGGTAATAGCAAGTGTATCTCTTTTTGGGTTTCTTTTTTCAAATGTGATTTAACAGATCTGTGTTTTTTGTTTAACTGATACTAATAATTATTGTCTTTTGTTGTCCACAGTATGGATTTCTTATAGGAGAGAAGATTCAACAAATAGAGGGAAGAATAAGTGATTCTCAGATCCATACGTATGATGTGAACTCTTATATTTGTAAGTATTGTATTATTCTTACTTTCTGTGATTCCACTAGGGCATTAGTTTGTGCTGTTTATTGAAAAGTAAACAAAACTCTCTGACACCATTTCCATTCCTTGAATAGGACCTGGTGCACACATACATTGCAGAATCTTTATTAGAATCTGTTTTCCGTCAAATACACTGACATTAACTGATACAGTAAAATACAACATACCGTATAGAATTGTCAGAATTTATTACAGTGCAGAAGACATCGCAAGTAGTTAAATGTAGATGTTTTTTTACATAGAAGAATTCACATCATGTACGATCCTTTAATCGCTCTGTTGCTGTCATATTTACATAAAATGCTGGCTTCTAATTTCCTCAGCTCCCACGACATCAATCCACTAGTACTTTGCAAAAAAAATGGCAGTCATATTTTCGCAACGCAGCACACTCATAGAAGCAAATAATAATAAAATCTGTATGTCCAGAGGAAGATTGATATCTCCCCTATCTATTAACAGTAGTTTCAGTACAATATAATGTTGCCTTCTCCAGCAAGGCAAGCCTGGATGCGGCGAGGCATACTTCCCACAAATGTTTGTAGGTAATTGTGAGTCAGACTGTCCCAGTATTTTTCAGCTACCTTCTTCAATTGTTCAACGTCTCTGAGTCCACTCTTTTTTAAATGATTCTTGAGTAGTGCCCAAACGTTTTCAATTGGGTTTAGGTCAGGACTGTGGTGGGCCACTTCAGCACTATCACATTCTTCTCTTGCAGCCATGCTTTGGTGGTATGAGCTGTATGCTTTGAGTCATTGTCATGTTGAAATGTGCACCCATCGGGGTACATGACCTGCATAAATTGCAGAAGGTGTCCCTCTAGTATGTTGATGTACCTTTATTTCGTGAGAATTCCTGTGAAAACACACAGTGGGGTGGCACTTCTTGCTGACACCCCTCCCCAAAGATGGAATTTCTGGGTATGTTTCGGTCGCTGGTACACAGGCGTTACAGAGTCTTTCGTCCAAATATTTATTTGAGCAGGATAAGACCAAACAGAACATTCATCTGAAAAAATCACATTGTCCCATGAAAAATTTTTGTTTTCGTGGCACCAGTTCAAGCGCATTTGTTTGTGAGTCTCTGTGAGCAATGGTGACGAAATTACCAGCTTTTTTGTGTAATTCATCCTGTGTAGCTCCCGGTTGACAGTAGCATTAGATACCTCTGGGCTTCCCAACTCGATCATGCGCTGCCGTATGTTTTCTACACTCTTCATTCGCCCAGCCCGAACGATTTGGGCGAGACGCCGATGGTCCTTTGTGTCCAAAATTGTTGGCCTCCCACTACCTTCTTTTCGCTCGATTCCATTACCTGCTTTTAATTTACTCACAACTATGTAGACAGTCCGCTCAGGAATGTTCAAGGTTTTAGAAATGTTGAAACATGTTTGATTTCCTTCATTCCAAAGCTGTGAAATTAACATACACTTTGTCTTTGTATCCATTTTCTGCCACTAACATTAGAAATTGTCGTCTGCTCTATTATCAAGGGACTGTACTCTACGATAATTTTTTTTTACTTTTGGTAGTGTTTGCTCACTTAAGTGGAGTGCAAATTAGGGGCAGAACATGCATATTTAATTAGATTTCAGCATATTAGCAGAGCAATATGACTGCCATTTTTTTTTGCAAAGTACTGTGTATATATATATATATATATATATATATATATATATATATATATATATATATATATATATCCTTAAAGTATTCCTAAATACCCACTGGAAGTCCAAGAATATACGACAAGCATAGAAAAAGTGAAGATATGTATTTACAGTGGAATTACCTTCTTAAAGAATGGTTTAATGTGTTCAAGATAGATGGTGAGTGTCAATCAATCAATACCCTTTAGCTCCCCGAGGAGCATAGGCCTTCAACAAACACATTCCAAGTCTTCATGTCCCGTGCCATCTGCTCAAGTTCTTTCCATGTTTTCCTTCTCATTTTTTAACCTCTGTATCCAGCTCTCTTCTCCATGTGATTTTGGGTCTACCTCTGCCTCTTTCCCTGTGGATTCCAGAACAAGGACTGCCTTGTAATACTATCAACAGGTTTCCTCAATGTGTGTCCTATCCATCGTCAGCGTCTTCTTCTCAGCTCTTGTTCCACTGGCACTTCTCTGGTTCTTGTCATCAATTCCACATTTGTGACTTTGTCATACCATTTCAGTCCTTCTGTTCTACGCAAGCACCCGTTTATAAAAGTCTGTAGCTTTTTAGTTGTTGTTTTTTTTTTGCTCTCTATGTCTCAGAGCCATACAATAGGACTGACTTGACATTTGAGTTGAAGATTCTTATTTTCGTGTTGGACTTGATTTCTCTTGTTCTCTATATGTTTCCCAATGCAATGAAAGCACCTCTTGCTTTTTGTATTCTTATTTAGTAAGTAAGACCTATGAAGACATGACATGCAGAGTTGTTCATGAAGGACAACTTACAGAACCGTTTAGGATAAGAACGGGAGTGAGACAGGGATGCCTCTTGTCTCCGTTTCTTTTCTTACTAGCAATAGATTGGGTTATGAAAACATCGACATCACACAACAGAAATGAAATCCAGTGGAATCTGACTAAACAGCTTGATGATCTGGATTTTGCAGATAACTTGGCTCTTCTGTCCCATAACCATAATCAGATGCAAGAGAAAATGAAAATTCTCGATGAGAGGTCACAACAAGTGGACCTGAAAATACACCGGGAAAAGACAAGATTATGAGAATAAATGCAAGAAATGATAACAAGATTGAACTTGAAGAAACACCACTAAAGGATGTAGAATCATACACATATCTTGGTAGTAATATAGACAGTGTCATTATAATATCACGGCAAGGCGAGCAAGAGGGTCACAATCCATAACAAACATGGTGTAAAGGGCAATTTTACTATCTTGCAATATAATACATTTATATACTTATTATGTTCGCAAATATTTTGTAAACAAAGTATTTCCTTTTTTAAGTGCTTAAGGAGAAGTCATTTTTGAGTTACTTCCCTTGAAAGTAGTTCCGTCATCTTCGATCGGACTCCGCGGACGATTCTAGGCCTACTGCGATTTATTCTTTGCCTGGGTAGGAATAGATTGTTCTTGCTTCAGTATATCTATGGCCTGAATTTATACGTAGTGTTTGTATGAGTAGGACGAGTCTGTCTTATATATGGATATCTTTACCTTTCTAAGTCGAACTATGTTGGTTGTCGCTAGAAAAGGTCAAAGGCTATGCAGCGGAAGTATCGCTAGCAAGGGGGGGTGATTCATGGCTGCCATCCTGTCGAGATGTCGAATTTTGTTGTAGCAGGCTTTTTTGCCGAAAAAGTGATCTATAAGTAGATGGGGGAAAGTGATAGTCATTTAGACATGTTGTATGTACTTTACCCCAGTGTTTATTCTCTTTTGCCAAGGAATGGCAAAGTTATATTTCGCATAGAAAGGTAAAACCACAATTTATTATGAACTTGGGCTTCGCCATCGTTGTCGATAAGCAGATGCACAGTGGTACTTTTGAAAAGAATATTTATTCAAAAGGAAGATGACATTCCTATGTATCCGCACTAGATTGTATGATATTATTCAATTACCTCTATGAGAGAAGCTATGAAGAAATGAGGACATTTAACGAATGACCAATTTTGGTCTGTATCCAATAGTGAGTGAAGCTCACGAGAGAAGCACAGCCATGTTGAAATCCATATACTTTGTATTTATCGAGTGAGAAAAAGGGATGCCTGTACTATCGCTCGATGAACCAAGAGATCACTGCTACATGTGAGAACCCATGTCTGGGATTCCTATATCTTTATGGAAAATATATATATTGAACTTTACGTGAAGGGATATTCGCTAGACGAGATTAGGTCTAGGAGCCTTCCTATATATTGGTTATGGTCTGACGTGCCCAGTCAGTAAAGCCAGATGATTTACATGATGGAACTCTGAATGCTTATTTACGAATGCTCCATTATGATATTTGCCAAGCATGAATGCTAACTTAAGATGATATTCCTGTGATCAACATTATGCTGTCTATGTCGACATTTGTTCCTGTAACCATACACGTACTGTCCAAGTGTGCGTCTCATTAAATGTTATAAAAAGACCACCGTAGTTCCAGTACTTCTTGAATTCGAACAGTGTGAGTATGAGTGATGTACTACCAACCTGTCAACTCTATCGAATCATTCTACCATTCGCGTACTGACATTCAGATACACACTCATTGTCTACACTCACATTCTTGTCGGAGCCTCATCACGTTCCAGGACAAGATGACCTGTATGACCAAAACTGTGCTGGGTTTAATGAGTTGACAATCGTTACACTTTACTACACCAGTCCCAACATCTACATTTATCAACTGGTGGACATTCACGTCATTTAACAAATAAAGCGTGATTCAACAACTAGTAGCCAGTATGAGTTAACAACTACACAGACTTTAACAACTGGTGTGCCAGCTTCCTGGGTCAACCTGCACAGTGACCATATTGAGAAGTAAACTACTGAGACCAGACGTTCCTTGGGGTCTGTTACGACACACAAATACATCAACAGTACAACTCTACAGTGATGTCAGCGTGACCTGTCCTGTCGACAGTATGCAGTAACTAGGTCAGCGTTTGTTGACATTTGGTTCGTTGGACATTTGCCATACAACTAACAGTGTTACACAGCAAGCTTGGTTGAAACATAGAACATTACACATCAGGACTGGAGAATATTTGACAGTGTTTGCGAAAGGAAATGTTATTGAACTGAGAAGTCCTACATCGATTGTTATCATTCACATCAACGATGGAGCTTCTATTTCTGTGTTGAATTTAAAATAATTAGACCAGAAGTATTTGTTTAATAAAGTACCACAGTACTGTACTATTAGGCAGTGTAACTGAGCCTTCATTCCAACACATTCTTTCTGCAACACTCTATTTACATCATATTGCCATACTATTTATGAATTTATGTATTTATGTTTAAATATTTATATGTGATATTTGTTTGTATCCAGCGGGTTGTTGTTTTGGTTGGGCGGTGTCACACAACAGAGTATCCCACGTAATAGAGGGTCTGATGTGTGCGTTTCTATAGGTGCAATTTTCTTGATTGAAAATTTGCTGCGACAGCTGTTGCTATTAGTGTTAGCTGTGAAGACTGTACTCATTGTTGTTTTTGTAATATTCCTCTGTTCTTTAGTTTGTTTTGATTTGTTTGTAATTTGTTGGTCTACCCTATTCTATCTTTCAGTTCTATTCTCAATTTATATTTATATACTGTGGCGTTATTTGTATTTGTTATCCTCTTGCGGTTTATCTTTTATTGTTTTTCCCATTTGATTTATGTCATTTCCGCAAATGTTTTCATGTTCTTCTGTATAACTGTTTTGTTTTGTGCCTGATCGACATACACTATTTTAAATATAGTTGATCATATAAATTGATGTACAAGAATCAACTGATAGTTAATTGCTATTACTAAAGGTACACAGTTGATGATATAAAACACTATTTCTGGTGCACTGCACTTATATTATAGAGTGAACCAGCAACTTATAGCTGTTATTATATAAGGATTTATACAAGACCTTTGTAAGGCTTGTTTCCCACAGTGATTGGGATAGTTAAGTACTATTTTCCACAGGTTACAAAGTTATCATACAAGGTCTTTGATTAAGACTAAGAAAGTGAATTTATTTACTTTTGCAAATTACTGATCTTATTAGACAAGATGTCTACATTAGATTATTTTATCACACAAGGCAGGGCTCTTGATAAGACTGGTCAGCAATTAGAAGAATGGGCAGTTGCTCAATATGACAAAGCATTAGCTGCAGAAGAGAGAAAACTTGCTGCTGCTGCTGAAGAAAGAAAAGCATTGATTGAGGAAAAAAAATTAGCAGCTGAGGAAAAAAAATTGCAAAGAGAGGATGAACAAAAGAAATTGCAGATACAGACTGATGAAAAAAGATTCCAGATGGAAATGGAAAAAGAGAAAAGAAAGGATGAAGCTGCTGCAGAAGAGAGAAAATTACAAGCTGAAGCTCAAGAGAAAAAAGCAATAAGAGAACATGAACACCAAAAAGAACTTTTAGCATTTGAGTTAGAAAAGTTAAAGTTAACAAACATAAGTGATGGTAATCAAGCATCTGGTGGTAATGGTAAACCCTTTACTTACAAGGTCAAGGTACCAGCGTTCAACCCTTCCAGTGATGACATAACATTCTGGCTAAATAGATTTGAACGCTCGTGTCGAGCCCATAATGTGGACAAATCACAATATGCTAACCAGTTATCAGAAAATCTGAAAGGTGATTCTCTGACTAGTTTAAGTTTGGTTGAAGAGGCTGACAAAGATAACTATGATGTTATTAGGGCAGCCTTATTAAAGAAGTATCAGTTGTCTGAAGAGGGTTATCGGAAGTTGTTTAAGACAATGGTGCCTGAGGCAGGTGTAGAATTCTCAGAATTCATTGCAAGGACACGTCTTACATTTGATCGTTGGATTGAGCTATCCAAAACAGAAAAAACTTATGAAGCCCTTATGGACTTGATACTCAGAGACAAGATTATGTCAAGTATAAATAAACCTTTCCTCGAATTCTTACATGAGCGTAAACCTAAGTCTCTAAAAGAAATGGAACAGTATTGTACCCAATACGTCACTGCACATCCGGACGTAGCTATTAGCAACAGTAAGGTTAAAGAAGGTATGCCAGTTGCTTCTGCAACACCATACAACCCTAATCACTCTCACAAATTCCAAGGACCTCAAAATAGGTTTAATAAAAAAGGTAACTATTACAGTTATCAGAACCAAGGTAACCAATCATTTCAGGGTTCTTCTTCGAATACCTGGAGAAGAGCTGACAGCCCTCGATTCAGGGGTGGTCATAATTACAGGAACTTTCGCAAAGGAAGTCATTCTAGAAACTATCCAAGTTTTCCTTCATGGAGACAACAGGATCATAATTACCGAGATACTCATTATAATGAATATGATGATAGTAACCAAAGGAGCTATGATTCAAACCCGAGTAGGGGTTATAATAGTGGAAACAATGATAAGTACAGAGGCAATAATAACAGAGGTAGAGCACAATTCAAAAAAACATAAAGCTCATTACCAGGCGAACTCTGCACAGCAAGAGTCCCACGAAGCCTATAAACAAAATAAAGATAATGATGACTCTAATAATATGGCATGTGCCGCTTTTGATTTTGGGAGAGCATCTCAGTGCCCCCAATGCAAAACATTATTTGAGCCAACCACAGTGTCTACTTTAAGCTGTGGCCATCCTCTTCCCGCTCTTCCTGCGTCAATCGCGCATGATGGGAGAGGTTCTCTTGTCTTACACAAAGGTTTAGTAAATGACAATCCAGTCTCAGTACTTTTTGATTCTGGATGCACAACTATTGGGGTTAGGCAGTCACTCATAGATCCTTCTCATTCTACAGGCAAAGTAGTCAAATGCGTAACATTTGGCGGCACCATAGAGAAATACTCTACCGCTATCATTAGGATTGCTACTCCTTTCTTCACAGGAGATGTACACGCATGTCTTTTGCCGATCCGATCGCTGATCTTATCATCGGTCGCATTCACGGAGTCAAAGAATGCACTCCGGAGCAAATTTCCGTTTGGGAAAATCAAAATATGCAATCTGCTAATGCGGTAGTCACTAGAGCTCAAGCTCTCAATATGCCTGAAACTTCATCTGTTGAAGATAATGAAGTGCATAACCAAGATGATCCCTTGGTAATTTCTCGTGACTCGTTTATAAAACAACAAGAAGAAGATCCGACTCTTAAGAAATTCTTACTCTTGTAACGAAAGGTGATCCGAATAAAGATTCAAATTGTAAATCTTGGATTACAATGAAGAATGGCGTACTTGTACGTATGGTGCAAGACTCCACTAAGTCAAGTCATTCTCAGATTCTTGTACCCAAGAATTTGAGAGTTAAGATCTTACAACATGCACACGACTCTCAGTGTGCTGGTCACATGGGTTTTTCCCGTACAAAGTCAAGAGTTCTTGCGGCTTTCTTTTGGCCTTTTGTGAACAAGGACATACGGATCTATTGTCGATCCTGTAAAGTATGTCAAGAAGTCAAATCCAAAGGTCCTCGTCATGCTGCGCCTATTCAGGCTGCAGATATTCCTATTCGTCCATTCCAGAAAATGGCGATAGACATCATTGGTCCATTCAAGATCAAATCTGCTAGAGGACATCAGTTTATCTTAACGTGTGTAGACATGTGCACACGTTGGCCAGAGGCTATCCCTCTAAAGAGCATTACTACTGCTGACATTGCAGATGCTCTTTGGCTTATATTTTCTCGGCTGGGATTCCCCGGAGAAATATTATCAGATCATGGCACCCAACTGATATCGGATACCATGTCTCAAGTAATGTCTACTCTACAGATAGAGAGATCTTTGAGTAGCATCTATCATCCTATGTCCAATGGGATGGTCGAGCGACTAAATAGAACACTTAAGAACTTATTAGGGAAGATAACTGAGGATCATCCTCAAGATTGGGATAGGGTTTTACCCGCGGCCCTCTTCGCGTACAGAGAGGTCCCCAATGAACATACAGGGTTTTCTCCCTTTGAACTTGTCTTTGGCGCGCGACCGCGCGGCCCAATGTCTTTGCTGCATGATCTTATAACAGCTGACAATATTGACGATGACACAAAATCTTCTTACGAGTATGTCATCGCGCTGAGACAGAAGATTATAGAAGCATGCAAATTGGCAACGTCCTCTTCTGAATTTGCTAAGCAGAAGGCAAGACAATTTGCTAATAAGAAGAGAACTTTACGACAACTTTGTCCTGGTGACAAAGCATTTGTTTTGCTACCTTGTCGTGAAAATAGACTCCTTATTAGTTGGAAAGGTCCGTACGATATAATATCGAAAATTTCAGATGTTGACTACATCGTCGATATTAACGGGAAGCATAAAACCTTCCACATCAATATGCTTACGGAGTTCCATGAACGTCCTGACTATCTACAGCCTATTTTCCAGGCAACGGACGATTCTCATGTCAAACATGGTCATTACTCATCACTGTCTGTAATACAGGATGAGGAAACAAGTTTTTCGGATGTTAATCTTCCGCTTCCAATGATCCCACTTCATTCTAGTGAATCATGGAAAGACGTTACTGTTTCTCCTGATTTGTCTCTAGGAGAACGGCGACAAGTTTCGTCTATGTTACAAACATTTCAGGATGTCCTCACTGACATCCCTGGGCAAACTCATGTCATTGAGCATGACATTGTTCTAACTGAACATACTCCAATTAGGGTTAGACCTTATCCTATCCCTATACATTTCCAAACACAGGTTGAAAAGGAGTTGGATGAAATGATAGATTTACAAATAATCGAACCATCCACTTCTGCATATTCTTCGCCGATGGTTATTGTTCGAAAAAAAGACAATAACATACGTCTTTGCGTTGACTATCGCAAATTGAATCAAGTTACGAAGTTCGATGCTAAACCTATGCCTTTACTGGAAGAACTACTTACTCGTCTTTCTAAATCGCATTTTTTCACTAAACTTGATTTGTCTAAAGGATATTGGCAAGTTCCATTATCCGAACGCGCCAAACCTCTTACCGCTTTCTCTACTCCCAGAGGCCTTTTCCAATGGAATTTTATGCCTTTCGGCCTTATGAACGCACCAGCTACATTTGTACGCATGATGCGTCGAATCCTATCGTATCGGTCAGATGTCATTGCTTATCTAGACGACATCTGTCTTTTCAGCGATACTTGGGAAGATCACTATTCAGGATTAGTTGAATTATTATCAACTCTGCGTGAGTATAACCTGACAGCAAAACCATCCAAAGCTTGTATTGGCTTTAGCGAAATTGCTTTCTTAGGCCATCGAGTAGGTCACGGTTTCTTGAAGACAGAAGACCATAATATCACTAAGATACTTAACATCTCTATCCCTAGGACTAAAAAGCAAGTGCGAAGTCTTTTAGGTCTCATACAATTTTATGGACGTTTCATTCCGAATCTGTCCTCTATCATGGCACCTCTCTCTACACTATTAAAGAAAGGGTCGCCTAACATGGTTCACTGGTCTCATGAATGCCAATCTTCACTAGAGAAGATCAAAACTATGTTTTCATCACCACCTATTTTAGTGTTACCTACAACGGATAAGACATTCGTTCTTCGTAGTGACGCTTCATCCACTGGGATTGGAGCGGCACTAATGCAAGAGTACTCTGGAACTCTGCATCCTGTAATGTATATATCCAGAAAACTTAATGCTGCAGAAAGGAATTACTCGGTTTTAGACCGCGAATTATTGGCAATGGTTTGGTCAATTCTCAAACTCCAAAGATTCCTTCTGGGCGCGCATTTCGTAGTGGAAACTGACCAAAAAGCTCTTACGGCTATCCAAAGTAAGAACTTGAAGAGCTCGAGATCAACTCGATACGCAATCGCTCTTCAACCTTTTCATTTCTCGGTACGAGCTATCCGTGGTTCAGAAAATGTGATGGCGGACATTCTGTCCAGATGCCCACATGATGCCACTTAACTGTTAAATATTGGATCTTTTTAATATGTATAACTTTACAACAGTTATTTTTTTGTTCTTTACTAAGATACACATTTGTAATTTAATAATAGAATGATGGTATCGCTACTTAGCGGTTTATTGATGTTTGCTTACCGCTGTTCTTTGATGATTGTTTCTTCATAAATCATAAATTTAAGATTATAGTGTGAATTTTTGGTATGCATTGTATAATTACCAGAATTGTATTATGCGTAGATCACACCTTCCTGGAAACATTTATTCGTAGAGAAACAATTTCTCTCAGATTTTGAGATATATTCTCACCGGTCATATTAGGAATTATAGTTATTCCTGATATTTTCATCTGCGCAGTATTCTTGCGTTGTGAGCCTATTGTACGTTGCTCCTAGATGTATTTAAAAAAAAAAAAAAAAATTTTATTTTTTTTTTCCCGGGAGGTGTGGTAAGACTGTAAAAGCAATTTTACTATCTTGCAATATAATACATTTATATACTTATTATGTTCGCAAATATTTTGTAAACAAAGTATTTCCTTTTTTAAGTGCTTAAGGAGAAGTCATTTTTGAGTTACTTCCCTTGAAAGTAGTTCCGTCATCTTCGATCAGACTCCGCGGACGATTCTAGGCCTACTGCGATTTATTCTTTGCCTGGGTAGGAATAGATTGTTCTTGCTTCAGTATATCTATGGCCTGAATTTATACGTAGTGTTTGTATGAGTAGGACGAGTCTGTCTTATATATGGATATCTTTACCTTTCTAAGTCGAACTATGTTGGTTGTCGCTAGAAAAGGTCAAAGGCTATGCAGCGGAAGTATCGCTAGCAAGGGGGGGTGATTCATGGCTGCCATCCTGTCGAGATGTCGAATTTTGTTGTAGCAGGCTTTTTTGCCGAAAAAGTGATCTATAAGTAGATGGGGGAAAGTGATAGTCATTTAGACATGTTGTATGTACTTTACCCCAGTGTTTATTCTCTTTTGCCAAGGAATGGCAAAGTTATATTTCACATAGAAAGGTAAAACCACAATTTATTATGAACTTGGGCTTCGCCATCGTTGTCGATAAGCAGATGCACAGTGGTACTTTTGAAAAGAATATTTATTCAAAAGGAAGATGACATTCCTATGTATCCGCACTAGATTGTATGATATTATTCAATTACCTCTATGAGAGAAGCTATGAAGAAATGAGGACATTTAACGAATGACCAATTTTGGTCTGTATCCAATAGTGAGTGAAGCTCACGAGAGAAGCACAGCCATGTTGAAATCCATATACTTTGTATTTATCGAGTGAGAAAAGGGATGCCTGTACTATCGCTCGATGAACCAAGAGATCACTGCTACATGTGAGAACCCATGTCTGGGATTCCTATATCTTTATGGAAAATATATATATTGAACTTTACGTGAAGGGATATTCGCTAGACGAGATTAGGTCTAGGAGCCTTCCTATATATTGGTTATGGTCTGACGTGCCCAGTCAGTAAAGCCAGATGATTTACATGATGGAACTCTGAATGCTTATTTACGAATGCTCCATTATGATATTTGCCAAGCATGAATGCTAACTTAAGATGATATTCCTGTGATCAACATTATGCTGTCTATGTCGACATTTGTTCCTGTAACCATACACGTACTGTCCAAGTGTGCGTCTCATTAAATGTTATAAAAAGACCACCGTAGTTCCAGTACTTCTTGAATTCGAACAGTGTGAGTATGAGTGATGTACTACCAACCTGTCAACTCTATCGAATCATTCTACCATTCGCGTACTGACATTCAGATACACACTCATTGTCTACACTCACATTCTTGTCGGAGCCTCAATCACGTTCCAGGACAAGATGACCTGTATGACCAAAACTGTGCTGGGTTTAATGAGTTGACAATCGTTACACTTTACTACACCAGTCCCAACATCTACATTTATCAACTGGTGGACATTCACGTCATTTAACAAATAAAGCGTGATTCAACAACTAGTAGCCAGTATGAGTTAACAACTACACAGACTTTAACACATGGCCACTACAGTATTAGTGAAATGTGCTTTATTTCTAACTTCAGACAGATAGTATAACCACGAGGAGAGTCAAAATGCAGAAAGACTTATATTTTAGATTCTGGAAGATTGCCTTTATGTTCACGTATAGGTATTATGGCTGGTAATGTATTGGAACGGAAGATATCGTAAGTTGAATGCATAAAATTTTGAGTTGATAGGATCAGTACCAGTGGCGGTTCCAGGGGGTTGTCATTGGGGGTGCTGCACTGTTCATTCATTAAAAATACTATACATAACACTCACAAATTGTGACCACCATGTAAAATATCAACCCAGACACAAATGTGTCTAACCTATTTAAAAGTAAAGTCCATTTTTCTGTCTTTCTTTGTTACAAAAACTTCAATAACTCTGTCATTGAAATCACTGCAGGAATCAATCATTTTACTCTCAATGCTTAGCATGGCTAATGCTGAAAGGCGGTTTTCAGATGTGGTGCTCCGTAGGAAAGTTTTTATTCTTTTCAGTGTAGAAAAACATCTCTCTGGTTCTACTGACGACATAGGGGTTGTGAGTATGATTTTCACAAGACAATTTACTTCAGCAAGATAATTTTGTAGTCCACTTTTTAAAATTATTTCATGAATTTTGAAAGGCCCAGAAAAGTGATGAAACTCTTCCATTTCATAAAGTACGGATAGCTCGGTCCGAAGTCTCTCTTTATTCAACATCAGGTATGCCGCTACAGTTTCATCAAGTTCTCTTGACGGGAATTCTCGACTGTAAAGAGGAAATTGTTCTGGAACCAATAATCTCACTGCGGAAAGATGACCAGTAAACGCAAATCGTTCCTTTTCTTGAAAGCAAATTGTATCACATACTTCCTTAACAAGACTGTTTAGATCAATATTCTTTTTACGTTTTCTAGAATCTGTTGTTTGTTCTGAATCGTGGAAGTTAACAGAGATGTCAGTGTTATTTCTGATACCTGAAATCACACGATGAAAATCCTGCACTGCTGAATAAACTATCAAAGAATTAGCATTGCGGCTTTGAAGTTTATCATACAAAACATCAACATGTGGCATGATACGGTGGAAGAAGGAAAGCCAAAACAAGAAATCAGTATCATTCAACACATGGAGAAGTCCAGTCGCTGCCTGGACTGTTGCACAATTACCTGACTCGCGCAACTCACCAAAACATTCTTTCAGTTCATCTTTGTTTTCATAGACTGTGGAAACAGTCCTGGAGTTGAAATTCTACATAGTGTTACATGTTGACGGAATTCTTTTACACTTTTTCTGCAGAACCGAGAGTCGTTTTGTTGATCTTGAAAAAAATGCAGGTATTCCTGACAATGTGTGAAAGAAAATACGCACTTCTGAATTTTGTGATACAGCTTTTTGCATTATTAGATTTAGCTGGTGTGCGTAACAGTGAATAAAATGAGCATGTTGGTATTTTTGTTTAATTATAGTTTGTACTCCACCTTTCTCTCCACTCATTACAGCGGCACCGTCATAGGTTTGAGCTATTAGCTTGGTATAGCCATCTTTCAGAATAAAAATCAGTTGTAGTAAAACGTATTCTGACAGACCTTGAACATTCTGTGAAATTCTTCTTCTTCTTCCGTCCTTAGCCACCGACCGTCAAAGCAGTCAATGGCCATTACGCCTAGTGGCGTCTTAGGGCAACAGCAGATTGGTTTTCTTTGCCATTGTTTCCCATCACGCCTAATGGCGTCTTTAGGGCAACGGCAAATCAATCCATTTGCTGTTGTTTCCGTAATCGAAGTGACTGGCAAACGGGTGATCAGCCCGTTGAAATTCTGTGAAATAGGGTTGTTAAATTCCCAAAATCTTTCGTGCACCTGACCCTCGTGCTCATAACGAAAAACAAGAACTTGTTGTGTCGTTGCTGCAACATCTGTTGTGTTGTCCGTCATAACAGCAAGGAATTTTGCTTTGCTTATGTTGCTAGCAATTTGAGCTCTGCACACTTCTAGGATACATTGTAGAAGCTCGTTTTGAATTGTTTTTGAATGTCCTTTGAAAACAGTGGCAGTTTCAAAATGAGTTCGCAATGTATCATCCAGTTTAGAAGCAAAGTCTAGTAATCCTCTAAAGACGCCCTGATTAGCAGACTCCAAACTTTCATCATGACCACGCAGTGGAAGTTCAAATTTCCCACAAAACTTTATGCAGTCAATTATTTTTGAAAGAATGTTTCTGTTTCTTTTCACCTCTTCATTGTGTTTATTAATATTTAATTTGTATGCCTCGCTTAACTGTAAAGAAATATCCACTGTCCCCAGCATCCCCAATGCTACAACGTATCTAACGTGGACTGTGCCATTTTCATGTTTCTGAAGCTTGCTATGCTAATGTATCAGATCCGTTACGCCTGTCTTTGTCCATGTAGTATCACCGTTGAAAAGTAAACAAGGAAAACAAAATAATGCATTCTTCACATTACAGCCACACAACCAGTCATGATGTTCATAAATTTCTCTGTTAAATTTTCTCTGGTATGTACTGTTCCTGCTAGTCGAGGTCTGGATAATTTTTAGATTCGGAAGAGGCCGACCTAGTGTTTTTACACGGCATTTTTCAGCCAACGACAATCTCGAAAAAACAATTTCTTGTAAATATGTAACTGTTACTTCACTCATTTCTATAATAATTCAGCACACAAGAAAATATCAGCATTAAATTAATCTCAAAACAATGCAATTGACCAACGTTTTTCGGTATTGTGGTGAACGCGCACGTAAACAGTCGCTTGATAGAGATAATTTCCACTTGAGCTGTGTTCCGTTGCAGCACTAGTTAAATAAATTCAACCCAATCGCAGCTGGCCTCTTGCTGTGTGTATAACAAGCATTCGCTTATAAGAGGTCAAGGTCACTTGAACTGTCATCGTTTGCAGCACTTGCCACAATACAGTGTTGGATAATTTTTTTTTTGGTTTTGTATTTAACCCTTCCGGTGTAACCTCAATTTTTTGAATTTTTTGGTCTGTCCGGATTATGTATTATAATGTAGTAGAGACAGTATGCAGTCCTTTTTTTTACAGGGGGTGCTGCAGCTCAACAGCTCATTAAAGAAAGCCGCCACTGATCAGTACACACTTTTGAGCGATGTAGGAAAATGATTAATGGTCGGACAAATAAGAAAGTTAGATGGAATGGTAGCTCTGGACTGTCCGGTTCTAACAAGGCTTAAATGGACAGAATCGGATGGACAGAAGACTAGAACGACAAAGGAAGAGGTGGACCAGTTTGTACAGAAGTCAAAATTTCATTCATCTTGCTAATAAATTGAGCAGACCAAACACGTCTGTGACGTCATGCTTTCATTTGTGAAATTACCACTGATGAACATACACAGGCTTCTGATAGTTGACAGTATGGATCGAATGATCAAATGAACCTGAAACAATATATCGGTCTTGGCTAGTATCTGGCTAGATTTGTAGGGGATTAGCATAGATGTCAGACCAGTCAGTCATCATATGTCGAGGTTATAAAGTCATAGTAAGCAAGGACATAATTTTAGCAATATAGTACTACCTTAAACATTTCAGTTAGTTGTATATACTAATAATCATCTTGTTTTATCCACTCATGTACATCCTCAAATACTTTACAGCTTGATCCTTCCGAATATTAATTACAGGTCTTATAGTTTTTCTGAATATGCTTGATCCTTCTCATCATTCTCAGATTTAAATAAAATGATGCAAGTCCTAGCATCTAACCACAAATAATATACATCAGATAATAACCTGTAATAAATGAAATATATACAAAATATATAATAGTTTTCATAATTCAGCTTACCCTCAAACTTCAGAAATCAACGCTGGACATTAATGGCTTTGCAGGCTGCACACATCTGCAGATGGCAAAGTCATAGTGGCAGGCTCTGTCGTGCGTCCAGTCTGTTTCAAAACGTTTTTCGGTGTCCCTGTTCAAATTACGCTCCCCCATTTTTATTGGGAGATGCAGAGATCTGCAAAGTTCAGTCTTACAAGGCATTACAAAAAATAAAAGTGCGGACTTTAATTTAATTTACTGGGACTTGCATCTATTCATGTCTATGCTGTGCTGTAATTTCACTCAAATTATGCAGTTTCTAATTATTTTTTTTCTCCTATGTCTTTTATTTAATTTTGTGTACATGCCTTCACTTAGTTCATGCTTACCTTTCCTATCTTGTGCCATCTATGAAAATTCTTTCCATATCTTTTTAATCTTTCTTACGACAGCATCCAGATCCCTTCAACGAATGTTTTTATTCCCAACCTTTTTTGGTCCCTGTACACCCTTTACTTTTAGTAAACCTTCTCATACCCCTATTCAGTATGATGGGAAATAAATTCTAAAGTTTACCATGGAGATGCACATAAGAAAATAGATATTAATTAAAAATACAGATAAATATATTTTTCATAAGAAAACTTTATTCTGCACATAACTTTTTTAGTGTCATAAAGTTGTTCAATGTTTATCAGAACACAGTAAAAAAATTAGCGAAATACTTGACTCAGTTTCTTGACAACTGTTTTATTCTTTGTACAGTTTTGAAAGGGATACCCCGCAGATTTAGTTTGTGGTAAGTTGTATTTTCTTGAATAAAAGCTGTGAGTAAAATGTTCAAATTAAAAATACTTTACCTTTTTTCACAAGATGTGTCCTCATTTGTTCCATGGCCAAGTCAAGAATGCATTTATAGTAGAGGTGGACACATTAAGGACGAATTGATGAAACGCTTATTTGCAAGTACAGAACAGGTGGGTCAGTTACATTGTCATTTCAGTTCTTGGAATTATGTTTAAAAATATTTTATTTGATCTTTGATTAGTTTTTAATTTCCATAATTATCAGGAACATATCTATAACGGTAAAAGTTGTACCATATCAGATTCTGCCATAGGGGAGTGGAGTGTTGAGATTTCACCGTACTAGGTCCAGTTTTTTTATGAGGTGGGGGAGATCAGTTCCCTTCCTTGCTTCCTATACTTTCCTTAACTCAAGAGCAGAGTCAGGTACCCATTTACAGTAGAGTAGACTGGAACATGATGCTGTGAGGTTTCCATCCTGTTAACTGTGCCACGAGAGGAAAGCACTCTAAAACTACTTAGTCAGTCCGGCACTGCATTTATAATGGTACTAAATTTGAAAACATCATCATGCCACTTTGGGAATTCTGTTAAGAAGTGTTCTGTCTAGTCTTTATTATTGACCTTCTTCTTAGCATTGTGAATAATTTAAATTCCTTTTTAAATTCAGAATTATTCTGTCCTTTATTTTTTTTTTCCTATTTTGAATTCTCAGCACTTGTAAGCCCATCATCATCATGTTCAACTTCCTGGTTAGGAACATCACATCCTGCTTGTATATTACAATCTTTTTGCCATGGTCAGATCTTCACAGAGTGACAAAATCTTCTAAATTTGCTTTTAATTTATTTAGTGTGGGACCTATTTATATAGTTTACATATATGTATTCTTCTATTTTGTTATCTTTAACACATTGTGTATTCTTCATTTGATGCTGATTACTTTATAGAAGCTGAAAAAAATTATGTCACTTAACAGTCAGTCTTATCTACTCTTCTTTACAGTTCCAGTCTTTTGCTTGTATGTGAGTGTGGAGCCATATATTTTTGATAATACTTTTAGCTAGTTATATTAGTAATTCTTTATGTTTTTTAGCAGACTTTAATTGGCTGGTACAGTTTTCGGCACAACACTACTGCTATGCCATCTTTGAGGGAAATGACTCTTCACAAAAATTTAGCCAAATCAGAGAAATTTGAAGGCCAGCTGAAGGACTTCCTATTTTTTCTGTGTACTTCATCCTTCTCTTCAAACATGTCCACACATACATGTAGGCATGGCTTTATGCAAGTTGTAGATGGGTAAGTATATAGATTTAGCTATCATTTATTCTTTCTTGAAAAACAGTATATCTTTTGTTATGTGGTGGTGTAGTTTTGCACACAATTGTGGCTACTGAAATTATGAGTTCATTTGATTGATTATTTAAGTGCATTTAGAAAGAGTTACAGTACAGTCACTTGTATACTACACTTGACACTTTGTAAAAATATTTTTAAAATGGTAAACATGCATGCTTTGAACAATAGCTTTTAACAGCTGCATTGCGTTTTGTTTGGATTTTCAGTTTGTTAATTAAGTTTGCATCCTCAGACATTTCAGTGCTGTGCCAATGACTGTGATGAACTTGGGTGATACAACAAGGAAAGAGTACAAAAAGAGGAGCACCACTGCAGCATCTCACTGTAAAACAGTTCTAGAATCATTACAAAGTTTTCGGTGAGAAACCAACATTTTTTTTTTTTTTCAATTCTTAGACAAGCAGTGGACAGAGCAGTTTATAACAGGCAAAAGAAGTGTCCCTACCACATTATTACTTTCTAGATTGTTTTAAAATTCAAGAAAATCTGATGTACATATTTAGCAAGCATGTAAAATAGCTTATTCATGAAGGATGTTCATGTTTGAATGGATTAGTTCTTAATTTTGTTCAAATACACAAACCAGCTGCACTACTGCAGCTGAGAGGTAGCTTTGATTCACAACTTGGCAATGATGGCAGATGATGTGCATGAGCAGTGCATTTGTGACACTACTTCCAGACAGCTAACAGTTTTGAGATACATGGAATGTAGTCTGCTGTTTAGGAGTTAACACACCACTTCAGGGTGTTCCTATTTATATCGCAAGTGGGCTTATGATTTAATAAAAAATAACCTGATTTACATGTCAGTTAAACATTCCATGTTTATGACATTTAGTGGCACACTCATGAATGTTTTCAGTGCTATAGTTGAAGTTCCTGCTCTAAATAATCTGATTCCAGTTTAGAGTTGTAGTTTATTAATGTTTTAGTGTTATGAGCTAGCTAGAATTTTTTGCTGGGATTATTTTACATTGCACAGAATTGAGTGATATTCATTAAATATGACTTATTAAAGTAGTTACAATAAATGGAAATTTATTTTACCTGGAAGGACAGAAGACAAGATTAGAGAGTTTACAGTTTTGGAAATTTAGTTTTGCCATAAATAATTATTTGAAGGTTTTATGAGTAAATTTTTTTTTTCTCTGTAATATCTTTACAATTAAAAAAAAAAGAGCTTAACAAGTTTTTCTATTTGCAGGAACAGTTTTTTGAAGCCTTCGGGAGAAATGGAGCAAATAACCAAAGTGAACCATCTGGCAGCATCCATAAACAAATCATTAATGGTGAGTTTGTCTATATGTTCTAGTATATTTTTTTTAATGTTTAAAGTATACTGAAATAATGCCACGGATTTGTTGTTGTTGTTGTTTAACGTGGGCTGCTGAGGTTCTCGCTCTTTTGCAGCCAATACACTGTTGAAGACTCCTTGGTATTATCTACACTGTAGATCTAGAATTTTCCTGTGGCTTCTCTGCCATTCCGAAATGTGTTGAGTTGAAGTCTTACTTACTTTGTCGTTCCCCTTCTACCGTGAGGTGTAGAGGTTGAGTTGAAGTCAAGAGCTCCAATTTCTTCAACTTGTCTGGCATTTAAAGGATCATCACATCTGGTCCCAAGCTAGGGGTAAGAAGCGCATGGCATACTGTGTATTCCCTGCCATCCAAGGGGGCTCTCAACTATGCAGAGCTAAAATACTGTGGTCTGGTTCTAGGCTCCCCCAAGGAATTGTCACGTCCTGCACTGAGCCACTTCTCAGCTCCCCCTGCCTATCACTGGGTCCACAGTGAGATCCTCCTGCAAGCAGTCAACCATGTCAAAGCCAAAGAATCACGTCTGGGGGCTCAAGTGACTCCTCCAAGCTTAGTGTGCAATGCTAAGTTCTCAACAAGTTTCACTACAGGGGGAATCCCTGGAAGTGTGTGGATGATTTCAAGAGTCAATGAGGATGTAATTAGACTCACAGACAGAGGTTCACTTCCACATGTGCGTACTATAGCATTATGCATAGCTGGTGGTCATATAAGGATGACTCCTGAAGTGCCTCCATGCATGTGGCCCTGGTGTAGTTCATGGGGTCTCTGAAGAGACAAATAAAGAATAGGACTACTGCACCCTCAGGCATGTCTTACAAGGTGAGTAATATGAGGCTGTGCTTGGTGCTGGCAACCTTATCATGTAAAACAAATTGTCGCAGAAACCACCCCTGTGAGAGCATGAGACTGTTTGTTGCAGGATTCCTGCTGCAGTGGTGGCTTTATGCTCTGTAAGGAGCGCAAAGGAAAATGATGATACGGAAATAGCAGTCTCTGAAAGCATAGTTTGTGTGATGTGATGTGATAACATGAATAACACATCTGCTTCAGATACTGTGATTGTCACAGGTTATATCTGTTTGAAAGTAGTGTGTCTGAAATGTCAGATTTTGAGAAATTGAGTTTAATATTCAGTGCCGCAAAGGTAAAGAGAGATCTGGTTGAATGCTTATGCGTCACAGGGAGCTAATAGGTGAAGAAAAGGACACAGTTGTCTCAGTCTTGCCCAGATTCTCACAAGATTTCTTCAGCTTTCCTAATTATTTTAAACCTTTACTAATCTAACTGCACAATCCTTTATGTGATAAGAATATATCAGTACTCTCAGAAACTTGAGTGATACCAATTTCATGATGTCACATCATTTTTGACGAATTATTTTCTTTAGATGTGATATCTTTCTTACTTACTTAGTCATTCCCCTTCTACCGTGAGGTGTAGAGGTTTGGAAGAGAGAGCACCAGACTATCCTTTCGGCTGTCTTCCAGTTCATCGCCTTTAGAATCAGTCCGGTTTTCTCTCCTATATTACTCGTAATCATAGTTTAAAGCAAACAGGTGATTGGCCTGTTGTGCCTTTGCATGGTGGAGGGGCTGCCTCCATGCAGGCTGCCCTCCTCCTTTTTCAGCCGGGTTTGGGACCGGCCTTGGCGGAGTTTGTGATATCGCAGTATTATATCTTTATCAGTCGAGTTTCTGAGATACTGCAGCATCTGATTGGCTAAGCGGTTAGAGCATTTTCCTTTCACAGCCCAGTTACCAGGATCAAAACCTAGTAGTGTTGCTCTGCAATCTACCCAGCTGTAAATAGGTACCTGATTTTGCTCTTGAGTTTAGGAAGGAAGAGACAGTAAGGGAAGTAGTCACCCTACCTCATAAAAAAGCTAGACTTAGCATGGTGAAGTCTCAAACATTTCTCTCCCCTACGGCAGTATCTGCTATGGGGCTATCTTTACCTTTTTACATGACATTTTCTTCTTCCTTCTTCCTCGTTCGTCCTGAAAAGGACATTGGTTGCGTTGTGTCTGTTTACAGCGAAGCTGCGATATCTGCGCCTTTCGGCCGACACATCCGACTTCAGCACGACATTTTTTGGGACCGGGTTTGCCTTCCCTCTTCGATCCCTACTCTCTCAGCCAGACTGCAGTGATGCAGCCTGTTTCCAGGACCACCAGTTGTAGGTGGAGTAGGGTCTTAGTCAGCTCTGGTTCGCTGACGCAAGCAGTCAAGCTATTTACATGACATGTGACTCATGAGTCAGTAAAGGACATTGAAGGGAAGGAGATTAACTCTTATATCCGAACGGCCTATTAGGTAGGCCAACGATCGATCCTCTTTTTATGGCTGGCCTACCTAATAGGCTATTCGGTGTTCGTGTCAATTTTTCTGCACTCATTACTGCATATGTTGCATGCATGCTTAACACCACTTAACAATTAAGTTAAGTGCATGTCATAGATGTTTCATTTCTCCACATCTTGATATACTCCCCTGTTCACAAAGTTCCGGGACTCATTTTTTTTGTAATTGAATTATAGACTTACATACTAGTTGGTTCTATCTCCTTCAAAGTAGTTCCCTTGTGAGTGTACACACTTATTCCAACGTTCCTGCCACTGAAGGAAGCACCTCTGGTAGTCACTTTGCGGAATAGCCCTCATTTGTCTCGTCGCGTTGGCTTGAATCTGCTCAATGTCATCGAATCTATGACCTTTCATTGTTTTCTTAAGTTGCAGGAACAAGAAAAAGTCACACGGAGCAAGATCGGGTGAGTATGGAGGATGCGGGAGCAATGGAATGTTGTGTTTCGTCAAAAATGCGTTTGTGGTGACAGACCTGTGTGCAGGTGCATTGTCATGATGAACAAGCCAATTTCTTGTGCGCCACTTCTCAGGGCGATGTCTGCGCACAGCGTCGTGGAGGCGTTGAAGGACTGTTTTGTAGAATTCAGCATTGACACTCTGTCCTATAGGGACGTATTCATGATGCACCAGGCCATCAATGTCGAAAAACGCTATTAACATGGTCTTGACATTGGACTTGAGCTGTCGTGCCTTCTTCGGCCGAGGAGATGATAGCGTTTGCCACTGGGAGGACATTTGCTTTGTTTGCGGGTCATATCCGTACACCCAGCTTTCATCACCAGTTATTATCGAGGACATGAAATTTGTGTTGTTTTTTGCTATCTCAAGGAGGTCAGTGCAAATGGACAACCGATCGTCCTTCTGGTCCCTCAGTCAGATGGCGTTGCACGAGTTTCGCTGACACCTGTCTCATGTGCAAATTTTCAGATACGATTTTATGGAACGTACCAGTTGATATTCCAATATCATCAGCAACCTCTCTGATTGTCAGACGTCGGTCAGCGCATATCATTTTTTGCACACGTGCTACGAACTCGTCGGTGTGGGAGGTGGAGGGTCTCCCTTGACGGGGGCCATCTTCAAAGGATCGGAGTCCACTTTTGAAACGGGAATACCACTCAAATGTTTTAGATCTACTTAAACAGGACTCTCCGAAAGCTGTTTGCAACATTTCGAGAGTTTCGGAACCAGTTTTTCCTAGACGAAAGCAGAAATCAATGCACACACGTTGTTGAATTTGGCCGTCCATTTTTGAAACGCGACGAGCACTACTACGTCACATCTGCTTATACGCTACCACACAGCGCATGCGCGAAATTACAAACTTCAGGTTTGGTACATATAGTGGCACGTGGTTGACATGTGCACTATGTTAATATCACCTAGCTCCTTATAACCGTTTTCCGGAAAAAAAATGAGTCCCGGAACTGTGTAAACAGGGTGGTATAACATTTTATGTTATCATTGAAAATAAATGATTTAATGCAAAATCAGTAAAAATCTAAAAATGTACTCTCTGAAATCAGCTCATAAAAACGCGGTTTTTGAGCACATATACTAAGAGTTAAAGGGCTAAAACACTTGATCGCCGGGAGGACTGCTTCTGATGATCAGATTTCCTCCTGTTGTATCCCACTGTAAAGAGTTTCCTATCATGTTGGATCATGCCATCTGAATTTTGGCTGCATTCTTTATTTATGAAATATTTCTGTTGGATTCCTTATTGATGAATTATTTTGTCACGAGAGGGTCGATTGTTATAGAAATTATAAAGTATCCTGAACACAAAGTTGTATCAGGTGATACCAGGATAGTGCCAGATAAGATACTGGTCTTATAAGTAATACCCCCTTCTCTGAAAAGAGAAAGGACATCAAAGGTAGGATCAAGCTGTATAAGTTCCTAGAGAAGATGATAATGTATTACTCTAAGTTCCTACATGCTCCTCTCAAGATCCTCCTCTGTTAATATTAATAGCTCTGCTAGGGGTATTAACTTAACTATTTTACCAACAAGAACTGTAACTTAACTTAAATAATTTAAGTAAGTCTGTTGGTAAATATTTACAATTTATTTTTACAGGTTTTCTTTTCTGTTTGAAAATCTTTCAAGGAACTCAAAATTTAATTACAACATTAAATAAATAAAACACTTGAAAATTGTTCAAAAGTCTCTAAATTGGTAGAAAGTTCTTCTCTCTTGGTTGAACTCCCTCTAGTTGTAGAATATTTATATCTTAAGACTCATCTTATTTCACAGTTATTGAATGATTGTTTATACTGGCTATAACCATGCCCAAACAGATGTCATCATTAGATATTACTGTCTTTAATATTGGTTTGACTGGTGTACTCTGAACAGTAGCCTTGTTTGGCCACTTATCTGGTGAATTGAAGCCTGTCACACTTCTGACATGGAAGGAAAAGTCACATGAGGTTCCTCCTGGCAGTGGATACTTGGTGGCTGTCCCTATGAACAACAAGGGCGCTCGCACCACTAGTTCCTGCAGTAGTGGCTGACTCTTTAACGTGTTCTTGGATGACAGGATATAACCTGAAACATATTTGATTAACCACTATATTGTCTATCACTATCCCTCTATTACAGATGTAGGGGATGAGAGACAGTTTCAGACAGTGTGCAAGTAGACGCACAGGGCATAATATATCAGTAACAACACAATCCATGTCACCGTGAATACAATTTTTCTCCAGATCCTTAAGTTAGAGCCAATTGTCCATGATCCGCCTCCATACAATTATTAATGTAAAATACTAATTGATATCTTAAACAATACAGAAATACAATTCCTTTCATCCTTTCCTTTGTTCCTGATGTGTGTCCCATTCCATCAAGAAATAATTCTTTAAATGCTTTTCTAAAACCATCTGCTTCCATTCTTAATTTATTTGAATATACACAGGCTTGGTTTAGCCTCCAGAAATTACACAGTAGTTTGAAACACATCTACACACGTCCTAACGCACAAGTTAATTAATTAACTAGAATTTTATATATATATATATATATATATATTTATACATTTTTTCTTACCCTCAAGTACATACAGTCGAGCAGTTAATGGTCATGCAGTCTGCTCTCAGATGCAGAAGGCAAAGAAGTCTTCACTGACAGAACTGGCGCTCTCGCTGTATTTGAAATTTGTTTATGGCCTGCTTTCCATTTAGGGCACGTCCTATATATAGGCCAAGGCCGAACGACAGAGGGAGCTTTACTGCTAAAGTGTGTTTGTGTTCCAAAATACAGGCATACATTTGTCCCAATGTGCAAATATGAAAAACTAGTAATCTACATATCCTCCTTATTCCTGGACCGATTTCCTTCATCTTAGGCTTAAATTACGCCCTGGATTATTCTTTCTTTTTCTAGATAATTGTCTTTTATTATCTTACTACCATCTTTTCCTAGGCGTAACCCAAACAGCAAAATTTTTGACTTACCTGATGTCTCGATGCATTCCGCTCGAGATTTCTCCATTACCATATCACTTCCCGTGGAAACTTTTGCACACTCTATTAATTGAACATTCTTATTTGTGAATTCTTGACCTCTGCCATGCTGTACTTCGCTCATAAGTCTGTAGCTTACCTACAATTGAAACAAGGTTACACAGATTTGAGCTCGCCATTGTTAGGCTAGTACTTGTGTGTCAACTCCTATTTCTGCTGTGGATTTAACATTGACGCTAATTCAATACTTGGCTCATTATCTAAAGATACGGCCACAACATGAAACGGTTGACACAGGAAGATATTAATTAAGCACTACACACAGTATAGCCACATACGGCTGAAACAATATGGAATACATAAAATACTGCCTGAGAAACTTCTCGAATTAATATGTATCAAAATACTCTTAACAACTGACAGTAACAGCACTATACAAACTTAGTACTGAACAATCGCTCACTATGGCGAACTGGAAACTACACAATGGAAAAAAACCAATCCACTGGCAGATTATACCTGATGGCCTGACAATAATATCACTGTACCCTAAACCACTTCAGAATTATAATTAAGTCCACTAGCCTGAATCACTATAACCTATCTTTCACATACAATGACAAGGGAACCACAAAAATGTCCGTCACTCTCTGACCAAGGCCCAGCATCCACTGTTTCTTTCGCGCCTCTCCTTTTACACTTCCAGTGTCACCCTGACTAACCGGTTTTTCAAAAAGTTATCATCGTTGCCAAAACTCGCTGATAACGATGTCACCAATCTATTTTCTGCTACCAGAAACTACGCCATGACATTGTGTAAACACTATGCAGGAGGGTGCAATTCCATTGGTCCGTCTATCATACAGTTTTTATAAAGTATGGCGTACCGTTGGGGTAAGAATGACTTGTTGTGAATCAGACTTCATGACATATTTCATCAGCATGTGAGACCTTTATGTCAAATGTCACTATTGCTGTTTATGCTTCACACTGTAGCCAAGGAAATGAGGGAATTTTGAGTGTGTACAGATGTGAAAATGTGTACCTGTAGGTCAGGTATTTTATGGTGTCATGAGATGTTAAAAATTTGCATGTGTATTGAGCATTGTTACCATTTGCAGTATGGTCTGAGTGTTAAGTTGTTCTGTGATGTGAAAAAGGTATCCTGTAGCACATACTGCTGTAGGGGAGTCAGGTGTTAGAGACTTCACTGTACTGGGTCCAACTTTATGAGGGGGGGGGGGGGGGCCGGTTCCCTTCCTCATACCTTTGCCTTCTCCAACTCAAGAGCAGAAGCAGGTACCCATTTACAGCCGAAGCTTAATGGTACCAGGTTTATAACCTTGAAATGGTAACTTTACCACGAGAGGCAAGCACTTTAACCGCAATGTCAATTGGACATTCTCAGATGGGCTGATAAAATGAATGACTGCATTTTCAGTTTTGATGGCTCCATTGTCTGGGAATATTTGTATTAACGGTGTTTTACTTTGTATTTTCAGTCTGTGCAAAGCAAAGTGTTTGAGAGTGAAGCAGCTTTAGGTTTACTGGAGACTGATGTTGGTATTCTCAGACAACGCCTTGAGCAGTTAGAGCAGGAAGAATTCAGAATATTTAAGATAGAAGCAGAAAAAAAGGAAAAAGAAAGAGAAGAAGAAAGGAGGAAGCAGAATGAAGAAGAAGAGGCGGAAGAACAAGAGCAGCTAGAAAAATTGTTAATGAGTTTAGAAATATCTTCCAATGGCAAGTCTGATGATTCTTCCAGTGACAAGCCTGGTGATTCTTCCAGTCTTGCGTTTGGTCTTAACCACACAGCATCATGTCTACTTGAGAACCGCCTTAGTGATAAAAATGTTGGGCACTTTCAGGTTATAGATCCAACTCCTTTGCTGCCAGTGGAACGTGTCCTTGGAAACAGCAGTGACAGAAATACAAACTGTGCAGTTGGGAATGTTTCTGCTGACACACTTAATAAACATACAGGCTGTGAACAGAGGAATATCAGTGGAACACAAATTAATACTTGTGAAACCAAAAAGTTACATACAGTAAAGGATAAAGTGTCAGAAGCGTTTTCCTTTCTTGATGAGGAGTTAAAGTTGAAAAAGGAAGCTAGTGCTGTTAGGCGGCAGACTGCACATTCACAAGGAAGTAAGAGTATAAACACTAGTCGTGCAGACGGTGGGGAAAAGCTTGTATCAAGTGTGCATGAACTGAGGAAAAAAATGGGACATTCCAGTGTGACAGATTTGCTGAATGGAGGAAATAAAGTAATTGAAAATAATGCTGTGGTTAAAGATGCCACGGAAAGTGTAAATGGAAACCCTACAGGTAATAGTAATGTAGTTGCGGAGAATCACATGATATATCATTAGGATCCAGGAATCTTCTTTATGCTGTAAGTCCTGAATATTCTGTGCTGCTATTGCGCATTCCTTCATTTCTCTGTGTCTTGGGTGACCTGTCTTAGAATTGTAGTTTTTTTTTTCCTTCAGGTTACTATTTTATAATGTCCATGAGTTACTATTTTATAATGTCCATGAGTCTTCTGATTAAATGCTTTCATGTTTTTGCTCCTAAAATTTAATTTCAGAAGATATTTTGAAAAAAAAAAACAACTATGGACCAGGTACAATGACTGGAAATTCAACAGTTTAAATACCTTAAGTATTGGCTTCAGCATCACTTTAGCATCGCATAAGGGTTAAAAACATGCAGATCAAGGTCATGCCATATATAGGGTTTTATTGTCCTGTGTAACTCCACGACTTTAGATTGTTAGAAAAGCATAATGGGCTGAAATGGCCCTCAGTGGGGTTGCATTATTTGATCATATGGGTATTTGTGGTTTTTCAGGCAACAGTAAAGTTATCTGTTCGAGTTCACACCAAGCTGTTTTTCTGTCTCAATCTGTTTGACTTATGCTAGATTCCAAAACAAAGATTCTCTTGTGCTGTTGGACGGTCTGCTCAGTGTGTAACCTATCCACCGCTACCATCTTTTCCTCACATCTTGTGTTCCACTGGCATTGTCTGGTTCTTTCTATTAATTTCATGTGGTGATCCTGTCATATCATTTTAATCCTTCTAGTTTGTGCAAGCACCCATTTATCAAAATCTATAACTTTATGGTTGCCATTTTCTTGTGTTCTTCATGTTTCAGAGCTATACAAAAGGACTGTCGTACATTTGTGTTGAAAATTTGCATTTTGTTGTTGTTAGACTTGATCTCCTTCAATTTCCATATATTTGCTAATTCAGTGGAAAGCCTTCTGCCCTTCTCTATTCTTTGATATGGTAGTCCATTCCTCCAATATAATCACCAAAGTCTGTATCAGGCGGTTTGACAGAGTCCACCAGATTTCATTTTTGGTGCTTGATGTTGCTGTCATAATTCAGTCTGTAACCAGTAAGTAGAGGAATGGGGACAAGAGGCATCCCTGCCACACTTTAGTTCTTATCTAAAAGGTTTCAGTCAGTTGTCTTACTCATTACCACCTTGAAGTTTTTGTAGCTGGGGAAGTTTCTATAAGACATTGTAGCTAACACCCATGCTTCATTTGGTCACCTTTGTTTGTGTGACATGCCTGTAGATTGTGAATGCCCTGTTGTTTGCTCTCCTCTTGGACCTCAGGTACAATATGGATGATTGATGACAGCTGCTTGGTATAAGTTTCTGTTCTCATTTACATTTCTAGGTTACGGTATCTTTGATTAGTTCATGTAGCTTTGTCAGCATTGTGCAGTTATTATATTAAAACATACTCAATCAGGGTTAGTTTAACACCTTGTCTTTGATCTTTTTAGTTCTGTAGGCCTGACTTATATTTTATACATGGACCCAGGAATGAATGATGAAAATATTTTGTTTCATATTTACTTGTATTTAAATTCTGTCACTAATGATAACTTAATATCCTTTAGACCAGGGGTCACCAACTAGTCGATCCCAGTGGATGATTTGGTACATTTTTAGGCAACTGCGGGGAAGAAGACTTTAAATTAGAGAAATTTCGGACTAGACCTCTCCCGCCAGCGTTTAAAATCATGGTGTTCCCAGGATCAAAGCTACTTTTCCCTCATTCCCTATGAAAACTCCCAAGCTGGCTACTAAAATATATTCGTAAACTGCACAAGATAGGAACGCGATCTTTTCTTTGTGAAGTTCATAATCCTCCCTACCCCCCTTTCTTTAAAATCCCGCACATGCATGCACTTATATATATATATATATATATATATATATATATATATATATATATATATATATATATATATATATATATATATATATATATATATATATATATATATATATATATATATATATATATATATGAGGGACGGTCAAAAAGTAATGCCTCGTAATTTTTAATTTCATTCAATAGGCAAGAAAACAGATAAAATTCACATTGAAATGTAGCCCCACGTCTGAACTTCAAAAATTTATTTCTCAGTGTAGTCTCCGTTATTTGTTACAGTTTTTGTCCATCTTCTCATAAGGGCATGTATCCCCGCACGGTAAAAATTTGTGTCTTTTTTCCTAAACCACTGGCGTACGGCGCGTTTAAGGGTCTCGGTGTCCTCAAAGTGATGTCCGCGAAGATCTTCTTTCAGTGGTCCAAACAGATGGAAGTCAGAAGGTGCAAGATCGGGACTGTAAGGGGGATGTGGTAATAATGTCCATCCAAATTCTGCAATTGCATCAATGGTGTGTTTAACGGTGTGTGGCGTGGCATTATCGTGCAACAGTAGTGCAGTTCTCTGATCTTTTAATGGGTAAAGTCGCCGAAGACGACCTCTAAGTTTCTTCAAAGTTTTAATGGGACGGTCTGCATTCACCGTGTTTCCCTGTTCCAAGAAGTCGAGAAGAATCACACCCTTCTCATCCCAAAACACGGAGGCCATAACTTTCCATACAGATGGTGAACTTTTGAACTTCTTTCTTGTCGGCGATGTTGTGTGATGCCATTCCATTGACTGCCTCTTGGATTCTGGTTTAAAAAAATGAACCCAAGTCTCATCACCTGTCACAATATTCGATAAAAACTCTTCTCCTTCAGTTTCGTAACGGTGCAGGGGGTTGAAGCTATGGTCTCGCCTTCAGCATTGAGGAATTCTATGACATAACGTTGTTTTAACCGAACATCTTTGGCAGCCATTTTTAAACTGTTACAGTGGAGCCACCTGTTTACTGGAACAGGTTGGTAATGCTATACAGTGCAGAAGAGTGTTTGAGGAATCCTGCTAAATTTACAAATTGCACACCGATGCAGTATTTACATACATAAAAAATAGGAGGCATTACATTTTGACCTCCCCTCGTATATATATGGTAGATCTTTAGAGGGCTCAGTTTTACTAAAGTAGAACTGAAAATCGCCTGGGTTGCCGACCCCTACTTTAGACTAAGCTTGTCTCATTATTAGTGTGATTAAAGCATTGACATAATGAATATAATTCTGAAAACTTCACATTTTTGTAAGTTGTTAGTTGTATTCTTGTAGACTATTTAAACAAACCAGAAGCTCTATATTTGTAACTGTCAGCGTGTGCTTCTGTTTTGCTTAGGCCTATATGATAAATATGTTTCTGCATTATTGTTTGTTAAAAAAGGGACCTCAAGACGCAGCAATAGAGACCGCAGTCAGCGACTCATAGCTTGACTGCCTGCGTCAGGACCAGCGAATCGGAGCTGGTAAAGACCACACTCCACCTCCACGTGGTGGTCCTGGAAACAGTCTGCAGCTGTGCAGTCTGGCTGAGCGAGTGTGGATCGAAATGGGAAGGCAAACCCGGTCCTAAAAAATGCCGTGCAGAAGTCGGATGTGTCGACCGAAAGGTGCAGATATCACAGCTTAGGCGTAAACAGACACAACGCAACCACCGTCCTTTTCAGGACGAACGAAGAAGAAGAAGAAGAAGTTTGTTAAAAAAGAATGATTGCTTCTGTGTTATATAGACCACCATTAATTCCCTTGTTGACTCTATTGCAAGTAACAGATTATAAAATGGCAAATGATGTCATAATTATGCTATATATATATATATATATATAGTTGTCCACCCCTTGTAGTTGACGAGAGGTATGAAGCAAAGAAAGAATGGGACCACTCCTCCCTCAGGCATATCGTAGAATGTGACTAATATGATGTAGTGCATGGGGCTGGCATCCTTATCATGTAAAAGAAATTGCTGCAGAAACCACCACTACAAGAGCATATGAATGCTTGGTGCAGGTTTCCTGCAAGGAAAGCCGCTGCATTGGTGACTCCATGCTCAATACGGGGTGAAAATGATGATATTGTTGTCCATTGTTTCATTTTCAAGCCATTGAATGGAGCCGCGCTAGCGTAGTGGTTACAACACCGCTCTGGCGACCGGGTGATTCAGGATCAAACCCGGGCGACGGCATTTGAGGATTTTTCGTCGACCGGGATTTGGACTGGATTAACTCGAGACCTGGCGAGAACATTTGAAGGAGTGTCGTCGACCAGGGACTGGCGGCTCCTGAGCCGTCCCAGCTCTAATGGGTACCTCCGAAAACGGCGAGTATCTGCCTGAATGGCGAGGGACACTTGTCTCTGTACAAGAAAATAGGATACTCACGTAAAAATCAATGTCAGGTTAGACATTAAAAATAACCTGAGATTTCGCCTCGAGTATTAGCGGGCGTACGGAAAAAAAAAAAAAAGCCACTGAATTTTTATTTAATTCATTATTATTATTTCACCTTGCATACTAGTTTTGTTGATCATGTCTGATGTGATGACATGAAATTGGTAACTTGTCTGTATATTTGATATAAGTGCAAAAAAGGCTTGTAATGTGGTTTAAAATATCAATTTGAGATTTCTACATGTCATTAAACTTGTCTACTGTCAAATGATGGACTGTATGTTAAAAAGGAATTTAAATAACATTTTAAAGTGGCAACTTTATTTGAAACATTGCTGAAATTTGTGACATAAATAAGTGGTCAATCTTCTGGTGATATTTGTGATGGGGTTTTGGTGTAATCTTTGAGACTCTTTTGATACCAGAAGTCTTCTGCTCTAATCTTGTCACTTGGTTTGAAGAGGTGAATTTAGAATAAGTTAACTGTGGGAGGGTTACAAGGTAACAAAAACTCATTCACTAGTCAACACTCTATCATTATGTTACATGATTAGTCGAAAGCTGTCATTAGATTTTTAATAAGCAAACGTTTACACTAGAACTTATAATTTTGTGAGCTCAAGATTATCATACTTCATGTAAGATGCAGGTGAGGCTGGGAATCATAGTACACAATTTAAATAAGTAGATTATTAAAACTATACTAATGTTGTCTGTGTCTATTGAGTTCTTCTTCTTCTTCTGCGTTTGTCCTGAAAAGCACGTTGGTTGCATTGTGCTGCCGTTTACAGCAAAGCTGCGATATCTGCGCCTTTAGGCCCAACACATCCGACTTCGGCACGGCATTTTTTAGGACCGGGTTTGCCTTCCCACTTCGATCCCTACTCTCTCAGCCAGACTGCAGTGATGCAGCCTGTTTCCAGGACCACCACTTGGAGGTGGAGTAGGGTCTTGGTCAGCTCTGGTTCACTGACCCTGACGCAAGCAGTCAGCTATGGGTCGCTGACTGCATTCCACTTTTGACGCATCATTGAGATCAAGATGGCATACAGCTGATATGTCGAACAGAGGCTAGCGAACATTGGTTCTGTAGTTTGCTTTTGTTTCTATCATGGACACTTCTGTTCATCCAGCTTGTAATGAAAGAAGTAAAATTAATGTTTTTAAATGTTTTATGTTTACAACAAAAGTTGCTATAAATAGAAGGGTTAATAATTAACTATTTAAATTTCATGTACTAACAATTTTAATGGTGTGCTTAGTGTTGGCTGTAATGTGCATATTTTTGTCTTGTTGTTGACCTTTAACCCTTTGAACCCTGGCCACCCAGCCCGTAAAACCCCATTCCCCTGGGCTCCTGAGCAAAAAACGCACAAAAAAGACACATAAGCAAAACTAGTTACTGCGACACAACTATATGGTCAGTTTTAACTATTCTATCTCAAATTGACTGACCTGATCATCTCCAATATTCCTGCTTATTGTGCCAGTCCTCCCAGTATGTAGACCCTTCCTTTAGGCACAGATAGCTTTCACAATATTTGCACCAGAATTTAGTCTTCACTTTTTTTAATGGTCTGTTAGAACTAGCTTGCTCATAATCTGATTCACACGTTCCGTCACTCGATTCAATTTCGATGTCACTTTCAGAATAATTACCTTCTAAGTCTAATTCATCGTCATACGAATCATTTAGCACAAGTTCAACAGCTTGTTCCATTGTTAGCCTTTTAGAACGGCTATTTCCTGGATTTTCAACACGCCTTTTTATTGTGAAAACACTTTAAAAATTGCAAAATATTATCACTTCGTGGGCGCCGCCATTTTAGAGTAACATTCCACAAGACATGTGTACTTCCTGACGTCATTAGTTTTCACAGATTTCCATTCCCATCCCGTTTTGCTAAGCTAGATGTGTCAGACCGAGATTACGGTCGCTCGGGGAATGGATTATTTACGCACGGACCGAAATTTCGGGACCTCAGGTTCAAAAGGTTAAACTCTTTAATTGCTTACTATTTATGTAATGATATCAATTTTGTGTAAAACTCTCACCTATATCCCTACAGTTGCATGACTTCTTTATTACGATAATTCACTTTTAGGTTACCACTTATGTACAAGCCCAGTGTTATTAGATTGTTAAATAATTCATGTAGAAATAGAATTTTAGTGAAGTAAAACAATATTAAAGTTGTTGTTGACCCTTATTTACAGGTCTTGCACCTCTCATTGAGAAAAGCATTACCTGGTTAACATTTTGTTTTCTGTCACATTACACTGGATCGATTTGAAAAAACAAAATTAATAATTCAGAAAAAAGAAATGAATACTTTGCCAAAAATGTAGAAAAATTTGGTGGGACTTTGAACCTGATGTGCTTCTGAACTGTAAACCTGATTTTCTCACAATTGGATGTTTCAGCCTTGGTGTTGTCACATACACATAGTTTGTCACTACATTTTTGTATGTTAATTTTTTTTCCCCCACAGTTTTTGAAAGAACTTTTTAAAAAATAAAATTTTGCCAGTGTCTTTATATTTCACAATGCCTGCATGTTACTACTAACTGTCTGACATTACTTCACACAGTTTCAGAGTAAACCAGTTTTACAGTTTGTTGTTGGTTTTCCACAAAGTGCAATTTAAGGCTATAATATTGTATGCCCTTTTTTCCCCTAATGACCAAAGGTGTTGTGATATTTTATGTTATGTACTTAAGTCTAAAGAATAAATTGCCTTCACATTCTGTGGAACTTATTTTATAACCATAAGTTTTGTGATTAGTAACTTGAGCCTCAGACGTAACTCTAGCTTTTACCTGGTTGGCTGCATGCAGGAGGGTCTTACTATGGACCCATGATAGGCAGGAGGAGCTGAGAAGTGGCTCTGTGTAGGATATGAGAATTCCTTGAGAAAGCCCTGAACCAGAGAACAGTATTTTAGCTCTACATATTTGAAGAGCCCCCTTGGATGGCGGGGAATGCACTTTATGCCACGCTCTTCTTCCTCCTAGCTTGGGACCAGATGTAATAGTAGTAGTCCCTTCAGTCTTAACTGACTATGGGAATGGTGCCCCTGAGGTGATATCCCTCAGCAGCTTTTTTTCTGGTGTTCCGTTCGGCGTGTTCTTTTCTCTTCTGCTTTTTGTGAGAGCTTATTTTTGCCCCATGATGGTGCCATTGAGAGCATCACCACTTGGTGCAATCGGCAGCTTTATGTCCAGTGCCCTCATGTCTCTCTTGCATACATCTTTGAACCTCAGCTGTGGTCACCCGGCTATTCTTTAGTCATCTGCCAGTTGTCCGTAGAAGATATCTTTAGGTATGCGACCATCTTCCATGCGGTGGTGTAGAAGTCAATTCTGGCCAACATTTTTGGTTGTAGAGATTTGCAATCGTGGTGTGAGAATGACTCCTATCTAGATGTGCTGGGTACGCGAATGTTAATTAAATGAATGATGATCAGGCAAAAAAATGCAATGTGAACAGTGGCACGTCAACGTAACCAGGCCTGTGCCAAGTAAAGCATTCAGGAACTCTTGAGTTAAGAAGAATACAGTTTATTCATGAATACGTTGGGACGAGACAATACGTCCAACATTGACGTTTGACATTTTTCAATCAACAAGATGAGAGATAAAATATCTTCTCAATAATCAAATCAGATAGTCCCATGAAAGTCCTATTAAGTAACTGATAGCTGGGTATCCGAGTTAATGCAACAAGGTTAATCCTTTAACCATTGACCTCTCAAGGGCAGAGACAATTGTTATGATCCATAAGTTAATATACATTATCAATATTTCATCTTTTTACATGGCCTCGTCAATAATAAATCTGGAACCTCTAAACATTTATGGTTGAGGCTTCCTTGCGCATATAAATATTTATGTTCTGGCCTTCGATTAACCTCTCCGTATAGGCCGTAATCTGTATGACGGCAGAAATATACATTATATTTTGTATTCACGTTTTGGAAATACAGTTCTTTCAAATGGCACGTACTTACAAAATACTAGGCTGGCTTCACTGACTTTACTTCATCGTTGATCCATTTCAGTACAATCGAATTGAAGGTGCTGACTAGATTTCAACGTGATATAAAACGGCATAAATATCTATTTCTTCAATTTCTTCTTCCGTCCTTAGCCAAAGACCGACCAAGCAGTCAGAGGCCATCACGCCTTGTGGCGTCTTAAGGGCAACAGCAGATTGATCTTCTCTGTTGTAGTTTCCCATCACGCCTAGCGGCGTCTTTAGGGCAACAACAAATAGATCCATCTGCCGTTGTTTCTGTAATCGGTGTGACAAGCCAACGGGTGATCAGCCCATTGGGCATTTCTTCAATTTACTTCAACGAAAAGACTTACGGTGAGAACCAACAGCTATAGCTTCTACTTAGAAGGCCGTGTCACATAGTAATCACTTGCAGTCTACCCACAACATGGGGCTAAAATAAACAGACACAATGTCTGACTTTCATACCAGCCTTTTTCCTTGAGGTTACGACGTCATCCCTCGTTTAGCAACAAAACGCGCAAAATTTCCAATACCAAAATGTGCGCTACCGTGCACGATGACTTAAATTACAAATATATTATTACCATATTAGTTGGTGTGTACTCTCTTAACAGAAGTAGGACCTGTGACTACTTTATTACTGTTAAGGACCCAAAAAGGACGCAACAGGTGGACATTGCCAAGCCAGCGTAATCTGCACTGTCTAAGCAGTGTATACATGCTTTGAATGTCAGCATCGCGACATCTGTCCCTTTGTCCTTCCACGAAATACTAAGGATGCGGCCTAGACACCGTAGATGGAGGGTATTGAGCCTTCTTTTTATTGCTTAGCATAGGTTATCCACGTCTCGCCCCATATAGAAGCATGCTGCTGACGCAGACATTATATACTGTATAGCAATCGATAGTGATAACTGGTGCGGCATCCACATCCTGACCCAGCACGTTTGTTTTCTTTAGACTTACGGTGAGGCCAAAGTTGTTGCATGCTTCGGAGAAGCAATTCATCAAGCTCTGAAGCTCCTGTTGACTTTGAGTGACGATTGCAGCATCGTCGGCGAACAAGTCTTTTATAATGACCCTTCTGATTTTTGGTTTTGCCTTCAGCTTTGCGAGGTTAAACAGTTGGCTATCTGACCTAGCGCAAAGGCATATTCCTTCAGTTGCATCGCCGAATGCCTTTTTTTTATGAGCAAGGCAAGAAAGATCCTGAAGAGAGTGGAAGCCAGGACGCAGCCTTTTTGATTCTGCTGCGTATGTCAAAGGGCTGTGATGTGTTTGCAGCATATTGGACTGTTCCCTTCATGTCTTCATGAAGTGACTTTCATTTCCTGCAATTTAGTGGGGCAGCCTATTTTCAGGAGGATTTTGAAGAGTCCATCCTTGCTAACCAGGTCAAATGCCTTTGTGAGGTCTATAAAGGTTATATATAAATAAAGGCCATTTCTGCTCTCTTGATTTTTCCTGAAGTTGGCAGAGAGAGATGATCATGTCTATTGTTGACCAGATGTGATGATCCTTTAAATGCAAGCCAAGCTGGAGAAACTGGAGCTCAACACACTTCGAAATGGCAGAAAAGCCACAGGAAAAGCCTAGATCTACAGTGTAGGTAACACCAAGGAGTCTTCAACTTGGTATTGGCTGCAAAAGTGCGAGAAGCTCAGCAGCCCTAGTTAAACAAAAGAACAGTTCATGTCAGTTATTTAAAGATATTCAGTGGTGAGTTTGCCTGTTTTATAAACATACTTTTAACCATATATATGGACCATAAAGAAAGTAATTGTTCATGTCAGTTACTTAAAGATATTCAATGGTGAGTTTACCTGCCTGTTTTATAAACATACGTTGAACCATGTGTATGACCATAAATAGTGTGATAAACTGTGTAATTCACATACAGCTTTAGAATGTTGGGTCTCTAGTTAGTATGCTTCTTTTGCTTCTCTGTAAGTAATGCATTTATACATTTTATTTACTGATTTTTTTTTCTTTCTGATATGTACTTGTGGACAAACTGCATAATGACATTCAACTAAAATGCCATCAAGCTTAACTTTTTAAAAGTGTTGATATGCTGTGCCAACATGTTCCTTTGCAACGAAAGCACATTGTGTGCATAAAGTTGATAAAGAAAACTAGAATTAATTCTTAACATCAGACTGTTTCATGGGACCTATGCGTACAGATATCTTTACTGTTTGACAGTGTATAACTGAGAAAATTCTTATGAGAAAAGCTTGAATAAAACATTTTTGTGAAGGCAATATGGTGCAAGGCGACAAAATTTGATACCATTCTGATCTCAGCATTATTAAAGCATCCAGAAGTTTAAGGTCGTCAGCATTAGAGTGATAGCCATGTTGAGTTACTTAGTTTGGGCAATGTTAATGACTACAATACTGTAACATGTTGAATTGCTTATTGGTGCTGGGACTGATGCTTTATTGTTGCATTTTAATGACTAAAGAAATATATGCTTATTTGCATTTCTTTTGTGATCTTTAGATTGAGGAGGGCAGTTTGATAAGGCAGGAAGCACTGTCTGCACTGGATGTTATTATTTCAAATTAGTGTGACCGCTCACTAACAGTTTGATGTCTGTGAAGTTCTGGTATTTATTTAATTCTATGCACATCTTCGGAATGCCTTAGTAGATGTATGAGTTTTGAAATTCCTGCTTACAATGATAGTTTTTATGTTTTACCCGAATCGGTGGAAGCCATAACCATGTGTGTATATATATATATATATATATATATATATATATATATATATATATATATATATATATATATATATATATTTTTTTTTTTTTTAAATTTCACAATATTAAACTTTTCATTTTAAAATGTCACAGTCTTGTCTGTATTTCTCATGCCCCCCCCCCACACACACACACACACACACACACACCACCACCACCACTGTTTTATGTGCATTAAATATCAGTTTTTATACAAAAAAATTAAAGAGTTTTTTTGGCTCATTCGGCCTAGACACAAGGTGTCCATCAGTTGTATTAGAGCGCATGTCCAAATATAAAAGACCTTGTGGTTTGGTATGTCAGCTGAGTTAATCTTTATCAAAGCAAGTTTAAGCATGTCCTTAAACCAGCAGTTTTGAAACTGATTGTCAGCAGACTGCCATAACCCTTGTATGGAGCCATACAAACGATGCCAAATTTATTTTGACCATCCTTAGTTCGGTTGTCACATTTGTGCTATTAACTCTTACTATACGGGAGCTAAAACCGCGTTTTTACGCGCTTTTGGCTTATGGGTCTTGTTTAGTCTGTATGGCTGTTCTGCAGATTTAACAACCAAAGAACATAATTTCAATTGGAAAGCACTTTCTTGTATTCAAACACGAATCAATGATGGAAAAACGTTTCTGCTTGTTAATTTCCGGGGGTTTTTTTAAATGCGTATTTTCAAAGCTTCCAAATGGCGCACTCCCGCCACCTCTTGCTAACTTCATGTCAACTTCAGACCAAGCAAGGAAATTATTTGAAGAAATTCTAGATGAGAAATCTAATTCAACCTATAGTGATGATAATACTGATTAATCAGATTTAAAGATGAATTAGATTATCAACAGGAGCCTGAAACAGACTTATATGACAGAGCAGGTGGTAGAGGAAGGCCTATAGGGGACAGGGCAACATAATCAGATTGCAATGAATACAAGGACTGTGTCTGTGCCAAATACAAGATTTTGTTAAAAACGCTAGTACTGTACTGAGTAAAAAATATTTTTTTTCCTCTCAAGGATATGTTTAAAAAAAGCCTATTTCTATATTCTGGGAAAATAATGATTTCCTGAGAATTTCAAGGCAAGAAACTGAATGTTTATTATTACAATATATTTGTATGTTCTTCTTCTTCGTACACTCTCAGACGTCCACTTGAATGTTCTCAAAGAAAGCAGTAGTCAGTTTGAGGCTATTTGAATCCCCGTAAAGCTTTTCCACGAAAGGAGTTGGCGTCGGCCATATGCATTTTCTCTGTACCACATATAAGGGGCAACTTTGAAGCAGATGTTCAGCAGTCATTTTATCAGTGCCACAGTTACACTGATCGGTAGTTCCTATCTTTAGCTTGTTGAATAGATGGTATCTCAATCTGTTGTGGCCAGTGCGGAGTCTGAAGATTACCACTTGTTCTCTTCTGTGGAGCTGGTAGTAAGCATCATTCTGTGTGTGCCCTGGATATTCTACATTCCATTTGTTTCTGTAACTGATTCTGATAAAACTCTTTGCCTCCTCAAAAGTTATGCTTGCATCAGGCTGAGGTAGATGTGAACCTTCTTTTGCCATTCTGTCAGCCTCTTCATTGCCGGCGATGTTACAATGAGATGGGATCCACTGGATCACAACACTTTTGAATCGTTGACAAAGTTTGTGGAGCACTACTCTGAGATCATCCAGGTCTGTATTATTTTGTCTTTTCAACGTTGCAGTTACTGACTGTGCATCAGTAAAGAAAGCAACTTGTCTCTCTGCCGTTTCTTCTGTCAATATAACCTCTGCTGCAGTTTTCAAGGCCTCTGCCTCTGCTCTGAAGTTGCTGGAGAATCGTCCGGTCGCCACTTACAGCCTTTTTTCTGCACCAGTGCTTAAGGTCAGAAAGACACCCCCACCTCCATTTTCTGTTGCATTTGTTGCTGATCCATCTGTGTATGCATGGGTCCAGGTGTTGCGTGGATAATGTTTCTCTATGTATTTTGTCGCTATGGATTTTCTCTCTGTTGCAGTTTGGCTCTTTTTACTTTTAATTCCAGGAATGTTTTCTATCATTTTAGGGAAACGATTTTGTTTCCAAACTGGAAGCTTGTGTGCAGTGTAGATGGGTTTAACAGTGGATATTTCATCTATGGATACTGCTCTCATTTGTGGTTTGGTTAATTCTACAAAATTACTTCGTTTGAGTCTTTGCCTTATAAGAGCATTTATTCTATGGCACATTGGTCTGTTAGTCTTTTGAATTTTTCGGCCTGTTGTTGAGCCCTGCAGTATCTTCTATCTGTCATTGGCTGGAGGCATGTAATCTTTTCGAGTTCTTTTATAGGTGTTGACTTCATGCCTCCCGTTATAATTCTCATTGCTTGATTTTGGAGTCTGAAGTTTGTCTTAGCTGCTGTTGCCCATGCTGCCATCAAGAACTGGCCTCACTCGCCCTGTGTACAACGTCTTAAGCACTTTCACATCTGCACCCCAAGTTGTTCCAGCAAGTTTTTTCATAATTGCCATTCTTTGTCTTGCTCTCATTCGATTTCTGTCAACCTGTTTTTTCCTAGTCAGACGGCGATCAAAAATAATGCCTAGGTAGTTCGGATTTTCATTTAAATGAAGATTTACTCCGTTTAGTACTAGTTTGAAGCTCTGAGGTCTAGTTGAGAGGGAAAATACAGTGTACGTTGTTTTCTCTTCATTAATCTTCATGAGCCATGTTTTGGCCCACTCTTCCAGTGATGTTAGTGCTTGCTGCATCAGAATGTTTGCAGTAGTGATACGTTCTTCAGAGATCCACAACGCTAAGTCATCTGCAAAGGAAGCATTGTGTGCTATTTGTTGAATATTGTCAGTTATGTCATTTATGTATGCAAGGAACAGTGTAGGTGACAGGACTCCCCCTTGTGGGACACCCTGCTCTAATATAAACTTTTTACTAGTCTGTCCTTGCAGCTGTACTCTGGCGGTTCTATTTTCCAGGTAGTGACCAATCCATTTGTACATTCGCCCACATACACCACTTCTCTGCAGTTTGACTTTCAATCCCTCTTTCCATACTGTATCGAAAGCTTTTTCTAAATCTACCCAAACCACTAGCGTGTGTTTTTTTTTCGTGGAAGGCATCTTCGATTTCCTGAACTATATATGAGATTTGATCCTCAGTGGTGTGTAACTATATTTGTATGTGACATTTGGTAAATTTGTCTTTGGATACATTATTGTTTCATCTTCTTTCTATGTCCATTTACCCAGCAAAACTAATACTGTTTAAATGAAAAAATTTATACAATGTGCACCAGTAATCAACATACATTTGCCTTCTTTGACATCTGTAGCAACAGACATGAATATAAAAATATATTTGCAAAATACCACTATGAACATAGACCAGGGTGGCCATTTTTGCTTGGGCCAAACCCCCATTTGTGCAAAATACAGAGAGTTTATAACATATGCAAAACACACACGCACACATTATAAATTAAATTTATGTATAGAAAACATGTTGCTCAAAGCTTTATTATGTCACTAGTACAGTTCAGATCACTTGCTACTATGAATAAGAGGAAATAATAGTGGCATATTTGTTGTATCTTCCTGAGACCAAAAGTCAATCACTCATTTTCAGTTAAATAATTTTTATGACCAGTGGCATTGTTGTATGCTTTTTATGTTACCAATGCAAGTAATTTTCTAGCCTTTATGATATGTACAAACTGTTGAATGAAAATCAGTATCGTGTAAGTTACTTATAACTTGACATAATATGTTATAAATTGGGAATGTTTATCATGATTCAAAATACAGCATTGTCAACTTTGCTTCAGTACTTCTGATTTTAGCCGGACTCCATAGGTACATGCTTGTGTTTATGTTTTGTCTAGCTAATAAATTGATATGTCTGTTGGCAGGCCTGGAAGAAATAAAATCATGAATATAAGTACTTATGAGTTTTTTTTTTTAGCTGTTTGTCTTTTCGTTTGCATAATTCACAAGCACCAACGGCATTGTAGTTTAAAGTGTAGCTGAATAAAGTCACATTTAATCTTCCAATTTTGAATTAAGGGTGATTTAGGAGCAACTTCCAAAGCTTTGGCACCATATTAAAATACACGCTTTAGTGTCTTGATTAAAAAGAATATCAAAATAAAAAACAGAACACTGAAAAATACGGGAAGGTGTATTGATATTTTAGGAGACATGGCAAATTTTGTGCTCATGACTTTTGTGTATGTGTATGTATATGTCTAACTGTATGTGCATGTGATACACGTTTATTGTCCTGACCCCATTGTAGCGGACTCATGTAATTTTCAAGGAGGAAATTATTCTAGTAGTATGTCGTAATTTGATTGGAAATGTCTGCCCCTTTAATCTGAGTGGTCTGCCTGTTTTCTCTCTATCTCTTGTTTACGTCTACTTTTCTGTCAAATTGCTCTTAACAGCTCTAATTCTGTCGTTAGCCAGGCTAACGCCACCCCTTGCATGTGTAAACGGCATTTTTGGCCAAAGTTCTTTGAGTTGCGATTCTGGGGAAAACGGCAAGTTCCCTGTCCCTTTGATGGTATTGGGGTCTCTTCTGAGGACGTGGCCAACACAACTCCATCGTCTTCCAGCTATGATGGTGTGTATGTCCTCTTGGTTACTCCGAGTAAGTAGCTCGTGTGGATGTCGTCAGATAATTGGTCGATTTGGTGTAATCTCAAATACTAGACAAACATAAAGGTATGTTTTCAGGCACTCGTAAGAAATAAAGAAGTAGAACACTTGGACAACAGAAAAACAACAGACGTGAGTGGCTTACCCAGGGTTCGAACCCCGTACCTTCCGTACGACAACTCCGCCTAGCTATCAAGCGAATCATACTGACCCCACGGCCAGCTAGGCATCCCCAAAAAAAGATGCTTTACTGGCTATTTATCAGTAAGAAACACAAGATAACACCGGAAGTATACAGTGGGCAACTCAGCCCCTTAATGACGCAATCACTTCTGTTGTTCCCCTATTAACAGTATGAAGCATCTTTTTTTTGGGGATGCCTAGCTGGCCGTGGGGTCAGTGTGATTCGCTTGATAGCTAGGCGGAGTTGTCGTACGGAAGGTACGGGGTTCGAACCCTGGGTAAGCCACTCACGTCTGTTGTTTTTCTGTTGTCCAAGTGTTCTACTTCTTTATTTCTTACGAGTGCCTGAAAACATACCTTTATGTTTGTCTAATATTAATTTAATGTTTACAGGCCTCGGGTTTCCCTTCCTTATGTGTTATTTAATCTCAAATACCCCCTGGCTTTCTCACTCCTTTTCACCTTGTTTACAACAGGGCAGTTATGAGAGACTTTACTTTGTTGTTTTTTTTTTCCTTTCATTTTTTTGGTTGTTCTTTGTATTTGTTTGTTATTTATTTTTTCTTGGAAAGGGGAGGTCCACACACATTCACACAATTTTGGTGTTGATTTAACCTATTTCGACTGAGTGGAGGGGGGAAGAAGATACTATATTTAGATATCAAAAATTATATTATTGTCTTGAATTAATTACACCATATACCCTAATTAAAACATATCAAGGGCTAAATGAGATACTTTGTTTCCAAAAGAAAAAAATTTGCTTGGGACTGAAAGAGTTAAATTCATAACTGTATAAGGGGGGAAGGACAATATGGCGGTGACTTCACACACACTTCTGTGGGTTTGTGTACGGAAGTTTCTGATAACCTTTGGCTAAAACGTCTCACCCTTAAGTCAGAGGGGGGTGGAAGATGCAAGAGCTATCGCTCAGTGATGATGGATCAAATACAAGGAAAATACGAAGGCGCCTGCATCTTGTCTGCCGTCACGTCATAAAGCTTCAGAAGTTTTTTTTTCTAATTATTCCACTTCGCCCTCCAAGACAACCACCAGTTTTGGTCCACGGCTACGTATTCAGTAAAACCTCCATATCTAAAGGCCGTTTAACAATCCACCACCCATGTAGGAGCCTACTCTCCGCCCTTTTAGTGTTCAGGAGCGCTGCTATTTCTCCATCCTACCATTCTACAACCTTCGGATGGGGCAATTACTCTTCGAAAACGGATGCAGCATGCAGACGCTTAAGTGCTAAAGGTTGCCAATACGGCAGCTATAACCAGTTAATAGTAAACAGTCGTGTTCATTGCTTTGCTGCTACGCGAAGACCAGTTGTGTCCTTTATTAAATATCACCGACATAATACACCAGTAATGGCTTCACTTCAAGAGGTGGGTTAACTTTACTCGTAAGAAAGCACGATCGATTTTAATTTATTTTGTGGCCCGACCCGTATTATTACGAAATCGAAGTGAAATTGCTTAGCCTAATGGAATGAGTTTAAATGATGAAGAGTCGGACGTGTGTCTGATTTCGTCCAAATGTCTATCAATGTGGGGGGGGGCGGGGGGAGGGGCGCATATACGTTGCCCGTATTGATACGACCGTATATAAGAATTCAGAGACCCTATAATGATGGTTAGGGATTAGGTTTAGGAATCATAATCCTACCATTAGGCTACTGGACGCCTAATCGATAAACATTTGGACGAAATCGGACACTCATCCCACTATTCATTTCAACCAATAAATGAAATGGTTAGTACAGAATTCGGTAGACGTTTGGAATAGGAGGCAGGATACCGCCATGTTGCTAGAGTGGCTATCCATACTTACGCTACATCTAGTCTTTGTAAAAGATAATGTCGTGAACAAATCTATTTATCCAAGCGATATCGATAGATTACTTGGTCAACATGGCGAACCCTCTTGTCTACTGTTCCCAAAAACAAGCGAGAAAACCTACTTGGTCAACATGGCGGCCTCTTGTCTACTGTTCCCAAACAGCAACCTATAATTCATTCATCATTTATTAATTTCCTTTCAGCTCCCAATGGAGCACATGTCTTCCTGTCCTGTGCCATTCTATCTAGGTCTTTCCATGTCATTTTTATCAGATTCAGGTCTATCTTCAGTTCCCAGCCTTATGGGTTTTTCGGTCTCTCTCTGTTTCTGGTTTCCAGAGCATGTGACTTGTCTCACACCAGTGTCTTCACCTTAACACTTGTTTCACTGGTATTTGCTTGGTTCTTGCCATCAGTTCCACATTGATGACCATTGTCATACCATTTCAATTCTGTCCTGTGCAAACATCCATTTATGAAAGTCTGTAACTTTCTGGTTGTTGTTTGTATTGTTCCTCGTGTTTCAGAGCCACCCCTTGTAGTTCCCAGGGGTCTCTGAAGAGACAGAGAAAGAATAGGCCTACTTCACCTTCAAGCATTTTATACAAGGTAATTGATATGAGGTTGTGCAAGATTACCTATATGAGGTTGTGCAAGAGGCTGGCAACCTCATCATATAAAACAAATTGCCATAGAAACCACCACTACGAGATGAAACTACTACTTTGTGAAGGCTTCCTGCAAGGGGGCTAGCTCAGGAGCGCAGAGGAAAATGATGATGAGCCATACAATAGGACTGCCTTGACATTTGAGATGAAGATGATTTTTGCATTAGACTTGAATATGTTTTTATATATTTCGCAATGCATTGTAAGCTCCTTGCCTTTTTTATGCGCGAGTAAATATCATTGTCTGTTCTTCCAACTTTGTATTGCTGACAAGTCCACATTTTGTAGGGATTTATCTCCCAGTGCAATCTGACAGTTATTTGTCATATTTATTTTTATAATCTTTATCTTGTTAGGGTTATAGCACATAAGAGCCAAGCTATCAGCAAAATCTAGATCTCCAAGCTGTGTTTTTAATAGTCTATTGAAGGCCATTTCTATTAGTTGATGTTGTTGCTTTCATAATCTAATATACTTACTTAGTCGTTCCCCTTCTACCGTGAGGTGTAGAGGTTTCGAAGAGAGAGCGCCAGACTATCCTATCGGCTGTCTTCCTCCTGGCCTGGTTCCATTCTAGTCCTCGATACTTCAAAGATTGTCTAATGTTGTCCTCCCAGTGGACTCTGGGTCGTCCTGGGGGTCTGGGTCCGTGGCTCTTTGTTTCCCATGCTTATCATGGTAGCCGATCTTCCATTCTGCAGACATGGCCAAACCATCTTAGTTGGGACTGTTCTACTTGGGTCTGCAGGGGGTGGGATTTTAGGCCTTGACGTATCGTCTGGTTGCGGACCATGTCTCTTCTTGTTACTTCAACCACCTTCCTCAGATACCTCATTTCTGAGGTTTGGATCTGGCTTTTGTGGGTTGTAGTCATTGCCCATGACTCACATCCATATGTCAAGACTGGGACATAGGTGGAGCGGTATACAGCCATCTTCGTTTCTTACCAACCTCTCTCTTGCTGAGGAATCCTTGATTTATGGCCTGAAAAAGTCTCACAGCTGCTGCTTTTCAAGTGGCCAACTCTTCTTTGATGCCTCCCTTTCGGTCTATAACAGCTCCGAGGTATTTAAAGTGGTCGACCTGCTCCAGGACCTGTTCTCCCAGCTTAATCTGATGTCTTCTTTCTTCTCGTGATATCACCATGGATTTTGTTTTAGAGCTGCTTATGACCATCCCTCTCTTCTCCAGCTCTTCCTTCCAGACTTGCAGGTTGGATTGGAGATGTGCCTCTGATTTAGCAATCAGGGCAACATCATCAGCAAATGCCAGCTCTGAAATACAGACCTATCTCATCTTCCAGTACCCCACTGAATACTTTCTTGTTCTCTCCTTACATGCCTTAATGACATCGTCCATGAGGAGTATGAAAAGATAAGGTGACAGGATATCACCTTGTCTTACACCAGTGGTGGTCCTGAACTCTTCTGACTTATGGTTTGCTGTCCTCACATAATTTCTGCAAGACTTGTAGAAGCTCTATATAGCATGAATCAGAGGTGCTGGAATGTTCTTCCTAGCCAAACAGTCCCAAAGTTTGCTCTAGGGGACCCTGTCAAACGCCTTTTCCAGATCAATGAAACAAAGATGGATCTCACTCTTATACTCAAGGGCCTTTTCACTCAGCTGTCTGAGTGTGAAGATTAAGTCTTGAGTACTGCGGTTTGCTCGGAATCCGCACTGAATTTCATCCAATTGTGGCTCAGCTAGGCGTCGGAGTCTCTGCTCTAGGATTCTAGAGTAGACTTTACCAGGGGCACTGAGAAGGGATATGCCTCTATGGTTTCCACATTGTCGATTGTCACCCTTTTTGAAAATTGGTGTTATGATGGCAATCTCCCAATCCTTTGGTATGGTCTTGTTGCACCACGCTGCCTGTAGGACCCTTAAGAGTAATAGGTCGCCTGATGCTCCCATGTACTTAACCATTTCTGGTGTTATACCATCATGCCCTGCTGCTTTGCCCATCTTGATTTTCTCCAGTGCTACCTTCAGTTCTTCCATCTTTATGTCATATTCACCATCATTGGTTTTCTCTTCTGTGCTAGTGGTTATCATTTCTGATGCTTGACCTTGCTCACCATCCAGGAGTTCTGAGAAATATTCTTTCCAATACTTCCTTCGGGGCAGTAAGCAATTTGCCTTACTTGTCCTTTATAAATTTGAGAGGGCATTGTTTCATAATCTAATATACAGCCAGAAATAAGAGAAATGGTGACAAAAGACATGCCTACCACACTCCTGTTCTTAATTTTCCTATGAGTAATCAATGATCAGTGTAGTAATCTGCTCCTGGCTTCTTTTTTTTTTTTTGTGGGCCACATTTAAGGCATTCTTGTATCTCCTGTTAATAAGAATATAGTCATTTTGATTTCCTTTTTTGTCACCAGTGCCTATATCTTCACCTTAATGAAATAAATAAAAAAAAATTATCTCTTTTGGTTGTCCATTTACTTATTCTGCATTTCTGAGCCAAAGAGTAAAACATACTTTATTATTGTATTAAGCAGCCTATTTTATTTCCCTGGAAAGAGCTCAGTGCTGTAGAGTTCCATACTGGACTGAGTTTGCTCCTCTTTCTTTGTAAATGTTACTTCCTATATAAGGTAGGGCCATGCATTACATTATCATCTGGCTGTTCATCATCAGATCTGTTTGCTATTACTTATTTTTATTGTTTCATTGACATGAGTGCTAAGCCATGCTACTGCTACTTCTATTATTTGTCTCGCCCCCATCTAGTTCCCGCAGGTCTGTTATAAGACAAATAAAGAATAGGTCCATTGCTTTGTCAGGCATGTAGTACAAGATGACTAATAGGAGGTTGTGCCTGGGTCTGGCAAACTTGTCACATAAAACATATTGCTATAGAAAACCACCATTGCGGAGCATGTGAATGCTTTGTGCAGGCTTCCTACAAAGGGGCAAGCTGCTGTGATGGTTTCATGCTTCATATGGAGCGACAAGGAAAATGATGATGATGAGATTATTAGTCTGATTTGTCCTGCTAGTATTGGCTGTTTATGTGATAGAACAGAGGTTCTCAAACTGTGCGTCACGGCTCCCAGGGGCGTCGCGGCCCTCGGCTAAGGGCGTCGCGGTGGCTTGGGAAAAGTTTTGGGCTCGATATTATGAGCCAAGGTCCAATTGCTTATATATAATATATAGAATAGAGAGGAGCCGCGGTGATTTATGCACAGGTCAAGGGAGCCGCGGACCAAAAAAGTTTGAAAACCTCTGTGATAGAAGACACAGGACTTTTGCAAAACTCGTGTGTCTTCAAAGTCACATTTTGTTTAAGAGTACATGCTTGGAGTTCTGTCGATTAGATCCAAATACTGATTTTTATATTTCTGATTTACAAAAAAAAAAAAAAAAAGATTCAATACTCTGTTCAACGGGACCCAAGGTGGGTCTTTCAGTTAAAATTTAGGGTACATTGTGCAAATGTTTGATCTCATTTTGAACACTTGTCTGTTATTTCAGTCGCTTATTTTGGCAAGTAATGATGTTAACTCTCTTGCATAGTGAGGTAGTTAAAAAAAAATCATGGAATAAATGCTTACCATGTTAGAGCTGACCTTTGTCTATTCTTCACATTCTTTTATGCTTTGTTTCTGCCTTCATAATACTGAAGAGCAGAAATGTAAAAAGACAACATTGTCAGTTTCTTCACCAAAATGAAATAAAGATTTTTTCATTGTGTTCTTCTGCAGCATATTAAATATATTGTCTCTGATCGTAATAAATACATTATCATTAATCAATATGTGTATTGTATAGTACATAAAACATCACAATTTCATAAATTAGTGCTTGCATAGAATAGGATTGAAATGGTGTGACTAATGTGGAACTGACAAAAAAACAAAAAACGTACAAATGCCAGTGGAACAAGAGATGAGAAGTACTATAGTCCATTCGGAAATTCGTGCCCACACATTGAACGTTGTAACTTTGCAACCCCTTGATGGATGTTATTGAAATTTGCTACGTGCCCTACTGATATCAATGCAGTTATTAATATATTTTTTGCCCTTACAAAACTCATGTCATGTTCGAATTTTCTTCTTTAAGTTTTATAAAAAAAAACTCTTACCGTTGTCTGGGTTAATTTTTATTAGTTTTACAGGAAAGTTACAAGATCCGTTCAAAAAATGCGCACTTAATTTTTGTTGCAACACAGCACAAGCGATGAAATGTGCTATTCAATATTTTTTTTGTTTGAATTAGTGTAGTGACTACATGTCCGCACCAGTGCGCACCTATTGCACACAGTCGCGAGTAATTATTTCAGCGGCGTATGCTAATTGCAATGAGTTGGCTGCAACGAAACAAAACGACACCAGCGTATAATATATTAATAAACTAAACTGCATAATTATGAAAAGCGCAATGAATCTGAAATGCAAATTTATTACTTTGCAGAAGGTAACTGTTATATTGTACAGGCATTTTTGCAAATTTATTACTTTGCAGAAGGTAACTGTTATATTGTACAGGCATTTTCGCAGAGAGGCTAAGATGAGTTGTTTATACCACGACATCCAAGAACCAGGTAGGAAAACACGAAAGGCCCTGGGTGTGGATAGAAGATCCTTTCGACATTGGATACAACAGGACGGTGATTGTACAGAGGCTGCGGTTAAGCAAGGAAGGAAGAAAAAAATTGATGATTTTGACAAGGATGTCATTAGACGTTTGATTTTGAAGATGTTTAATCCCAATCAACTTGTTACTCTCCGCATGCTGAAAACTCGGCTGCAAGCAGAATGCGATATTAACGTCTCAAAAACAACTCTTTGGCAACTTGTCAGAAGTGTCTGCTTCACTTTTAGAAAAACGTCTGGCGGAAGGAATTTTTTATGTGAAAAACCACATCTGGTTGCAGCTCGAAACAAATACCTTAGGCAGATTCGTGAGAGAAGGCAAGACGGCTATAATATAGAGTATTTGGACGAATCTTGGGTTAATGCTCATCATACGAATGAGAAAGAATGGCAATCTGTTGACGGAGACCATAGAAGGAAAATTCCTAGCAGCAAAGGTCAACGCATTATATTTTATTAGCACATGCTGGCAGCAGACAGAATGGGCTTGTCCGTGATGCAGAGCTTATTTTTCTATCAAAGTCTGTAGATGGTAGGGACTCACAGTGAAATGAATGGGCAAATTTTTCGAGATTGGATAGTGAATACACTCCTCCCGACTCTAGATAGGCAATCGTGCCTGGTGATGGATATTGCGTCCTATCATAATGTTCTAGCACAGGAGGATAAAGCTCCCACTTCGGCAAGCACGAAAGACGAAATCAGGAGGTGGCTTGTGAATGAAAATATCTTCGCTGACAACAGCTATTTAAAACCAGAGTTGTTGCAGCTTGTGAGACAGAGGAATAAGACAAAAGTGTATCTGATTGATAAAATCATCCAAGAGCAGGGTCATGTTTCTCTTCGACTCCCACCTTACCATTCTCACCTTAACCCAATAGAGCTGGTTTGGGCTAGAGTTAAAGGGCAAGTGGCCGCCCAGAACACCACTTTTAAAATGTGTGATGTTAAAGACATGACTCGTGAGGCCCTTTCACGAATAGACACAGAATACTGGGCTAAATGTGAAGAACACGTGCTATAGGAAGAAGAAGATTACTAGCAGCGAGATGGCTTGCAGTTTATCCAACCAATAACTGTTGTGAACTTATTGGAGTCGTCCGATTCGGAATGAGGCACGTCGATCGCATTCCTTCGTTTGTGATAAACTAATTTCATATGCCATTCTATAATAACACATAAACAGTTACGATTTGTCATAGCTTCCTGATGATTTACTGCTATCATGGTTCCTTATCAGAATATCATGCCTCGTATCAAAATCACATGAACAACCAATCACACATTTAGGACACGCCTTTGAACCGCCTAGTCGCACAAATGTTGTGATTTATTGTAAGAATTAATGTTACGGGCAGATTTAGGCAAATGTTCCAAGAAGATCAAAGAAAATCGCCGTTTTGCAAATTTCGCGACAGCTGTGGATGTAATGATTGCAAAATCTTAACTGCATGGAAAATCTAAGACTGCATGCAAAAATTCATGTCCATACAACAAACAGTTTTGGAGAAAATTGACGCTTTCTGTGGGCACGAATTTCTGAATGGACTATAATAATAGACATTTGTCAGTGGAAACAAGAGATAAGAAGTAGATGCTTTTGATTGTTAGGACACACTGAGAAAACCTATTGATAGTATTACTTGTTCTGGAATCCCTAGGGTAAGAGAGGTAGAGGGAGACCAAAGAACACATGAAAAAGAGAAATGGATACAGACATGGAGTGAAGAATACATGGGGTTATCTTGGGCTGATGGCAGACGTGGCATAAGTTTCTTGAAGGTCTTTGCTCATTGTGGAGCTGAAGGGTGATGATGATGATGACAAAAAAAAACGTTAACTCTTCTTGCTCAATGAATATTTTGAATTAAAAAATAATGATTGAAATAATGATGTCACTGAAAGTTGTATTTCAACTTGCAGAAATTTGAAACTGCTGCAGAGGAAGTGAAGAAACTTTCCAAAGAGCCCTCAAATAATGAAAAATTGATAATTTATGCCTTATTCAAGCAAGGAACAGTTGGTGACTGTAATATAGGTGAGGCGAATACTTTTAATTGACTTCTTATGTAAAGTCATACTGATAATAGAAACATGGTAAACAAAATTCCTTGTATGCTTATTTCATAAAGTTATTTCTGCTTTTGCCTTTGAACTTTTGTATTATCATTGAGATAATACAATGATTTTTTATTATTATTAATATCACTGGGTCTAAGGAATACAGCTTTGATATGCTGTAATAAGGTATATGATTTGAGATTGGCTAACAAGATGGATAGCAGCTGCCTTAACTGAGAGATAGTGACATTTTGCTTGGGAACATGGACACCAGACCCAATGCCAATTTGCCCGGGACTACCCTAGAGTTCTCCACCATAACCCGGTGCTGTTTAATATCTATACAGCTAAGTAGCCACCATTCAGCCAACATGGTTGGGACGAACACTGACTTTTGCTGATGACATACTCATTTATAGATCTGGCTCTGACCGGCAGGAAATGGTTAATAGCATTGCATACATGGGACACTACAGGAGGTGTTTAAATGGTGTGAGGAAACTGGCTCTAAAGTCAATCCCAACAAGGCTTGCGTGATGTGCTCTTTGAACAACTCCAAAGTGAAAACAGACCTTCCAGATATTACTCTCAGTGGACAGAAAATTGAACGGCACAAAAAGCTGAAATACTTTAGAGTTACATTCGATCGTGGGCTATCGTATAAGTACCATGTTGAGCACATCATACTGAAATGCAGGAGAGGTCTGGCAGTCCTGAAAAAAATGGTCCCAGCGCATCTGGAGAAGAAATTACTATTTCTTCTTTATCATCAGCTAGTCATATCGGTCATTGAGTATGGGCTGGGAATACTCACGCTGTCAGTAACACAATGTGAATGACTATAATGCATTCAAAATGAAGGGATGCATATAGTCTTGGGCTACCCCCATTGTGACAATGAGGTACATTAGTTCTGTCGATTAGATCCAGATATACGAAGGCCCAGGCAAAAGCCTATATGCGATTAACCACAGACAAACGGCACCCCCTGCATGGAAACATGGCTGACATTAAGAGAGCAAGAATAAAGAGAGGAACTCCGCCTATGCCAGTCCCAAGCCCGGATGAAAAAGGAGGAGGGCGGCCTGCATGGAGGCCGTAAGGAGGCAGCCCCTCCACCATGCAAAGGCACAACAGGCCAATCACCTGTTTGTCTTAAACTATGATTACAAGCAATATAAGAGAGAAAACCGGACTGATTCTAAAGGCGACGGAAGAAGACAGCCAATAGGATAGTCTGGCGCTCTCTCTTCCAAACCTCTACACCTCACGGTAGAAGAGGAACGACTAAGTAAGTAAGAATAAAGAGAGGGATGTTATGGATAGCACAGGGGGAGACAACGATCAAGCACGTGACCACAGTTGAAAATATATTCAAAGGGGAAGAAAGGAGTATGTCAGATGAGAACTGGATTAACTACCAGCAAGTCATCATCATCCTTGGCAGAGAGTGTAGAACTTGGTGCAATGGGATTGCAGAACTGGAAATTAATCAGCTGATACATGATCATGCCGGGGATAATGATGCCATTGTGTACACAGATGAGTCTGTGATCCGTGGTGAGAAATCAGGTTGGGGCTTCTCTGCTAGGGTAAAGGGCAGAATAGTCACCTAACATAGCAAAACTAACTTAAGGTGGCTAACTGAAACTTTATTAACAAAGGCAGTCATTGTGTCAGACTCTCAGTCCATGCTTCAAAAGCTTCAAATTGGTTGGCTATGGCATGAATGGAAACATTCATAGAATGAGTCTGCAGGAGCTGGTGGGGATCTACTGTCCTGGTCGCGCAGGGGTTGCAGAAATGAGAAAGCTGACAGACTAGCATCAAGAGCACCCACAGTGGGGACACTGGAAATGGATATGGGAGAGATAACTGAGAACAATTAATGATCGCCCCTTAGAGAATGACACTGCCATAGATGAATCATCAAGGTTAAGACTGTTGGAATTTGGCATCAAACGTAAGACTAGCAGAGATGGATGTATGAGAGGATGCATCCGTCGTGTTTATAACTAGCGAGCTACAGAAACAGTAAGCATTCACACTCTTCGACATATACTGAGGGAGACTGAGCACTTATGGGTTTGCCCAGAGTGCAATGATGTCGATTTTGTTTAACAACAACAATGATTTGAGAAGACAGAAATACATAACCAAGAAATATCATTGCTCTGCTAAAAGAATTTACTTATTTTGTTTCACAATTTTCTCATTAAATTTTATCTTTCTTAATTATTTTTTTTTTTGGTGAGGGGAAAACCTGTGTGTACATGTGCTCATAAGTAGACAACTGCCTTCCACATTCACATACACTCCACCCACCCAGTTTAGATCAGTTGCCATCTCCGCAACAAGGGTAGGCATTGATGGATCTCTACTGTTTACCTTCTCCCAAGTAAAACACTTGCATACTCTTATACATTTACCTTCAGCTTTTCCTTCTATTCTGGTTCGGACAAAATGTCATATTTCTTTATATGTCCATAATATTTGATCTAATTTTGATCTCTGCCACTAATTCTCTATTTGTAGATAGTTTTTACAACAAATTCTTTGTTTTCTTCTGTTTCCTTGGGATGTATCCCAATCTACTGTATCCATGCTTCAGCATTATGCAATGAGGAGTATACATAAAATTTGAGGATGCATATATTTTAATATGTTTGTTATTATTTATGTGTAACGAGTAGAATGTAGTTTATGCCATTCCAGTTCTCTTCATTTCTGTTTCGGGACCCAAAGACGCAGCAATAGAGAATGCAGTCAGCGACTCATAGCTTGACTGCTTGCGTCAGGATCAGCGAACCAGAGCTGACCAAGACCCTACTCCACCTCCATGTGGTGGTCCTGGAAACAGGCTGCATCACTGCAGTCTGGCTGAGAGAGTAGGGATCAAAGAGGGAAGGCAAACCCGATCCCAAAAAATGCCGTGCTGAAGTCGGATGTGCCGGCCGAAAGGTGCAGATATCGCAGCTACGCTGTAAACAGACAAAACACAACCAACGTCCTTTTCAGGACGAACGAGGAAGAAGAAGATTTCTGTTTCAGATCTGCCATTCTCGTTTATTATGTGTCCCAAGATCTCATAAACTTGTCAATTATTTATTTCTATGTTTATTAAAATACTTTTCATGGAGGGTGAACAGGATTTTAGCAGGTTCAACAGTTGACAAAATTTGTCACTTCAGTGCCTGTTGCTACATATTGTGGTATACTTTTCAGATGTTATATGGAGGTAAAAAAATTTTCCCCGGAAAATGACCAGAATGAAAAAAAAATTTCACAGAAATTTCACTGGTGAGATTTCATTCCTTATAAAATATTTTCAGTTGTTTTTTTTTTTAACAACATAATAATTAATTATCATTTATGGCCACACACAAAAATGGCACCTGTCAGTTTTATTACCACTTCATATTTGTTTATTCAATGAATATTGTAATATTTTGAACAGTGAATGTGCTAGCATAGACAGACTCACATTATGTAATTATACTGATATTTTTTTCCCAACAGACAGACCTGGTTTTTTAGACTTGACAGGGAAGGCAAAGTGGGATGCTTGGAATGCACTGAAAGGTAACTTCTTTCTTTCTTCTTGCCTCCTGTTATCTATGGGGTAATTGAGGCACTAATTTCCATTGCACATTTTTTTGTTTATGTTCTTTAGTTTTTATTTCACCACAGTGAGTTTTTGTTATCTGCCCAGAATAGTGCCAACCAGCTGTAACATTACATTTTCTCAGTGATTTCTTTAGGTTTTCCTATTTGTTTTAATGCTGTCATATTCGGTGTAATCCCAACTCATACATCATCTTAAGAAATGTCACAATGAATATGACTGTTTACATGCAAAGAGACAATAATCTTGGACGCAGAGTTTAACTGCACAAACTCACTACAGGTTAAAAACTTGGAAGTCTCACACTGAAGAAATCTTGGAGTTCAAATAAAGTTTCAGCAATGGGTGTTGGTTTTTATTTTCTTGTCACACAAAGGCATGAATTCTTTTCCTTTGTTTTTCATTTCTTCCATTTCTGTTTATTTCAGTTTATTCAAGTTCAAATAAAACGATGTGCAATCGAGGTGTCTTCATGACAGCCATGAAGCAGTCCGCAGCTATGTTAAGTGTCTCGTCAGTTTCCAACTTTTTCCAGTCTTTTCTTTCACATGATAAACAACTTGTTATCTGAGTCATGTGAAAAGAAAACAATCTGGTCTTTTTGAAATGATGGGGTGGGCAATTTCTTCTAAGGCATTTTGTCGTGGCTGATATATGCAATTGAGTCAGTTCTAACTGATCGTCACTAAATATTTTTCTTAAATTTCCTAGACTTTGTAACTGCGAGTTTGTAAGTAGCAAACATAAACATTTTCTACTCTACTACGATTAATGGCTGCCGTGAGAGACCTGAGAGAAATGGCTGGCTACTGACATAGAAGATTTTAAAAGTCCTTATGCCGTACCCTGATAAACAACGAAATTCACAGTTTTGACTGCAGTTTACGCCCACGGCGACCGTTGCCTCAATTGGCTGTGTGTGGTGTACCCGGAAACGGGGCCTCCCAGTACTGAGGCACAGTTAAGTCCCCGATGTCACTTGTCGGTGCAGAGTTGAGAGAGATGGCTGAGCATCACAGTCCCCCCTGTGTTGCAGCATGATGAGAACCAAGCATTGCACACTGAGCTTGGGGGGATCACTTGGGCACCGGACTTAGTGCTGGCTCTTGACTGGATGGCCGCATGCAGGAGATTTCTGCAGTGGAGGGTTGGCAGGTGGTGGGTGTCTGGAGGTGGCTCTGTGCAGGACGTGAGGATTCCTTGGGAGAGCCCAGAACCAGAGCACAGCATTGTGCAAGCTCTGCATAGTTGGAGAGCCCCCTGGATGACGGGGGAATGCACAGTGTGCTACCCCACCTATCCCCAACTGCTAACTTAGAACCAGAAGTGGGGTCCTCTGTATGTGTGCCAGGCCAGGATAAAATGCCTGGGAAAGAGACTGGAGCTCAGAACTCCCTAACTCAAAGTTGCAGGATGGCAGAAAAGCCACCGGAAAGACAGGGCTATTTTGAAGATAACGCAACCATATTTTTACCATACGAGCTCGGACGCCGCCTCGGTAAACAAGGTCCACGCAGAGCAGTGACACCCCCAGGCTGCTTGCAAATAGTCTACTACTGGGAACTTAAACAGATTAGGGATGAGCCCACTCTCCCGTTGAACAGGTGCTAAAGTCGTAGATACTGGGCCAGAAGGCGCACCGGAAACCACAGTATCACGCAACTCGCTTTTTTTTCTATGGAGAGTACACCGTCAAATAAATCTCGTACTGGTGCTCGCCCTGTGGAGCTCCACCAGGCAGGTGCAGTGCCGGGCTCTGAGCCTCGACAGAGCCCACCCTCAGCTACTGGAGGACCCTCTAGACCGTCTTGTGGAGTCAGCAGACGGCGGAGGAGAACTACTGACCAAAACAAAACAGAAAAAGAGAAACCCAGAGTGCCACTTGTCATGATGCACTGGAATGCAGAGGGAGTGAACAGCAAGCAGGCTGGATACAGCAAAAAGACAGAGCTGGAAAACATCTTGTATGAGAAGCAAGTCAGTGTTTGCTGTATCCAAGAGACTCACTTGAAAGCAGATCAAACCTTTAAAATAAGGGGATATCAATGCTTCAGATCCGACAGAAAAGATAGACGAAAAGGAGGAGTACTTACTCTTGTAAGGAATAACATTCCTGCACACGAAAGGAAAACCTTCATGGATGGAGCAGAATATCAGCTGTTGCAGCTAAAGGTAGACAAGATGGAAATAGAACTCCTGAATTATTACTGTCCGAACAACAAACCCCTGAGTCTCAGCACTATACAGGTACCAGCCACCAACTTTATAGCAGTTGGAGACTTTAATAGCCACTCCCAGAGCTGGGGCTATAACCATCTGGATCACAGAGGTGAAGAGGTTGAAACTTGGCAAGATGATCACTCCCTAATCCTAGTCAATAATGCCACAGATACTCCTACCTTCTACTCCAGAGGATGGCACACAACTTCAACACCAGATCTTGCCTTCTCCACACCAGATATAGCTGGATCTATTAGTAGAGAAGTAGGAGACCAACTAGGGGGAAGCGACCATCGCCCAATCTTTCTTACTGTCCAGAGTGCAACTCTCAGTACAGGCCCAGCCATTACAAGATGGAACTACAAAAAAGCCAACTGGGGTTTATTCAGGCATCAGGTGAACACGCTGCTGTCTACCCTCAAGGTACAGAACTGAGACATTAATGAAGTGGTAAAAGACTTCAACAGATGCATACTACAAGCTGCAAAAGAAACCATTCCCAAAGGATGCCGGCGTAACTACATACCATACTGGTCCAGCACACTCCAAGAACGTCAGGAAGCTATGGACAGGGCTAGAAAGGACGCAGAGTCTCAGCCTTCACTTGAAACTCACAACAAATGGAAAAAGGCTGTAGCAGAGTTTCAGAGAACAAAGCTAGAAGAAAAACGGAAAAGCTGGAGAACTAAAACGGCATCGCTGAACCTTGAGAAAGACGGCAGGAAACTTTGGAGATTAGTCAAGTCTCTAAATGAAGAGCGTTCCTCACCAAGGCAGACTATCACATTGGATGAAGGTGGCAAACTTTTCAGAGGAAAACAAGCTGCAGACTTGTTTGCTAGAAGATACAGTTCAGAAAGCAACTTACCCATTAACATAGACCATCAGAGAGAGATAAGAAAAGAAATACTGGCAACCATGGGACAGACAGATACTCCTGCCCCAATGACGGAACCCATCACACTAGGAGAACTACAGAAGGCTATTTCCAAGCTTAAGTTTCAAAAGTCACCCGGCCCAGACAAAATCAGCAACGAAATGCTAGTAAATCTGAGCTCAGCAGCAAAGACAAAACTGCCTGAGATATTCAACCACAGCTGGTTGAAAGGAACGGTACCCCAAGTATGGAGAGAAGCCATCACAATACCCATACTAAAGAAAGGGAAATGTAAGACCGAGGCTGCAAGTTACCGGCCAATCAGTCTCACAAGCTGTGTTGGGAAGACTATGGAGCGAATAGTCAACCACAGATTGAAATGGTATTTAGAGTCTGAGCAGATCCTGGTGCCGGAACAAGCTGGATTTAGAGAATGCTACAGTATAGAAGACCAAGTTACTTACTTGTCTCAAGCAATAGAAGATGCCTTCCAGGAGAAGAAAAAGGTCCTAACGATCTGGGTCGACTTCAAGCAGGCCTTTGACAAGGTGTGGAAAGATGGCCTCATTGCAAAACTTAGGAGAAGTGGAATCCAAGGCAACATGATGAAATGGATCCAGTCATACTTGCATAACAGGAGAACTAGAGTCACTCTTGACGGTCTGCAGAGCAGAAAAGTGTTGCTCCATCAGGGGGTACCTCAAGGAGGAGTAATTTCCCCAACACTCTTCCTTGTTTACATCAATGACCTGGTGAAAGATCTCCCTGCAGGAGTGAAAGCTGCCTTATATGCAGATGACCTAGTACTCTGGTGCACTGATGAAAATGTCACCACAGCAAATTATAGAATGCAGCGGGCAGCAGACATGCTAGTGTCATGGGCAGAGAAATGGCTTATCACAATAAACACAGACAAAACCTCCACAACACTGTTCTCCCTCGCCCCCAAGGACAAATCAGCTAACATACACCTAGGGACAACCGTGATCAAGGAAGAAAGCTACCCCACCTATCTTGGGGTGACATTTGACCAAAGGCTTACATGGAATAAGCATATTGAAAATGCAGAAGGAAAGGCCCGAAGACGACTAGGCATACTCAGAAAATTAGCAGGTACCAACTGGGGAGCAAATGAACGAAATCTAAAGAAGATTTATAATGGAGTAATAAGACCACACTTAGAGTTTAGCTCAGCAGCATGGTCATCAGCTGCTAACTCACATCTGCAGTCTTTGGACAAGGTGCAAAATCAAGCTCTCAGGCTCATTACAGGAGCCATGAAAACTACACCAATAACAGAGATGCAGAAGGTTGGTGGATTACAGACACTGTCCCATAGAAGAGACACAAAAACCATGATCCAGATGGAAAAGTACAACAGTATGCCAACGCACCCAATGAAGGCAAGACTAGATGATCTGGCATTGGGACATCTAAAGCGTAGCAGCTTTGTGCATCAGGGAAAAAGACTTATAAGACAGCATCAAGAAGACCTATCCATGAAGACAACACCACTGAAGCCCACCCTATACCCTGTACCATGGGAGCAGGCCAGCAGTGCCCTCCAAATTAATACATCAGTCAGTGGTCTCACAAGTAGATGTGAATATAATGATCTGCAAAAACGAACTGCTACATTGAGTATGATCCAAGAAAGCTATCCCGATCAATCATGGATACATGCCTATACAGATGGATCAGCAACTAATGCTGTTAGGAATGGAGGTGCCGGTATCTTTATCTCATATCCTGACAACCACTATGAGACTAGGCACATTCCCACTGGTAAATTCTGTTCCAACTATACAGCTGAGGTTCAAACTCTAGAGCAAGCTGCAAATATGATTTATAACACCAACTCTGACTGCCACCAGGTAGTCATCCTCACAGATGCACTGTCTGTCCTGCAAGCTCTCAAGGGTGGTAAACTCCCGCATCTGAGAAATGAACTAAACAAGGTAGCTGCCAAAAAGAGAACCATACTTCAGTGGGTACCATCTCATTGTGGTGTACCCGGAAATGAAAAGGCAGATAAACTTGCAAAAAAGGGAGGAGAATGTGAACAAGAAGAGAATGAAGTCACATACTTTGAGAAAAAGAGAGCTATCCAGACTATCAGAAGAGAACAGAACCAACCCAAAGACGACTATCACACTCTCGACCGGCAGGGACAGATAACTATATTTCGACTCAGGACAGGGCATAACAAACTGAATAAACACATGCACAAGCTACGACTGTCTGCTTCACCACTGTGCACATGTGGATTAAACGAACAAACTGCTGAGCATGTTCTACAGGACTGTCCTCTGTATGACCAGTTAAGAAAGATATACTGGCACAATGACTCAACACTAAACTCAAAGCTATATGGAGTTAAAGAGGAACTTCAAACAACAGTCGAATTCATCATGAGAACTCGTCTGACGGTGTAATCATCAAAGATGCGAACGCAAGAAGAAGAAGAAGACTGCAGTTTGTATGTATATATAGCTTCTCCACAACAAACTTATCCTGCCCGTAGTTAAAACTCGACTGACGTAATGGTCTACATTACAGATGTTTCTCTTGAATCGACTAAGCTGCTTTTGTCTCAAAGGATAGTAGCAAATCTAACTTGGTCGCTGGCAAGTTTGTCACAGGGCAACGATCTACGTGTCAGAACTACTTATTATTAATCTAAGCTGCCACTTCTAGAAAACACTGTTGCCATCTGAAAACCTATGCCCTTATAGTGAATTGTCTTCGAGGCTATCATGTAATATTTCTGATGGCCTCATACCGAACCCCTATCTTAAATGGGTGGCAGAGGTTCACTGCCACAGTTGTGCATGAGGTTGGCAACCTCATCATGTAAAACTAATTACCACAGAATCCACAGCTGCAAGAGACTGCTTGGTGTAGGTTTTCTGCAAGGGGACCAGCTGCTGTGGTGTCTTATATGGGTCGTCCACATATGATGTCATGCAATTTTTGCCATTTTCTAAAATTGTCACATTTCGTCATAAAAACCCAGACCTCCCCTTATGTGACATCACAAATTCTCCTCCCCCCCCCCCCTCCCATTTTTTGGGGGTTAAAAAATTAACTGCCGAATTGGAAAACATGCTGTGGCATAATTAAATTTCATTCCCATTTTCACCCTGTAGGTGTATGCAGAAATTAAGCTGAAGTTTTCTTAAATTTGTAGCCTACATATTTTTTTTAGTTATATGTCATTTTAAAGATAAATGAATGTACTATTACATCAAACTGAAAAAAGATATGTTTACATGGTAAGGTAGATATTATTAATAATATTAAATGATTTACACACAAAAAAATGTTTCAAAGTTTTTGTAAACTTATCAGCTTACCAACATACTGCTTGTTCCTAAGGCAGGTAAAGTCTTTTTCTTGCTAATTATCATGTAGTATATCCAATGACAAGAAAAACAAGCCCAAGAACACACATACTGACTAATATTTACACTAGTAGTAACTTTCACCATCGTATCTGCACCACTTCCAAAAAGTCTCAAGATTCAAAGCAGACCTGGTTCAAAAGTTGGGATGAAACTAAAACTATTTGTTGTTTCACTCTTACTAACTTGCTGCAGTTATTTTCTTTCTTTAGTTACATTATCCTGCATCATTTGTAACTAACCGAGGTCTTTGCTCTCTAACGGCCCCGGACTTGCAATATTTTCGCTATTATTATTATTATCACTACTGGAATCTTCACTATTATCACTATCAAAATCACTATTTGAATCAATGTCCACATTGTTTTCACTGTCCTCATCGCTAGATCTATCAATCAATTGTTGAAACACATTTCTAGCCTGTTCGCAGTTAGACAAGGTGTACAAGCATTTTTTGTGGCCCTATCACTCTTGGCCATGGTAAACAGTTTTACGATTTGGTAACTAACCTGAAATTTTAGAAAAATATGAATATAATATCAATTTTCCAAAGTCGGACATGTACCCATGCTTATGGATTTTGTTTTCCAGTGGTAAATTAAAATCTTTAACCAGATCGGAAAGTGTTTCGGTACACTTTTCATTCCTTTTATTACTAAACATAGATTGATGCTCTCAGCGGCTCGTGGCCAAAATGGTGAGATTTCATGAGCCGGTACCAGTGGCTCGTCATAGTTCATGTGTTAATACTTAAAAGCAACAATGTAATCGATTGTAAATTAGTTACCTAGTCATCATCATGACCTTTCAACTCCCTCAAGGAGCATATGCTCAAGGTCTTTCCATATCTTATTTATCCCCTCTCTTTTCTGTGATCCCTGGTCTTCCTCTGCCTCTCTTACCCTGGGAATTCTAGAGCAAGGACTGCCTGCTAAATCCATCAGCAGGTTTGCTTAATGTGTGTCATTTCTGGTTCGTGTCATCAATTCTACATTAGTGACCTTGTCATACCACTACAACTTCTATTTTAGGCAACCACCTATTGATGAGTGTGTCCATGGTTAGAGCGCAGGCCTTTCGTGGCATAGGTAGCGGGTTGGAACCACGGTGGCGTCATCCTAGTCTATCATCTGTAAATGGGTATCGGACACTGCTCTTGGGTCAGGAAAGGCAGAGGTAGTGAAGAGTGGAAGTGGTTACTTGTTCTAGTATTGTGAAGTCTCTAACACTCCCCTCCACTATGGCAGTATCTTCTATGAGACTTTCTTTTTTACCCATTTGTGAAAGTGAAGCTTTTTGGTTGTTCTCCACGTTCAGAGCCATACAATAGGACTGAACTGATTCTGATTTTTGTGTTCGACGTGACTTCTTTTGATCTTCATCCATTTATTTGATCTCATCAAACTGTTGTCGCGGTTCTGATAACCTGTTACTGTTTTTTTTTAATCTATCCGATATTTCAGCTGAGATTATAATTTTAACTAATACATATACCTGTATTAAATGAGGTATCTGAGAAAGGTGGTTGAAGTAACAAAAAGAGACATGATCCGCAACCAGATGATACGTCAAGGCCTAAAAACCTAATCCCTTCAGACCCAAGTAGAACAGTCCCAACTAAGATGGTTTGGCCATGTTTGCAGAATGGGAGAAGATCAGCTGCCACTGCATGTATGGGAGGTTATGACCCAGAGTCTGCTGGGAGGACAACATTAGACAATCTCTGAAGGACGAGGACTAGAATGGAACCAGGCCAGGAGGAAGACCGCTGATAGGATAGTATGGCGCTCTCTCTTCCAAACCTCTACACCTCAGTAGAAGAGGAACAACTAAGTAAGTAACCTTTCAGCATCTGCAGCACATTTAGAAGACAGGATCTCATTTTGTTGATTCTGAATGAAGATATTTTACCCATTTTTGTAAAGTTTTGAAATAAAATAAAAAAATTGTTTGCTTTTTTCAAGGAATGTAATTTATCCTCTTTCCTGTCAATGGGAAACAAATGGCAAAAGAAAAAATTACAACAATAGAATATATTTGATTTTTGACACTTTATCACTTGTTTCCTATTTATTATTTAAAATATAACTTCAACTGTGGTAAGAAAAAATATGCACGCTGTATTGAGTGTTACGCTGTTTAGTGCAAAGGCCAGAAGGTCACAACTTATATATGCCCCAGACTGCAACTTTGATGGGAAAAAGTTTGGGACATCCAAGAGATATATATATATATATAGGGGATATCAGTTGTCCACATGTTAGTTTTTGTCTATTACAGATAAAAGTTAACTATTGCAGATATAAAAGAGAAATATAATTTATGTAAAAAACGAGAATGACTTGTATTTTTATGTGACGTCACATTTTTCCAACAGTATTATTGTCCAATCCATATCATGACTTTTGTTGTTTGCTAATTCCACTGGTTCTAGTACATCTTAATCCGTATCTGTGCATTAATTGTGTGTTAAGCACAACACTTATTGTGATGTGCTTAAACTAAGTACAGAAATTAAAGAAACAGTTTCTTTTGCGAATTCACAAGAACCAAACAGGCAACAATTCAAAGACTAACTTTTAAAAAAAAAATAAACATGAGGTTTTTTTTTTTTTTAAAGGTGGTTGGGGAAGGAAGACATGTAAACTGTTTGTTAAATCCTAAATAAATTTATTTTTCTCAGTGTATGTGTGATTATTTGTGTAATGTTTTGCCCTTACGAAGCCTGATATTATAGCTTTTATCTTTTATATGACTCCATAAAACCCTTGTGTTGAATTCATTGTTACACTTTTCTGCACAATCTTATTAATACTGTTGTAATACTTTTATTAAGGAATCCTGTTTGTACAATTGTAAGTTTATTAGTAACAAATGTAACTTTAATATTTGTTAATTTTTAAAGCTGACTGTTGCATGATCATCGGTATGAAATTGTATGCATCCGAAGCTACCACACATTTAGCTGTAAAGATGTATAGTTAAGAATAGGGCACATCTTGTGGGAAGAGCAGAAAACAAATAAAGAGGTCTTAGAAGAGCTAGGAGCAAAAAGAGAATGAAGTAGATCAAAATCAGCTACAATATTTTGGCCATATAAAAAGACATAATAGCTTGCTGAAGACCATGACGGAAAGACGAGTTAAAAGCAAATGTGCAAGAGGAAGACAGTGCTGTTGTTGTTGTTGTTGTTGTTATTGATCCAGCGGCACTTGGGCTCTCGCCCTTCGGCCCAATGCCATGTAGTGATATCTGCATGTTTTTGCAAGTTGTTTTGTATCTCCGTACAAGGTGTTCCACTTATCTGGCCTGGGAGGAAGAAGCATTTTTCTAACATCATCGAGTGCTGGGCACTCAAAGAGGTGGTGGTCAACAGTTTCATGGGGGGTAGTTACATAGCTGGCACCCTGGAGGGTGTTGTGGTTGGATTCTGTTCAAGTGGCTGTTAAGTGGTATATGTTGTGTTCTGAGTCGAAAAATGGTGCTTTGGTCCCTCCTTGTGAGATGGTTGATGTTGTCGTTAGGATCAGGACCAGCCATATGTCTGTAAACCTCTCTTCCAGTGTGTCCCATGGCCCATCTGTTCAGCCAAGTTTCTTTGTTTATTGTTCGTATGAGTGTTTTGGCTGTTTGGAGAGTTGTTGCTGTGAGTGGTTGTTCTTGTTTTGTTCCTTTCTTTGCCAATCTGTCTGCTTTGTCATTACCTGGTGTATTTGAGTGGCCAGGGATCCACTGCATAACTATTCTGATGCCATAGGAAGTGATAAGCTGATCAGCATCCAGGATTAGTTTAGCTAATTCAGTTTTACATTGTCCATTGGCCTCCAGAGCTTGTAATGCAGACAATGAGTCAGTGAAAATGACAATGTTTTGAGCCTTTGAGGGAAAGGCATCAAATACAGTCTTCAGATGGTATACAGCTGTTTCCAGTGCAATGGTTTCAGCTTCATAGTTGGTGCAAAACTCCCCGCATGCATCAAACAGCTCGTCGGAGGATCCGTCTGGATAACATATGTAAACTCCGTAACCTGCTTTGATGGTGGCCTTAAAAGCAGATCCGTCAGTATAGACATGTAACCATTCTTCAGGGTAGGCATCAATGGTTCTTTGTGCTGCACTCATAAGACTGACTGGGTCGGCCTGTTTGGTTGTTCCATCTACTAATTTCATCTGTACTTCTGGTGTTTTTAAGTGGGTATGTGGTGGTAAATTCCTTACTACTTTCTGTATTTCTTGTCTTCTTTCTGGGAGGTGGTATCCATCTTGTATTTCATGGACATGGTGCAAGACTGACTTGTGCTTTATTCTTTGCTTGTGTACCCAGTTATCTACAAGGTGCCTGTTAGGGTGGTTTCGGTTCATTCTCTTGCATCTTTCATAAACTTCTAGAGCAGCTTTATCTCTCCGTAAACTGGGGGGCTCCACATTTGTGTGTATTTCACATGCAGCAGTCGGCGTTGATCTCATAGCTCCACTGATTAGTCGAAGGGCATTGCTTTGTACTCTGTCGAGAGACTCTAGGTTTGTCTTGGAGCAAGTAGTAAGCAGTGAGTTATTATATTCTATCACAGAACGGACATAGCCAAGGTACAAGCCTCTCAGAGTATCCTTGTCTGATCCCCATGTAGTGCCAGCAAGCCTCTTCAATAGTTGTAATCGCCTCAGTGCTTTGTTCTTTGTATTCTCAATGTGGTTCTTGAGGTTGAGCTGCCGATCAAGTGTAACTCCAAGATATGTGGGATGTTCTTCTTTTGTCACTTGTTGTTTGTCTAGCCACAGACTGATATTCTTCTTGGCTACTTTATGGCTTTTGGTGAAGATAGTGTATACAGTCTTTGTATAGTTGACCTTTAATTTCCATGTTTTGCAGTACTCATGTAGTCTTCTAAGGTCTCCGTTTAGTCTTTGAGCTCCACTTTCTAGGTTCTCATGACTCTGCCATATCACCAGGTCATCAGCGTACAGAGCTTTTTCAGCTTTGATCTGGTCTTCTAAGTCATTGATATAGATGAGAAATAGAGTGCAGCTCAATGAGGAGCCTTGTGGTAAGCCCTCCTCTAAGACTTCTTTAGATGAGATTGCATTGTTAATCTTTGTCTGGATTGTTCGATCAACCAAAAAATATTTTATCCAGTTGTATAACCTGCCATGTATTCCCATGCCAATCATCTTCATCAGGAGGCCTTTTCTCCATACACGGTCATAGGCCTGCTGGAGGTCGAAGAATATGGCCACAGTATGTTTCTTACTCTGGAAGCCATCATGTATTCTCTGCGTCAAACGGAAAAGCTGGTCTTCTGTGCAGCTGCTCGTTCTGAAGCCTGCCTGTTCATGACATAGAATACTGGAGCTCTCAAGGAACCAATAGAGTCGTGTGTTTATCATTCTTTCAGCAATTTTGCCCAGGCATGATGTTAAAGATATCGGACGGTAGCTTTTGGGTTCATCTGGGGGTTTGTTGGTTTTTAAATGGGGACAATATGAGCATTCCTCCAGGCTTTTGGAAGTTTGCCTGATCTCCATGTCTTATTGTTCAGCTTGAGGATTGCTTCTCTCCCAGATGAGCCCAGGTGGAGTAGCATTTCATTGTGGATCTTGTCCGGCCCTGGGGACTTTCTAGGTTTTAATTTCTTCAGGGCTTGCTCTAACTCCTTCATGCTGAACTCTTCCTCGAATAGGGAAGCATTGACCGTTGAGGCTTTCTCTTGTTTCCTTAACTGGTGTAGTTGATTCCTGTCCAGCTCTGTGAGCTTACCTGCTCTATTCACATTAGCAAAGTAACGGTTGAAGTGTTCTGCTTTCTTTTGGTCTTCAGCGATTGTCTTCCTTCCATCTATCACTGGCTTTGGATTCATCCTTCTACTTTCTCCAGAAAGATTATTAACTAATGCCCATGCTTTATTTCCATTCTGTCTGAGATCTAAGTTGGAGCACGTTTCTGTCCATTTGTCTTTTTTGGCCTTCTTAACTGTAAGTTTTACTCTGGCACATGCCTTATTGTACAGAATCTTTGCCTCTTGTGAACGTGTAGTCTCAAGTGTTGTTCTGGCTTTGTTTCTTTCAGATATAGTAGTTTGTATTTCTTTGTTCCAGAATGGTTTATATAGCTTCTGGCTGCCCCTTGGGATGGACTGCGCTGCTGCATTCAAGATTGATTTTGTTAGTTCTTCACTAAATGTTTCGACACAGTTGGTATCAATGTTTTCTAGAAGGCAATCCAATGTTTCCTGGAATAGTCTCCAATTTGCTTTTCGAAAATTCCAGCGAGTTCTCTGCCTGAAACATGCTTTACTGGGGGTGCTTATAGTGGTGAGGATTGGTTTGTGATCACTTCCAATGTCGTTCAGAACCTGAGAATGACTAAAATCTATCAAATCAGATGAGCAGATGGTCAAGTCAGGTCAGGTCGGCTGAGAGAGAGGTGGGCCCTGTGCAGCAAAGTTGGTGGGGACTCTGTATCCTGTAATACTGTCAGGTTAGTTGTTTCACAGGTCTCTTCAATGTACTTTCCTGTGTTGTTGTAATCAGGGTAACCCCAACGGAGTGAGTGTCCGTTGAAGTCCCCTACAAGAAGGGTTTTGTGATACTGTGTCTTGTGTAGTTCTGGTATGTTGCATGTTGTCTGAGGTGGGCTGTACACGTTGTATATGGTATATTTGCCTCCATTGTGCCAGATATTGGCTTTTTGTACATCTGTGGGATGGGCTGTTGTTAGCTGAGTGACATCTCCTTGTATGTCATTTCTGATGTAGGTTACTATGCCACGGCAACCAATGCACTTACAGGCGTAACTAGTGTATCCGGGCAGGTGCAGGTCAAAATCTTTGTGTAAAGTTTCTTGTAGAACAGCCACATGTACCCTGTGACTGTCTAGCAGTTTGGCAAGTTCAAGCTTTTTATTTCTTATGCCACAGATGTTTAGCTGTAGAATATTAAGTGTCGGTGTGTTTTTCCTTGTGTGATCTGGTTTCTTTTTGCTCTCCCTCCCACTCTCCCTCTTCTTGGGGAGTATATCTTTTGGGTTTTTTCCAGTAATCAATTTTTCGCACATCACAGCCTGGTTACTCACTGTCTGGCGCGGACCTTGATAACCGAGGCGTCGTCCGATCTCGTTTGAGTTAATAAATTTCAACTTAGTCATCTTCATGGCATTGTGATGCTGGGGTGCCTGTGGATTTCCTACCGCCCCGGGTAAAAGCCAGAAGTGCACTGTGCCAGCTCCAGGGGAGATAAAGGGGGTGTTTCTGCCTCTCTCTGAGATACGTAGCCAAGGTAGGGCTCACAGTGCTCATTCCCCGCCACCAAATTGCCTGCTGGTTACGCCGAGTTCTCCAAGGCTCTAGGCATGTGACCAAGAGTTGAAGGCAATAGGATCGTCACGTCCTGAGTCCCTGTGCCTGTACGATGGGTTCCGATCTTCAGGAAGCAGGTCATACTCGTTCCCAATCCCAAGACTTGCTCAGTATCCATCTGGCTCCTTCCCACCCACAGAGGGCGTGTACGGTGTAGTGCACCGGATTTATTATCGAGGTTTACTCCTCTAGATCCGTTGTGTTTTGCCTGAGGATTCGCACCCTCAGTTACCAGGACTACCTCGGGGAGGGTGTGGCTCTTCACCACGCACAACGATCTTGGGGTATGAGAGGTTTTGCTAGGCCAAGAGACTGACACCGCAATGGTCGCTCCTTTCATGAATGAATTCACTAGGCCTAGGGTGAAGCAAGGGGGGAAACCCACTACCCGCAACACCAACACATCATACCCCCTGTCTGTAAGACTTGCCCCAAGACAGTGCTGTAAGTGGGAAGATAACATCAAGAGATGGGCAGGAAAGAATCTGTCAGTGATAACATTAAGAGATGGACAGGAAAGAATCTTATCAGAGTGTACTATCAAAACAAGAGACAGAAGACGTTGGAGATCCATTGCAGTCGACCTTTGATGTGGAGATGGCAGCTGATGATGATGCTGATAGTTTAAAAATAAACATGTTGGAATTTACTCATATTCAGCCAGCTTGTAAATGAGAAATGATTATTGAGGATGATTAGCATGAACGAGCAGTCTCTGTCTGTCCTGTAGACTCCAACATTTACAAACACAACTGCAAACATGGGAGGGGGAGGAGCTATTTACAAAAGAGTATACATAGGATGGGTCAAAAGTGAGGAAACATAACATTAAAAAAAAAAATAATTGTTCACTTAAATGGCAAAGTGGATAATTTAGACTCAAAGACAGAAGATTGTATTAATAGCTTACCTATATGTAATTTAGTGGTTAGTGCACTGGCTTCCTAGCTCAGTGGTCTATGGTTCGATCCCCAGATGAGGTGGAATTTTTTTAGGCCACAAACGGCTTCTGGGTCGACCCAGCCCAAATGGGTACCGGAGCAACTCTGGGAAGGTTAAGGCGCCCGGCGTAATGCTGACCACATCACCCCTAGTGTGCTGATGGTCGAGATAATATGGGCCTAACACCATATTCCCAATATGCCTCAATAGGGCGTGTAACGGGGGATCCTTATATGTAATTAAAATATTTACCTATATACGATTTTCAAAATTAGACAGCCAAAATATTTGCTATATACAAAGACGTAAAAACTTTTTGATCATAATGGAAGGAAGAAATGAAGGCAGACTTGCAAGAGGATGACCGTGCTGTAAGTGAAAAGATAACATCAAAAGATTGAAAGGAAAGAGTGCACCATCAAGACAAGAGACAGAAAATGTTGGTGATCTATTGCAGCCGACCTTCAATGGAAACTGATGATGATGGTTTATATTATAATGAATAAAAGAGAATGTCATAAACATTTAAGAATAAACCGTGTGAACATAAAATTATAACACAGTTTGTACTCATATGTTCATAATTTTATCAGTCATGACAGTAGGTGTAGTATTTTACCTAAAATACATGTATCTGTTAAGTCTGATTATGTTTTGATACCTTAAAGCAGCAGCAGGCAACCCAGTAGTTGCGCAGATGTACTTTAGAAACAGTGAGCTCTCTAAAGATCTACCTTGATTGTTGTTGTAATTTATCTAGCGGTGCTTGGGCTTTCGCTCTTCAGCCCAATGCCATGTAGTCTTCTTCTTCTTCTTCGTTCACCCTCAGATGTCAACTTGAATAAGTTCAAAGAAAGCAGTGGTCAGCCTGAGGCTGTTGATATCTCCGTAGACTTTCTCCAGGAATGGTACTGGTGATGGCCATATGCGTCTTCTCTGTTCCTCATATGTTGGGCACCTTTGAAGCAAGTGTTCGGCAGTCATTTTACCAGTGCCACAGTCACACTCATCCGTAGTTCCTATCTTTAATTTGTTGAACAGATGGTATCTCAATCTGTTATGACCAGTGCGAAGTCTGAAGATTACCACTTGTTCACTTCTGCTGAGCTGGTAATACGGATCATTTTTTGTGTGGCCTGGATGCTCTTCTTCCCACTTGTGCCTGTATCTGCGCTTGATAAAACTCTTGGACTCCTCATAGGTTATATTTGTGTCCAGCTGAGGAAGTTTTCCCCCTTCCTTTGCCAATCTGTCAGCCTCTTCATTTCCAGGGATGTTGCAGTGAGAAGGGAATGCCATGTAGTGATATCTGCATGTTTTTGCAAGTTGTTTTGTTTCACCGTACAAGGTATTCCACTTATTTGGAGTAAGGAGCATTTTCCTAACATCATCGAGTGCTGGGCACTCAAAGAGGTGGCGGTCAACAGTTTCGTAGATGTGGTTACATAGCTCTCACGGTAGAAGAGGAACGACTAAGTAAGTAAGGTTACATAGCTGGCACTTTGGAGAGTGTTTGTTGAGTGTTATATAGTGTGATCGGAGCTGAAAAATGGTGCTCTGATCCTATTAAGATGGCCGATAGTCCTTAAAACCAAACCAAACCGAGATGGCCAATGTCATTAGGATCAGGACCGACCAAATTTCTGTAAACCTCTCTTCTGGTTTTTCCCATGGCCCATCTTTTCAGCCAATTGTCTTTGTTTGTTGTGATTTGGCTGTTTGGAGAGTTATTGCTGTTAATTGTTCTTGCCATGTTCCCTTCTTTGCTAATCTGTCTGCTGGTGTATTTGAGTGACCAGGGATCAGCTGCATAACTATTCTGATGCCATAGGAATTGATAAGCTGATCAGCATCCAGGATTAATTTGGCTAATTCAGTTCTACAATGTCCATTGCCTTCCAAAGCTTGAAGGGCAGACATTGAGTCAGTAAATATGATGTTTTGAGCCTTTGAGGGAAAGGCATCAAATAGTCTTCAGATGGTATACGGCTGTTTCCAGTGCAATTTCAGCTTCATAGTGGAGCAAAACTCCCTGCATGCACCAAAAAGCTGTTGGAGGATCCATCTGGATAACATATGTAGACTCCATAACCTGCTTTGATGGTGGTCTTAAATGCAGATCCGTCAGTATAGACATGCAATCTGCATTGATAAAATCATGTGTGTTTTTAGGTTGCTGGGTATTTGGAATAAGAATAAGTGCAGCCTATATGTAACTTTCATGTCTGTGGATGATCTGCAGTGGAAAACTCAAACTATATGATGTTTTACAGAAAGTTAACTTCACTTCAAAGAGGATATAATGATCTAATCTTATGCAGGTCATCAATGAAGTGAATATTAGTGAAAGCTCTTTGGTTTTCACTTGGTACACGAAAAAAGTACCTTCAATGCTGGACACACTGCAGGAGAGGACTAGACCAAAATTTCCCAAGCTTAAAAATTCTTTTTTTTTTTACCTCTGCCCCCCTTATTCGTCACCGACAGATCTACCAAATCATCCACTGTGATCAGAATTGACTGGTTGCCAGCCTGTGCCTTAAAGTGTGCTGTACAATTTTACAAAATGTCAATTATGCAAATTAGCTCATTAAATATGCGTGATTGTAATTTTTAATGTCAACTGATGGCTAATTTTTGTGTGTGACTACCCCAAAAGTAATATATTACTTAAAATATATGTATCTGTTACATTTCTTGACGTTTGACACCTCATAAGTGATAATTAAAATATATGGTACACACTTTAAACTTGTGAATAAATTATACAAATTAGCTGATAGCCTGCTATTGCAGTTTTGGGCATGTCATATCTGATTCCTAACATCAAAATATATAAATGTTCCAATTTACATTTAGATATCATTAAAACTATGTTTAATTTTATTTATTTAATTTTTTTTTTCAGCATGCACCATTTAATTTATGTATATGGACCGTAAATATATGCAACATTAAAAAAAAATGTCCACTGATTTAATATGTGAATATTTTGAAGATATGAGGTAGAAATTTAATGCCTCACATTTTTCATAGCAAACTTTTTTTTTTTTTTTGCCTTCCTTATTGCTCTCGAGTTAGGGAAGGCAAAGGAGGGAACTTGTCAGTCCACCTCATAAAACTGGACTTATTATTACAGTGAAGTACACTTTGCTACCATTTGGCAGTATCTGCTAAGGGGTTACCTTTACTTTTGTTATGGTCAGAAAACTGTGAATTTTATTTTAGAAGAAATTGAAAAACTGTTATGTTATTGAAGAAACCTTAAGACGTCCAACAGGATTTAGCACCATGTTGCATCTTGCTACTGTTTTGTAAAGGGGGGTGACCACAGGCAGGGTAAATTGGATTTAATAACCTTCTCCGTTCACAAGATTTTTATTTCAATGTCAGTTATTGGTTTTCTTTTCAGGGAAGAGTAAGGATGAGGCAATGTCCGAGTACGCCAATAAAGTTGAAGAGTTGAAGAAAGCATATAACTAGACATGATTCCATCTTGTGTATCAACTATTTCAGTCTGTGTCTGTGGTAAGTCTCCATCAGTATCTGCTTGTGTTTTGATATGAGAGGAGCAGGGTGGCAGCATGGCCGTCTCTAACCCAGTTGAGGGAGAAACTGTATGGTGTTGACAAGCCTGAGATGAGCAGCCAGCTATATGAGAGATAGATGTGGTTATTTGAGAGCCAGTAAATGTTGTATCACTTTTTGTTGTTGTTGGGGCTGAGTTGTTTTACCTAAATAAATTAAGAAAATAGAAAAAAAAAACACTTTCTGTGAAAAACGCAGAGAGATGAGAACTGATGATAGAAATGATATGAGGAAAATGTGGAAGAGCTGATGGCATGGGACAGGAGGAGGTGACATGACAAGGAATTGCTTCTTGGGGGAAGTGAAAAGTAATGAATGAAATGGAACTGCATATTTTGCCCAATCAAATCAAAACTACATCAGTATTGAAAACCTGAACCAGCAACTAGAATAGCTTCTTTAAACTTAATTGTACTTCCAATCCATCACCTTTCCTCTTTTCACTCCTTGGTGAGCATGGAGGTACTAATGCAGTTGGGGCCCTTCCCAGAAACTTGCACCAAAGTAGTCATGTGCTATTTCACTCATTAAAATTTTGAATGACGTTTACATTTTTGATAATATAACTTATAAAAGTATTTGAAAAATGAAAAAAAAAGAAAACCAACTTAAGGTACTATCTCAGCAGGTACTTTATGACATAAATAGATGTGGTTATATGAGAGCGAATAGCAAAAAAGTTTTAATGAAATAAATAAAGTCATTTGGTTATTTGTTTCTTTTGTTTTATCTTTATTTATTGTGTGTGTTGAAAACTCTAAATATGTCATGTGCATAATCTATGGTCGTGTCAATTCTTTCATTTCCAGGTTGTTTATTATTAATTTCATTCTGGATTTATTGGCTTTCAAGACCAAGAAAATATTGTTTTACCACCTGACAGGTTCCAGGACATTGACTGAACACCTTTTTAGCATATTTTATATTATATTGATTTTAAATTCCTTCTGACATCTTTACAGATGTCTTTATGATCAAATGTTATAGAGCAAATTGCAATTTCATTAATTTTCACCATTAAATTGTATATTAAACAGTGTATTATACATTTATACAGTGTATATTATGTTTACTTGTTTGAATGCTGTTTAATTCATATAGCATTGAGTATATAATAACAACATCAACAAATCTAGATACATTTGTATTTAATGTAGAAGTGCTTGCTAATAAAGAAGTAAAATTTTGTTGACAGCTGTAAACACTCAAGAAGCTGAACGTAAACTCGGATATGCAAGTCATTTTAAAAAATAAAATAAAATAATTGACGAAGTGAATTGCTATGAAGCCTGTTAAACCAAGTGTTATTGCAGGACAGTGTTTGGCGAGATGAGGATACATTTTAGCAGTAGTAGCTTAGGGCAAGTAAATTTGCCGTCAGATGTGATAACATGTGACAAAAACTACTAACGTGTTGGCACATCTGATTTTGAGGACAATTTGAAAAACTGTGTTTAAAAAAATATCAGTTTTTAGGTTTGTACATTTCTTTAAACTTCAGTTTCTCTGCTATAAAATGGTACACCATTACATGTGTCAAATATAAGGAAGTTGTACCTGTTCTGATTCATCATTATTATGCAGAATGTTAATCCCAGTGTTTTTCAGAATTGAACATCTGAAACATAACATCTTCAGTTGTCTGTAATCTTTTCACAAATTATTTTATTTTGATAAGTTTGTAACATTTTCAGAAGTTTCTGCTACTGACAATAATATACTCAGTAAATCAAAACACCAACGTGTTACAGATTTTGTCAGGATGTGTTACAAATTGTGTCAGTCCCCTTTTATCTCTCATAGCCTGGGGATTCCAGAAGAAGAACTGCTTGGTAATGCTATCAGCATAGTACGGTATCTCACAGAAGATAAGCTTTTCTAATGAGCAACATCAGCATACCATACAGTAACACCAAACTTCCTATGCAATACATGTTTGTTGGTGGAAGTAAAAGAGTTCTTCAAAAGGCTGACCCTATCATACAGAAGCTAATAATGGATAAGGAGTAAATGAGACGATCACTAAGCAGCCAAAGAAATGGTTTGGCGGAAGTGTCCGGAATTTTATGGCACTACCGCAGGACTAATGATGTCCTCCTGACTGAAGACAACATGCACAAGAAACTTACCGTACTTGTCAGAAAGCAGCAGTTCTCAGGTTTCTCTTGTCGCCATACAGTTTCTCCCTTATCTGGGTTGAAGGCAATGCTGCCACCCTGCTCCTCTCATGGAGTTGACAGTTGTGGAGTACATGTTCTACTGTCTGTTTGTCCTCCATACATGGAAACACTGTCTTTTCGATTTCTTCCGCTTATCCTAACTGTACCGCATATATATAACTTGAATGATTTGATGACCGCCATTACCAATTTGTTTATTTTTTGTTTGTTTGGATGTTCTCGTTTAACTAGGATTGCTGAGTTTCTTGCTCTTTTGCAGCCAATGCAAAGTTGAAGACTCCTCCTAGGTATTATCAACACTGTAGGTCTAGGCTTTTCTAATGACTTTTTTGTCATTAAATGAGTTGAGTTGAAGTCATGAGCTCCAACTTGGCTGGCATTTAAAGGATCATCACATCTGGTCCCAAGCTAGGACCGTGTGGCATACTGTGCATTCCCCATCATCCAAGGGAGCTCTCCAAATATGCAGAGCTAAAATACTGTCCTCTGGTTCTGAGCTCTCTGTCACGAAGTGGATTTAAGTTTAGAGTGTGTCTGAATGTATAGACAAGACCCTAGTATGAGAAAAACTGAAAAGATAGATTTAGATAAAACCGAACACTACTCCACAACTAACTTTCTCACTAAAATTTCAGCAGCTGTCCTCTGCTATGATCTTTAACAAAACTCGTTATCAGTTCTGTCTTTCTGCTCTAACATCTGTAGAGGGTATTGTAACCCTGTTTCCCTCCACAAAATAGTGTAGCTGCCGACTAGGGTTTAGAGAGACTGGATACTGGACTTGAAAATGTAGCTGTTTCACTACTGACAAATCTGGATTCACCGGCCCGGTTACCCCTCTCTGGGTTTAGGGTCGTCGGCTTTATTATGGCCGAATTTACACGAACCCAACCTCCAGGCATTGTGCCTCCTTTGGAGTTGGTATATCAAGCTTAGAGCTCATGATTTAAACGATGAACATATTCCCGCTGAAGCATGGGGACTTCGCTGCAAAAAAAAGAACTGTTTCGTTCCTTCTGATGCCCACTGGCTTGGTACTACCGCGTCACCAGTTCTCTTTCGCCTCTGGTGTTGCCTCGTCTCTTCTACTCCTGAGAAGAACAATCTTTCTTGGCAAGCTGCAAGGTCAAAATGGCACCCATAATTGCGTGCCGAGAAACCGTTTTGCCAATTCGAATTTCCCACTTAAAGAGCAATCGAAACTTGACTATGGTGACGCGGCTGGCAATTTTTCATCAGAGAGAACTGGCTATGAATCTACGTGAGTATATATATACTGTTCAAAAAAAGAAACGCATAGCTACTGAAGGGCACACACATAGCCATAATTTTGACATTCAATAACTTTTTTATTTTAATGAGTTAATTGTTCAAATTGCTCACAAGAATACCTTAGGGTTCAACCAATCAATTGACAGTTGTTTTGCATCTGGGTCACGAGAGTTTTTTGGCGTACGGGCTTTCCCGTTAGTATGGTGTGTGGCCTCCTCTTGCATCGATCAGCGACTGGCATCTCCTGGGCATGGATGCGATCAGACATCTGATGTGGGCCTGTGGGATGGCTGCCCACTCTTCCTGGAGTGCCTGGAACAGATCATGACGATTGGCTGGAGCAACGTCTCAGCGACAAACACGTCTATGCAGCTCATCCCACAGGTGCTCAATCGGACTCATGTCTGGAGACAGGGAAGGGTGAGAATGTTGTTGGCTGTCAGGAACTGCATGGTCAACCGTGCACAATGGGGTCTGGCGTTGTCCTGTTGAAACACAGACCTTTGGGCAGCCAAAAGTGGAAGGACATGGGGTCGAAGAATTTCATTGACGTATCGTTGCGCATTCAAACCTCCTTCAATGTGCACCAATTGACTCCTTCCGTTGTAACTGATCATTCCCCACACCATTGCACCTCCACCACCGTGAGGCGGAGCTTCATCAACGCAATTTTGGGCAAAACGTTCATTTCGCCTACGGTAGACCCTACGCCGTCTATCATGCCGCTGCAACAAAAAGAAAGATTCGTTATAAACCAGACACATCTCCATTGATTGTCAGCTGCCCAGGGACGATGCTGGTTGGCCCTAAGAAGTCGATTTTGGCGATGGCGGCGCGTAAGGACAGGTCCTCGGTGAGGTCGTTGTGCCCAAAGTCCAGCGTCATGCAGTCTATTCTGGACAGTTTGATCAGATACATGACGTCCTGCAGGCAATGACTGGGCAGTTGAGGAAGCTGTTGTAAACCTGTCTCTGAGGTGACAAAGCCGAATAAAGCGATCCTCCGCTGCTGTTGTCACTCTCGGTCGTCCACTGCGATGTCGGTCTTCAACTGAGCCAGTGGCTTGGAACCGGTGCCAAAGTCGACTGATGGTATTCTGAAGCACGTTTAGATGCCTGGCAACCTGACTTTGACTTTCGCCTGCATGCAGTCGGCCAATAGCAATGTTCCTTAAATTTATCGATAGCGACGCCATAAATGTCTGCTTGAAAATGAACTGAATTTTTTGTGTGCAGCGTTATCCTTTTATAGGGTTTCAGTTGCGTAGTCAGTGAATAGTGTTCACCCCAAATTTTGTTGCTTTCACGTGCGCACGACATGAGCTGTGGTAAAAAATTGCGTCATAAACACTATTGACCACTGCGTTGTAACGATTACAAAAACGAACGCAATTCAGGTCAACACGTGCATTTGGCACTGTAAAGAACATTTGAGGCTGGTTTTTATATACCCTAGCACCAAATTTTACTTACAAACTCATAAAAACTCGCCCTCGGATTGCTATACGTTTCTTTTTTTGAACAGTATAATTAAAACCCCCAACGCTGATGTCATTGCGTGCCTTTGTTCTAAGCCCAATGATCGCGCTGCATTTCAATACAGTTTGACCTCGGCCAATCACAATTTTAAACAACTCTGACTCATACTGTTACTGCTCGCCAGTATTACGTACATGGGTAAAGGTCACTACACCCATCCCCCATTTAAACAAAGAATGTACTGGAGTATCGAATGATCTCCTAACCGTCGGGAAATAATGCTCAGCACTCTACTGGTTAATAAACCAAAAATGACCGCAATTATTTAAATCCCGAAAATACGTCTAATTGCACGCAATCGCTTTAAAGAGAAGAAACCTGGTGCAAATCTGCACTTAACCTTACCGTCATCCCTATATAAAACTGCAATAAATTCCCTACAAAACAAGACTAAACTCCACTACTAGTCATAGAGAAGAAACATAGTGCAGAAAGATAAAACTCCACCGTAGTAATAGAAGGAGAAGAAACATGGGGTGGATTACAAGTAATCCCTCCCAGCAATAGTGTAAATAATGAAAGGAGAAGAGACATGGGGCAAAAATAAATTACAATACAGTGTATCACACTCTCCCAAGGAATTGTCACTTCTCAGCTTTCCTTGTCCATAGTGAGAACCTCCTGCATGCAGCCAACCAGGTAAAAAGCCAGAGTTAGTCTGGGGCTCAAGTGACTTCTCCAAGCTTAGTATGCAATGCTGGGTTCTCAACAAGTGTCACCACAGGGGGAATCCCTGGAAGTGTGTGGATAATTTCAAGAGTAATTGAGGGTGTAATTAGCCTCACTTTCACCAATGTATACTGTAGCATTGTGCATAGCTGGTGGCCATATAAGGATGACTCCAGATATGTCTCCATGCATAGTTTGGATGTTAAAAACCTGTCTCATGTTGAGAATTGTGTGTGGTGCCTTTCCTATTCTCCACTTCACTTCTATTTCTGCCCATTGCTCCCATGCGTACTGTCCTCATACTTTCTCTTTACTAGCGACAATAATCATGTTGATGAGTCAAAACATTAAACAAAATATAAGCAAAATAAAAAACCCATGGCGGAAAAGTTCAGAACTAAAAACTGGCCACTTAAATATTTACCTCCTATTAGATATGTTCCTGCCCCATGTTGTTCCCGGGGTCTCTAAGTAGATAGAGCTAATGCTCCCTTAGACATAATATGAGGTTGTGCATGGTCCTGGCAACCTCATGAAAACACAGCTACAGAAGCCACCACCATCACAACAGCATACGAGTACTTGGCAGGCTTCGTGCGAGGGGACAGATTGTGTTCATATTTTGTTATAGCACGTTTCACTAGCTTTGCCCAACTTCAAAATGCTATATCTCAGCGAATATATAACGCATATAAGTGAAATTTTGTGTGTGAATTTGAAATGGTATAGACCCTATGAATTAAATTTTTCATTAAAATGCGGCCATTGGTTTCAATTTTCGTTTCTTTGCGATATAATATAAAATCCTACTTGCCAACACACATCACACGCACACATATTGAAATGTCTACAGTAAATTATACGATCTCATTTGCACATTTTTGGTTTATCAAGCAATTGGCATGATTTTTGAGTGAAATTGCGTGAAATCGCACTTCTTGAACATAAAACAGTTTATATCCGGTGCTACGCACACATTGTCAATCAGAGGTGTGTCTACAAAAATTATTGTGTGGTTAAGAAGGAAAAATGAGTCTGCGAGTACATTTTATGACATTACAGCAAATCACAAATAGGATTTTTAAGTATTTCTGCAATGAAGCTACTCGAGGAAAACTATATCATTCTATTTCAAACCCACAAAAGAGGACTATTCACGCCTTGGGGATAAGCAAACGATCATTGCACCGCTGGATAGCGCCATCTGAAATGTCTAATTCCAGTGTTTTACCCACGAAAATTAGGCCAAGAGTGGTGGATAATTTTGACAGAGAATTGATCCGCAGAGAAATTTGCAATGTGTTTCACAATAATGAGGCAGTGACTTTAAGGAAATTGAAAATTTGGTTAAGAAAGAATAATGACATTGATATTTCAAAATCTACGCTATGGAGGACTATTAGGAGTTTGGGATTCACTTTTAGAAAATATGTTGGTGGTAGAAACCTTATTTGTGAGAAGCCTCATATAGTTGCAATGAGAAGCAAATATTTACGCGAGGTCAGAGAAATGAGAAGAGATTGTTATGATTTTGTGTATTTAGATGAAACTTGGATCAATGCGGACCACAGTAATGAACGAGAATGGCAATCATCTGATGGAACAACTAAGAGACTAGTACCAAGCAGCAAAGGACAGCGCCTAATAATTGCACATCCAGGAAGCAGCCATCATGGGCTTCTAAATAATACTGAACTCATATTTGTTTCAAAATCCACAGATAATAGGGATTACCATGCAGAGATGAATGGCAAGATATTTCAAGATTGGATTGTGAATCATGTACTTCCTTCCTTGGATAGACCGTGGTGTTTGATAATGGACAATGCCTCACATCACAACGTTGTGGCACCAGAAGATAAAGTTTCTAATTCACCAAGTATTAAAGATGTAATAAAGATTTGGCTGACCATAAACAACATTCCATTCAACGAAATGTCCATGAACCTGAATTACTTGGAATTGTAAAAAAAGACACATAGACAAGGCAATCCATGAACATGGTCACAGATGTTTAAGATTACCTCCTTACCATTCTCACTTAAACCCAATAGAATTAGTATGGGCTAAAATTAAGGAACAGGTAGCAACAGAAAATAGAACGTTCAAATTAAAAGATGTTGAAATACTTATAAAAGCCGCCATCTCCAATATAGCCAGGGATTATTGGAAGAAAAGTGAGAACCATGTGTTACAAGAGGAAGAGGAATATTGGAAGAATGATGGTTTGTCCTTCATTCAGCCGAGATTGATTTTTAATTTCTCAGAGACATCTGATTATGATTCGGATGAAGTGTAATTTCTTTAAAGATGACCTTACCGTTATTTACAAGCACATTAGAGGAGCAACGTTCCATTATGATATTTATGAACCGCAAAGAGATGATACCCATTGAAATAATTAGATCAAGGAAGGTCCAGTTTGGTAGCGCATTAAATGTCAATGACAAACAATGTCACGAGTATTTCGCATGCAGATCATTTAAGAAATCATCTTCAACACGTATTCAATTGCAAACGTGATGGCCACATTATTGTAATAGTAGACATGCCTATGCCTAATCAATTCACAGAATCTGTGCATGAAGTGGTAAAATTTCTTTTCTCGATACACAATAATTAGTATGCCGACAAAGATCAAAGGATTTCATCCGTTTATGGGAACTGGACAAGATGCACAGATATAAAGTATATATTTGTTGGGTCTAACCCAATATAACATCGTATGCAAAAAATGGCATTAATACGTTAGACGGTTAATCAGATAATTACATTTGTTTGAGGGCAAAGCTAGTGAAACGTGCTTTTATAGTATTCATGATACATGCAAAAATGTAGATTAATTGTTGACGGTTTGGTGGCATGAGTGAGTATTAGGATATAGGATGAAAGACAAAGGACAGAATGTCAGGCAGACCTGCGTGCCCTATTCTCAACCATTTCAAAATAAAGTTTGTTCGTTCTTTATTAGTTTTCAAAAGTCTGCCTCTGGTTCTCTTCTCCGTGTTTTTATATCTCCCTCTATCTTTGGAACTCCAGAACAAGGACTGTCTTGTGGTTTCCTCAATGGGCATCCTGCATTTTTTAGGCGGATCTCCCGTGCACGCTTTTGTTGCGTCTTGGGTCCCAGCACCCTCGTTCAAAAAAGATGGATGGAGTATGGTGAAGTCTGTGACACTTTACTCCCACAACAGTTTCTGGTATAGGACTACCTTTACCCTTTTAATAGAAACATCTTGTACTGCACATCTCCTTGAGTGGCTGTGTCAACACCATCCATTTCATTCCGTCATTTAATTAATCCTGACTACAGCACAGGATAAGAAAATCACAACGTGCAAGATGAAACACTTAAGAGCCATTAATGTTACCATGAGAGACCACGAGAGACAATGAGAAATAAAAGATGAGACAACACTGTTAATATTTTTAAATGCAGAGTCATAGCCAGATTCCAGCCACACACTTTAAAATGAGAGATCAGTCTACGAATATGTCCATAACTGACATTATTGAACAAATTAACACCATTAACCTATAACTTATACTATAAGTAATTTGTGTTTTTTTTAAATCTCTGAATATATTAAAAGTATCACCAATAAGAGTATATTTAATTTTGGAAGTTATTTCTTTTTTTTTTTTTTGTGGTGGTAGAAGGGGTGGTGCTGTTTTACGAGTTTTCAAAATCGCAGTGTATGGCCACATCACGCAAGAAACTAAGTAAATGAACGGGAGAAATGAGCATTAAGACCTACAAGCTGAGAGAGCCAGAAATTAAGACCAGATATCGGGGGCTTATTGCTACAGGGGTGAGAGAAACAGAAGAACAACCTGATGACTTGGAAACCCTCTGGCTTAAATTCAAGGACATAAAGACAGCTGCTGCAGAAGCATGTGGTGAAGTCCAACGTGGGAACAAGAGAAAGAGGACACCTTGGTGGACAGAGGAAGTCAAAGAGAAAATTTAGAGAGAAGAAAATGGCATGGAAACAATACTTAGGAGCTAAAAACACAGTAGAACATATAGAGAATATGTGACACTCAGAACAGAAGCAAAGAACAAGGTGCTAGCAGCAAAACAGAAGTCCTGGGAAGAATTTGGAGAAAAGCTAAAAAAAAAGAAGCGCAAGAAAACCAGAAATTGTTCTATAAGACCATAAAGAACACGAGGAAAGAAAAACAATGCCCTCTCAAATTTATAAAGGACAAGCAAGGCAATTTGCTTACTGCCCGAAGGAAGTAATGGAAAGATGGGAAAGAATATTTCTCAGAACTCCTGGATGGTGAGCAAGGTCAAGCATCAGAAATGATAACCACTAGCACAGAAGAGAAAACCAATGGTGGTGAAGATGACATAAAGATGGAAGAACTGAAGGCAGCACTGGAGAAAATCAAGATGGTTCATTTTTTTCATTTCATAACCCTCCACTCCCAAAGGAGCACAGACCTTCAACAAACACATGCCAAGTCTTCCTGTCACGTGCCATCAACTCAAGTTCTTTCCACATTCTCCTCATCATTTTCACCTGTTTCCAGCTCTCTTCTCCATGTGCTTCTTGGTCTACCTCTCTTGCCCTGGGGGTTCCAGAACAAGGACTGCCTTGTAATGCTATCAACAGGTTTCCTCAGTGTGTGTCCTATCCATCGCCTTCTTCTCATCTCCTGTTCCACTGGCACTTGTCTAGTTCTTGTCATCAGTTCCACGTTGGTAACCTTGTCATACCGTTTTAATCCCTCTATTCTATGCAAGCACCCATTTATGAAAGTCTGTAGCTTTTAGGTTGTTGTCTTTGTTGTTCTCCATGTCTCAGAGCCATACAATAGGACTGACTTCACATTTGAGTTGATTCTTATTTTCGTGTTGGATCCGATTTCTCTTGATCTCCATATACGAGGGGCGTTCAGAAAGTAATGCACCACATCATTTTTCTCAGGAGCTGTTTATTCAAAAAGCATGAAATTTATACACAATACACATGGATATGTCATGTAAACATCGGTATTATTCAACATAATCCCCATCAACTTGTACGGCTTTATGCCAGCGCAAAACAAGTGCATGTATTCCTAGCCCATACCAGATTTTGTCTTGATCATGTAGCCATTTCTTCGCTGCATGAATCACTCCTTCATCATCTTCAAACCTTGTCCCACAGAGTGCATCTTTAAGTGGACCAAATAGATGAAAATCAAAGGGTGCCAAATCGGGACTATAGCGTGGATGGGGTAGTACAGTCCAACCCAATTTGGTGATTGCTTCCCGTGTTACCAGACTTGTGTGAGGGCGCGCACCTGTAATGATCTTAGCCAAAAAGTTCTCTCCATCAGCATTGAAACGCTCCAACAATTCAGAAGACATTGCTTTCCTTTGCAATCTATGGTCATTTGTGAGACTTCGAGGAACCCATCTTGCGCAAACCTTAGAAAATCCGAGTTTTTACAACTGCATTTGCACTACCAATGCTGACTGACAGCTGTAAGGCCAATTGTTGAGTAGTGATTCGCCTATCAGTAAGAATAATGCCCTCAGCGCATTTCAACACTTCTGCATTGGTGGCTGTGGCAGGACGTCCACAGCGCGGCCGATCAAGCAGCACTGTATCTCCACTTCCTGATTCTTTGATTCTCTGAACCCAGCGACTGACTGTACTCCTGTCGACTGCAAAACTTCCATACACATCACATAGACGCTTGTGAATATTCACAACAGTTTCCTTCTCTGCAATGAGAAATTCTATCACAATTCGCCGTTTATAATGCAAGTTGCTAACACGCTCCATTTCAACGGTTTAGGGCAGCCGTATTATTTGGCCGGTTGCGGTGCAATTTAGTGCACACAATTGGCACATGCCATATTTGAAGTGTGCAAAATTTCATGCTTCTATCTTCATTATTAGCTGAGAAAAACGATGTGGTGCATTACTTTCTAAACGCCCCTCGTATTTCCCAATGCAATGAAAGCTCCTCTTGCTTTTTGTATTCTTAGTTTGATATCAGTCTGTCCCTCCAACTTTGTCTATATTGCTGCCAAGATATGTGTACGATTCTACATCTTGTATTGGTGTTTCTTCAAGTTCAACCCTGTTATCATTACCTGCATTTATTCTCTTTATTTTTGTCTTTTCCATGTGTATTTTCAGACCCAATTGCTCAGAGTCCACTGGATTCCATTTCTATTGTGTGTTGTCGATGATCTCATTACCCAGTCTATTGCTAGTAAAAAAGGAAATGGAGACAAGAGGCATCCCTGTCGTACTCCTGTTCTTATCCCAAACGGTTCTGTAAGCTGTCCTTCGTGAAGAACTCTGCATGTCATGTCTTCATGTTTTCTTTATTAAATTAATGATCTTCAGGGGAACTCCATAATGCCTCATCAATTTCCAAAGTGATTCACTGTCAAATGCCGTTTCGTAGTCCACAAATCCGATGTATAGTGGTGAATTCTATTCCAGACTTTGTTCAACTATTATTCTCAACGTGGCTATCTGGTCTGTAAATAATCTGTTTTGTCGAAAACCTGCTTGTTCATCTCTCAGTTTCTTGTCTATGGACTCTTAATCTCTCAAGGATAATCCTGTTTAATACTTTTCCTGGCACTGATAGTAACATTATTCCTCTATAATTTGTGCACTCTTGTAAATTTCCCTTCTTAGGCAACTCAACCAGATATCCTTCCTTCCATTCTGCTGGTATCTCTTCCTTTTCCCAGACTTTACCAAGTAATTTATATAACATCTCTGTAGCAGTGTCGATATCTGCTTTGATGGCCTCTGCTGGAATGCCATCATGTCTAGACACTTTTCCATCTCTTAAGCTTTATGGCTTTCTTTATTTCTTCCTTCGTTGGTCTTTCACCGTTAATTTGTAGGGCATGATGGTATAACACCAGAAATGGTTAAGTACATGGGAGCATCAGGCGACCTATTACTCTTAAGAATCCTACAGGCAGCGTGGTGCAACTCGACCATACCAAAGGGTTAGGAGATTGCCATAATAACACCGATTTTCAAAAAGGGTGACAACCGACAATGTGGAAACCAAAGAGCCATATCCCTTCTCAGTGTCCCTTGTAAAATCTACTCTAGAATCCTAGAGCAGAGACTCCGACGCCTAGCTGAGCCACAACTGGATGAGGTCCATTGTGGATTCCGAAGTACTCAAGACCTAATCTTCATACTCAAACAGCTGAGTGAAAAGGCCCTTGAGTATAAGAGTGAGATCCATCTTTGTTTCATAGATCTGGAAAAGGCGTTTGACAGGGTCCCCTGGAGCAAACTTTGGGACTGTTTGGCTAGGAAGAACATTCCAGCACCTCTGATTCATGCTATACAGAGCTTCTACAAGTCTTGCAGAAATTATGTGAGGACAGCAAACCATAAGTCAGAAGAGTTCAGGACCACCACTGGTGTAAGACAAGGTGATATCCTGTCACCTTATCTTTTCATACTCCTCATGGACGATTTCATCAAGGCATGTAAGGAGAGAACAAGAAAGTATTCAGTGGGGTACTGGAAGATGAGACAGGTCTGTATTTCAGAGCTGGCATTTGCTGATGATGTTGCCCTGACTGCTAAATCAGAGGCACATCTCTAATCCAACCTGCAAGTCTGGAAGGAAGAGCTGGAGAAGAGAGGGATGGTCATAAGCAGCTCTAAAACAAAATCCATGAATCAGATTAAGCTGGGAGAACAGGTCCTGGAGCAGGTCGACCACTTTAAATTCTTCTTCTTCTTCTTTCGTTCGCTTGAACTATATTGTCTATATCTGCAATGTTGTTTCTTGTATAAACTTCACTGTCTTTTGTAGTTCATACAGAGGTCCATATAGTTTTGCTTCCAGTGTTGTTTCTCTGGGCCAGTGGGTTTGCCTCAATATATCATATTCGGGGCAATCTTGAAGTATGTGCTCCGCAGTCTGGGGTGCCTGTCCACATGTACACATGGCTGAATTGCCAATCTTGAATTTTGTATACATGTGGCTGCGGAGGCGGTTGTGTCCTGTTCTGAGGCGCAGAATAATTATTTGTTCTGATCTGTTCATAGCTTGGTAGTCATCCTGCGTTGGTGGCTTTCTGATAGATTTGATCATCCTTTTCTTCTGATGGTACGTGACTGGTACATTCGGTTGCTCGTCTGCAGCACCTTCTTTAGCCAGTCTGTCTGCTCTCTCGTTTCCTGGTATTCCACAATGAGACGGTATCCACTGCATGGCGACCCTGCGCTGGTTGCACAGTTCAGAAAGTAGGGTTTGTATACCTGGCAATTTTCTGGACTGAAGTGCTTGGAGTGCTGATCTTGAATCTGTCAGGAATACTACAGGCTGTGGACCGAGATTGGTGTTCAGTAGTTTCTCAGTTGCCACCTTGATTGCCTGGACTTCTGCATCATAGTTGTTACAGAATTTCCCTGTTGGTACTCTGACTGTATCCCTAGTGTTGTTTGGGTATTCTATGTACACTCCTGCTCCTCCATTCTTTACTGCATTCTGTGCTGACCCATCCGTGTATACTCGGACCCAGAGGTCCTGTAGGTATTCATCATCCAGGAAACTGAGAGTGACTGTCCTACGTTGGGCGCTGTTCTGTTCATCCCTGTCGAATATTCCTTTCACTTTTGTGTGGATGTGTACTGGTAGTCCATGCTCCTCTCTCCAAGGGGTTTGTTCTGGCACAGACTTTAGGGGGCTGTTAACTTCAGGCAGGTCTGAGGTTTGTCTACGAAATCGTTTGGCCTGGTGGATAAAGCTGCTTCTTTTCAGTCGCCCCATTGCTAGGTTTTGGAATCTGTCCTTCATTGGATGGCTCGGCATACAGAGGAACTTTTCTGCCTGTGTTAGCACTTTCGTGTCTCTGTGTTCTCTCAGTGCTTGTATCCTCCCCATTTTCTCCATCTCCACTATAGGCGTTGATTTCATTGCCCCCGTGATGACCCTAAGCGCCTGGTTTTGCACCTTATCTAGCTCTTGTAATGTAGTGTTTGATGCTGGACACCACGCAGCTGACCCATATTCCAGGTGTGGTCGTATTTTCCCACTGGCTCCCCATGTGGTTCCACTTAGTTTTCTCAGGATGGCTAACTTCCTCCTGGCCTTTGTTGCTGCCTTGTTGATGTGCTGCTTCCATGTCAGCCTATCATCGAATGTAACTCCGAGATAGGTGGGTTGTTTATCTTCTCTCAGGAGCTCTTCGTTTATTTTGATGACACCAGCTTTTTGTTTGGGAGAGAGGGCGAAGAGCGTAGTGCTGCACTTGTCTGTGTTGATGCTGACACACCATCTATTTGCCCATGAGGTTAAGGCATCTATAGCTCTTTGTAGCAGTTTGGTGGCCACTGTTGCATGCTCATCTGTGCACCATATTACCAGGTCATCAGCGTACATTGCCACTTTCATTCCATGTGGTAGTTCAGCAACCAGGTCGTTGATGTAGACTAGGAAAAGTGTGGGGGACAGAACCCCTCCCTGAGGGACGCCATGACGCAGTAGAATTTTCTTACTCTTGAGGCCATCTAGTTGTACTCGGGCTCTTCTGTTATGCAAGTATGCTTTCACCCATTTGTACATCTTACCATTCACTCTACAATTTCTCAGTTTCTTCAGAAGCCCTTCTTTCCAAACCTTGTCAAATGCTTTCCTTAGATCTATCCATGCTGCTAGTACCAGTTTCTTATCTTGGAACGCATCCTCAATCTCTTGGGAAAGGTAAGTTGCCTGATCTTCGGTGGAATAACACTGCCTAAAGCCCGCCTGCTGTGGTACAAGAAGGTTTTCACTTTCAAGGTACCACTGTAGCCTGAGGTTGATGATACGTTCCATTGTTTTGCAGAGGCAGCTTGTAAGGCTGATTGGTCTGTAGCTGGAGGCAGTGGAACTGTCTTTTCCTGGTTTTAGGAGTGGTATCATGATTGCTTCCCTCCAGGTCTGTGGAACTCTGCCTGAGTTCCAACAGATATTGAAGATCTGCAGCAGCTTTGTTTTTGCTGTCCTTGACAAGTTCATTTTCCACAATTAGGAAGACTGGCCGGTGGTCGCTGCCTCCAAGTTGTTTCCCTACAACGCGTGAGGTGTTCCACTCCAGGCCAGGTGAGTGGAATGCCAGGTCTGGTGTAGAGGTGGTGTGCCATGATCTCGAGTAGAAGGTTGGTGGGTCAATTGGCTGGTTGATCAGGATAAGCCCATTGTCATCCTGCCAGTTTTCAAGCTCCTCACCTCTCCTGTCCATGTGATCATAGCCCCAGCTCTGTGAGTGGCTGTTGAAGTCTCCGCATACAATCAGTCTTTCTTTTGCTGGGATTGTATCTAGTGCCAGTGGGTGGTCGCTCGGACAGTAGTAGTTGAGCAGGTGGAATTCTGAACTTTCTGTCCCGAGATGAAGCATCTGGTATTCCGCCCCCTCCATATATGTTTCAAGCTGACATGCACTGATGTTATTCCTCACGAGTGTCAGTATTCCACCCTTTCGCCTGTCTATTCGGTCAGATCAGTAGCACAGGTAGCCTCTGATTTTGAAGGCTATGTCCTTGTTGATGTGGGTTTCTTGCAAGCAACATACATTTACTTGCTCTTCATTCAGGATATTTTCGAGCTCTAATTTTTTTGCTGTAGCCGTCTCTTTTACTATTGACGCCTTCAGCATTCCAGTGCATTATTTTAAATGGTCTTTTCTTTGCTTGGCCAGTAGCTCTATTCTCATGCCTCCTGGCTCCACGGGGCAATTGAGAAGGACCCCCAGTAGTAGGGGTTGGGCCCTTCCGAGGCAGAGGGCCCGGCACTGCGCCTGCCTGGGTGTCCGTCACAGGGCGAGTGCCATAACGTTTTGCAGATATAGACATACTTCCATAGCACATGTGCATGGCATCCTGATTGCTGTGGTGCGCCTCTTGGCTGGTTGCCTCCGTCTTCAGCACCTTGACTTGCTAGGGCAGACTGTGGTCTTGCTCGAGTGTAGGAGGGCCTGGCCAGTCTTGGTTTTTCAGCCGCTGATGGCTGTACTTGAGCCCCATCTCCACGTCAAGGAGCTGGCCTCGATGGGGACGACTTTAAATACCTCGGAGCTATTATAGACCGAAAGGGAGGCATCAAAGAAGAGTTGACCACTCGAAAAGCAGCAGCTGGGATACTTTTTCAGGCCATAAATTGAGGATTCCTCAGCAAGAGAGAGGTTGGTATGAAAACGAAGATGGCTGTATACCGCTCCACCTATGTCCCAGTCTTGACATATGGATGCAAGTCATGGGCAATGATTACTACAACCCACAAAAGCCAGATCCAAACCTCAGAAATGAGGTATCTGAGGAAGGTGGTTGAAGTAACAAGAAGAGACATGGTCCGCAACCAGACGATACGTCAAGGCCTAAAATCCCACCCCCTGCAGACCCAAGTAGAACAGTCCCAACTAAGATGGTTTGGCCATGTCTGCAGAATGGGAGAAGATCGGCTACCACGACAAGCATGGAAAACAAAGAGCCAAGGATCCAGACCCCCAGAGTCCGCTGGGAGGACAACATTAGACAATCTTTGAAGGACCGAGGACTAGAATGGAACCAGGCCAGGAGGAAGACAGCCGATAGGATAAGGAGGCGCTCTCTCTTCCAAACCTCTACACCTCACGGTAGAAGGGGAACGACTAAGTAAGTAAGTAAGTGTATGGCCACTCTTTACGGCTGTCCCTGAGCTTGTGTCATATGCCTCCGTAACAGAAGATCTTCATCTGGCTTGGATGGCTGAGTTGAATTTTAAAAATTATCTTCGATTAACTTGTCCATGTTGTTGAAGTTTTTCTGGGGTAAAGTTCTACCCACCAGAAGTATAAAATAACATGGTTGTTAGGCCACAATAAATGGCATATTTTATGTGCAAAAAAATTAATAAACGAATACTATTTTTATGGCTGCCGCATGGAAGATTGTCTCATCTATCTCGAAAGATATCCTCTACAGACAACTGGCAGGTGGCAAAAGAACAGTTGGGCAGCTGCAGCCGAGGTTCAAAGATGTGTGCAAGAGAGACACAAGAGCAATGGACAGAAATCCAGCAATCTGTGAGGATGAAGCTGCAGATCGCATCAAGTGGTGATGCTCTCTACAGCGCCACCTCAGATTGGGCGAAAGGAAGCACTCACTGCAAGCAGAAGAGAGGAGAAAATGTCGAAAGGAACACCAGGAAAATAAGCAGCTGAGGACTGTCACCTTGAAGCCAAAATTAAGCTTGAATAAAAACATTTGAATTGTTCTTTAACTGAAAATTTTTGAATAGTAGCAATAAACTGTATAAATCAAATTACTGTACTAACAAAAAAAAGTTCTTTGCGGTTCTGTAGGACATTTTACTGCCATCACCGGTGTTACTGCCAGCCATCACCGGTGTCAATACCGTGTCGAGGTATGGCGGCTTGCGTACCCTTATTACCCCCAGAGCTATGCCAGCAGGAGTTTTACTCCTGGAAGGTTCTACCAAGCTGGACAGGTTTGCGCGGGCAGGGGTCAGACGAAAGCAGACACCCTGGTCCTCCAGGTTGGGGGTTTTAGCATAGGGCTGACACCCCTGTCTATGTAAAAAAAAATTGAAGTTACGGAAACTTAGACTGGGTGATGCACCAGACAACAGAGGGCAGTCCAAGAGGAATAAGATGGACTACATTTTCTACATTGGAAGATCTGGAATATGCAGATGACATTGCACTACTAGCACATTCACATCAAGGAAAAAACGGATAGACTTAATAAGTTTAGCCAGCAGGTAGGCTTGAACATCAATTTAAAGAAGTCAGAGGTCATGACGCTCAATGTGAGCAACCCTGAGCCCATATCAGTAAGGAATCAGCAACTGGTACAGATAGACACCTTCACATACCTAGGATGCATTGTAACACTATACGGCGGGGCAGGCAAAGACATCAACATCAGAATTAATAAGGCAAGAACAGCCTTTTTTTAGCCTAAACAACATCTGGAAGTCCTCTCAATACAGCACAAGCACAAAATTAAGATTATATCAAAGCTGTGTGCTTTCTGTGCTTCTCTATGGTGCAGAATGCTGGAGAGTTACAGAGAAGGAAATGTCAAAATTGTCCTCTTTTCACACAACTTGCCTAAGAAAAATTCACCGAATCTTTTGGCCCAATACCATCACCAACCAAGATCTGCTTACTCGGAGCAAGCAAGAGGACATGCACACCATCATAGCTGGCAGACGCTGGAGCTGGGTTGGTCATGTCCTCAGAAGAGACCCCGATGCCATCACAAGAACAGCAATGCTATGGACCCCTGAAGGAAAACGAAAGAGAGGCCGACCAAAAACAACTTGGCGGAGGACTGTGGAGGCTGAGATGCAAAGAATGAACCAGAGTTGGGGCACTGTACGAAGGATGGCCACCGACCGAGCAAAGTGGAATCAATTTGTTGTTGCCCTACAAGACGCCACTAGGCGTGATGGCCACTGACTGCTTTGACGGTCGATGGCTAAGGATCAAAGAAAAGAAAAGAAGAAGGACATATTAAGACACCAAAACATTTTTTTCTGAATTCAATAAAGAGTTAACAAAAGTAACAACCCATCTCTTATACGAAGAACTTCAATGGATGAAAAGATTACATTCAATATGGGGAATGTCGCAATCAATCAATACCCTTTATCTCCCCAAAGAACATAGGCCTTCAACAAACAAATGCCAATTCCCGCTGACACATGCCACCAGCTCAAGTTGTTTCCAAGTCTTCCTCATCACTTTCATTTATGTCTCCAGTTCTCTTCTCCAAGTGTTCTTTGATCTACCTCTGCCTCTATTACTCTGGAGATTCCAGAAAAATGAATGCCTTGTAATCCTATCAACAGGTTTTCTCAGTCTTTTATTCATCGCTGTTATACGCCATTGTGACAACTGTTCATTGATTGCCTGATTCTTTCAGCAGAGATTCTTATAGCAGGACTTTTTAAATTTCATTGTTTTTTAATTCCATTTTCTGCTTTTGATTTTCATTGATTGTAGAATTTCTTGTATTGATATATTATTTTTGGTTGTGTAGTGTCTGTGCTTTACTATTGCTCTTCATCTGTGTTTATGTATATTAGATTATTACATATTTCTAGTCCTTATTGCCTGTTTGTAACTGTGGCTGACGAAGGGTGAAACCTGAAACGTCCCTTGTTTCCTGTGAACCATTAATTTGTAAAACTGATTCAATACCGTTTTATTTGTTTATATACCGTATATATATATTTACTTACCAGTTTTACAGCAGCCCCTTAATTTGTTTTCTCAGTGTGCGTCCTATCCATCACCTGCATCTTTTCACCTCATTCCACCGGCACTTGTCTGGTTCTTATCATCAGTTCAACACTGGTGACTTTGTTGCACTATTTAAATCCTTCTATTCTATGCAAGCACCCATTTATGAAAGTCTGTAGCTTTTTGGTTTTGTTTTTCTCAATGTTTCAGAGCCATACAATAGGATTCGCTTGACATTTGAGTAGAAGATTCTTATTTTAATTTCTCTCAATCTCCATATATTTCTCAGTGCACTGAAAGCTTCTCTTGCCTTTTGTAATCTTATGTTTATATCATTGCCTGTCCCTCCAGCTTTGTCTATTAGCTGCCAAGATATCTGTTTGATTCTACATTTTGTAGTGGTGTTTCTTCAAGTTCAACCATTTTAATGTTATCATTTCCTGCATTTATTTTCATTATCTTTATCTTTTGCCTGTGTATTTTCAGACCCACTTGTCGTGACTTCTTATTGATTATTTTCAACTAGCAATAACCCGTCAAACTTGACGGGTTTTTAATTATAGTGTGCTGTTTCCGTTCCCGGATGAGCAGATAGAAGTACATTCTTAGAGTGTTTTTGGTTTCTTTCCATTATACAGTGTAATCAAACTGTTCATGAACACCGTCATTTGAACGCTTTTCTTTGTTGATTGTAACTATTTTCGGGAGAGTATATTTAATGGAAACAATAAAATTTTTCAACACGGTTGCATTCCTCAGCTGTGACCAATGTACACACGGCGAGAATAATGTTATTTTAGATTCAATTTAAAAGTTCTTTGATGACAACATTTTGTGTGAAAGTGCGTGGATTGTTTTCAAAGAGAGTTCCCTGATAATAAGTGGTTTTAACAAAAACTTTCAAGTTGTCATGATTTGTACATCGGGTGAGGGCTCATGCACACCAATTTTTACGCACTTTTTCTTTGTCGAGTGATACTAATTTCGTGAAAGAATAAAATAATATAAAAAAAAAAACACAAAGTATTTGTTTTATATAACACCCACACCACGCAAGTTGCACACCGTGCATTGCGCACTTTTTTTTCTGGCGCGAGTTACTATTTTGAGTGTGACCGACCGACATAACATACATCGGTAATTATGTTAGTTGGGATTTGCCTTGCATCTGGTTATGGTTATGGGACAGAAGAGCCAAGTTGTCGACAAAATCTAGATCAAGCTGTTTTCAGATTCCATTTCTGTTGGATGAAGTTGTCATGATGATATATAAAATTATAAAACATAAGAGCAAACAAAAATTGGGGGGGGGGCGACCGTTTCTGGACTATGAAAATCTGGGAGTTTGCCGTAAAGACAATACTGAGCACAGAATTCAGAATATAACTAATATGGCCTTTCCTGTGTGAAGTGAAAGCAACAACAGCAAAGATAAAATACATCAATTAAAAAATGCTTACCACAAGAGCCCACTAAGCAGCACTTTAAAAGAATGGAAATGGAAGCGAGTTGAGTTGGACAAACAAGTTTACTAGTTTAACTCACGCACACGATGACCGTTGCCCCAACTGGCTGTGTGGTGTACTCGGAAAAGGGGCCTCCCAGTACTGAGGTACAGTTAAGTCTCCAATGTCGCTCACTGGTGCAGCCACCTCACTGTACCATTGTATTGGACATGTGGTATAGCATACATATAGACGTGAAGTGGCAGGGAAGCAAACCCGTTAAAAACTGCTTGCTGAAATCGGATGTGTCGGGCCGAAAGGCACAGATATCACAGCATGGCTATAAACTACAGCACAACATAATTAACACTCAAAACGGCCAGAGTTGAGAGAGATGGCTGGACGAATGCAAACAACAACACAAATTGGTCCAGCATCACAATCCCCCCTGAGGTGCAGCATGTTCAGAACCCAGCATTGCACACTAAGCTTGGAGAAATTACATGAGCGCCAGGCTTAATACTGGCTCTTGACTCGATGGCCGCATGCAGGAGATTTCTACAATGGAGAGATGGCAGGTGATGGGTACTGGGAAATGGCTTTGTTCAGGACGCGAGGATTCCTTGGGAGAGCCCAGAACCAGAGCACAGCATCGTGTAAGCTCTGCATAATTGGAGAGCCCCCCTGGATGACGGGGAATGCACAGTATGTAACCCCACCTATCCTCAACTGCTAACTTAAAACCAGATGTGGGGCCCCTGGATGCATGCCAGGCCAGGATAAAATGCCTGGGAAAGAGACTGGAGCTCAGAACTCCCAACTCAATATGTTGCGGAATGGCAGAAAAGCCATGGCTCAGACCTAGGTCATTTTGAAGATAATGCCAAGCACAACCATACTTTCATCATACGAGCTCGGACGCCGCCTCGGTAAACAAGGTCCGCACAGAGCAGTGACAGCACAGGCTGCTTGTTAAAAGTCAACTACTGGGAACATAAACATATTACAAATCAACATTGCAGGCATACAAAACAAGAACTGCTCAAAACATTAAATAACAACACGATCCATATTGCAGTACTCTAGGAAATCATTCCGCCCAGAAAAACCTTTTACATCCCTGGATACACCCAGTATCGCTACACATGCAAGAAATGCCAAGGACTCATGACATCATAAGAAATGACATTCAAGCAGATGTACAAAACATCCCTAGTAGTGGTGACATAGACATGCATCAGGTCCACTGCTGGTTCAGAGAAAACACCATCTATAATGTTTACTGCCCCCCAGCATCTGCAGGAAACATCAATATCCAGTACACCACATATCAGAGAACTGTAATAGCTGGAGACTTCAACGCCCATTCACCATCATGGGGATATAAAACATACAACAAAAGAGGCAGGGAAGTAGAAGAAATCTGCAACACGTCCAACCTGATCCTACAACAGAACAAAAGGTCAGAACCCACTCTTATGCACAGAGCTTCAGGCACGGCCAGCAGACCTGATCTTACCATTGTCTCAGCTGACATTGCAGACATTTGCACTTACACAGTCCTGGAAGATATTGGGAGTGACCACAAGCCAATACTAATTAGTATAGACAGACAAAATAAATCCAGACAAAAGAGAAAGACCTACTGGAATTACAAAAGGTCTAACTGGACAACATATGCAACACTTTCAGATAGCAGATTCAGCAGCATTGACATATTAGATACAGTAGAGAATACATACAACAATATCACAAAGACGATACTTGAAATAGCGAACATAACAATACCAAAAGGAAGCCACAAACATTTCAGCCATTTCTGGACTCAAGAACTAGAAAAGATTGTTAAAGAGCGCAGACAAGCCAGAAGAAAGGTGGAAAAAGAACCCACCAAAATAATTTATAACAAACTCACAGCACATGTAAGATATCACATTAAGAAAGCAAAGAAGCATGGACAAAAACATGTGAAAGTTTGGACTTAAAGAATGAAGGGCACAAAGCATGAAAAAGGAAAGAAGAGCAACCCAAAACCACTAAGAACTGGAGGAAACATCTTAACAAACAACAAGAAAAAGGCAGAAACGTTTAACAGATCTATGCAAATGTCAGCAAAACAAATCACAGAAAACAGCTAGACAAAACAATTAAGAACATAACAAAAACAGAACAGAGAGCAGCTAAAGCAAACATTCCACTATTTGAAACTGTGTACACCATCCACGAAATGAACAGCGCACTACAAAAATTAAAGACCAAGAAAGCTCCAGGACCAGACAAAATTACCAATGAAATGATACTAAACCTAGGCCCAGTTGCAAAGTTAGTTCTCTTAAACTTCATTAACAGAACATGGAAAGAAAGGACACTCCCTAAAGCTTGGCTGACCTGCAAATATCAAACCAATTCTAAATAAAACAAGCCAGCTGAAGAACCTGGAAGCTACAGACCAGTCTCACTGACCTCAGCAATTGGAAAACTTGCAGAGAAAATGGTTAATCACAGGCTCTACTGGTGGCTGGAAAGTAATAAAGTCATTAATGATAGTCAGGCAGGCTTCAGAAAAGGTTGCAGAACAGACGACCAACTCTTTAGTTATGCCTATTTCTTTACCCTGATGAAATAAAGATTTCATTCGTTCGTTCGTTCTTTCATTTTGTGCAAAAAACCTTAGATGCATTCCAAGAGGGTAAGCACACAACAGCTGTATTCATTGATCTGCAACAAGCATACAACACAGTATGGAGACAGGGGCTCTTCGCCAAAATGACAAAAATGGGCATACATGGAAAAATGTATCTCTGGATTAAAGCCTTCCTAAGTAACAGAACAATACAAACAACAGTAGAAGGTACTAAATCCTCCCAGAAAACACTGGAGCAGGGATTGCCGCAAGGGTCAGCACTAAGTTGCACCCTCTTCCTTATCTTCATAAATGACCTTCCTCCCTACTTGAAGGTATCAAAAACACGGTATGCAGATAATCACCACACACAGCAATAGCTTGCGTACCCTGATTACCCCCAGAGCTATGCCAGTGGGAGTTTTACTCCTGGAAGGTTCTACCAAGCTGGACAGGTTTGCGCGGGCAGGGGTCAGACGAAAGCAGACACCCTGGTCCTCCAGGTTGGGAGTTTTAGCATAGGGCTGACACCCCTGTCTATGTAAAAAAAAAATTGAAGTTACGGAAACAACAACGAATAAACAAACTTTGCTGCGGGACGGACATCCGGAGTCTGAGGCTCGTATAACTGTCAGTGGTGAACGCCGAAAGGAAGCCACTGACATGAGAACGGATGTCCTGACCGCAAAACATGATACAAGAATAGGATTTTGGAATGTCAGGACAATGAATGAGACGGGTAAACTAAAACAGGTCACGGCAGAAATGAGAAACTATAGGTTACACATTCTAGGGATAAGCGAGAGCAGATGGACAGGGGCAGGAAAAGTTAAAACAGCAACAGGAGAAACAGTACTTTACTCTGGAAGAGAGGATGGACAGCACAATGAAGGTGTAGCCATTATTCTACAGAAAGGAATAGAAAGGACAGTACTGGAATGGAAACCCATCAACAACAGATTGATAAGATTAAGACTGAGAGGTAGATTCACCAATACTACAATAATACAATGCTACGCACCAACGAATGACAGCGATGAAGAGGTCAAGGAGGAATTCTATCAACAACTGCAGAAAGAAATGGAAGACACACCTAGATATGATCTTATTATAGTAATGGGAGACCTCAAGGCGAAAGTTGGTACACACAATACATATAATGAAAGAGTAATGGGGAAATGCGGCAGCGGAATAGCAAACGAAAATGGGGATAAATTAATAAGTTTCTGTAGTATTAACAACCTGGTCATTGGAGGAACACTTTTCCCACATAAAGAAATTCACAAATTAACATGGGAATCACCAAATGGTCGGGACAGAAACCAGATAGACCACATCATGATTAACGGTAGATGGAGACATGCATTACAAGATGTGAAGGTAAGAAGAGGTGCAGATATGGGAAGTGATCACCATTTCTTCTTCTTTGATCCTTAGCCGCCGACCGTCAAAGCAGTCAGTGGCCATCACGCCTAGTGGCGTCTTGTAGGGCAACAACAAATTGATTCCACTTTGCTCGGTCGGTGGCCATCCTTCGTACAGTGCCCCAACTCTGGTTCATTCTTTGCATCTCAGCCTCCACAGTCCTCCGCCAGGTTGTTTTTGGTCGGCCTCTCTTTCGTTTTCCTTCAGGGGTCCAAAGCATAGCTGTTCTTGTGATGGGATTGGGGTCTCTTCTGAGGACATGATCAACCCAGCTCCAGCGTCTGCCAGCTATGATGGTGTGCATGTCCTCTTGCTTGCTATGAGCAAGCAGATCTTGGTTAGTGATGGTATTTGGCCAAAAGATTCGGTGAATTTTTCTTAGGCATGTTGTGTGAAAAGAGGACTATTTCGGCATTTCCTTCTCTGTAACTCTCCAGCATTCCACACCATAGAGAAGCACAGAAAGCACACAGCTCTGATATAATCTTAATTTTGTGCTTGTGCTGTATTGGGAGGACTTCCAGATGTTGTTTAGGCTAAAGAAGGCTGTTCTTGCCTTATTCATTCTGATGTTGATGTCTTTGCCTGCCCCACCGTCTGGTGTTACTATGCTTCCTAGGTATGTGAAGGTATCTGTCTGTACCAATTGCTGATTCCTTACTGATGTGGGCTCAGGGTTGCTCACATTGAGCGTCATGACCTCAGACTTCTTTAAATTGATATTCAAGCCCACCTGCTGGCTAAACTTATTAAGTCTATCCGTTTTTTCCTGGATGTGTTGGTGTGAATGTGCTAGTAGTGCAATGTCATCTGCATATTCCAGATCTTCCAATGTAGAAAATGTTGTCAATCTTATTCCTCTTGGACTGCCCTCTGTTGTCTGGCGCATCACCCAGTCTATGACTGTTAAAAATAGAGTGGTTGATAAGGGGCATCCCTGTCGTACTCCTGTCTTCACCTCAAAGGTTAGGTTGCTCTGCCCAACACTACAGGTAAAGTTGGCATAGAGGCTTTTTATGATTGACACTATGCAGCTTGGAATTTCATAAGCCCTCAGTATTTTCCATAAACTGTCCCTATGTATGCTGTCGAAAGCCTTTTCAAAATCAACAAAATTAATGTAAAGCTGTCTTTGCCATTCTGAGCACTGCTCTATAATGTTCCTGAGAGTGAATATATGATCTACACATCTCCTGTTCTTTCTAAATCCTGCTTGTTCTTTCCTCAGTTTGTGGTCTACTGCCTTTGAAATTCTCTGTATAATTATCCTGCCTAGTATTTTGCTGGGAACTGAGAGAAGAGTGATTCCTCTCCAATTATTGCAGTCTGCAAGATCTCCCTTCTTGGGCAATTTGACAATTATTCCTTTGTTCCACTCTGATGGTGTTGTCCCCGTTTTCCAGACTTGTGCAAATAGTGGTTCTAATAGTTCTGCTGCTAGCTCAGGGTCTGTCTTAAATAGCTCTGCATTTAAGTTATCATGGCCCGGAGCTTTGCCGTTCTTTAACCCTTTGATTGCTGTGATGATTTCTTCTTTGCGTGGAATGTCTGTATTCATATCTAGATCGTTTTCAGCTTCAGGAACATTCAATTGTGTCTCTGGTGGTTCCTTGTTCAGAGTTTCTCTGAAGTGCTCTGCCCATCTTGTTTCCTGTCCCTCTGCTGTCGTGATGAGATTACCTTGCTTATCTCTTACTTATGTAATATTGTTTGCACCTCGTTTTCCGCTGATGAATTTAGTTATTTTGTATACTGTGCTTTGTTCATTTCTCAGTGCTGCCTCCTCTGCCTGTCTTGCAAGATCGTCTAGTAAATTCCTTTTGTTGGCTCGGGTTTGGCATTTAACTTCCTTGTCCAGCTGACTGTACTGTTCGCTATATAGTTGCTTTAACCTGGGGGACTTCGCTTGTGTTTTCTTTCTTTTCATTTCCTTTCTCATCGTTATGGTGTTTAATGTTTCTGGTGTTATCCAGTCTTGCTTCTTCCTTTTCTGGAATCCCAAGCATGATTTGCTGCTTTCTTTGTATATTGTTGAAATGGTGTTGAAATTCTGGTCTATATCATCAGTCAATGTCTTTTCCTGACTTTTGGCAAATTGATATCGTTTCTTTATGTCGGCCGCAAAAGCTTTTCTGGTAAGGGAGTCCTTCAATTTGCTGATGTCAAACCTTTTCTGTGTAGTTACAGTTGGTGCAGCCCTTCTTTAGTTTCACTTTCAGTTTTGCTACTACTAAATGGTGATCACTTCCCATATCTGCACCTCTTCTTACCTTCACATCTTGTAATGCATGTCTCCATCTACCGTTAACCATGATGTGGTCTATCTGGTTTCTGTCCCAACATCTGGTGATTCCCATGTTAATTTGTGAATTTCTTTATGTGGGAAAAGTGTTCCTCCAATGACCAGGCTACAGAAACTTATTAGTTTATCCCCATTTTCGTTTGCTGTTCCGCTGCCGCATTTCCCCATTGTTCTTTCATTCTATGTATTGTGTGTACCAACTTTCGCATTGAGGTCTCCCATTACTATAACAAGATCATATCTAGGTGTGTCTTCCATTTCTTTCTGCAGTTGTTGATAGAATTCATCCTTGACCTCCTCATCGCTATCATTCGTTGGTGCGTAGCATTGTATTATTGTAGTGTTGGTGAATCTCCCTCTCAATCTTAATCTTATCAGTCTGTTGTTGATGGGTTTCCATTCCAGTAATGTCCTTTCTATTCCTTTCTGTAGAATAATGGCTACACCTTCATTGTGCTGTCCATCCTCTCTTCCAGAGTAAAGTACTGTTTCTCCTGTTGCTGTTTTAACTTTTCCTGCCCCTGTCCATCTGCTCTCGCTTATCCCTAGAATGTGTAACCTATAGTTTCTCATTTCTGTCATGACCTGTCTTAGTTTACCTGTCTCGTACATTGTCCTGACATTCCAAAAACCTATTCTTGTATCCTGTTTTGCGGTCAGGACATCCGTTTTCATGTCAGTGGCTTCCTTTCGGCTTTCACCACTGACAGTCATACGAGCCACAGACTCCGAATGTCCATCCCGCAGCAAAGTTTGTTCATTTATTGTTGTTTCCGTAACTTCATTGTTTTTTTTACACAGACAGGGGTGTCAGCCCTATGCTAAAACCCCCAACCTGGAGGACCAGGGTACCAGCTTTTGTCTGACCCCTACCCACACAGACCAGTCCAGCTTGGTTGAACCTACCAGGAGTAAAACTCCCACTGGCATAGCCCTGGGGATTGTCAGGGTACGCAAGTTGCCATACCGCTACAAGGTATAGGTACCATTGATGGCAGTGATCACCATTTAGTAGTAGCAAAACTGAAACTAAGAAGGGCTGTACCAACTGTAACTACACAGAAAAGGTTTGACATCAGCAAATTGAAGGACCCCCTTATTAGAAAAGCTTTTGCGGCTGACATAAAGAAACAATATCAATTTGCCAAAAGTCAGGAAAAGACATTGACTGATGATATAGACCAGAAATTCAACACCATTTCAACAATATATAAGGAAAGCAGCAAATCATGCTTGGGATTCCAGGAAAGGAAGAAGCAAGACTGGATAACACCAGAAACATTAAACACCATAACACTGAGAAAGGAAATGAAAGAAAACAGAAGTGAAGTCCCCCAGGTTAAAGCAACTATACAGCGAACAGTACAGTCAGCTGGACAAAGAAGTTAAACGCCAAACCCGAGCCAACAAAAGGAATTTCTTAAACGATCTTGCAAGACAGGCAGAAGAGGCAGCACTGAGAAATGAACAAAGCACAGTATACAAAATAACTAAATTCATCAGTGGAAAACAAGGTGCAAACAATATTACATTAGTAAGAGATAAGCAAGGAAATCTCATCACGACAGCAGAGGGACAGGAAACAAGATGGGCAGAGCACTTCAGAGAAACTCTGAACAAGGAACCACCAGAGACACAATTGAATGTTCCTAAGGCTGAAAACGATCTAGATGTAAATACGGACATTCCACGCAAAGAAGAAATCATCACAGCAATCAAAGGGTTAAAGAATGGAAAAGCTCCTGGCCATGATAACTTAAACGCAGAGCTATTTAAGACAGACCCTGAGCTAGCAGCAGAACTATTAGAACCACTTTTTGCACAAGTCTGGAAAACAGGGACAACACCATCAGAGTGGAACAAAGGAATAATTGTCCAATTGCCCAAGAAGGGAGATCTTGCAGACTGCAATAATTGGAGAGGAATCACTCTTCTCTCAGTTCCCAGCAAAATACTAGGCAGGATAATTATACAGAGAATTTCAAAAGCAGTAGACCACAAACTGAGGAAAGAACAAGCAGGATTTAGAAAGAACAGATGTGTAGATCATATATTCACTCTCAGGAACATTATAGAGCAGTGCTCAGAATGGCAAAGACAGCTGTACATTAATTTCATTGATTTTGAAAAGGCTTTTGACAGCATACATAGGGACAGTTTATGGAAAATACGGAGGGCTTATGGAATTCCAAGCTGCATAGTGTCAATCATAAAAAGCCTCTATGCCAACTTTACGTGTAGTGTTGGGCAGAGCAACCTAACCTTTGAGGTGAAGATAGGAGTACGACAGGGATGCCCCTTATCAACCACTCTATTTTTAACGGTCATAGATTGGGTGATGCGCCAGACAACAGAGGGCGGTCCTAGAGGAATAAGATGGACTACATTTTCTACATTGGAAGATCTGGAATATGCAGATGACATTGCACTACTAGCACATTCACATCAACACATCCAGGAAAAAATGGATAGACTTAATAAGTTTAGCCAGCAGGTGGGATTGAACATCAATTTAAAGAAGTCTGAGGTCATGACGCTCAATGTGAGCAACCCTGAGCCCATATCAGTAAGGAATCAGCAACTGGTACAGACAGACACCTTCACATACCTAGGATGCATAGTAACACCAGACAGCGGGGCAGGCAAAGACATCAACATCAGAATGAATAAGGCAAGAACAGCCTTTTTTAGCCTAAACAACATCTGGAAGTCCTCCCAATACAGCACAAGCACAAAATTAAGATTATATCAGAGCTGTGTGCTTTCTGTGCTTTTCTATGGCGTGGAATGCTGGAGAGTTACAGAGAAGGAAATGTCAAAATTGTCCTCTTTTCACACAACATGCCTAAGAAAAATTCACCGAATCTTTTGGCCAAATACCATCACCAACCAAGATCTGCTTACTCGGAGCAAGCAAGAGGACATGCACACCATCATAGCTGGCAGACGCTGGAGCTGGGTTGGCCATGTCCTCAGAAGAGACCCCGATGCCATCACAAGAACAGCTATGCTTTGGACCCCTGAAGGAAAACGAAAGAGAGGCCGACCAAAAACAACCTGGCGGAGGACTGTGGAGGCTGAGATGCAAAGAATGAACCAGAGTTGGAGCACTGTACAAAGGATGGCCGCCGACCGAGCAAAGTGGAATCAATTTGTTGTTGCCCTACAAGACGCCACTAGGCGTGATGGCCACTGACTGCTTTGACGGTCGTCGGCTAAGGATCAAAGAAAAGAAGAAGAACAGCAATAGACAGCCAATTCAAACAAGAAGTCCATATGCCATCAGATATCATAATCTTCACTTATTCAAAATCAGCACTTCAGGCTTTAGAAGAATACCTCCAAACTGAAAATAAAGAAATAATACAGCTAGCCGAAACAATTGACAGTCTGCTAACAATAAACCACATCAGAGTCACTCTCCAGTGGATACCAGGGCACACAGACATACCAGGCAACGATAAAACAGACAGACTAGCAAAACTAGGAGCAAGCATTGTCCAAACAAACACTCTAGCAAACATGCAGACAGCTAAACGAATACTCCAAAACAACTTCAAAGAGGAATGGCTGAACTGATGGGCAAAAGGGTCTACTGGACGTGCCTTGTATAAAGAAATGGCCCATCCCAACAAAAATGACAACATTAATAACTTACGACGTAAGAACAGAACACACCAGACTCAACAAGCACTTAAACAAATCAAACCCCACACATGAGCCTAATTGCCGCAACTGTACCCATCCGTATGAGACAGTTCAGCATGTGCTGTTCACTTGCCCAGGACTCTCCACAGAGAGACGACAGCTATTGCCGGGCTCCCCAACAATCACAAACACTCTATACAGCACCACTCAACAGCTACAGAACACATGCAGGTTCTTCAGCTTGGCATTGACTGCTAAAGAGCGATGAGCTCAGCAGCCCTAGTTAATCAACAACAACTAGTTTAACTCTGGAATGAAGAGAAGAAAGCCAACTCTGGAATGAAGAGAAGAAAGCCAACTCTGGAATGAAGAGAAGAAAGCCAACTCTGGAATGAAGAGAAGAAAGCCAACTCTGGAATGAAGAGAAGAAAGCCAACTCTGGAATGAAGAGAAGAAAGCCAACTCTGGAATGAAGAGAAGAAAGCCAACTCTGGAATGAAGAGAAGAAAGCCAACTCTGGAATGAAGAGAAGAAAGCCAACTCTGGAATGAAGAGAAGAAAGCCAACTTTGTTCAGTAAGAGAAAAACTTATGGATAAGAAGAATGTGAATGGATAGAGAAATTAAAACAAATGAAATATTTCACAAATTTTTTGGAACCTAAAACATTCCGACTGACTTAAGCCACTTTGAGCGCAACTGATACATTCAAAATATTTATAATTCTAACCATACTCACTATTACATGGCAAAGCCCAAGCTTTAAAATACCAATACAGTTTTCATTTCTCTTCATGGTAATCAAACCAACTGTTAACAACGAAACATATATAAAGACTGGCCATAACATTCATATTCCTGAACAATATATTACATGTAATATACAGACTTCTACAGGTTGTCGTTAATATTGTCTTAATTGAAAAGAAAAGACCAAGACTATCATTTTAAAATAATAGTTTCACTAATGATGTAACACATAACAACATGATTACAAATAGTTAATAATTTACCAGGCCTGTCCTTCTCCGTTAATGGTAATGCAGTGTATAATTTATTTGATATTTAATGTTAGAAGTTTCTATTTGTTGATTGTGTTGTTTAGCACGCTGCCGTCGACATATGTCGACGAAGGTAACCTATGCTCCCCCTGCTGTTGTCGACATATGTCGACTGTGGATTTCTTCATTTTCTAGCATTAGGATGTGTGTACACGTGACTTCACCCCCGGATGTTAAGTTTTAAACTTATCTGGGAGAGAGTTAGCTTCCGTTTCCGATCTTTTTTAGTAATGGGTGAAATTGCGATTATTTTCTGTGAATTTTTTCAATCGAAATGAATCGGCATCGAACACGCAGCCATTTTCGCTCTAATTTTATTGGATTCTGACGCCATGCGGTGGGGATTAGATTTTTGTCTTTATAAGCGCTGATATTTGTTCTCAGAATATGTTTGATGGCCGAGATGGAAAGGAAAGTAGAATGGCATTGCTAGTATGTATAATTTTAGGGGTTAGGATTAGGTTTATCGGAAAGGTTTAGTATTACGGCCGAATGTCACTGCTGACGAGGGTGTTTGTTGCTTTGCTACTGATGATGGGTGTAACGAAAAGATCGTCATTTGATTTGTATTGGTCAAATGACTTTCATTGGGATATGGATTCTTCGTTTGTTGGTCATTTAAAAAATTTTTTTTTTTTAATTTTAAAATAAAAAAAAAAAAATTTTAAATTTTTTTTCTCGTTTTTTTTCATCTTTCCTTTCCTCTCTTCCTATCACATCTAACATGTACACAAACAAATTTTATATCATCAGATTCACCATTCATTTATTTATATAAATCCCAAAAATGATAGCAATTGACCAAGAAACACAAAAACTATAGACATTACAAGTCACCCACTATAAAAACGGGGCGTTGTGGAAAAGAGTGCAGCTGCAGGCGACAATTTCCGCCAAATAATGCAGCGTGCTAAAGGTTAATCTTGTATGATATTTAATGTTGAAAGTTTCTGTTTGTTGATTATGTCATATCTCATTCATTTCTTGCTTATGTAATATCTTGTTATTGATTTTGTTGTCTCTGTTTTATTTCATTATTACTTTATAGATGTTTCACCTGAAAAGTACAGCTACAAGCCCTGAGACTGAACAACTTATAAACAATTAAGAATGAATATGCTAAACACTCACCACGCAATCAAGAATACGCCAGATTGAGAATAATACTAAAAACATTGATAACCGGGTTGCATTGATTTTACTCACACATCATAGAGGATCATGAATGCACTTAAAATATAACTGAAAGTGGTGACTCAATTCAAAGCAATACTGAAATAATAAATTTTCTCATGACCTGAGATTCTATAGATACACATTTAAAATACAATTAAATTTTAATCAAACAATGCTACTTCAAACATTTTTTCACCAATGTGAAGGCCTTAAAACCTAATGTGATACCAATCTGGTAATACCCCTATATGCTAACGCAACCATTTTTGAATGATGCATCACATTTGTTGAGGTTAAATTTCTCATACAAAAAGAATCACTACTCAACCTTAGCTAAGCACAGTGTTTAATCAGTATCAAACCATCCAATCCACAGCCAAACAAATTCTGCCATATCCAAAACATCAGAATTATAAACAGCTACTGTAGTAGGAAACATGACATTGTGTGATACTACAACTTCATAACTGACAAAATCCAAAATGTCGTCTAACTTAATTGGGATCCGAATCTTTCACAGATTTGTTAAGTTTGCACCTTTCATACAGAAAACATTTTAGCTTTTTCATGATCATTGCCGCCTAAACAATTTTTAATAAGAGTCAGGAATAAGTTCTGCTGGGTCAAGGCTATGGCAATTTAGAGCCAAGTTTAAATAAACACATAAATTAAACAGTTTGTAAAGTTTAACGAGTTTAAAGAAAGTTCCAAACACAATTTGATTATAAGAACAGCAATGTGTTACGTTTTGGCATTGTATACTTCGTGTCTCTGGTTCATAGGATTTTGCGGAGACTTCATCCATTCTTTTTTAAGTATTTGTTTTAGCTGTGACAGGCGCATATTTGGATTTTCACTCTTCAGGTCAGGAAGGCGAGACTCCTCAAATTCTGCATAGGCTGCCTTCATTCTCTTCTCTGGGTGTCTGTCTGTTTGTGGATCACCGCCAACACTGTGAAAATTTTTCCAGAAAATTCTTTTAGAGAATACCATAATATATATATTATGATGGTGCACTGAACTGATTTTCAGTTATATTTCATTTGAGTCATAAAACATGTAAAAGTTGTTTGTACTTTGCATTAACAGAAAATACACCAAGCTTCAAATATCAAACCATAAGCATTGTTAATAAAGCAGGTGTCAATTGTTTTAATGTTAAAACAAGATAGTGCTCCTCACAGACTCTCTATCAGTCATCACTGCCCGCAGGAACAATAAAAACAATGAAATAGACAGCCTGGCAGAAGCACTAATGGAAAACATCTATGAATTAAAAAGTTAAAGTACAATGGATCCCTGCCCACTGCAAGATATACGGAAATGAGAGGGCAGATAAACTTGTCGAGGAGGGAGGAAGGAAAACTCAAACAGAAGACAGGGCTATATATGAACAGATAAAAGCAATAATCAGAAATAACTAGAGAAAAATTGCTGAAGGAATATCCAGAGTCTGGTAATGCAGAACCATACTAAAAAAGAGATTAAGCGATAATTTTCAGACTATGAACCGGTCCGGGCGGACTAAGATACGATCTGTTCAACAAACTGAAAATTGGACACACAGATGTAGGGAGGACAAACAAATGTGTTAATGTGGGGAGGACAAACATATGTGTCAATGTGGGGAGGACAAACATATGTGTCAATGTGGGGAGGACAAACAAACAGCAGAACATGTACTCCAAAACTGTCAGCTCCATGAGAGAAGCAGAGTGGCAGCATTGGCCTTCTCCAACCCAGCTGAGGGAGAAACTGTATGGTGAGGAGAAAAGTCTGAGACGGACTGCGAGCTTTATGAGAGAGGCGTGGTTATTTGAGAGTGAACGAGGCGTGGTTATTTGAGAGTCAACGACGCAGAGGAAGAAATTCTATTATTTTTTAAATGGTTTGACAAAATTTCAATACAGAAACAAAAGCAACAGTTTTATGAATTAAGAAGGGGAAAAAAAACACCAAAGCACTGGCCAACAAAGTCTTCCTTAGGACAAAACAAACATAAAACCAGTAGACACAGATCAAAGGAACGAAAAACAAATATATCTTCTATATCATCACCAACTCCTTTTTCACTTCTTATTGAGCATAACACACCACCATCACTGGTTATGGACCCGCTTGAGGAAACATGTGCCAAAGCACAAACTCTTGCAGCATATGTTTCTGTAGTAGTTTTTGTTACATAATGAGGATCCCAACCCCCATGCATAACTTCACACCAGTCACTTTTTATGACACGCCTGAGGGTATCTTCTATATGTCACAATTTATATGTGCTCAAGTCTGGTAAAATAAGTCATTCCAGTTTGAAATATGCCCTACACAGCTAAGTACACACAACAATTAAGTAGTTTAAACTACTGGTATGTCCTGCATAAGTAAAAGTGAACAGATAAGTAAATGTGAAGATAAATACTTTTTTTTAAAAATCAAGTCTTCCATACTGGCAGCAGTTGAGAAATGTTATCATGATTAAACTTTTTATTATTATTATTTTTTTGTTAAATGTGAAAATCACACAACATATAATTTAATGAAAACTCATTGAAGAGAAAGCTGAAAGAAAATATACACCAGCGTTGCAAGTTTGAAAAATACATCAAGAAATGGATGGGAAGTGGTCTAATGGAGTGTAGTACTAAGAACAGAAACATAAAATGTTGGATTACCACTGAAACAAACCTTCAAACTGAAGGCAGTGCTTGATTAGTTCTGAAAACATGATGCTATTAATACCTTGGCTAACTTATAAGTAACACAAGAGTCATTATGTCATGTAATAATGATCACAACCATATCTGACCACAGAATTGACGTTAACTATTGGCTTCTCAGCCATTTACATGTAAAAACTTTTAAAAACTGTGATTCTAGTTAACCTTAGCTGAAGAGCAAAGGTTTTAAATAACCACTTAACTGATTCCGTACGTAATTATTTTCAGCTCTGGACGGAATTATTTTTAAGCCCCAAAAATTTACACATACATAATTTACGTTTACTGACAATGTGTGTCTAATCATGAGTTAAGTATAACATATTATATATCAAATTAAAGTACATTGGATGAACAATATAAATCCATATGCCTTTCTAGCTAATTTTATGTTATGTTTATGTTATAACAGATAACATGTACACGGAAAAAAAGATAACTTGAAATTTTGAACAAAAAATTTTCGACTTACGTAAGGCTTGTAACATAAATTGTTATCACAATACAGTTTCACTGCTCTCTTTGTGCAGGTAATCCATTTAGAAACACAGAAAAAGTAAGAAAGTTATGGTTGATCACACAGTTTGTTCACTGTTCACATATTAGTAACATATCCTGTGTGTTTTTTCGGCCATTATGGCGATACGACAAAACACGATTAAAGATGAAGATAAATGTGAAAAAATCCGTTCAAACGCAAATAAAAGACGTTGAAGCTTGTTGAAATTTGCCCAGTTTTGTGTTTACTTCCGTTCGAGATAAATTCCGGGCAGTATAAAATATCAGAATAGAAAGAAACAATGAAATAAATCAGCGTCTTTTAAAAGATCTTACGTCTACAGCGTTCGGCCTTTGCGTCTATTATTAGATCTTGCGTACGGAATCAGTTGAGCATAGGAAAAGAACTAGCATCTTACCTCAACACTGAAAGTGCTTCATCCACTGTCCTAGCCTCATCTCCATCAACCTCCAGTATGTTGATATTCTCCTCTAAAGCAAGCTCATCATGAGAAAGCTTTTCCTTTGCTCTTGCCGCTGCACATGTTTGAGAGTTTAAATGTAAATAAAATAAGATTACAGATGCCTCCAAAAAGGAAACCAAATGTTTATAACAAGATGCAATTAATATACTGTTTTGTTTTTTTCTGCACTCAGGTTCAGTTAGTTTCTTTGCTACAAGAAGAATCTAGAAATTTACCTTTCTTCTGTGTTCCTGAACATCTTTATTCAATGTTCCTTTATGAAGTAGTAGCAACAACCCGCCAAAATTAGCAGGTATTTAATTATAATGTGTTGTTTCTTTTCCTTTTAGCCATCTTATCATTTTGATCCATAATAATAAGTCTGCAAGAGTTAAATCCGTTTCCGGGACCCAAAGATGCAGCAACAGAGAATGCAGTCAGCGACCTATAGCTAGACTGCTTGCGTCAGCGAACCAGAGCTGACCAAGACCCTACTCCACCTCCAAGTGGTGGTTCTGGAAACAGGCTGCATCACTGCAGTCTGGCTGAGAGAGTAGGGATCGAAGAGGGAAGGCAAACCCGGTCCCAAAAATTGCTGTGCTGAAGTCGGATGTGTCGGCCGAAAGGCGCAGATATCGCAGCTTCGCTGTAAACAGACACAACGCAACCAACATCCTGTTCAGGATGAATGAGGAAGAAGAAAAAAATCCGTTACCTGAATGAAACTGGACAGAAGAGTATCTTGATTGTCTGTTGATTTAATGCACACATTTTCTATTTTCGGGAGAGTACATGTAAGGGGAAACAATACAATTATTGTCTAACTTTCAACCACAGTTGTACCCCCTTAACTGTGGTCGAAAGTTAATGTACTCTCTCGAAAATAGAAAAAAGTGCGCAAATGACGGTGTGCAAAGTGTGACAGACCGACCGGCTGAAGTACCTAACGGCAGAAATTATGGTATTGGATTACAGGCTTAGCCTGATGTTGTCGATTAATCTTTGTTTTTTTCCGATGACTACTGTCTAAGCCAGTTCTAAACATTTAACTTGGTCTGCACAAGTCTGTGACTTCTTGGTTGTTGTTAATGTTTTTCTCCATGTTTCACAGCTATATGATAGGATTACTATGACATATGAGTTTAAGGTTATTTTGTTGATTTATTTTGATTTGCATGTGGTTATCAAGGCAATGAAAACATCCTACTTTTTCTATTCTTATTTTGATATCATTGTCAGTTCCTCTATTTTTTTGGTTAAGCTCATTCATTCATTTTCCATTGCTATTCAAGTGGAGCATGGAGCCACGTCTGAAGCTGGTCCCTTTCCTGGAAGCTTGTACATAGCATTAAACTGCTCCTGCAGCAGTAGCTTCTGTGGCTGTTTGTTTTATATGATGAGATTGCCAGCCTGATGCAATACCTCGTATTAGGCACCTGGTATGACATGCTTGAGGGTAGAGTGGTCCAACTCTTTTTTTCTTTCTTCAGAGACCACTGGGAAACATAGAGGGCTTTGTCCAAGTTGCTGCCAAGGCAAACATCAACAAAATGAATCCACATGTAAACACAGCAAAAAAAGCTACTGAAAAACAGAGATGGAGGCATTTGTACAAAATTACAGAATGGGCAGGAAATTCAAATGTCAGTGGCCACTGAAAAATTCTTGGAAGCACTAAAAACAGCTGCAAAAACCACCACGAACTACAATGGTCATGCTAGAGACAAAATAGTGTTCCTCATATATTTACTATCAGTCACAACTGCCCTAAGGAACCATACAAACAACGAACCAGATGGCCTCTCAGAAGCATTAACAGAAACCAGCAATAAATTCAACAAAAGTGAGTGCACAGTGGATTCTTGTCTATTGCAAGATATCAGTGGATTCTTGTCTATTGCAAGATATCAGTGGATTCTTGTCTACTGCAAGATATCAGTGGATTCTTGTCTATTGCAAGATATCATTGGATTCTTGTCTATTGCAAGATATCAGGGGATTCTTGTCTACTGCAAGATATATGGACATGAGAAGGCAGACAGACCTGCCAAGGAAGGAGGAAGCAAAATTAAATCTAAGGACAAAGCAACACAGGAAGAAATAAAAGCAATAATAAAACATAACTTCAAAGAAAAATGGCATCAAGAAAACTAATATAATAGAAGCATAATACTCCTCACCAAGAAGAGATTACATGATAATTTTTCATGCTCAGAACGGCCGCTGTTGACTCAAATACTATATGTTCAACAAATTACAAATTGGGCAGACAGATGTGTCCATGTGGGGAAGATAAGCAAACAGTTGTAGTTGTTGAGCAGGCTTTATGCAAGTAGACCAGCTTCAGAAGTGACTCCATAACAGCTTCCCCCCCACACACACACAATATTCTATACATTTATCAGATCTAAAATTGGGAATGCTTGGAACTCGGGAGTTTCTAAGCAAATGGATTTTCTAAATTTTGAATATCAATATTAAAATCTATTAATGCATACTAAAAAATAAAAACAAAATAGGAAAATGAAATAAAAACCTGAATTAATTAATAACTTAAAACAAAGCAGTTAGGGAAAAATCAAAATAGAACTGATAACACTTTTTGGAACCTATTTTGTTAGGCCTGTTTTGATAAAACCCATTTTGATGGCATAAATGCAAAGTATTTAAATATTTTCTACAGCTAGCTAGAATCATGAAAAAAATTACCAATCACGAAAAAAATTACCGCCATACCTAGCAACATATGCAAATACTCCACAGACATCAGATAGATTAAACCAAAGCAGAAGTAAATGTAATCGAAGGGAAGTAACTGTATTTATACTACTGACATGATATTTTCTTAGTCAAAATATATTGGGGCAATAGTGGTGTCCATAGGTCTGAATTTAGGCTAAGTCCCATTCCTATTTAATTTTGGACAGTTCCAAAACAAGGGACATCCAATAATAGATCACACAGTGTATTTATACACAGGTGCAATAACAACATGTAGAAGAAATTAATAGCCTAGGTAGAAATAGCATTCCATAAATGAAATGCAACAGACTGTCAATGGAAGAAAGAAAGAGTTATTCACTGTTAAACAGAGCTGATCCTGTCATGCGAAAATGGGTCAAGGACAATCAGTAAACAAGCAAGAGGATTCCTGAAGGTCACAGGATGCAGTTTTACAGAAGAATACCATAAGAATAATGAGAACACCTTTAAAGAGGCCAGTGCACAAAGGAAGCTTGTTATGCATATGACCCCCTCTAGTGTAGTGGATCATCCAACTCGTAGCATTGCATCACCCACCAAATAGTGGGTCTAGTGTGACACCCATCACTGATGCGCTCAGCTAGGGAAGTACTCTGGGGTTGCAAGGAAGCCCAAAAACCTATCACCAAATGCTGCAAGGTTAAAGAGTGAAAACTCAAAAGACACGTATCACAAGGAAGCAGTGCACTGTTTCTGGCAATGTTATGAGAATAGTCAGAGACCTATTAAATGCTTAAGCAAGAACTTGGTTATGACAATATGTGCAGATAAAAGATGTCTCAGTGGTTCTTATATTTCAACCGTTGGTTAAAGACTTGCCTGAACAGAACACTTTGCTGATGACCTGAACTAAGGCAATTTGATGCTGGTGCAGTAACCAACATTCAAACTTTTTTTGTTACACAGCAGCCTTCCTATAAATCTTGTAGGTCTGAGTTTATAAATCTCGTAGGTCTGAGATGGAGGATTAACTAGAACCAAGAGTAAAATCTAATGAGCCTGAAGCTGTGTTGATCAAGCACATGCACCATGGCACGACTGTATGTAAACTGCTTTATTTTAACAAAAAAGTATCAGTGTTGGCAGGAACTAAAAATTCGGCTCTTAAAGAAACATGTTATGACATAATCTGATACTGTAGATATGATGCTGTAATTATGTGAGTAAAGTAATTTGTATTTCAGCATGTTTTCTGAAATAACAGTTCAAATTTTGTCCAAAGTAAACTATGTGCTAATTTATTATTATTTTCAGCACCTTTCAGCCCCCTAAGGAACATAGGCCTTCAAAAAACTCACACCAAGTCTTCCTGTCTCATCTCATCAGCTCAAAGTCTTTCCATGTCCTCATCCATTTTATTTTTGTCTTCTCCATGTGCTTTTCAGGCGACCTCTTCCTATCTTACCCTGGGGATTCCGGAACAAAGACTGCCTTGTAATGTTATCAGCAGGTTTCCTCAATGTGTGTCCTATCTGTTGCCAGCATTTTCTTCTTATCTTTGTTCCACTGGCATTAGTCTGGTTCTTATAATCAGTTCCACACCAATGATCTTGTCGCACTGTGCCAATTGTTGAAAAGCAAATTTATACTACTCAGTGAGAAATGTCTAACTCAGTAGACAAACCTTCAGCTGCTGCAGCCATTCTCTCTTGATTTTCAATTATCTGTGCTCGAGTCAGTCTCGCAGCTTGAGATTTGGCTCCTTTAATACTTTCCATCTCCTCCTCATGCAGCTGTTGGAGAGTCTTTTTACGATCAAGCAGCTCCTGTCTTTTCTTCTCCTTCTCTTCCTATTTAAAAAAAAAATAATAATAAAATAAGAGGAGCAGCTGCAGCCATCATAAAATAAAGAGGTACATGAGAATAAGGTAAAAGAGAAAATTTGTACTAACATAAAGAAAATAAAGATCAATTATGCACTTATTCACGCTTTCTTATCTATAACGTCTTTGTGTGTCTTGCCTCTGATAAAAAGACTTCAAGGTTGTAACATGGGCCCTTTGTTTTATCATAAATCTGAGTAAGACTTTCCCTATTATATGAATCTGAGGAAGATTTTCCCTAATATATGAAACTGAGGAAGATTTTCCCTAATATATGAATATAAGTAAGGCTTTCCCCATTACATGAATCTGAGTAAGACTTTCTTTATCACATAATGTGTATTTCTCTATTATATGAATCTAAGACTTTCTCTATTATATGAATCCAAGTAAGACTTTCCCCATTATATGAATCTAAGTAAGACTCCCTATTACCTTAAATTTTCCCACCTTACTGTGAAATAAATAACCATAAAAGTATTTTTACATTTTCACAAGAAACTGTTAGAACATAATAAAATTGCAAACTCTGTACATATGTGTCTGTCGTCTAATGATGTATCAACAGCAACAAAATATCATATTACCTAAACTTTAGAAACACAACAAAATATCTTGTAATATTTGCTTTATAATTCAAGAGCAAATGAAGAGGTTGACATAATATTTTGAGGACCTTCTCAATAGACCAGCTCCACAAAACCCCCCGGACATCCAGCCAGCAGAAGAAGAGCTACAAATTAATGGTGAAAGACCAACGAAGGAAGAAATAAAGAAAGCCATAAAGCTTATAAGAGATGGAAAAGTGTCTGGACCTAATGGCATTCCAGCAGAGGCCATCAAAGCAGATATCGACACGTCTACAGAGATGTTATATAAATTACTTGGTAAAGTCTGGGAAAAGGAAAAGATACCAGCAGAATGGAAGGAAGGATATCTGGTTAAGTTGCCTAAGAAGGGAAATTTACAAGAGTGCACAAATTATAGAGGAATAATGTTACTATCAGTGCCAGGAAAAGTATTAAACAGGATTATCCTTGAGAGATTAAAAGAGTCCATAGACAAGAAACTGAGAGATGAACAAGCAGGTTTTCGACAAAACAAATCGTGTACAGACCAGATAGCCACTTTGAGAATAATAGTTGAACAAAGTCTGGAATGGAATTCACCAATATACATCGGATTTGTGGACTACGAAAAGGCATTTGACAGTGTAGACAGAGAATCACTTTGGAAATTGATGAGGCATTATGGAGTTCCCCTAAAGATCATTAATTTAATAAAGAAAACATATGAAGACATGACATGCAGAGTTCTTCATGAAGGACAGCTTACAGAACCGTTTGGGATAAGAACAGAAGTGCGACAGGGATGCCTCTTGTCTCCATTTCTTTTCTTACTAGCAATAGACTGGGTTATGAGAACATCGACAACACACAACAGAAATGGAATCCAGTGGATTCTGACAAAGCAGTTGGCTGATCTGGATTTTGCTGATGACTTGGCTCTTCTGTCCCATAACCGTAATCAGATGCAGGACAAATTGAAAACACTCGATGAGAGGTCACAGCAATTGGGTCTGAACATACACAAGGAAAAGACAAAAATAATGAGAATAAATGCAGGTAATGATAACAGGGTTGAACTTGAAAAAACCCCAATACAAGATGTAGAATCGTACACATATCTTGGCAGCAATATAGACAAAGTTGGAGGGACAGACAGTGATATCAAAATAAGAATACAAAAAGCAAGAGGAGCTTTCATTACAATGGGAAATATATGGAGATCAAGAGAAATCGGATCCAACATGAAAATAAGAATCTTCAACTCAAATGTGAAGTCAGTCCTATTGTATGGCTCTGAGACATGGAGAACATCAAAGACAACAACCAAAAAGCTACAGACTTTCATAAATGGGTGCTTGCGTAGAATAGAGGGATTAAAATGGTATGACAAGGTTACCAACGTGGAACTGATGACAAGAACTAGACAAGTGCCAGTGGAACAAGAGATGAGAAGACGACGATAGCGATGGATAGGACACACACTGAGGAAACCTGTTGATAGCATTACAAGGCAGTCCTTGTTCTGGAACCCCCAGGGCAAGAAAGGCAGAGGTAGACCAAGAAGCACATGGAGAAGAGAGCTGGAAACAGAGGTGAAAATGAAGAGGAGAACGTGGAAAGAACTTGAGATGATGGCACGTGACAGGAGGTGGTTGTTGAAGGCCTATGCTCCTTTGGGAGTGGAGGGTTATGAATATGAATGAATGAATTCTATAAACATCCTGTAATTTTAAGACTGTGTAATAAACTTATTAAATGAAAATTAATTAATGCAATATAACTGTATTGAAAATACTATGAAGATGAAGCTTGAAATTATTATGACAATGCAATGTTTGAAGGGGTCGGAGTGGCTAAGTTTGCATCTGCCTCTAATTCTAAAGATACAGAGTTCGCTCTCAGAACAGGGATTATAACTGATGAAATTGTTTATCAGAACTAGTGGTTCCTAAATGATGTCACCATCCTCTCTGATCTCCTCGGTAGTGAGATTGGATGCATAGGAGGTTCAGTGAGCAAGCTGCGAAATCATAAAGAATAGGCAATATCGCTGCTGCCCCAGAAAAATTTAATAATTAAAAAACCTACCCATGACAAAAAATATTTACAGAATGTGTGATACCTGTATTCACAAATTTGGATCCTAACCTGTGCTACAGAGTTCGTGCACAGTGTTGAGATCTTCCTTGTGTGATCTAAGGGAGGAGATCGGAGCACTAATGGAGTTATCCGCGTGCAATGAAGATGGTCTTTAAAACTAATCCAAACCAATGTTGATATTTAAGTATTATATTGCACAGAAAGAGTAAACATTAATAAGTGATTTAAGAAATACAAGGGGCTTGACATAAGTCTTGGGCCTGACCATGAAGGAGTCACAGGACGAAGATGAAACTTGGCACATTTAAAGTTCATCATATTTGCACTGAATGTGTGAAGTAAGCGTTTGTTTCTTCAATGGGTTTTCCCGCTACAGTGCACAGCGCAGCGTACGCTATTGACCGGATCTGCTGCTCCAAAGATTTGACAAAACAATGGAAAAGAAAGAGGCCAGAGCTGTGATAAAATTTCTGATGTTTCAGGGAAAAACACCTACAGAAATACACAGGGAGATGGAACCAGTGTTTCGTGATTCTTGTCCTTCATATACTTCGGTAAAAAACTGGTGTCAACAGTTTAAGTGCGGCCGGTCAAATGTTGCTGATCTGCCAAGATCTGGTAGACCAGCCTCAGAGTGCAACGATGAAAATGCAACAAGAGTGAAGAATATCACTGACCAGGATCGAAAAATGACAATTGTGGAGATAGCTAGTAGAGTAAAACTAAATGAAAGAACAGTTTATACAATTTTACACAAAAGACTGAACATGAGAAAAGTGTGTGCACGCTGGGTTCCGCGACTGTTGACACATGAACAGAAGCAAACTAGGGTAAATTGCTGTCAACAGTTGCTCAAAAAGTGTCAGTCAAAAAACTTTTTGGAGACCATGGTGACAGTAGATGAGACTTGGGTACACCATTATGACCCCGAATCTGAAATTGCCAGCATGCAATGGAAAACCCCGGGCTCCCCAACACCTGTCAAGCCGAGAGCGCAGAAATCTGCAGGAAAAGTGATGCTGACTGTTTTTTGGGACGCCATAGGTGTCCTGTTGAAAGATTATCTGCCTCGTGGCAACACAGTTAATCGACAGTACTATGCAGATCTTCTCACTAAACTAAGAAAGGTTGTGACCAGGAAACGAGGGATAACGCGCACTCAAAAGCACGGCTTGTGCAACTAGCAACCATCGATTTGAATATTGAAATTCTTCCACACCCACCATATTCTCCAGATTTGGCTCCATCAGACTTTTTTCTATTCCCAAATCTTAAAAAACAGTTAAAAGGAAATCATTTTGACAGCGATGAAGAAGTTATACTGGCATGTGATGACTGGTTTAGTTTGAAAAATAGGGTGTTTTACTCCCAAGGTCTTTTCAAGGTCAAGCAGAGATGGCAGAAGTGTGTCAATTCAGACGGTGGCTATATTGAAAAGGAATAAACACTACACAAAATTTCAGCTCTCTGTGACATGTCCTTCATGGTCAGGCCCAAGACTTATGTTAAGCCCCTTGTAAATAAAAGGAAATTTATGCAGCTTACAGTTATGGATAATCTATGTTCTGGAATCCACAGGGTAGGAGAGGTAGACCAAAGAGCCCATGGAAAAGACAACTGGAGGCAGACGTGAAGAGAATGAAGAAAACATGGAAAAACCTTGAGCTGATGTCATGTGACAGGAAGACTTGGTCTAAGTTTACTCAAGGCTTATGCTCCTTTGGGATCTGAAAGGTGAAAGAAGACTGTTATGGATAGCATTACAAGGAATCCCTGTTCAGGAATCCCCCGGGTAAAGGAAAAAGATGGAGGAAAAAAAACACGGAGAAGGGAACTAGGACACACATGAAATGAATAAAGAAAACATAGAAAGACATTGAACAGATGGCACTGGACAGGAAGGCTTGGTAGTGTATTTGTTGAAGACCTGTGCTCCTCAGGAAACTTAAAGATAATGATGATGACTGTGATGGAAGCATTTCAACTCAACAATCTAATGTACATTTACAATTAAAATCAATGCTATCTTCTTTGTGATAAGCCGCTTATATCCCAACAATATAATTAGCAACTGTAGTTTAATTAGTTAAAAATTAGCATACCTTCCTCTGCTGTTTTCGAGCAAGATGTTTGTCATCATCTTTCCACAGTGCATCTTCCTTTTCCTTTTCAACCCTTTCAACCTCTGCTAACTTTGCTGCATCTTTCCGTACTCTGGCTTCCTGAGCCTTAGAATTCTCCCCTTTGAATTTTTTGGGCATTACTGATTTATTTTCTGCTGTAAAAATTACTGTTAAAAATGATACACAAGAATAAGAATAATGAAAAGCTAACAAAAGACATATATGACTGGATAATTAAGTGTCGATAATTATAATTAATCCAAGGCAGCAAGTCAATGGTCTGGGTGGCTGAATTTTTTTGTTGCCTATAATTTTTAGCAAAGTTACTGCACTATACTCTTACCTTAAGTAGGAATGGTGTAAAATTTACCACTTGTGTTCTTATTTTTTTTCCTTTTTGTGGTATTAAGGACAGCAACAGAGACTCACTTGACCACCAAACAAATATGCACTACAACAATGTAGATAGGCTTAATAAGTCTTAAGACAATAAATATTCCATACATTCTACTCCATAGAATAAACGTGGATGGCCAGTAATCACTAATCAATAACGTGTCATACTGTTCACGAAAAATATACAGTTGTGAATGATATTACGAATTAATGATAACAGGCCATAAAAAGCCACCACAAACGGAGCTATAAAAGTTTATCAACATTTAAAACTAATCCCTGCCTTCACTTGCTGGATTCTACTATAGACGTTAAACACAGACCATGTCATAACTAGTAGCAGATTTATTATGAGTACTGCATGCTTTCATCATTACAATTTGTGTAATATGAAAGTTACTAAAACCAATTATGGCTGGCAACAAATGAGTTCACAAAGTGGAGAGTTTGAAGGAGGAAAAAAAATATTATCACCTTACGATTTATTTCAAATTTATCAACTAATATAGCGTTACTATATTTACTTAAAAAAGGTCACGGTAGTCCCGTAGCAGATACTGCTATAGGGGAGTGAAGTGTTAGAGACTTCCCCGTTCTAGGTCCAGAGAGGTTGGGTGACCAGTTTCCTTCCTTGCTGCCTTTTTCTTCCCCAACTCAAAGAGCAGGAGTCAGGTACCCATTTACAGCTGGGTAGACTGGAGCATGTCAGTGCCATGATTTGAACCAGGCACCTTAGCTGCGACAGACCAGCGCTTTAACCAATCAATCGGACGCTCTATGTTTACTTATACAAATTTTAAAAAAACTAAAAAAAAACAACAATTATAAAAAACGTCGACTGGTCTACTCATGCAACCTTTAAGAATAAACCAATAATGATGATGTTAATCATGTTACACATGTTCAGCAGGCAATTTTTTTCATGGGCTGAAATTGGCAGAACAAAAAAATAACAAGCACAGTGTAAAGACATGTTCTACAACATTATTCAAATATATATTAATTCAAACCATTTGATAACATACCTTCAGGTTCGAATTAAATGATTTCACTGTATAGGCTATATATTTCCCCTGGGAGTAAAATCGCATCCAGGACTTCTATAGGTTATGACCTATCAGTGAACAGCCCTCCAAAGAACCTATTCGTACATCTATATAACTGGCCCAGTTGAGCATATTTGCACATCTATATAAACAGACACTTGGTAAACTTATCTCAGTTGAATCACAGTTAACTGTACATCTGCCATCTTAGTCGCAAATAGGGTTAGCATCAATTTTTTTTAAAAAACCCTTAGCCTAAACCTCAAACTGTATTTTATTTAAATAAACACTTAATACCACTCTTACTTTAGGCCAACTATACTATTACAAATAGCTGATGAGATGGAATAAAAACAAAACAAATAATTGTTAACTCAAAACATAGGCTATCTGACCCTATTTAAGACAAAGATGGCGTTGCACAGTACACTGTGATTTAATCCTTAATTCAATATAGCTTTTTATAAAATAAATTTTACTTTACATGTCAGTGTGTTAAAAAGACTCACTTCAACAATGTTTTGAAAGAGTGCCTGATACAAAGCTAACTATAGCGCCGTGGTAGTGTCTTATAACATAGGCCTACCTATAACTGTTCCTGGTTTGTGTCCAGTAAACTACAGCTAAGTTAGCTTTTATTAAGAAAACTGACCTCAATTCAATTTCAGATTGTGGGGTGAATATAACAGCAAAGTTTATTTACTTCTCCAGGTTTTCCTCTATTTCACCGGAAACTTGCAATATCAGTAATCTGACAGTAATGAAAAAACAAAACCCGATACTGAAGTATCTCTCGATTACGACATTATTAGAATCGAAGACTACTTAGGTCAAGGGTTCTTAACCTGTTTTGTGCCATGGACCCCCTTGATTGTACAGTGAAGGCATACGATCCTTTTTAGAAAAAAATTACGAATACAGTACGCATAAAGGACAATTTTCTTTGCATACAATTAATACATTTTATAAAAGAAAAATAGTTAAGCTTACGTATATTCATTCTGAAATAACAAAAAAATATGTAAACAAGAATATATTTCTTTAAATGCAAAAATTCACAATAATTGTGCGAGTAAAAATTTTTGTGAAAATTAAAATGTTCAGGTTATGTACATGAACCCCCTAGAATCCTTTCATGGACCACCAAGGGGACTTTGGACCACAGGTTAAGAAACCTTGATTGAGGTAAAGGCATCCACTTTTACACCACGCAGTAGAATGTATGAAAAGTTTTCTCTTTTTTTTTTTTTTTTTTGTGCATTTAGTAACAACAATAAAAATGGTCTTTAAAGCGTGTTATTTCCATTACTTGGTTAATTGACGGAGAAAATATCCAGCTAAACTGTCGATGAGTTACAGTTATGTTAAATATGATCCATAATTTTAGATAGAATATTCAATTGCCCCTATTTGCTTGCGGAATTGTTCCCGCTCTTAAAAAAAAAAAAAAAAAAAAGGTGAGAGCGGGAGGTTTTGGAGCTTATTTTTAATTTCAAACTTTTGATACACAACTTCATGTGGACATAATTGCTTGTTCTGTGTGTGATTAAAGTTTCCTTACTTTTGCATTATTTAAACTTTATAGGGCCTATTAACCTGCCAAAAATGGCGGGAATGAATTAGGGTGTGCTCTTTTTGCTGCTTGGGGGTCGACCACATATTTTTGCCATTTTTACCCCCCCCCCCCCCCCACCCTCTTGTCGCACTCGTACAAAAGCCCAGAACACCCACCCCCACCCCTTTTTGTGACGTCACAAATACCTTACACCTTTCCCTTATTTTAAAGGAAATAGTGTTTAATTAATCCAGCTTTAACAAATAACTTTCCTTTCATGTCATCATCATCAGCTGCCATCTCCACAACGAAGGTTGGCTGTAATGGATCTCCAACTTCTTCTGGCTCTTGTCTTGTTGGTGCACTTTGATAGACTCTTTCCTGTCCATCTCTTGGTGTTATCTTCCCACTTATAGCGCTGTCGTCCCCTTGCACGTTTGCCTTCAACTCTCCCTTCTATTATGGTCCTTAAAAAAACCAAACCAAACCAAACTGTTTGACTGTGCTGTACAGTTGTCTACATCTGCCTATTATTGTTCTAGAGTTATGGTTGATATGTATGGCGGTAAATATTCTAATATGACTATTCTGTCGTTCATACCGCTTACGTTAGTTCTCTTTTCATACCTAGATTTTGTAGGAAATTCCTTATTTGTATTCTTCTCTTTCCATGAGATGCGCCCTATTCTTCTATATATCCACATCTCAAGAGTCTCAATTCGTTATTCCAATTGCTTATTCATTGTCCATGTTTCTACACTATACAAAATAGTGCAGAATATATATAACATTTTATGATTCTCAGTTTTAATTTGTAAGTGAACTGTTTCTTCTTCTTCTTCCTCGTTCGTCCTGAAAAGGACGTTGGTTGCGTTGTGTCTGTTTACACCGGGGCTGCGATATCTGCGCCTTTCGGCCGACACATCTGACTTCAGCATGGCATTTTTTTGGGACCGGGTTTGCCTTCCCTCTTCGATCCCTACTCTCTCAGTCAGACTGCAGTGATGCAGCCTGTTTCCAGGACCACCACGTGGAGATGGAGTAGGGTCTTGGTCAGCTCTGGTTCGCTGACGCAAGCAGTCAAGTTATGGGTCGCTGACTGCATTCTCTATTGTTTAGTGAACTGTTTAGATGTCAGTATATGTTTCATGTTGTTAAATGTAGCTTTGGCCATTCCTATTCTCTTCTTGATTTCTGTTTCACATCTGCCATCTTCTATTATTATATGACCAAGATATGAGTAGCTCTTGACTTGTTCCAGGATTTTCCCATTTATGCTTATCTTTAATGTTGGCTTATCGCCTGTTTTGCTAATTATCACAGTTTTTGTTTTCTCAATATTAATGTCCAATCTATATTCATGACTTATCCTGTTCACTAGTTCTTGCACATCCTGTTCACTTTCATGTGCCTCCTCCCAAAACGAGACAAACCCACACATAATAATAATATAAATAAATAAATAATTTCTTAACGTTCGCGTCAGCGCTAATAATTTCAACTTGCTAAACTTGTGACTTTAGTCTCATATGACTTGTTGGAATGGTGTTAACTTGCTACTGTTTGTTTTTTATTATTATTTTTTAAAATCTAATTTTAATCAGGAAATTTCAGTTATTACAAGGCAGCCCTTGTTCTGGAACCACCAAGCCAAGAGAGGCAGATTTAAAATACACGGAGAAGAGAACTAGAGACAGAAATGAAAATGATGAAGAAGAGGTAGAAAGAACTTGAGCTGATGACACGTGACTGAAAAATATGGCATATGTTTGTTGAAGGTTTATGCTCCTTGGAGAATTAAAGGGTATAGATTGATTGATTGATTGATTGATTGATTGAGTAATATACCTTGTATAGCCTATATATATATATACATATATACATATATATATATGTATATATATATATATATATATATATATATATATATATATATATAACATAATAAATAATAATAATAATAGCCCCTTCAGTCATAACTGACTATGTGAATGCGCCCCTGAGGTGACAGCCCCCAGCTGCTTATTTTCCTGGTGCTCCCTTCGACGTTTTCTCCTCACCTCTGCTTCTTGTGTGAGCCTCTCTTCGCCCAATCTGAGGTGGCGTCGTAAATAGCATCGCCACTTAGTGCGATCGGCAGCTTCATCCTCCCATGTTGCTGGATCCATGTCCAGTGCCCTCATATCTCTCTTGCACACATCTTTGAACCTCAGCTGTGGTCGCCCAACTGTTCTCTTGCCATCTGCTAATTGTCCGTATATATATATATATATATATATATATATATATATATATATATATATATATATATATATATATATATATATATATATATATATATATATATATACACGCACATACATACATGTTGTCGTGAAACATTCTAAATCCACATATATAAATTAAAAGGTAAATGTAAAGCCTAACACATAAATTCAATAAAAGGAAAGAGAAATGGTAAAAGTACAGTGCTGTCACAATGGTGTACAAAAATCCCCCTTGTTTTCTACTTCGTCTGCAAATTGTAACGTTTCACGTTGATAGTAAAGCCTACTGCATCACTACACGCTTTCTACAATAAAACGTGTACTGCATTTCTAAGAAAACCTTGAGATCCGCAAGCTGATTAATGACCTAAATTAATACTAGCATTAATTACACTACGTTAACATAAACGAAAGGACAGATGGACTTAGGATAGAGAGAGGGAGGGCTGAAAGCAGGAACGCATGCAACACTAACACGCGTCTCGCGATATACAATTAATGCCACCCTCCCCGCACGAAAGGCCAGAAGCACTAACTTTTTTTCAAATAGACCGTGATAAAAAACACTACAACTACGAGAGTTAGGTTTAAAAACCTGAAAAACGCTTATTAGGAAACATGACATTATACTGTTTAATGTCTGAAAGCCTGACAGTACCCAGACACCACATCGTATCGAAGTGAACGGGAGGTAGAAGAAAATGCATATTTTGAACGCAGCTCCTTAGCCCCATTAAACTTATATATTTGGGTTCCTTAGGACTTGCTGACAAAGAATATGTTAAGTGTTACGCAAATAGTCTAGGAATTAACAAATTATAGCCAAAAGAAAATAGTGAGGGTGTCAGACAACACCAAATAATAATCGCACAGTGGCATGTTTTGAAACCACTATTTTACGGGAAATGGGCCACCATGTAAAATCCTATTTGATTGGATAGAAGTAAATGTAAGGCTAAACACGATTAGTCGGACTACAAATACTAATTTTGGTTGTTAGGGGAAATGTGAGTAGGGGTACTTTTTTTGAAAAGCTGTGTAAACATGGCCCGATTGGTTAGACCCGCCAATATAGTCAATTAGGAGCGTCAGTTCAGTGCCACATTTTAAAATAAACTTACTAAGAAACAGTGCGTTGAGATCCAGATCATATTTTTCTAAATAAAAGTCTGGGACAGAGGCAGATCGGAATTTGTGCCATTATTCATCGCCAGTCAACGTATTTGTGTATTATTTCCATGAATTGTGGTAAGCTTGACATATTCGATATCTTTTTAATGAAAATTGAATGTAAATTGATAATTTATGTCTGTATATGTGCGTGGTTCAGTAGCGAACATGAGGCAAGGCCTAGATAGTGCTCCAACCTGAACCGAACGTGTCGGAGAAAAGAAAACTGCATGGAATTGCCAAATAGTACACTGACACCTATCTTATTGACTAGAAGGAAATAATTATGGAATTGCAGAGGCGTAGTAACCATTAGGGAGGAGTATACTGGTGTAAATTGTTTCAGATGAAGCTAGCAGTTGGCCTACCGCTCTGAACTCAGTGTTTGTTATGTATTGTGTTCAGTGTGGAAATAGATTATAAATTAGATCTGAAGTAGGAGGTACAACCTTCTTGTTTCAGGGACCGTGGTCCTAAGTTACTGAAGCAGCACCTGGTCTGAGTTTTGCTGAATCCAGAGGCTGACAGCATACTCCTTGGTCCAGATAGCGACCAGTGAGGTGTCTCCAGAACACAGTGAAGCAATCGAGCAGAGGAGCCTTTTCCTGCCGCTATCACGAAAGATAAGCTTCTGTGGCCAGAGTAGCTCAACATTATGTGCCCCCCCCCCTCAAAAATTGACATTATATTAAACACAGAGGGACAATAAATTGGTTCAAATGACAGGAACTGTGAACTTTTCCCAATACTATTTCCACGATAATCAAACACTTGAAGTCATGATGAAAAACAACAGCCAAGCTTGAACAAAACCAGTATTACCTCATATTACTACTTCACAAATTACACACATAGAATAATAATAATAAAATATGTCAATACAAAGTTCATATATATAAACTGTGTACATACTACTTGTAATTACATTTGATTGTGATTCCTGGTTCACTGTGTAGTTGAATCAGGATACCCATTATTGAAAGAATTAATACATATATTTTTAAACTTAAACACTTGACTCATTTAAGATAGTCTTATAGAGTGTTATATGTGTGTGAGTGTCACAGTGTTGTAAAGTGTTGTGGAATAAATTAAATTGTTTATCTGTATGTTGTTGTTGTGACTTACACTTCATCATTTTCATAACCCTAGACATTTAACGTAGTCATCACAATATTCCAGAATAATTCTGACTGAGGTATAAATGTGGTAGCAAGTAAGGTCATCTGTAATACACCACACTTATTAGATACAGATACCTTCACAGCTGATCTCAGTCAGTACACTAAGTCCCCTATAAGTATTTATATCATCCCACTTTACCACATATATTGGGGTCTCGCTCCCGGGATATTGAACTTTCTCCTATTATATATATTGGGAATAAATAAAAATTTAAAAGGTATCCTTGGGTGGAATTAAATAAGGTTGAGCTCTCAGTGCCTGTGGTTGTCCTTGGATAATTAATTACAGATTGTATTGTTTAGTTAGACATTATATACATTTACCTGTTAGAAAATGGCGGACCTGGCCAAATTTCGATCTGCTGCTGTGCAGACTGCTAAAGAGTTAGGAATGGACGGGCAAATTATGATTGCTTATGTCACTGCTGAATGAGACAAATATATTGAACGTGAGGAAAGAAGATTAGAAAAAGAGGCTGAAAGAAAGTTAGAGGCGGAAAAAGAAATTAAGAGGTTGCAGATTGAGGCTGAGGCTAAGAGGTTGCAGATTGAGGCTGACAAAGAGGCTAAAGCATTGGAGGCAGAAAGAGAGGAAAAAAGATTGACTGCCGAAAGGGAAGACAAAAGATTAGCTACAGAAAGAGAAGAAAGAAGACAGGCTGCAGAGAGGGAAGCAGAAAAGGAGGAGAAGAGATTACAAAAAGAACATGAGTTACGACTAAGGGAATTTGAGTTTCAAGGCCATGCTCCTGAAAATGGTGCCAGTCCCTTTGCCTCCGATGCTACTGCTAGTCAGGGAGCCTCAACCTCAGCTATGAACTTTCATTTAGATCATTTTGTTGAGAAAGACGATGATATTGAGAGCTATCTAAATAGATATGAACTATTAGCTACCACGTATGGGTTAGAGAGAGAAAGGTGGAGCTTAAAGTTATCTCAAGGGCTTCGTGGGGCAGCTTATGAAGTTTTTGCCAAAATGAGCAGAGGTGATCAAGAAAATTATGACATGCTAAAGCAGGCTCTTTTGTTAAGATATGAAAAGAACGCAGAATTTTATAGGAAAAAAATTTAGGAATGCTAAACTACTGGCAGGTGAAACCTATCACCAGTTCTCTGCACGGTTAGAGACATACTTGGAGAAATGGACTTCTCTGGGGAAAACCCAAGATCTTAAGGAAATGGTCCTTATAGAACAATTAAGAGAGTCCATGGCTCCAGACATGAGAAAGTTTCTCATGGAACAAGGTGCAGAGAGACTGGGTGAGTTGCTAAATGTTGCTGAAAGATATCAAGCAGCTCAAGCAGAGGTATCAGGTAATAAAAAGAAACAGGTAGATAATTTTAGGGCCCCACAGAACTTTAATAAATTTGATTCTAGAGATCAAAACAAAGGTAAGCACCAGTTTGATAGACCACGGTATGACAATAAAAATAAAACCCCACAATTCGATGAAAGGAAATATGATGAAAGAAAATCTTTCAACCAAGGAAGGAGGTGGTGTAAAAATTGTAAGATGAACAATCATGACACTGACCGTTGCAGAAGGAACCCTATAGTTATGGCCACCCTTCAGGTCAGGTCGACTGTGGTGAAGTGGGATGTTATAAATACTTATAGGGAACTTAGTGTACTGACTGAGATCAGCTGTGAAGGTATCTATATCTATTAAGAGTAGTGTATTATAGATAACCTTACTTGCTACCACATATCTATATATCTCAGTCAGAATTATTCTGGAATAGTGTGATGCTACGTTATGTGTCTAGGGTATGAGTATGGTGAAGTGTAATTCACAACAACAGACAGATAAACAATTTAATTTAATCTACTACTCTTAACAACACTGTGACACTCACATACATATAACACTCTATGAAAATATCTTAAAGAAGTCACTCGTAACTTTTCAATTAACAATATGTATTCATTACTGTCATAAATGTGTATGTGTCCTGATTCAAATACAAAGGAACCAGGAATCACAATCAATGTTAATTACAAGTTATGTACAGAATGTATTAATATGAATCTGGGAGTGACATATATTATTAAAAATATCCTATGTGTGTCAGTTGTGTAATAGTAGTATGAGGTAATACTGGTTTTGTTTTGTTCAAGCTCTGTTGGTAGTTGTCATCATGACTTCAATAGTTTGTCTTAAGGAAATTAGTATTGGAGATGTTCTCAGTTCCTGATATTAAGACAATTAATTTCCCCTCTAAATATTATTTTTACAAAGTCATTTCAAGATGAGGGGACATAATGTTGAGCTCAGCTGGCCAATTCGCTTATCTGGCGTGATGGCGGCAGGAAAGGACTCCTCTGCTCGAATTCTCCTCTGGGCTCAGGAGACACCTCACTGATAGCTAAAAGACCAAGGAGTATGCTGTCCGAATCTGGATTCAGCAAAGCTCTGACCAGGTGCTGCTCACTACCATCAAGACCACGGTCCCTGAAATCAAGAAGGATGTACCTTCTACTTCATAACTAACTTAAACTCTCTTGTTACACTGATCACAACACAGCACAAACATTGAGTTCAGAGCATTAGGCCAACTGTCAGCTTCATTTGAAATACTTTATTCCAGTATTACCCTTCTTAATGGTTACTACGCCTCTGCAATTCCAGCATTATTTCTTTCTATTCAATCATCCAGGTGTCAGTGTACTATTTGGCCATTCCATGCCGTTTTACTTCTCTCCGACACCCTCTGTTCAGGCTGGAGCATTACAGGCTTTACCTCACGTTTGCCACTGAACTACACATATATATATACAGGCATAAATCAACAATTCACATTCAATTTTCATTAAAAGATATTGAATGGTTCAAGCTTACCACAATTCATACGAATAAACACAGATACGTTGATTAGCAATGAATTCTGGCACAAACTGGCACAAATTCCCATCTGCTTATCTTCCAGGCTTTTATTTAGCAAAATATAAGCTGGCTTCAACGCACTGATGCTTTATCAAGCTTATTTAAACAAGTGGTTTCGAACTAACGCTCCCAAGTGTGTATATCAGCGAGTCTGACCAATGAGCCCCGTTTCGACAAGTGTTTGAAAAAATGTTACCTTTCCCCGTTTCCCCTAACAACGAAAGATAGTATTTATAGTCCGACCAATCGTGGTTAGGCTTTCATTTGTTGCGCTCCAATCAATTTGGAGTTTACATGGTAGGCTATTTCTGTAACGCAAGGTTTTTTCAAACACGTTATAAAAAAAATTTTATGAGCAGAAATGATTTCATGCTGTCAGGCATCCTCACTATTTTATTTTGGGTATAATTTATTAATTCCTGGACTATTTGCGTAACGTTTTACATATTATTTGTCAGCAAGCCCTAAGGAACCTAATTATACAAATTTAAAAGAGCTACGTGGCTGCGTTCAAAATATGCAATTTCTTCTACCTCCTGTTTCGAAGATGTGCTGTCTGGGTACTGTTATGTTTTCAACCGTAAACCCATCTATTGTTATCTTTCCTAATAAGCGTTTTTTATGATTTTAAAACCTAACTCTGGGATGGTTAATGTATTTTATCACTGTCCGTCTGAAAAAAAAAGTTAGTGCTTGTAGTCTTACACGCGTGATGGCAGCATTTGTGTATCGCGCGAAGCGGGTTTAGTGTTCGGCTTTCTGCCTCTCCCTTCTCTTTTTATCCTTTAGTCCATCTGTTCGTTCGTTTTGGTAACGCAGTATAATTAATGTTAGGATTAATTTAGGTCATTACGCAGTACGTCTCAATGTTTTTCTTAGAAATGCAGCACACGTTTCATTGAAGAAGGCGGGTAATAATACAGTAAGCTTTTATATCAACGTGAAAGCGTTACCATTTGCAGACGAAGCAGAAAACAAGGGGGATTTCGAGTACATTCTTTGTGACAGCACTGTTATTTTTCCATTGCTCTTCTCTTTATTAATTTTATTTGTTAGGCTTCATATTTACTTGATAATTTATATATGTGGATTAGAATATTCCATGACACCTCCCCTCTTAAAACAGACATTATATGTCAGTCCTTTATTCTATATACACATAGAGAAATTTATTATTATTTCTGGGGTTTACGGTGATTCTCATCACACGGATGGCGGCTTAAAAAATCCGCTCCCAAATTGGTTTTTCCAGATATATACTCGATGCTAAAATTATATGGAGCCAGAAGCAAAGACCATCGGAGTAACCTAGAGTTCTCATGCTTAGCCTGTGCTAGAAACGATAACGGTTTGTGATCTGTTTGCAACTTAAATGCCTTCCCATATAGATAAATATTGAATTTCTTTATTGCCCATATTACTGCAAGACATTCTTTTTCGCTAGTTGAGTAGTTGATTTCAGCTTTATTCAACTTTCTGCTAGCATATGCCACTGGGCTTAATTCCCCATCCAATGCATCAGATCTCTGTAATAGAGTTGCACCCAGCCCAATATTACTTGCATCCGTCCTTACTATGAATTCTTGACTTAAGTCAGGTAATTTCAAAATGGGTTTACTTGTGAGCTTTTCCTTCAATTCTTGGTAAGTCATTTCACATTGTGGTGTCCATGTAATGCGATCTGGATGTCCTTTACGTGTCAATTCCGTTAAAGGTGCACATATGGAATTAAAGTTTTTGATATACTTCTGGTAGAAACCACATAATGAGACAAAGGATCTCACGTCCTTCTTGGTTTGTGGTCTCGGGGCTTTCTGTAGTTTCTCTAAGTTCTTTGGGTCAGGGGTCATGTTTCCCTGATAAACTGTGTGTCCCAAAAATTCCAATTCTTTACATCCAACGCAACATTTGGTTGGTCGGGCTGTTAAATTTGCCTCCCTAAGTCGATCAAACAGCATGTTCAGAGAGTCAATGTGTTCCTCAAATGTTTCTGTGGCTATCAGGATATCATCCATAAAATTTGTTATACAGGGATTATTCAGAGGATCCAATAATTTTCTCATCATTCTAGAGAAGACACTAGGCGCATTCTTCAATCCAAATGGCAATCTATTAAACTCATAGTGTCCTTCTGAGGTACTAAAAGCTAGGTATGGTCTAACCTCAGGCTTTACTGGAATCTGATAGTATCCTTTACTCAGATCCACTTTTGAGAAATATTTAGCTTTATTTAGTCTGGCAAACAGCTGATTTGTATCCGGCAATGGATCCACCTGTCCTTCTGTAATAGCATTCAGTCTCCTGTAATCTATACAGAGTCTATGTTCTCCAGAGGGCTTCCTTAAGAGTACAACACCGGAACTATACGAAGACTCACTGTGCGAAATAATTCCTTCCTTCAATAGATAATCTATCTCTTCCTTCAAAGCTTTCTCCTTAGCAAACGGAATAGAATATGGTTTCATACAGACAGGTGTGGAGTCTATTAGTTTCATATCATATTCCAATAGGTTTGTATGCCCTGGTCGGTCTGTTAACACCTCTGCATGATTATTTAGAACCTGTTGCACTCTCTCTTTCTGAGTTTTCGTTAAATGTGTACTGATTTTCACCTGTGCTGCTGTCTCACAGGGGTGTAATGGATATTCAAATGATGAAAGTGGTTCCTTTTTCATCTCCATGGCGATGGACAAGGTCAACAAGTGTGTCTCTTCCTGATGTTCTCTTTCCAAATATTTCTTCAGGAGATTCACATGATAGATTTTTTCTTTCCCCTTCTTATCTATCTTATAATTTGTTCTAGACACCTTCTCTAAAACTGTATATGGACCCTGCCATCCAATTTGTAACTTATTCTGACCCCAGGCAAAAGAAGCAGTACTTTCTCTCCCACAGCCAAATTTCTGTCTTTCGCCTTCCTGTTATAATAGGCAGCATGTTTCTTCCTGGCTTGTTTCAAATTTTCATTGGCAAGTTTCCAGCCAGTTTTCAACCGAGTGGTCAGCTCATTCACATATTGGTATGAAGATGTAATGTTTTCCTCTGCCTTTTCATCAGTCCACGTTCTTAACAAAGCTTCAAGTGGACCTTTTATTGTGTGGACCTATTTGTCCATGCACCGGTATGGTCTCTTCCACTCGAAGCTTTATAGTGATGATTTTTCCTCCCAGAATTATCATTCACAAAACGACCGCTACCAATTTTTCTCTTGGGGCTGTCTCCCCACTTAAAATTCTTGATGAGAGATTTCCTCTCTACATCCTCTTCCTCCAGTTTGTTTAAGTCCGATTGAGGGATTGTCGGCTTATCCTGGGGTAAGACATCTTTTTGCACTCTCCGCATAGTGGCCATTGTAAAACAGTTAAGTGAAGCTTGTCCGTGAAAAGGGGCTTCCCATTCCATTTGGTCCACTTTATCAAATCTATTTCTCTTTTTATTTTCAGGCCTACTTTTGCCTCGGGGCGTGTCCAGGTCCTGATCCATGTTCCCACTTGTGGGTGTTCCCTCATGTGCTATGCTACACCTTTCTACAAAATTCTCAATGTCCCATCTTGCTTTGGGCCAATAATAATTGTGAGCCACCTTTTGAATGATGGTACCTATCTTCTCATGGTCCCCATCTGGTTTCACATGTAGGCTCCTTATTAATTCTGTCCTGTATCTTTTTGGAAGAACCAGCTGTCCGTGACCATGGGATCTAGCTCCAGTCTTCCTATACATCAACTTGTTTTTCATGTAAAAATCTCCCTTGCCTGGAGTTGTATGACAAGTTGACAATTTTCTGAAACAAGGCTTGAGTGTTTTATCCCCAGCCTGTGCCTTCCTCATCTCTTCTGGAGTGGTATCTAACATAATATCCTCCTCCTGTCTTGAGGTCGACCTGACCTGAAGGGTTGCCATATACACAGGTTTCCTTCTGCAACGGTCAGTGTCATGATTGTCCATCTGACAATTCTTACACCACCTTTTTCCTTGGTTGAAAGATTTTCTTTCATTATATTTCCTTTCATCGAATTGTGGGAATTTATTTTTATTTTCATACCGTGGCCTATCAAATTGGTGCTTACCTTTATTTTGATCCTAAGGATCAAATTTATTAAAGTTCTGTGGTGCCCTAAAGTTATCCACTTGTTTCTTTTTATTACCTGTTACCTCTGCTTGAGCTGCTTGATACCTTTCAGCAACATTTAGCAACTCACCCAGCCTCTCTGCACCTTGTTCCATGAGAAACTTTCTCAGGTCTGGAGCCATGGACTCTCTTAATTGCTCTATAAGGACCATTTCCTTAAGATCTTGGGTTTTCCCCAGAGAAGTCCATTTCTCCAAGTATGTCTCTATTCGTGCAGAGAACTGGTGATAGGTTTCACCTGACAGTAGTTTAGCATTCCTAAATTTTTTCCTGTAAAACTCTGCATTCTTTTCATACCTTAACAAAAGAGCCTGCTTTAGCATGTCATAATTTTCCTGATCACCTCTGCTCATTTTTGCAAAAACTTCATAAGCTGCCCCACGAAGTCCCTGAGATAACTTTAAGCTCCACCTTTCTCTCTCTAACCCATACGTGGTAGCTAATAGCTCATACCTATTTAGGTAGCTCTCAATATCATCGTCTTTCTCAACAAAATGATCTAAATGAAAATTCATAGCTGAGGTTGAGGCTCCTTGGCTAGCAGTGGCATCAGAGGCAAAGGGACTGGCACCATTTTCAGGAGCATGGCCTTGAAACTCAAACTCCCTTAGTCGTAACTCATGTTCCCTTTGTAATCTTTTATCTTCTGCTTCCCTCTCTGCAGCTAATCTCTTCTCTTCTGCAGCTAATTTCTTCTCTTCCCTTTCTGCAGCCTGTCTTCTTTCCTCGGCTTCCCTTTCTGCAGCTAATCTTTTGTCTTCTCTTTCTGCTTCCAATTTCTTAGCCTCTTTGTCAGCCTCAATCTGCAACCTCTTAGTCTCAGCCTCAGCTTGCAACCTCTTAGTCTCAGCCTCTAACTTTCTTTCGGCCTCTTTTTCTAATCTTCTTTCTTCGCGTTCAATAAATTTGTCACATTCCGTAGTGACATAGGCAACCATAACTTGCCCATCTAATCCTAACTCTTTTGCAGTCTGTACAGCAGCAGATCGAAACTTGGCCAGGTCCGCCATTGTCTATCAGGTAAATTTCTACAATGTCTAACCAACAATTCAATCTCTAATGGACAACACAGGCACCGTGAGCTCAACCTTATTTAATTCCACCCAAGGATACCTTTTAATTCTTATATTCCCTGAAGTGAATTACCCCCAATATTTTTAATAGGGAAAGATTCAAAATCCCAAGAGCGAGACCCCAATATATGTGGTGAAGTGGGATGTTATAAATACTTATAGGGAACTTAGTGTACTGACTGAGATCAGCTGTGAAGGTATCTATATCTATTAAGAGTAGTGTATTATAGATAACCTTACTTGCTACCACATATCTATATATCTCAGTCAGAATTATTCTGGAATAGTGTGATGCTACGTTATGTGTCTAGGGTATGAGTATGGTGAAGTGTAAGTCACAACAACAGACAGATAAACAATTTAATTTAATCCACTACTCTTAACAACACTGTGACACTCACATACATATAACACTCTATGAGAATATCTTAAAGAAGTCACTCGTAACTTTTCAATTAACAATATGTATTCATTACTGTCATAAATGTGTATGTGTCCTGATTCAAATACAAAGGAACCAGGAATCACAATCAATGTTAATTACAAGTTATGTACAGAATGTATTAATATGAATCTGGGAGTGACATATATTATTAAAAATATCCTATGTGTGTCAGTTGTGTAATAGTAGTATGAGGTAATACTGGTTTTGTTTTGTTCAAGCTCTGTTGGTAGTTGTCATCATGACTTCAATAGTTTGTCTTAAGGAAATTAGTATTGGAGATGTTCTCAGTTCCTGATATTAAGACAATTAATTTCCCCTCTAAATATTATTTTTACAAAGTCATTTCAAGATGAGGGGACATAATGTTGAGCTCAGCTGGCCAATTCGCTTATCTGGCGTGATGGCGGCAGGAAAGGACTCCTCTGCTCGAATTCTCCTCTGGGCTCAGGAGACACCTCACTGATAGCTAAAAGACCAAGGAGTATGCTGTCCGAATCTGGATTCAGCAAAGCTCTGACCAGGTGCTGCTCACTACCATCAAGACCACGGTCCCTGAAATCAAGAAGGATGTACCTTCTACTTCATAACTAACTTAAACTCTCTTGTTACACTGATCACAACACAGCACAAACATTGAGTTCAGAGCATTAGGCCAACTGTCAGCTTCATTTGAAATACTTTATTCCAGTATTACCCTTCTTAATGGTTACTACGCCTCTGCAATTCCAGCATTATTTCTTTCTATTCAATCATCCAGGTGTCAGTGTACTATTTGGCCATTCCATGCCGTTTTACTTCTCTCCGACACCCTCTGTTCAGGCTGGAGCATTACAGGCTTTACCTCACGTTTGCCACTGAACTACACATATATATACAGGCATAAATCAACAATTCACATTCAATTTTCATTAAAAGATATTGAATGGTTCAAGCTTACCACAATTCATACGAATAAACACAGATACGTTGATTAGCAATGAATTCTGGCACAAACTGGCACAAATTCCCATCTGCTTATCTTCCAGGCTTTTATTTAGCAAAATATAAGCTGGCTTCAACGCACTGATGCTTTATCAAGCTTATTTAAACAAGTGGTTTCGAACTAACGCTCCCAAGTGTGTATATCAGCGAGTCTGACCAATGAGCCCCGTTTCGACAAGTGTTTGAAAAAATGTTACCTTTCCCCGTTTCCCCTAACAACGAAAGATAGTATTTATAGTCCGACCAATCGTGGTTAGGCTTTCATTTGTTGCGCTCCAATCAATTTGGAGTTTACATGGTAGGCTATTTCTGTAACGTAAATTTTTTTCAAACACGTTATAAAAAAAATTTTATGAGCAGAAATGATTTCATGCTGTCAGGCATCCTCACTATTTTATTTTGGGTATAATTTATTAATTCCTGGACTATTTGCGTAACGTTTTACATATTATTTGTCAGCAAGCCCTAAGGAACCTAATTATACAAATTTAAAAGAGCTACGTGGCTGCGTTCAAAATATGCAATTTCTTCTACCTCCTGTTTCGAAGATGTGCTGTCTGGGTACTGTTATGTTTTCAACCGTAAACCCATCTATTGTTATCTTTCCTAATAAGCGTTTTTTATGATTTTAAAACCTAACTCTGGGATGGTTAATGTATTTTATCACTGTCCGTCTGAAAAAAAGTTAGTGCTTGTAGTCTTACACGCGTGATGGCAGCATTTGTGTATCGCGCGAAGCGGGTTTAGTGTTCGGCTTTCTGCCTCTCCCTCTCTCTTTACCCTTTTGTCCATCTGTTCGTTCGTTTTGGTAACGCAGTATAATTAATGTTAGGATTAATTTAGGTCATTACGCAGTACGTCTCAATGTTTTTCTTAGAAATGCAGCACACGTTTCATTGAAGAAGGCGGGTAATAATACAGTAAGCTTTTATATCAACGTGAAAGCGTTACCATTTGCAGACGAAGCAGAAAACAAGGGGGATTTCGAGTACATTCTTTGTGACAGCACTGTTATTTTCCCATTGCTCTTCTCTTTATTAATTTTATTTGTTAGGCTTCATATTTACTTGATAATTTATATATGTGGATTAGAATATTCCATGACATCGACCTCAAGACAGGAGGAGGATATCCTGATAGATACCACTCCAGAAGAGATGAGGAAGGCACAGGCTGGGGATAAGACCCTCAAGCCTTGTTTTAGGAAATTGTCAACTTGTCATACAACTCCAGGCAAGGGAGATTTTTACATGAAAAACAAGTTGATTTACAGGAAGGCCGGAACTAGATCCAATGGTCACGGACAGTTGGTTCTTCCAAAGGCATATAGGGCAGACTTAATAAGGAGCCTACATGTGAAACAAGATGGGGACCATGAGAAAATTGGTACCATCATCCAAAAGGTGGCTCACAATTATTATTGGCCCAAGGCAAGGTGGGACATTGAGAATTTTGTAGAAAGGTGTAGCATAGCACATGAGGGAACACCCACAAGTGGGAACATTGATCAGGACCTGGACACGCCACGGGGCAAACGCAGGACTGACACTGAAAAAAAAAATTAAATAAAGTGGACCAAGTGGAATGGGAAGCCCCTTTTCACGGACAAACTTCAATTAACTGTTTTACATTGGCCACTATGCAGAGAGTGCAAAAGGATGTCTTACCCCAGGATAAGCCGAAAATCCCTCAATCGGACTTATGTAAACTGGAGGAAGAAGATGTAGAGAGGAAATCTCTCATCCAGAATTCTAAGTGGGGAGATAGCCCCAAGAAAAGAATTGGTAGCGGTCGTTTTGTGCATGATAATTCTGGGAAGAAAAATCATCACTATAGAGCTTCGAGTGGAAGAGACCATACCGGTGCATGGACAAATAGGTCCACAAAATTAAAGGTCCATATGAAGCGCTGTTAAGAACGTGGACTGATGAAAAGGCAGAGGAAAATATTACATCCTCATACCAATATGTGAATGAGCTGACCACTCGTTTAAAAACTGGCTGGAAACTTGCCAATGAAAATTTGAAACAAGCCAGGAAGAAACATGCTGCCTATTATAACAGGAAAGCTAAAGACAGAGATTTGGCTGTGGGAGAGAAGGTACTGCTTCTTCTACCCGGTAGTCAGAATAAGTTACAAATTGGATGGCAAGGTCCATATACAGTTCTAGAGAAGGTGTCTAGAACCAATTATAAGATAGATAAGAAGGGGAAAGAAAAAATCTATCATGTGAATCTCCTGAAGAAATATTTGGAAAGAGAAAATCAGGAAGAGACACACTTGTTGACCTTGTCCATTGCCATGGAGATGAAAAAGGAACCACTTTCATCATTTGAATATCCATTACACCCCTGTGAGACAGCGGCACAGGTGAAAATCAGTACACATTTAACGAAAAATCAGAAAGAGAGAGTGCAACAGGTTCTAGATAATCATACAGAGGTGTTAACAGACCGACCGGGGCATACAAACGTATTGGAATATGATATGAAACTGATAGACCCCACACCTGTCTGTATGAAACCCTATTCGATTCCTTTTGCTAAGGAGAAAGCTTTGAAGGAAGAGATAGACTATTTGTTGAAGGAAGGAATTATTTCACACAGTGAATCTTCGTATAGTTCCAGTGTGGTGCTCTTAAGGAAACCCTCTGGAGAACATAGACTCTGTATAGATTACAGGAGACTGAATGCTATTACAGAAGGACAGGTGGATCCATTGCCGGATACAAATCAGTTGTTTGCCAGGCTAAATAAAGCTAAATATTTCTCAAAAGTGGATCTGAGTAAAGGATACTATCAGATTCCAGTAAAGCCTGAGGTTAGACCATACCTAGCTTTTAGTACCTCAGAGGGACACTATGAGTTTAACAGATTGCCATTTGGATTGAAGAATGCACCTAGTGTCTTCTCTAGAATGATGAGAAAATTATTGGACCCTCTGAATAACCCATGCATCACAAATTTCATGGATGATATCCTTATAGCAACAGAAACATTTGAGGAACACATTGACTCTCTGAATATGCTGTTTAATCGACTTAGAGAAGCGAATTTAACAGCCCGACCAACCAAATGTTGCGTTGGATGTAAAGAATTAGAATTCTTGGGACACACAGTCCATCAGGGAAACATGACCCCTGACCCCAAGAATTTAGAGAAACTAAAGAAAGCCCCGAGACCACAAACCAAGAAAGACGTCGTGAGATCCTTTGTCTCATTATGTGGTTTCTACCAAAAGTATATCAAAAACTTGAATTCCATATGTGCACCGTTAACTGATTTGACACGTAAAGGAAATCCAGATCGAATTACATGGACACCACAATGTGAATTAGCTTACCAGGAATTGAAGGAAAAGCTCACAAGCAAACCTATTTTGAAACTACCTGACTTAAGTCAAGAATACATTGTAAGGACGGATGCCAGTAATATCGGGTTAGGGGCGACCCTGTTACAGAAATCAGATGCATTGGATGGGGAATTAAGCCCAGTGGCATATGCTAGCAGAAAGGTGAATAAAGCTGAAATCAACTACTCAACTAGCGAAAAAGAATGTCTTGCAGTAATATGGGCGATAAAGAAATTCAATATTTATCTGTATGGGAAGGCATTTAAGTTGCAAACGGATCATAAACCCTTGTCGTTTCTAGCGCAGGCTAGGCATGAAAATTCTCGGTTACTCAGATGGTCCTTACTTATGCAGCCATTTGAGTTTAGCAAAGAGTATATATCTAGTAAGACAAATCTGGGAGCGGATTTTTTTAAGCCGCCATCAGTGTGATGAGAATCACCGTAAGCCCCAGAAATAATAGTAAATTTCTTTATGTGTATATAGAATTATAGACTGACATATAACGTCTGTTTTAAGAGGGGAGAATTTGTCGTGAAACATTCTAAATCCACATATATAAATTAAAAGGTAAATGTAAAGCCTAACACATAAATTCAATAAAAGGAAAGAGAAATGGTAAAAGTACAGTGCTGTCACAATGGTGTACAAAAATCCCCCTTGTTTTCTACTTCGTCTGCAAATTGTAACGTTTCACGTTGATAGTAAAGCCTACTGCATCACTACACGCTTTCTACAATAAAACGTGTACTGCATTTCTAAGAAAACCTTGAGATACGCAAGCTGATTAATGACCTAAATTAATACTAGCATTAATTACACTACGTTAACATAAACGAAAGGACAGATGGACTTAGGATAGAGAGAGGGAGGGCTGAAAGCAGGAACGCATGCAACACTAACACGCGTCTCGCGATATACAATTAATGCCACCCTCCCCGCGCGAAAGGCCAGAAGCACTAACTTTTTTTCAAATAGACCGTGATAAAAAACACTACAACTACGAGAGTTAGGTTTAAAAACCTGAAAAACGCTTATTAGGAAACATGACATTATACTGTTTTATGTCTGAAAGCCTGACAGTACCCAGACACCACATCGTATCGAAGTGAACGGGAGGTAGAAGAAAATGCATATTTTGAACGCAGCCCCTTAGCCCCATTAAACTTATATATTTGGGTTCCTTAGGACTTGCTGACAAAGAATATGTTAAGTGTTACGCAAATAGTCTAGGAATTAACAAATTATAGCCAAAAGAAAATAGTGAGGGTGTCAGACAACACCAAATAATAATCGCACAGTGGCATGTTTTGAAACCACTATTTTACGGGAAATGGGCCACCATGTAAAATCCTATTTGATTGGATAGAAGTAAATGTAAGGCTAAACACGATTAGTCGGACTACAAATACTAATTTTGGTTGTTAGGGGAAATGTGAGTAGGGGTACTTTTTTTTGAAAAGCTGTGTAAACATGGCCCGATTGGTTAGACCCGCCAATATAGTCAATTAGGAGCGTCAGTTCAGTGCCACATTTTAAAATAAACTTACTAAGAAACAGTGCGTTGAGATCCAGATCATATTTTTCTAAATAAAAGTCTGGGACAGAGGCAGATCGGAATTTATGCCATTATTCATCGCCAGTCAACGTATTTGTGTATTATTTCCACGAATTGTGGTAAGCTTGACATATTCGATATCTTTTTAATAAAAATTGAATGTAAATTGATAATTTATGTCTGTATATGTGCGTGGTTCAGTAGCGAACATGAGGCAAGGCCTAGATAGTGCTCCAACCTGAACCGAACGTGTCGGAGAAAAGAAAACTGCATGGAATTGCCAAATAGTACACTGACACCTATCTTATTGACTAGAAGGAAATAATGCTGGAATTGCAGAGGCGTAGTAACCATTAGGGAGGAGTATACTGGTGTAAATTGTTTCAGATGAAGCTAGCAGTTGGCCTACCGCTCTGAACTCAGTGTTTGTTATGTATTGTGTTCAGTGTGGAAATAGATTATAAATTAGATCTGAAGTAGGAGGTACAACCTTCTTGTTTCAGGGACCGTGGTCCTAAGTTACTGAAGCAGCACCTGGTCTGAGTTTTGCTGAATCCAGAGGCTGACAGCATACTCCTTGGTCCAGATAGCGACCAGTGAGGTGTCTCCAGAACACAGTGAAGCAATCGAGCAGAGGAGTCTTTTCCTGCCGCCATCACGAAAGATAAGCTTCTGTGGCCAGAGGAGCTCAACATTATGTGCCCCCCCCCCCTCAAAAATTGACATTATATTAAACACAGAGGGACAATAAATTGGTTCAAATTCACAAATTACACACATAGAATAATAATAATAAAATATGTCAATACAAAGTTCATATATATAAACTGTGTACATACTACTTGTAATTACATTTGATTGTGATTCCTGGTTCACTGTGTAGTTGAATCAGGATACCCATTATTGAAAGAATTAATACATATATTTTTAAACTTAAACACTTGACTCATTTAAGATAGTCTTATAGAGTGTTATATGTGTGTGAGTGTCACAGTGTTGTAAAGTGTTGTGGAATAAATTAAATTGTTTATCTGTATGTTGTTGTTGTGACTTACACTTCATCATTTTCATAACCCTAGACATTTAACGTAGTCATCACAATATTCCAGAATAATTCTGACTGAGGTATAAATGTGGTAGCAAGTAAGGTCATCTGTAATACACCACACTTATTAGATACAGATACCTTCACAGCTGATCTCAGTCAGTACACTAAGTCCCCTATAAGTATTTATATCATCCCACTTTACCACATATATTGGGGTCTCGCTCCCGGGATATTGAACTTTCTCCTATTATATATATTGAGAATAAATAAAAATTTAAAAGGTATCCTTGGATGGAATTAAATAAGGTTGAGCTCTCAGTGCCTGTGGTTGTCCTTGGATAATTAATTACAGATTGTATTGTTTAGTTAGACATTATATACATTTACCTGTTAGAAAATGGCGGACCTGGCCAAATTTCGATCTGCTGCTGTGCAGACTGCTAAAGAGTTAGGAATGGACGGGCAAATTATGATTGCTTATGTCACTGCTGAATGAGACAAATATATTGAACGTGAGGAAAGAAGATTAGAAAAAGAGGCTGAAAGAAAGTTAGAGGCGGAAAAAGAAATTAAGAGGTTGCAGATTGAGGCTGAGGCTAAGAGGTTGCAGATTGAGGCTGACAAAGAGGCTAAAGCATTGGAGGCAGAAAGAGAGGAAAAAAGATTGACTGCCGAAAGGGAAGACAAAAGATTAGCTACAGAAAGAGAAGAAAGAAGACAGGCTGCAGAGAGGGAAGCAGAAAAGGAGGAGAAGAGATTACAAAGAGAACATGAGTTACGACTAAGGGAATTTGAGTTTCAAGGCCATGCTCCTGAAAATGGTGCCAGTCCCTTTGCCTCCGATGCTACTGCTAGTCAGGGAGCCTCAACCTCAGCTATGAACTTTCATTTAGATCATTTTGTTGAGAAAGACGATGATATTGAGAGCTATCTAAATAGATATGAACTATTAGCTACCACGTATGGGTTAGAGAGAGAAAGGTGGAGCTTAAAGTTATCTCAAGGGCTTCGTGGGGCAGCTTATGAAGTTTTTGCCAAAATGAGCAGAGGTGATCAAGAAAATTATGACATGCTAAAGCAGGCTCTTTTGTTAAGATATGAAAAGAACGCAGAATTTTATAGGAAAAAATTTAGGAATGCTAAACTACTGGCAGGTGAAACCTATCACCAGTTCTCTGCACGGTTAGAGACATACTTGGAGAAATGGACTTCTCTGGGGAAAACCCAAGATCTTAAGGAAATAGTCCTTATAGAACAATTAAGAGAGTCCATGGCTCCAGACATGAGAAAGTTTCTCATGGAACAAGGTGCAGAGAGACTGGGTAAGTTGCTAAATGTTGCTGAAAGATATCAAGCAGCTCAAGCAGAGGTATCAGGTAATAAAAAGAAACAGGTAGATAATTTTAGGGCCCCACAGAACTTTAATAAATTTGATTCTAGAGATCAAAACAAAGGTAAGCACCAGTTTGATAGACCACGGTATGACAATAAAAATAAAACCCCACAATTCGATGAAAGGAAATATGATGAAAGAAAATCTTTCAACCAAGGAAGGAGGTGGTGTAAAAATTGTAAGATGAACAATCATGACACTGACCGTTGCAGAAGGAACCCTATAGTTATGGCCACCCTTCAGGTCAGGTCGACCTCAAGACAGGAGGAGGATATCCTGATAGATACCACTCCAGAAGAGATGAGGAAGGCACAGGCTGGGGATAAGACCCTCAAGCCTTGTTTTAGGAAATTGTCAACTTGTCATACAACTCCAGGCAAGGGAGATTTTTACATGAAAAACAAGTTGATTTACAGGAAGGCCGGAACTAGATCCAATGGTCACGGACAGTTGGTTCTTCCAAAGGCATATAGGGCAGACTTAATAAGGAGCCTACATGTGAAACAAGATGGGGACCATGAGAAAATTGGTACCATCATCCAAAAGGTGGCTCACTTAAATAAAGTGGACCAAGTGGAATGGGAAGCCCCTTTTCACGGACAAGCTTCAATTAACTGTTTTACATTGGCCACTATGCAGAGAGTGCAAAAGGATGTCTTACCCCAGGATAAGCCGAAAATCCCTCAATCGGACTTATGTAAACTGGAGGAAGAAGATGTAGAGAGGAAATCTCTCATCAAGAATTCTAAGTGGGGAGAAAGCCCCAAGAAAAGAATTGGTAGCGGTCGTTTTGTGCATGATAATTCTGGGAAGAAAAATCATCACTATAGAGCTTCGAGTGGAAGAGACCATACCGGTGCATGGACAAATAGGTCCACAAAATTAAAGGTCCATATGTAGCGCTGTTAAGAACGTGGACTGATGAAAAGGCAGAGGAAAATATTACATCCTCATACCAATATGTGAATGAGCTGACCACTCGTTTAAAAACTGGCTGGAAACTTGCCAATGAAAATTTGAAACAAGCCAGGAAGAAACATGCTGCCTATTATAACAGGAAAGCTAAAGACAGAGATTTGGCTGTGGGAGAAAAGGTACTGCTTCTTCTACCCGGTAGTCAGAATAAGTTACAAATTTGATGATAAGGGTGGATTTGAGCTGAAGTGGTAACTTGCCACCCTTATCGACACCTGGTGTTAAAGTGCAAGATGTAGGTGTCTTCTCTGATTTAGGATGTTGCTGTGTATGTGGTAGTGGAACAGTTCACAGGGTTATCACACAGGCAACATGACGTGTAGAGTCATAGAAAGGGTAACTTCGTTGTATAAGTTTCTTCCATTTATTGCACGCCACAAAACAGTCATGATACTTATGACATCAACATAGTTAACGAGTTCAGCAAGATGATATGGCACATTGAAAACAATTTCTGTAGTCAGCAATGACAGCTGTTGTATATGTGCGTCATAAGACATCACAGTTCAATAGATTCAGAAATTCATAAATCATAGAGTTCTAGTTCGTGAAGCTGTATAAATAATAATAATTTCTATAACTTCTGCAACAGTGTCAGCTACAGATCTTCAATGTTCATAAACAATAATAAATGCTCCCATTCTGATGCTAGCAGATCAGTTGTATACAATAAGTCCGTTCACTGTCTGCACGTGAATAGCATACATGGGCTACAGGTCAGCTCGACCTTTATAATGTTCCTAAGTCTAACCATCTGACTTGGACGTGATCTCTGATATAACGAATCCTGGAACACAGACAATAGTCTTGTTGGTCTAGAGCGACCCATATATTTTTAACTAGTTCAGGTATAAAGATACCCGGTGACTTAATCCTAGTCAAAGTACCTCTCCATTTTGAATCACACAGGCGAGCAAATAGGCGACAAAATGACGAACCTCTAGATGATAGCATAAAGTTCGATACAAGAGGAATTACCTTATTTCGGAAAATCAACCATGAACATATGCCTCCAGGCAGGCGTGAATAATACTGGGAAATAGTCTAGTTAGCTAACTAACTCACAAAGACCATGTATTTCCCTCAGAAAATCACAAGACGCAGTTGCGTCTGCTCGCTTCTTAAACCATTTCTCAACTCCCCCAACTGGGCGGAACACACAGAACGAACTCCCAGCTTTTGACATGCGCAGAACGACAATCTCTGAGTTGCCGTTCACAATAAGACGATTCTAAGAACATTCGAGATAAAAGTCTTACACAGTCGCGCCTTTTATGGTCATGAAAAGAAGCGTTAAGAAAGGTTTCAGACATCTACCATAGTTGACTGGTACTACCAAATAAGGAGATGTGGTCACGCTTCGTTCAAGAAATTATAGACCGAACGTGTCTCTATACAAGAGAAGGCAAACTCCTAAAAAATTGTAGTTTCGATAACTCGGATTATGTCCCTTTGACCATAGAAAACATAATACACACTTCAGTCAAAAAAATGATCATACATATGAAAAAATGTTTATACAAACGAAAAATAATAATGATCCGTGCGTAACATTACCGCACCCTCCCTGGAAAAAAAAAATGAAACATTTTTTTTTTTAAAATCCTGGAGCCGGAAAAAATCTAGGCTCCTAACGCACGTATGATGCGTGGATATATACCTAACAAATTAGCTCAACGCATGGAGCGACACTGAGATCATATCTCAGATCCTTAGAGAAAAAATTTATCTAAGTATACGCTGATATATTCCAGGAAGGTGCCACCAACACACGCCACAATGATGGCAACAACATAATGACAATCAAATTATTCTCATACCAATATATGAAATTAAATATATTATGTGTTATCATACAATGTGTTGCAAATAGCGGTGTAATTTACTAATATACCGCACTATATTATTACATTATATAAAGTAACAGTAATTAATAAGTAATACATGTGTTGATCTTCGGTGACATAAAACATTCAATAGAAGAAGATGTGGACATCATCCGCTCCCAATGTAGGACAGGACTTGATATCCTCAAAGTTCCACAATGGACATAAACTCGCAGACTTCAATGATGTGCTGCGAAAATATCAATAACACAAATCTTAAAGACAACTGGTAAATTTCTTAATACAATCCTGAAAATAATTTATTTAAATGTGGCCGAGTGATCTTTTGGCCCGTATATCACTAACTAAGCCTTCTTAGATAATTACATGGTACAATGTTATAAATTTCCCTCAAAAAAAAAAAAAGTGAGACAAAATCTACTAACATGTCATTATAACATTGGACTGTATATCAGGAAATATATATATATATGACAGAAGAATCATGTGGAATCGTGTGGACATCTGGACAGAATGTCTGCCATTACATTATCCGAACCACGGATAGCTCGAACCGAGAAATGAAATGGTTGAAGAGCTATGGCATAACGAGTGGACCTCGAGCTCTTCAAGTTTTTGCTCTGAATAGCAGTAAGCGCTTTCTGGTCGGTTTCCACAATGAAATGTGCGCCTAGAAGAAATCTTTGTAACTTCAGAATAGACCATACCATAGCCAATAACTCACGGTCTAAAACCGAGTAATTCTTTTCTGCAGCGTTTAATTTCCTAGAGATATACATCACCGGATGCAAAGTATCAGAATACTCCTGCATTAGTGCTGCCCCAATCCCTGTTGACGAGGCGTCACTTCGAAGAACAAAAGTCTTCTCAATAGTAGGTAACTTAAGAATAGGTGGAGATGAAAATAGGGCTTTAACCTGGTCCAATGAGGATTGACATTCTTTAGACCAGCGGATCAGATTAGGCGACCCTTTCTTCAATAAAGTAGAAAGCGGTGCCATAATGGAGGACAGATTCGGAATGAATCGTCCGTAGAATTGAATCAAACCTAATAGACTCCTTACTTGTTTCTTCGTCTTAGGGACCGAAATGTTAAGTATTTTTGAAACATTGTGGTCCTCTGTCTTTAAAAGACCATGACCAACCCGATGACCTAGGAAAGAAATCTCGCTAAATCCTATAAAGGCTTTAGAGGGTTTTGCAGTCAAGTTATACTCGCGAAGAGTAGACAGTAATTCGTATAAACCCAAATAATGATCTTCCCAAGAATCACTGAATAGACAGATATCATCTAGGTATGCTATGACATCTGTACGATATGCGAGAATTCGCCGCATCATGCGTACGAATGTAGCAGGGGCGTTCATAAGACCAAAAGGCATGAAATTCCATTGGAATAAACCCCTAGGTGTAGAAAAAGCTGTAAAAGGTTTGGCACGTTCAGTTAGCGGGACTTGCCAATAACCTTTAGACAAATCTAGTTTGGTAAAGAATCTAGAATTAGAAAGTTTATTGAGTAGCTCTTCTAATGAAGGCATAGGTTCAGCATCGAACTTCGTAACTTGGTTCAATTTGCGATAATCTACGCAAATGCGAATGTTATTATCCTTCTTTCGAACAATAACCATAGACGAAGAGTATGCTGAAGTGGATGGTTCAATGATTTCCAAACGTATCATTTCATCCAATTCTTTTTCGACTTGAGACTGGAAATGGATAGGTATTGGATATGGTCTGACTCTGATAGGATTGTGATCAGTTAGCACAATGTCATGTTCTATGACATGTGTGTGTCCCGGGATGTCTGTAAGAACATCCTGAAATGTTTGCAACATCGAAGAAACTTGTCGATGTTCCTCAGCGGAAAGATTTGGAGAAACGGTCACGTTTTTCCAAGATTCCGTAGAATAAAGTGGGACCATAGAAAGAGGAAGATTGACATCAGAAAAAGTAGTTTCCTCATCCTGTATAACTGACAGAGATGAGTACTGACCATGAGTTGCTTGTGAATTGTCCGTAGCCTGGAAAATAGGCTGCAAATAGTCAGGTCTTTCATAAAATTCTGTGAGCATATTTATGTGGAAAGTTTTATGCTTTCCATCAATATCGACAACATAGTCGACATCAGAAATTTTGGAGACTATTGCATATGGACCTTTCCATGCAATTAGAAGTCTGTTCTCCCTTGAAGGAAGTAGAACGAGAGCTTTGTCACCTGGACAAAGTTGTCGTAGACATCTATTCTTATTTGCAAACTGCCTTGCCTTTTCTTTAGCAAATTCTGAAGACGAAGTTGCTAGTTTGCATGCCTCGATGATCTTTTGCCTAAGAGCAATGACGTACTCATAAGAAGATTGAGTCTCATCGCTAATATTATCGGCAGTGATTAGATCGTGAAGTAAAGACATAGGGCCGCGCGGTTGCGCGCCAAAGACAAGTTCAAAAGGGGAAAACCCCGTATGTTCATTGGGGACCTCTCTATACGCAAAGAGAGCCGCGGGTAAGACCCTGTCCCAATCCTGAGGATGATCCTCAGTTATTTTACCAAGTAAAGTTTTCAGAGTCCTATTTAAACGTTCGACCAACCCATTAGACATTGGGTGATAGATACTGCTGAGAGACCTTTTAATGTGTAGCATAGACATTACCTGTGACATAGTGTCTGATATAAGTTGAGTGCCATGGTCTGACAATATTTCTCCGGGAAAACCCAAGCGAGAAAATATCAGCCAAAGAGCGTCTGCGATATCAGCAGTTGAGATGCTCTTGAGAGGTATTGCCTCTGGCCAACGTGTGCACATATCGACACATGTAAGGATAAATTGATGTCCTCTAGCCGACTTAATTCTAAAAGGACCGATAATATCTATTGCCATTTTTTGAAAAGGGCGAATAGGAATGTCAGCAGCCTGGATAGGCGCAGCATGTCGTGGTCCTTTAGATTTGACCTCCTGACATACTTTGCAAGAGCGACAGTACATTCGTATGTCCTTGCTCACAAATGGCCAAAAGAAAGCCGCAAGAACCCTCGACTTTGTACGGGAAAAACCCATATGTCCAGCACATTGCGAGTCATGAGCATGTTGCAATATTTGCAATCTCATGCTCTTAGGCACAAGAATTTGTGAATGAGTGGACGTAGTCGAGTCTTGTACCATACGTACAAGTACGCCTTTCTTCATAGAAATCCAAGATTTCCTATTAGTGTTCTGATTAGGATCACCTTTTTTTGCTAGAATGAAGAATTTTTGTAAAGAAGGATCTTCTTCTTGCAATTTGATAAATGAGTCACGTGTAATAGTCAAGTGACTATCTTGGTCATTTACTTCATCATTATTAGTTAATGAAGTTTGAGGTGGATCCAGAGCATGTGCTCTTGTGACCACCGCATTGGTAGCTTCAATGTTTTGCTCTTTCCAAACAGCAATCTGCTGTGGGGTACATTCCCTAACTCCGTGAATACGACCAATAATAAGGTCCGCAATAGGGTTTGGAAGTAGACACGCGTGGACCTCTCCCGTGAAGAAAGGAGTAGCAATGTGTATTATAGCAGTAGGATACTTTTCTAACGTGCCACCAAATGTGACACATTTGATGACTTTTCCTGTAGCACAGGATGGATCTACAAGAGATTGCCTAACGCCGACAGTAGTACATCCAGAATCAAACAACACTGAGACTGGATTACTATTTACTAGCCCCTTATGTAATATAAGAGAACCTCTCCCATCATGAGCAACATTAGCAGGAAGAGCGGGCAAAGGATGACCACAGCTTAGAGTACTAACGGTTTTCGGATCAAATAAAGTACTGCATTGGATACATTTATTTGCCCTACCAAAATCAAAAGATGAGCATCCGATAGCATTATGGTCTTTATCATTATTAACCTGTTTATCTGCTCCCTGAGATTCTTGTTGAACAGAGTTTGTCTGTTGATATCTTTTTCTCTTATGTTGCGATCTACCGCGACCATTATTGCCTCTGCAATTATCATTAAAGTCCCTACTGTAATTTTTTATCCTGGTTTGAGTTCCAGTTTCCATAACTGTCATTACTATCTCTATGCTGTTGAGAACCTCTATTATCTTGGTATTGAGGTCTCTGCATAAAATATTTCCCTCTATACCGATTACCTTTGTGAAAATTTCTAAAGTTAACCGGAGTAGAATAACGTGTAGTATTCGGTTGTCTCCAGTTCTGGGAAGAAGAATCACCCTGGAATTGATCACTATGGTTCTGGGCATAATTACGATTACTCTTTTTATTGAAATTTTTCTGGCTACCCTGAAATTTACGCATAAAATTTGGGCCATAAGGTGCTGCCGAAGCAACTGGCAGACCTTCTTTCACCTTAGAGTTACTAATGGTTATGTGCGGATGCGCAGTAACATACTGGCTACAGTATTCTTCCATTTCTTTTATGTTTTTAGGCTTACGCTCATGAAGAAAAAGATAGAAAAGCTTCATTAACAGAAGACATAACCTTATCTCTAAGTAGTAAATCCATAAGAGCTTCAAATGTATTTTCTGTCTTAGACAACTCAACCCATCGTAAAAAAGTAAGACGGATGCCTGAGATGAATTCAGAGAATTCAACTCCAGTTTCTGGTAACATGGTTTTAAATTTAAGACGATATCCGTCCTCGTTAAGTTTGTACTTCTTTAACAATGCCGCCCTGACAACCTCATAGTTGTTTTTGTCAGGCACATCTACCATACTCAACAAAGTCAAAGCATCACCTCTAAGTATCTTGGACAGATGATACACATATAATGTTTTATCTATATTATGCACATTACATGCACTTTCAAATCTATCTAGATAAAATGTGTTATATCATCGATTGAGGGATTAAATGCTGGTAGATTAAGCTTGAAATCCTTAGCATTAGTCTTATTTGACACCTTATTTGCATCATTAGCATTACCAGTGTTCAATAACTTTAACTTCTCTAACTCTAAAGCTAAGACTTTTTCATCATGTTCCATTTTTGCTTTTCTCTCATCAGCCTCTCTTTGTAACCTTCTTTCTTCAGCCTCAGCCTGTAACTTTCTTTCTTCAGCCTGGGCCTGTAACTTTTTTTCTTCAGCCTCTATTTCAAGTCTCTTATTTTCAGCTTCTTTTTCAAGTCTCTTATTTTCAGCTTCTTTTTCAAGTCTCTTATTTTCAGCTTCTTTTTCAAGTCTCTTATTTTCAGCTTCTTTTTCAAGTCTCTTATTTTCAGCTTCTTTTTCAAGTCTCTTATTTTCAGCTTCAGCCTGAAGCCTCTTCTCCTGAAATTCTGCTTCTCTTTTTTTTTTTTCCATTTCCATTTGAAATCTTTTTTCCTCCACCTGCATCTGCAGTTTCTTTTGTTCTATTTCAGCCTCTATTCTCTTTTGTTCAGTTTGTTCTTTCATTTTCTTTTCTTCCGACTTCAATGCCTTGGCATATTGAACAGTCGCAAATTCTTCTAATTTATCACCTGTCTTCCCAAGGGCTTTACCCTGCTCAATAAAGTACTCAAATGTAGACATGATGTCTAAAATGTGAGTACAGAACCTGAAATAATTAATTATCTTATTTCAATGTTAAATAGCAACAAGACTTAATAAAGTGCTTGTATAATCTCTATGTTGAACCCAATCTCTGTGGGAAACAGGAGTTGACACCAACTTGTATTATCAAATGTATAATAATATCACAAGTCACTTCTTAATCATCAGTGCACTACCCAAATCAGTGCATAACCATCAGTTATTTATCATAACTGCACTACAATAGTGCATAAGCAAAAAAACCACCAGTTTGTTATGATAAGTGCACTATAGACCAATAGTGCATGAGCATATATTAACAATAGTGAAAGCTAACTATGCAAGAACTATGTAAACAATAACAAGACAATGTAAACAATAACAAAGGTCACCAACAATGTAAACAATAACAAAGATCAAAGTCAATGTAAACAACAACAAAGATCAGAGTCAATGTAAACAACAACAAAGATCAGAGTCAATGTAAACAATCAACAAAGATCAAACAATACGAAAACATTCGCATAAGTCAAATACACAAACAGCAAAACTAAAAAGAAATATGCGAAGATATGACTAACAAATGACGCTACAGTGTATACACAAAAATATACGTAAAGAACTGAATAATAGCAAAGGGGAGACCTACAAATACAAACAATCGAAATCGAAACTAAAAAAACACAAAGAAAGAGAGAAAAGAAAAAAGAAAAAAAATATATATATACAAGAAACAAAAATAAAGCACAACTCGTCACAACTAAACAGATATAGCAACGATTGTCGCTAGCAAATTTCACTGTAGGAAATTCGCACAGTCCCTAACGAAAACGCTAACAGTAGAACCTCTGTGACGTGGTATCTTCTACTGAAAGACACCGCCCAACCGAGAAAACCCGCTGAAATATAAACATATAAATATACAAATAACAAATAACATATAACATATAAACATGTATCATGAAAACAATAGGAGAAAGTGTGAAAGTACAGAAGGCTCAGTTAGAACATAAGGGCACAGTTCACAAACAAAACAGGCCACTTAACTTCTATAAATCCAGCGTCAGCACGGTGCAGAACAGGATGTAATCAGCATTCTGAGGATAATGACCAAACGTTGATTAACTTCTGCTCCCATAAACAGCCATGACGAAGGAAAAGAGCTTCTAATACTGCAACAGTTGTTACGGCACTTGACCTTCTGAATCTTCTAAATTGATTTAACCGGCACTTGACCTTCTGAACCCGCAACAGTACCCCTGAGACCGGAACAGTTGTTACGGCACTTGTCCTTCTTTTCACCAGATCAGGAAATCCATTCGCTCGGTACTTGTCCTTCTAATTTTACATAAACTTCAATATTGCCGAGCAGCGCCGGGTAGTTTCAAAATCAGCAACTGTCAGAAAATCCGGATACTTTCAATAAAATTTCTTGTAAGGTGGTAGTTGATGCTGTAGTTGTATCTAGTATGATGATGATGTCTGGGTTTGCTGACCCCCTTGATAGCTGGAATCAGAGTGAACCAACCTATGGCCACCAAAAAATGATATGGTGCGCCAAAATATCAGATGATAGAACCAGCTCTGGCCACCAAAAATGATAAGGGTGGATTTGAGCTGAAGTGGTAACTTGCCACCCTTATCGACACCTGGTATTAAAGTGTAAGATGTAGGTGTCTTCTCTGATTTAGGATGTTGCTGTGTATGTGGTAGTGGAACAGTTCACAGGGTTATCACACAGGCAACATGACGTGTAGAGTCATAGAAAGGGTAACTTCGTTGTATAAGTTTCTTCCATTTATTGCACGCCACAAAACAGTCATGATACTTATGACATCAACATAGTTAACGAGTTCAGCAAGATGATATGGCACATTGAAAACAATTTCTGTAGTCAGCAATGACAGCTGTTGTATATATGCGTCATAAGACATCACAGTTCAATAGATTCAGAAATTCATAAATCATAGAGTTCTAGTTCGTGAAGCTGTATAAATAATAATAATTTCTATAACTTCTGCAACAGTGTCAGCTACAGATCTTCAATGTTCATAAACAATAATAAATGCTCCCATTCTGATGCTAGCAGATCAGTTGTATACAATAAGTCCGTTCACTGTCTGCACGTGAATAGCATACATGGGCTACAGGTCAGCTCGACCTTTATAATGTTCCTAAGTCTAACCATCTGACTTGGACGTGATCTCTGATATAACGAATCCTGGAACACAGACAATAGTCTTGTTGGTCTAGAGCGACCCATATATATTTAACTAGTTCAGGTATAAAGATACCGGTGACTTAATCCTAGTCAAAGTACCTCTCCATTTTGAATCACACAGGCGAGCAAATAGGCGACAAAATGACGAACCTCTAGATGATAGCATAAAGTTCGATACAAGAGGAATTACCTTATTTCGGAAAATCAACCATGAACATATGCCTCCAGGCAGGCGTGAATAATACTGGGAAATAGTCTAGTTAGCTAACTAACTCACAAAGACCATGTATTTCCCTCAGAAAATCACAAGACGCAGTTGCGTCTGCTCGCTTCTTAAACCATTTCTCAACTCCCCAACTGGGCGGAACACACATCTACCATAGTTGACTGGTACTACCAAATAAGGAGATGTGGTCACGCTTCGTTCAAGAAATTATAGACCGAACGTGTCTCTATACAAGAGAAGGCAAACTCCTAAAAAATTGTAGTTTCGATAACTCGGATTATGTCCCTTTGACCATAGAAAACATAATACACACTTCAGTCAAAAAAATGATCATACATATGAAAAATGTTTATACAAACGAAAAATAATAATGATCCGTGCGTAACAGTAGCGCTGTTAAGAACGTGGACTGATGAAAAGGCAGAGGAAAATATTACATCCTCATACCAATATGTGAATGAGCTGACCACTCGTTTAAAAACTGGCTGGAAACTTGCCAATGAAAATTTGAAACAAGCCAGGAAGAAACATGCTGCCTATTATAACAGGAAAGCTAAAGACAGAGATTTGGCTGTGGGAGAAAAGGTACTGCTTCTTCTACCCGGTAGTCAGAATAAGTTACAAATTGGATGGCAAGGTCCATATACAGTTCTAGAGAAGGTGTCTAGAACCAATTATAAGATAGATAAGAAGGGGAAAGAAAAATCTATCATGTGAATCTCCTGAAGAAATATTTGGAAAGAGAAAATCAGGAAGAGACACACTTGTTGACCTTGTCCATTGCCATGGAGATGAAAAAGGAACCACTTTCATCATTTGAATATCCATTACACCCCTGTGAGACAGCGGCACAGGTGAAAATCAGTACACATTTAACGAAAAATCAGAAAGAGAGAGTGCAACAGGTTCTAGATAATCATACAGAGGTGTTAACAGACCGACCGGGGCATACAAACGTATTGGAATATGATATGAAACTGATAGACCCCACACCTGTCTGTATGAAACCCTATTCGATTCCTTTTGCTAAGGAGAAAGCTTTGAAGGAAGAGATAGACTATTTGTTGAAGGAAGGAATTATTTCACACAGTGAATCTTCGTATAGTTCCAGTGTGGTGCTCTTAAGGAAACCCTCTGGAGAACATAGACTCTGTATAGATTACAGGAGACTGAATGCTATTACAGAAGGACAGGTGGATCCATTGCCGGATACAAATCAGTTGTTTGCCAGGCTAAATAAAGCTAAATATTTCTCAAAAGTTGATCTGAGTAAAGGATACTATCAGATTCCAGTAAAGCCTGAGGTTAGACCATACCTAGCTTTTAGTACCTCAGAGGGACACTATGAGTTTAACAGATTGCCATTTGGATTGAAGAATGCACCTAGTGTCTTCTCTAGAATGATGAGAAAATTATTGGACCCTCTGAATAACCCATGCATCACAAATTTCATGGATGATATCCTTATAGCAACAGAAACATTTGAGGAACACATTGACTCTCTGAATATGCTGTTTAATCGACTTAGAGAAGCGAATTTAACAGCCCGACCAACCAAATGTTGCGTTGGATGTAAAGAATTAGAATTCTTGGGACACACAGTCCATCAGGGAAACATGACCCCTGACCCCAAGAATTTAGAGAAACTAAAGAAAGCCCCGAGACCACAAACCAAGAAAGACGTCGTGAGATCCTTTGTCTCATTATGTGGTTTCTACCAAAAGTATATAAAAAACTTGAATTCCATATGTGCACCGTTAACTGATTTGACACGTAAAGGAAATCCAGATCGAATTACATGGACACCACAATGTGAATTAGCTTACCAGGAATTGAAGGAAAAGCTCACAAGCAAACCTATTTTGAAACTACCTGACTTAAGTCAAGAATACATTGTAAGGACGGATGCCAGTAATATCGGGTTAGGGGCGACCCTGTTACAGAAATCAGATGCATTGGATGGGGAATTGAGCCCAGTGGCATATGCTAGCAGAAAGGTGAATAAAGCTGAAACCAACTACTCAACTAGCGAAAAAGAATGTCTTGCAGTAATATGGGCGATAAAGAAATTCAATATTTATCTGTATGGGAAGGCATTTAAGTTGCAAACGGATCATAAACCCTTGTCGTTTCTAGCGCAGGCTAGGCATGAAAATTCTCGGTTACTCAGATGGTCCTTACTTATGCAGCCATTTGAGTTTAGCAAAGAGTATATATCTAGTAAGACAAATCTGGGAGCGGATTTTTTAATCCGCCATCCGTGTGATGAGAATCACCGTAAGCCCCAGAAATAATAGTAAATTTCTTTATGTGTATATAGAATTATAGACTGACATATAACGTCTGTTTTAAGAGGGGAGAATTTGTCGTGAAACATTCTACAATGGTGTACAAAAATCCCCCTTGTTTTCTACTTCGTCTGCAAATTGTAACGTTTCACGTTGATAGTAAAGCCTACTGCATCACTACACGCTTTCTACAATAAAACGTGTACTGCATTTCTAAGAAAACCTTGAGATACGCAAGCTGATTAATGACCTAAATTAATACTAGCATTAATTACACTACGTTAACATAAACGAAAGGACAGATGGACTTAGGATAGAGAGAGGGAGGGCTGAAAGCAGGAACGCATGCAACACTAACACGCGTCTCGCGATATACAATTAATGCCACCCTCCCCGCGCGAAAGGCCAGAAGCACTAACTTTTTTTTCAAATAGACCGTGATAAAAAACACTACAACTACGAGAGTTAGGTTTAAAAACCTGAAAAACGCTTATTAGGAAACATGACATTATACCGTTTTATGTCTGAAAGCCTGACAGTACCCAGACACCACATCGTATCGAAGTGAACGGGAGGTAGAAGAAAATGCATATTTTGAACGCAGCCCCTTAGCCCCATTAAACTTATATATTTGGGTTCCTTAGGACTTGCTGACAAAGAATATGTTAAGTGTTACGCAAATAGTCTAGGAATTAACAAATTATAGCCAAAAGAAAATAGTGAGGGTGTCAGACAACACCAAATAATAATCGCACAGTGGCATGTTTTGAAACCACTATTTTACGGGAAATGGGCCACCATGTAAAATCCTATTTGATTGGATAGAAGTAAATGTAAGGCTAAACACGATTAGTCGGACTACAAATACTAATTTTGGTTGTTAGGGGAAATGTGAGTAGGGGTACTTTTTTTTGAAAAGCTGTGTAAACATGGCCCGATTGGTTAGACCCGCCAATATAGTCAATTAGGAGCGTCAGTTCAGTGCCACATTTTAAAATAAACTTACTAAGAAACAGTGCGTTGAGATCCAGATCATATTTTTCTAAATAAAAGTCTGGGACAGAGGCAGATCGGAATTTATGCCATTATTCATCGCCAGTCAACGTATTTGTGTATTATTTCCATGAAGGGTAAGGAATATACTGGTGTAAATTGTTTCAGATGAAGCTAGCAGTTGGCCTACCGCTCTGAACTCAGTGTTTGTTATGTATTGTGTTCAGTGTGGAAATAGATTATAAATTAGATCTGAAGTAGGAGGTACAACCTTCTTGTTTCAAGGACCGAGGTCCTAAGTTACTGAAGCAGCACCTGGTCTGAGTTTTGCTGAATCCAGAGGCTGACAGCATACTCCTTGGTCCAGATAGCGACCAGTGAGGTGTCTCCAGAACACAGTGAAGCAATCGAGCAGAGGAGTCTTTTCCTGCCGCCATCACGAAAGATAAGCTTCTGTGGCCAGAGGAGCTCAACATTATATGCCCCCCCTCAAAAATTGACATTATATTAAACACAGAGGGACAATAAATTGGTTCAAATGACAGAAACTGTGAACTTTTCCCAATACTATTTCCACGATAATCAAACACTTGAAGTCATGATGAAAAACAACAACCAAGCTTGAACAAAACCAGTATTACCTCATATTACTACTTCACAAATTACACACATAGAATAATAATAATAAAATATGTCAATACAAAGTTCATATATATAAACTGTGTACATACTACTTGTAATTACATTTGATTGTGATTCCTGGTTCACTGTGTAGTTGAATCAGGATACCCATTATTGAAAGAATTAATACATATATTTTTAAACTTAAACACTTGACTCATTTAAGATAGTCTTATAGAGTGTTATATGTGTGTGAGTGTCACAGTGTTGTAAAGTGTTGTGGAATAAATTAAATTGTTTATCTGTATGTTGTTGTTGTGACTTACACTTCATCATTTTCATAACCCTAGACATTTAACGTAGTCATCACAATATTCCAGAATAATTCTGACTGAGGTATAAATGTGGTAGCAAGTAAGGTCATCTGTAATACACCACACTTATTAGATACAGATACCTTCACAGCTGATCTCAGTCAGTACACTAAGTCCCCTATAAGTATTTATATCATCCCACTTTACCACACATGTGTATTCATGCACATAAGTACCTCAACACACACGCTCTTATGTATTGAAATGCATGCACGTACACTACTAATGCCCCTTCCTCTATAAAATAATGCTGTAAGGGGATGCATTACATATAAAAGCACACACGTGTAGTTTCACATGCATACTTAAACATAAAAAGGAAGGAGAATAGTACTCAATAAAATAAAGTCATTATTTCATTCAAAAAATATTTTGCGCTTCCCTTCTCATTCTCATTCTCTTTGCTCTGTTGCTAAGTCTCCCAAGTGATAAAGTTCTGTTGATAGGCGTAGAGTAAAGCAAAACTAAAATTAAGTTAAAGTACCAAACTAAGAATAAATACACCTATGTGATTAAAAAAAACCTTAGAAAAGGAAACCTACTATTTTCGAGAAATGGGATTATAATGCCTAAAATGACGCCCCCCCCCCCCAAAAAAAAAAAACCTAAGTGCTTTTAAAAGAGGCACGCAAACCTTGTCTTCGATATTATTAAAGACAAAAACGTAACAAAGAAATGAAAAGAAAACTGAAAATAATTAAGTAGTAAACTTATTCTTCTTCTCTTCTTCCATCCTTAGCCATCAACCGGCAAAGCAGTATGTGGCCAGTACGCCTAGTGGCGTCTTAGGGCAACAACAAATTGATCAATCTATCGCTGTTTCCACCACGCCTAGTGGCGTCTTTGTGGAACAAAAACAGACCAAACAATCTATCATTGTTTCCGTAATCAGATTGGTTGGCAAGCAGGTGATCAGCCCACTGTGCAGTAAACTTATTAAGTGGTAAATAAACTTAATAATGAACAGTGACAATTATTATGTAGGTAGGTAGCTAATATTTCCCAGCAGAATAGTAACTAAAAAAAAAAAACTAAAGCCACTTGCCTTTTCTCCATATCCAAATGAATCGCCAACCAATTATTATGTCAGAACATACACAAATCTTCTAGAACATACACAAATCTTCTAGCACAAATAATTTACATGAGGGCTTCTGTGTACACGAACTTGGTAGTAGGAACTCTACATAGCTGAGAATTAATCAAACTTTCCTTGTCAGGAATCCTGCACAAATAATTTAAATGAAGGCTTCTGTGTAGACGAAATTGGTAGTAACAACTTTTTTTTTTTGCCTTCTTGTGGCGAGGCGCGTTCTTTTCAAACTATTTGGTTATATCAGAGCGCATTTACCATCCAAAAAATAAGTCAACTCTATTGACTGCTAACCTGATCAGCGTTGATAGATACTAAGTCCTGAAAAGGACTAACATTATCTATATGCTAGCATAAAGCCCTAAAAAGGACTCGTCAGCTACGCCAACGCTGCCGAGCTAGGTGGTGTTATTAGTGGTAGGGTAGTAACAACTTTCTAAGTTGTGTTCTTTCTTCAATTTCTTGAGTTTTGCTTTAGCTTTCTTCTCTTTATAGAGGTCCGTACTTTGGTGTTGTTGTGACATTAATATCGTACTCCGATATGTATCGATCGATATACCAGTGAAACAAAAGGTAGTAACAACTTTTTTTATTTTTAAAGATGATGAGAAGATGAGAGGGCACTTAACAGCTGACCATCATTGCCTCTGCTCTTCCACCATCTTGGTCTACCCTGTTCAACCTAAGATTTGGTTATAATTAGGATATTTAATTGGAACTTTATTTTTAGTTTTGTATTTAAATAACTATTGTCTTTTGCAGTTGATGGTTTAAATTTATATTAGTATTTCTTTTTTTAAGTTTTGTTTGTTTGTTACTTCTTTAGTAACAACTCTACATAACTGAGTATTAATTAATTTTCCTTGTCAGGAATCCTGATTTAAAAAATGTACATAACAGTTGCAACGCACTTGTTTATTTAAGTAAGAACTCTACAAAGCTGAGTATTATTCAAAGTTTCCCCGTCAGGAATCCTGGTTGAGAAAACGTACATAACAGAAACCAACGCACTTCTTCTAAATTTAACGAAAAACCGTTTTCCCTTAAGATAAGAATAAATGGAGTGAAGAAAAATTCACTGCTCAGCCTCCTGATGTTGTACCTTGATGATGTATAGCTTAAAATCTTTCCAGAGAAATGTCCAATATGCTGAAGCAAACGGCATCAAAATCGGCTCAGTGGTTCTTGAGTTATGAGGTAACAGACAGACAGACGTTCGATTTTATATATGTAAAGAAGATAATTAAAAATCACTTTTAAACCAGTTAATGGTTATCACAACTATTTCAGCTGCGAATATAATAATAATAAAAGTCGTCAACGAGGGAGTTGTCTCCTATTGCGAATAATAGTAAGGGGGGAAAAAAAGGGTAAAGGATCCCGTTACACGCCCATTGAGGCATATTGGGAATATGGTGTTAGGCCCATATTTTCTTGACCATCGGCACACTAGGGGGGATGTGGTCAGCATCACGCCGGCAGCATTAACCTTCCCAGAAGTTGCTCTGGTACCTAGTTGGGGGCTGGGTCGACCCAGGAGCCGTTTGCGGCCTAAAAAAAATCCCACCTCATCTGGGGATCGAACCATAGACCACTGAGCTAGGAAGCCAGTGCACTAACCACTATGAGTAGAATATGAGAAACATCTATTTTGTTCAGACATCATTTATAAAAGAAGCAGTCATCACACGTATATTGTGTGTTACGTCACATTTATTTAAACCCCCAGTTCCACCTCCCCCACCCCTTTTCCTCCAATTATCACACTTCGTCACAACATTTTGGACTCCCTACTCACTTCGTGACGTCATATGTGGACGACCCCGTGGCCATTATGACGGCATTATTTCTCCTGCAGTAATTTCATTCCTTTCCAATCCATTCCAACTTAACTGAATCTTTGTACTAAACCTATCACATGATTTATGGTCAACGATCAAAGCACCTGGGTACTCTTGTAATGAGTGTTCAATTTAGATTTCACACTGAAATAAGCGCCTTTTCCGCATTTCCCCGAAAAGCTGGAGGGAATGTGTCATTGTTGGTTGTATTTTTCATCAAGAAAGCTAGTAATATGGTGGATTTTATTTACTACCATTGCTCTATTTAATTTTTTCCTACTTTACATAATTACAATTATATGCTAATTTACGTTACTAATAAGCTGAAACAGTACATAGAAAAATGTTTAATCTCTTGCCCCAAGTGGTTCTGATGAGTTTCCGAGGAGACTAAATAACACGATCTCTACCTTAACGAGGCCTGCAATTGGAGGTAATCATATCGAAGTTGACAGAAGGTCGCAACCTCTTCATGCAAAACAGTTCGCTACTGGAACCACACCTACCTGAGCTCACAAGTCCTCTGACAAAGTTCCTCCTCCCCCCACACGGAGGCCACTGCTGTGGTAATCCCATGCTCCTCGAGGAATGAAAAAGGATAGTATGATCTAGTTAATATGTATCACGCTTCTGATGATCAGATTGCCTCCTGTTGTATCGCTCTGTATAGAGTTTCCTATCTTATCTTATCACTAGATATCTATTGGACCTTAAAGTTTTATTATACGTGTACAAACCATTAACTATTTATTGTTCTTACTACTATGTACTGTTTGACTACGGGGTCGGAGTGGTTAAGAGGTATGACATCCGCCTTAAATTCTAGAGGTACCGGGTTCAATTCCCAGTTGATGGAATGTAATTTATGGAAATTTTTTTCAGAACCAGTGGTTCTAATGATGGTCTCCTGGGTAGTGAGATCGGATAAGGGCGAAAAAAATAGGAGGTCAAGTGTGCAAGTTGCGCACGTTAAAAATACCTCGGCAGTTGGAAATCGTAAAGAGTAGGCCTGTCTGGATGACCGCTGCCCTGGCATAATTTAAAAATTAGAAACATACCCACCACAAAAATATTTATAGAATGTGTTATTCTTATATACACACATTGGGATTCTAGCCGGTGCTACGGATTTCGTGCACTGCGCTGAGATCCTCCTTGTGTGATCTAAGAGAGGAGATCTGAGCACTGATGGAGTTGTCCGTGTACTGCAATGAAGATAGTCCTTAAAAACCAAACCAAACTGTTTGACTGTACTGTTCTGTTGTCTACGTCTTCTTATTATTGTTCTAGAGTTATGGTTCTTCTTCTTCTTCGTTCATCCTGAAAAGGACGTTGGTTGCGTTGTGTCCGTTTACAGCGAAGCTGCGATATTTGCGCATTTCGGCCGACACATCCAACTTCAGCACGGCATTTTTGGGACCGGGTTAGCCTTCCAGTGCTCTACATTACTGTCTTGCAGACATTTAGCGCAGTAAGGTTTTTCTATCCTAAAATAGCGTGTCACTGTGTGGTCTCAAGAGAAATCAAGTTCAACACAAAAATGAGGATCTTCAACTCAAATGTGAAGACATTCCTAATGTATGTGGCTCTGAAAAAAAAAAAAAAAAAAAAACTAGCCAGTCATAAATGGATGATTGCGTAGAAAAGAATGATTAAAATGGTATGACAAGGTTACCAATGTGGAACTGATGACAAGGTTACCAATGTGGAACTGATGACAAGAACCAGACAAGGTTACCAATATGGAACTGATGACAAGAACCAGACAAGGTTACCAATGTGGAACTGATGACAAGAACCAGACAAGGTTACCAATGTGGAACTGATGACAAGAACCTGACAAGGTTACCAATGTGGAACTGATGACAAGAACCAGACAAGGTTACCAATGTGGAACTGATGACAAGGTTACCAATGTGGAACTGATGACAAGGTTACCAATGTGGAACTGATGACAAGAACCAGACAAGGTTACCAATGTGGAACTGATGACAAGAACCAGACAAGGTTACCAATGTGGAACTGATGACAAGAACCTGACAAGGTTACCAATGTGGAACTGATGACAAGAACCAGACAAGGTTACCAATGTGGAACTGATGACAAGAACCAGACAAGGTTACCAATGTGGAACTGATGACAAGAACCTGACAAGGTTACCAATGTGGAACTGATGACAAGAACCAGACAAGTGCTAGTGGAACAAGAGATAAGAAGACGCTGGCGATGGATAGGACACACAATATACAATGAAGAAACCTGTTGATAGCATTACAAGGCAGTCTTTGTTCTGGAATCCCCAGGGAAAGTGAGGCAGAGGTAGACAAAAAAAAAAAAAAACACACACACAGGGGGAAGAGAGCTGGAGACAGAAGTGAAAATGATGAAGCCGTGGAAATAACTTGATCTGATGTCACGTGACAGGAGGGACTTGGTATGTGTTTGTTGAAGGCCTATGCTCCTTGGGGAGCTAAAGATCATTGATTGTTTGGAAGAATGAAGCTGCCGATCGTACCAAGTGGCGATGCTCCTTACGATGCCACCTCAGATTGGACGAAAAGAAGCTCTCACAACATGCAGAAGAGAAAAGAACACCGCGAAAGAAACATGACTGAATGGGGCTACTCCTACTGCTAGTGTATTCTCCTGTATTCTTTATTATAACATCTGGTTATCACACATTAAACAAATACATTAAAAAAAATAATAAATCAGTGTCCACAATGTTTTTGTAGAACTATTATTTAATGTACACAGTTTCAAACAACATTTCACAACACACTTTTCAATAACTTAGCCGGAGAACGTCCCTCAACTCACCATCATTGGTGCCATGTAGTACACCGTAGCCTAGTTGCCGCCGCATCTTATGTCTGTCAGTCACGTTTTGGTAAAATTGGTACAGTTGTGGTAACTTCGGGGATTGAGTTGTGCGTTTGCCGTATTCCCAAAACTAGAACACAGTTCTTGATGACGTCATTCACATTTTAAACATCAGAAATGTTCAAACAGCCAACAAACGAACTGTAGCAATCTTGTTTTTTGGAAACAAACCGAAATTAAGCCGCAGAAAATATGTCCACCTTTCTTTTTCCGCACATTTTAAAGCGTTGAGCATGTTCCATTTGTATAGTTTATGTATAGTAAATATGGTGTAGTATATAATTAAAAAAAATTATACATATTATAAAATCATCAACTAATAATATAAAACCATTAAGCTATGTCAGTTGACAAATGTATTTTACGACGAAAGAACATGCTAACAAATTAGTATGTATTATAATAGACCTTTCACGATACCTTAACAGGCCAAACTGCTTGCGTCATTTACTTTTTCTTGTCTTGTTCATTTTGTCACAACTTAAATCCGCAAACGTTTTGTAATTTCCATTTGTATCGCTTTGAGTAGAGAATATTCAAGCATAAATAAAGTTGGCATACATTCCCGTCTGTTAAAAAAAGTACACCTCAAACCGGCAATTCACCATGTCAGTACAAAGTCTAAACCTTTCTTGCATTTTATTTATTTTTTTGCGACCACAAACAAAATAACAGTACATTTTGTAGCAGCTAGTGTCCACGGCACACCTATTGTCGCCACGTCGGAATGTAGTGTACGGTTTTGCATGCCGTAGACTAACCTAACCGCCTACAATGTTTTGAACAAACTGGACACATGTAACAATGGACCAAGACCGTACTCCACCTCCACGTGGTGGTCCTGGAAACAGTCTGCAGCAGTGCAGTCTGGCTGAGCGAGTACGGATCAAAGAGGGAAGGCAAACCCGGTCCCAAAAAATGCCGTGCTGAAGTCGGATGTGTCGACCGAAAGGTGCAGATATCACAGCTACGGCGTAAACAGACACAACGCAACCACCGTCCTTTTCAGGGCGAACGAGGAAGGAGGAAGGAAGAAGATTCTCATGTAATTTTAGCCTCGGAAATTAATTACACTGACTAACAAAAAAAAACCTTTTTTTTCTTTCTCTAACATTTCTATGTTTTTCTGGTCAATTTTAATGCGCTGTTTTTAAATCTGCAAACCGTTTTTCTCTATCAGGTCGGGATCTCTAGAAATACGCAATTGAAGTTTTTTAACAACGCATACAGTATTACAACATCATTCGTACAAGAAGCATAACAGTTATGTAGGCTTGAATTTCTTTGCAGTCGACTTTCGTCGGTGAATGGCATGTGGTACATCGCGATGAAGCATCCAACAATAATCGGCAAGCATGGTCACACTCCACCGTCCTTGATAACGTGACTCCATTACGGCGATATCTTGATGGAATCATTCTCCATGTTCATTGCTGACTTCGCCAAGGTTGTCAGGGAAAAAGTTAAGATGCGAATCGAGCAAATGGATTTTGAGGGACATGTTACAGCCCATAATTATGTATGCATCTATGCACTGCTTAACAATATGCAACATAGTCGACAGATTTGTGATTTTCCAGAAATTTATCGACGATCGATTTGAATGCCATCCATGCGCGAAGTTCACTACCATGTAACAAGTTCTCGAATTGTTTGTCTGCAATAACTTTCCTAATCTGAGGTCCTACAAAGATACCTTCCTTTATCTTTGCATCGCTAACTTGCGGAAACTTTTCTCGAAGATAAGTGAAAGCTTTGCTCGTTTTATCTAACGCTTTTACAAAATTCTTCATGAGCCCCAACTTTATATGTAACAGTGGTAAAATGAAGGTGTCTTTGTTAACTAATGGCTCGCGTATTACATTTTTATGCCCGAGCTGCATACGATCCCGGATAGGCCACACCTTTCTTGCATAATGTTCCTGTCTGTTGCGGCTGTCCCATTCACATCGGAAGCAACAAAATTTAGTATACCCAGTCTGCATGCCCGTGAGAATTGCAATGACCTTTAGGTCTCCACAAATCCGCCATTGGTAGTCATTGTACTTTATTTTTTCCAAACGTATAGCCATATTGTCATAAGTTTCTTTCATATGAACAGAGTAAGCGACTGGAATTGATGAAAAAAAAATTTATGTTATGCAATAACACGGCTTTTAGACTAGTCTTGGAAGAATCGATGAAAAATCGCCATTCGTTGACTATGTGCTCATGACCGTTTACATCTTTGCAATAGCAAATGTCATCATCCATCTCAAAGTATTGAACAAGTTCTCTGTGTCTATGACGAAATTTAGATATCGGAGTATTGGGCGCTAAAAGATTCCATTCTTTGAGTCGCGAACCGAGTAATTCCGCTTGTCCTTTGGTAAGAGCGAGATCACGTATTAGATCTGAAAGTTCTGAATGGTTAATTAAGTAAACACCATCATTCACCGGTATGTAATCTGAGTCAGAATTAGTTTCTAAAGCAGGTAAACTATCACTTTCTGATGGTTCATTTACGTCCAACGGATATTGTTCTGGTGGTACTTGGATCGGACACGTGATTGGATCATGAGGCACTGGTTTCGAAACCGATTCAATATTTGGATAAACCACAGACTTTCTAGTTTTAAAAGTGAAACTGTCGTGGAATATTCTAATCCACATATATAAATTATCAAGTAAATATAAAGCCTAATAAATACATATAATAAATAAAGGAAGAAGAATGGTAAAGAACAGTGCTGTCACAATGACAGTACTCGAAATCCCCCTTCTTTTCTACTTCGTCGGCAAATTGTAACGCTTTCACGTTGATAGTAAAAGCCTACTGTATTATTACCCGCGTTCTTCAATGAAACGTGTGCTGTATTTCTTGGAAAAACATTGAGAGGCAGACTGCGTAATGACCTAAATTAATCCTAACATTAATTATATTACGTTACCAAAACGAACGAACAGATGGACTCGAATAGAAAGAGAGAGGGGCGACTGAAAATCAGGAACGCATGCAACACGCGTCGCGCGATACACAATTACTACTATCACGCGTGTAAGGCCACATGCACTAATTTTTTTTTCAGACGGACAGTGATAAATTCACTACCCTTCCCAGAGTTAGGTTTTTAAATCCTGAAAAACGCTTATAAGGAAAGATGACAATAGATGGGTTTACGTTTGAAAACATTGCAGTACCCAGACAGCACATCTTCGAAACAGGAGGTAGAAGAAATTGCATATTTTGAACGCAGCCACTTAGCTCTTTTAAATTTGTTTATTTGGGTTCCTTAGGGTTTGCTGACAAAGAATATGTAAAACGTTACGCAAATAGTCTAGGAATTAACAAGTTATAACCAAAATAAAATGGTGGGGATGCCTGACAGCATAAAATCATTTCTGCTCATAAAATTTTTTTATAACGTGTTTGAAAAAACCTTACGTACAGAAATAGCCTACCATGTAAACTCCAAATTGATTGGAGCGCAACAAATATAAGACTGAACACGATTGGTCGGACTATAAATACTATCTTTGGTTGTTAGGGGACACGTAGGAAGTTAAAATTTTTTTCAAACACTTGTCGAAACGTGGCTCCATTGGCTAGACTCGCTGATATACTCACTTAGGAGCGTTAGTTCGAGACCACTAGTTCAAATAAGCTTGATAAAGCAACAGTGCGTTGAAGCCAGCTCACATTTTTGCTAAAATAAAAGCCTGGAACATAAGCAGATGGGAATTTGTGCCAGTATTTGTGCCAGAATTCATTGCTAATCAACGTATCTGTGTTTGTTTCCATGAATTGTGGTAAGCTTGAAACATTCAGTATCTTTTAATGAAAATTGAATGTGAATTGTTAATTTATGCCTGTATATATGTGTAGTTCAGTAGCAAACATGATGTAAAGCCTATAATGCTCCAGCCTGAACAGAAGGTGTCGGAGGAAAGTAAAACTGCATGGAATGGCCAAACAGTACACTGACACCTAGATTATTGATTAGAAGAAATAATGCTGGAAGTGCAGAGGCGTAGTAACCATTAAGGAGGTTAATGCTGGTATAAAGTATTTCAGATGAAGCTGACAGTTGGCCTAACGCTCTGAACTCAATGTTTGTGATGTATTGTGCTCAGTGTAAAAAGAGAGTATAAATTAGTTATGAAGTAGAAGGTACATCCTTCTTGTTTTCAGGGACCGCGGTCTTGATGGTATTGAGCAGCACCTGGTCAGAGCTTTGCTGAATCCAGAGTCGGACAGCATACTCCTTGGTCCATTTAGCTATCAGTGAGGTGTCTCCAGAGCACAGGGGAGAAACCGAGCAGAGGAGTCCTTTCCTGCCGCCATCACACAAGATAAGCTGATGTGGCCAGCTGAGCTCAAAATTATGTACCCCATCTTAAAATAACATTGTAACATAAACTTAAGAGGGGAAGTAAATTGTTTTAATAACAGGAACGGAGAACATCTCCAATACTAGCTCCCATAAAGACAAACTATTGAAGTCATGATGACAAATACCAACAGAGCTTGAACAAAACAAAACCAGTATTACCTCATATTACTACTACACAACTGACACACACAGGATACTTTTAATAAGATATGTCACTACAATATTCATATTGAGAAATTCTGTACATATAACTTGTAATTAAAATTGATTGTGATTCCTGGTTCCCTTTGTATTTGAATCAGGACACATATTCATTCATAACAGCAATGAATACATATTGTTATTTGAAAAGTTATCAGTGACTCCTTTAAGATATCCTTTAGAGTGTTATATGTATGTGAGCGTCACAGTGTTGTCAAGTGTGGTGGAATAAATTAAATTGTTTATCTGTCTGTTGTTGTTATGACTTACACTTCATCATACACATACCCTAGACATACAACGTAGTCATCACACTATTCCAGAATAATTCTGACTGAGATATATATATATGTGGCAGCAAGTAAGGTTATCTATAATACACTACTCTTATTAGATATAGATACCTTCACAGCTGATCTCAGTCAGTACACTAAGTCCCCTATAAATATTTATAACATCCCACTTCACCACATATATTGGGGTCTCGCTCTTGGGATTTTGAATCTTTCCCTATTAAAAATATTGGGGGTAATTCACTTCAGGGAATATAAGAATTAAAAGGTATCCTTGGGTGGAATTAAATAAGGTTGAGCTCACGGTGCCTGTGTTGTCCATTAGATATATATTTAGAGATTAAATTGTTGGTTAGACATTGTATAAATTTACCTGATAGACAATGGCGGACCTGGCCAAGTTTCGATCTGCTGCTGTTCAGACTGCAAAAGAGTTAGGATTAGATGGGCAAGTTATGGTTGCCTATGTCACTACGGAATGTGACAAATTTATTGAACGCGAAGAAAGAAGGTTTGAAGCCGAAAGAAAGTTAGAGGCTGAAAAAGAAATTAAGAGGTTGCAGATTGAGGCTGAGGCTAAGAAATTGGAGGCAGAAAGAGAAGACAGAAGATTGGCTGCAGAAAGGGAAGAGAAGAAATTAGCTGCAGAAAGGGAAGAGAAGAAATTGACTGCAGAGAGGGAAGCAGAAAAGGAGGAGAAGAGATTACAAAGGGAACATGAGTTACGACTAAGGGAGTTTGAGTTTCAGGGCCATGCTCCTGAAAATGGTGCCAGTCCCTTTGCCTCTGATGCCACTGCTAGCCAAGGAGCCTCAACCTCAGCTATGAATTTTCATTTAGATCATTTTGTTGAGAAAGACGATGATATAGAGAGCTACCTAAATAGGTATGAACTATTAGCTACCACGTATGGGTTAGAGAGAGAAAGGTGGAGCTTAAGTTATCTCAAGGACTTCGTGGGGCAGCTTATGAAGTTTTTGCCAAAATGAGCAGAGGTGATCAGGAAAATTATGACATGCTAAAGCAGGCTCTTTTGTTAAGGTATGAAAAGAATGCAGAATTCTATAGGAAAAAATTTAGGAATGCTAAACTACTGTCAGGTGAAACCTATCACCAGTTCTCTGCACGAATAGAGACATACTTGGAGAAATGGACTTCTCTGGGGAAAACCCAAGATCTTAAGGAAATGGTCCTTATAGAGCAACTAAGAGAGTCCATGGCTCCAGACCTGAGAAAGTTTCTCATGGAACAAGGTGCAGTGAGGCTGGGTGAGTTGCTAAATGTTGCTGAAAGGTATCAAGCAGCTCAAGCAGAGGTAACAGGTAATAAAAAGAAACAAGTGGATAACTTTAGGGCACCACAGAACTTTAATAAATTTGATCCTAAGGATCAAAACAAAGGTAAGCACCAATTTGATAGGCCACGGTATGAAAATAAAAATAAATTCCCACAATTCGATGAAAGGAAATATGATGAAAGAAAATCTTTCAACCAAGGAAAAAGGTGGTGTAAGAATTGTCAGATGGACAATCATGACACTGACCGTTGCAGAAGGAAACCTGTGTATATGGCAACCCTTCAGGTCAGGTCGACCTCAAGACAGGAGGAGGATATTATGTTGGATACCACTCCAGAAGAGATGAGGAAGGCACAGGCTGAGGATAAAACACTCAAGCCTTGTTTCAGAAAATTGTCAACTTGTCATACAACTCCAGGCAAGGGAGATTTTTACATGAAAAACAAGTTGATGTATAGGAAGACTGGAGCTAGATCCAAAGGTCAAGGACAGCTGGTACTTCCTAAAAGATATAGGGCAGACTTAATAAGGAGCCTACATGTGAAACCAGATGGGGACCATGAGAAGATAGGTACCATCATTCAAAAGGTGGCTCACAATTATTATTGGCCCAAAGCAAGATGGGACATTGAGAATTTTGTAGAAAGGTGTAGCATAGCACATGAGGGAACACCCACAAGTGGGAACATGGATCAGGACCTGGACACGCCACGGGGCAAAATTAGGCCTGATAATAAAAAGAGAAATAGATTTGATAAAGTGGACCAAATGGAATGGGAAGCCCCTTTTCACGGACAAGCTTCACTTAACTGTTTTACAATGGCCACTATGCGGAGAGTGCAAAAGGATGTCTTACCCCAGGATAAGCCGAAAATCCCTCAATCGGACTTAAACAAACTGGAGGAAGAGGATGTAGAGAGGAAATCTCTCATCAAGAATTTTAAGTGGGGAGAAAGCCCCAAAAGAAAAATTGGTAGCGGTCGTTTTGTGAATGATAATTCTGGGAGGAAAAATCATCACTATAAAGCTTCGAGTGGAAGAGACCATACCGGTGCATGGACAAATAGGTCCACACAATTAAAGGTCCACATGTAGCTTTGTTAAGAACGTGGACTGATGAAAAGGCAGAGGAAAACATTACATCTTCATACCAATATGTGAATGAGCTGACCACTCGTTTAAAAACTGGCTGGAAACTTGCCAATGAAAATTTGAAACAAGCCAGGAAGAAACATGCTGCCTATTATAACAGGAAGGCGAAAGACAGAAATTTGGCTGTGGGAGAGAAAGTACTGCTTCTTTTGCCCGGGAGTCAGAATAAGTTACAAATTGGATGGCAGGGTCCATATACAGTTTTAGAGAAGGTATCTAGAACAAATTATAAGATAGATAAGAAGGGGAAAGAAAAAATCTATCATGTGAATCTCCTGAAGAAATATTTGGAAAGAGAACATCAGGAAGAGACACACTTGTTGACCTTGTCCATCGCCATGGAGATGAAAAAGGAACCACTTTCATCATTTGAGTATCCATTACACCCCTGTGAGACAGCAGCACAGGTGAAAATCAGTACACATTTAACGAAAACTCAGAAAGAGAGAGTGCAACAGGTTCTAAATAATCATGCAGAGGTGTTAACAGACCGACCAGGGCATACAAACCTATTGGAATATGATATGAAACTGATAGACCCACACCTGTCTGTATGAAACCATATTCGATTCCGTTTGCTAAGGAGAAAGCTTTGAAGGAAGAGATAGACTATTTGTTGAAGGAAGGGAATTATTTCACACAGTGAATCCTCATATAGTTCCGGTGTTGTACTCTTAAGGAAGCCCTCTGGAGAACATAGACTCTGTATAGATTACAGGAGACTGAATGCTATTACAGAAGGACAGGTGGATCCATTGCCGGATACAAATCAGCTGTTTGCCAGACTAAATAAAGCTAAATATTTCTCAAAAGTGGATTTGAGTAAAGGATACTATCAGATTCCAGTAAAGCCTGAGGTTAGACCATACCTAGCTTTTAGTACCTCAGAAGGACACTATGAGTTTAATAGATTGCCATTTGGATTGAAGAATGCGCCTAGTGTCTTCTCTAGAATGATGAGAAAGTTATTGGACCCTCTGAATAATCCATGTATAACAAATTTCATGGATGATATCCTTATAGCAACAGAAACATTTGAGGAACACATTGACTCTCTGAAGATGCTGTTTGATCGACTTGGGGAAGCAAATTTAACAGCCCGACCAACCAAATGTTGCGTTGGATGTAAAGAATTGGAATTTTTGGGACACACAGTTTATCAGGGAAACATGACCCCTGACCCAAAGAACTTAGAGAAACTACAGAAAGCCCCGAGACCACAAACCAAGAAGGACGTGAGATCCTTTGTCTCATTATGTGGTTTCTACCAGAAGTATATCAGGAACTTTAATTCCATATGTGCACCGTTAACTGATTTGACACGTAAAGGACATCCAGATCGCATTACATGGACCCCACAATGTGAAATGGCTTACCAAGAATTGAAGGAAAAGCTCACAAGTAAACCTATTTTGAAATTACCTGACTTAAGTCAAGAATTCATAGTAAGGACGGATGCAAGTAATATTGGGTTAGGTGCAACTCTACTACAGAAATCAGATGCATTGGATGGGGAATTAAGCCCAGTGGCATATGCTAGCAGAAAATTGAATAAAGCTGAAATCAATTACTCAACTAGCGAAAAAGAATGTCTTGCAGTAATATGGGCAATAAAGAAATTCAATATTTATCTGTATGGGAAGGCCTTTAAGTTGCAAACAGACCACAAACCTTTATCGTTTCTAGCACAGGCTAAGCATGAGAACTCTAGGTTACTCCGATGGTCTTTGCTTTTGGCTCCCTATAATTTTAGCATTGAGTATATATCTGGAAAAACAAATTTGGGAGCGGATTTTTTAAGCCGCCATCCGTGTGATGAGAATCACCGTAAACCCCAGAACTAATAATAAATTTCTTTATGTGTATATAGAATAAAGGACTGACATATAATGTCTGTTTTAAGAGGGGAGATGTCGTGGAATATTCTAATCCACATATATAAATTATCAAGTAAATATAAAGCCTAATAAATACATATAATAAATAAAGGAAGAAGAATGGTAAAGAACAGTGCTGTCACAATGACAGTACTCGAAATCCCCCTTCTTTTCTACTTCGTCGGCAAATTGTAACGCTTTCACGTTGATAGTAAAAGCCTACTGTATTATTACCCGCGTTCTTCAATGAAACGTGTGCTGTATTTCTTGGAAAAACATTGAGAGGCAGACTGCGTAATGACCTAAAGTAATCCTAACATTAATTATATTACGTTACCAAAACGAACGAACAGATGGACTCGAATAGAAAGAGAGAGGGGCGACTGAAAATCAGGAACGCATGCAACACGCGTCGCGCGATACACAATTACTACTATCACGCGTGTAAGGCCACATGCACTAATTTTTTTTTTTTCAGACGGACAGTGATAAATTCACTACCCTTCCCAGAGTTAGGTTTTTAAATCCTGAAAAACGCTTATAAGGAAAGATGACAATAGATGGGTTTACGTTTGAAAACATTACAGTACCCAGACAGCACATCTTCGAAACAGGAGGTAGAAGAAATTGCATATTTTGAACGCAGCCACTTAGCTCTTTTAAATTTGTTTATTTGGGTTCCTTAGGGCTTGCTGACAAAGAATATGTAAAACGTTACGCAAATAGTCTAGGAATTAACAAGTTATAACCAAAATAAAATGGTGGGGATGCCTGACAGCATAAAATCATTTCTGCTCATAAAATTTTTTTATAACGTGGTTGAAAAAACCTTACGTACAGAAATAGCCTACCATGTAAACTCCAAATTGATTGGAGCGCAACAAATATAAGACTGAACACGATTGGTCGGACTATAAATACTATCTTTGGTTGTTAGGGGACACGTAGGAAGTTAAAATGTTTTCAAACACTTGTCGAAACGTGGCTCCATTGGCTAGACTCGCTGATATACTCACTTAGGAGCGTTAGTTCGAGACCACTAGTTCAAATAAGCTTGATAAAGCAACAGTGCGTTGAAGCCAGCTCACATTTTTGCTAAAATAAAAGCCTGGAACATAAGCAGATGGGAATTTGTGCCAGTATTTGTGCCAGAATTCATTGCTAATCAACGTATCTGTGTTTGTTTCCATGAATTGTGGTAAGCTTGAAACATTCAGTATCTTTTAATGAAAATTGAATGTGAATTGTTAATTTATGCCTGTATATATGTGTAGTTCAGTAGCAAACATGATGTAAAGCCTATAATGCTCCAGCCTGAACAGAAGGTGTCGGAGGAAAGTAAAACTGCATGGAATGGCCAAACAGTACACTGACACCTAGATTATTGATTAGAAGAAATAATGCTGGAAGTGCAGAGGCGTAGTAACCATTAAGGAGGTTAATGCTGGTATAAAGTATTTCAGATGAAGCTGACAGTTGGCCTAACGCTCTGAACTCAATGTTTGTGATGTATTGTGCTCAGTGTAAAAAGAGAGTATAAATTAGTTATGAAGTAGAAGGTACATCCTTCTTGTTTTCAGGGACCGCGGTCTTGATGGTATTGAGCAGCACCTGGTCAGAGCTTTGCTGAATCCAGAGTCGGACAGCATACTCCTTGGTCCATTTAGCTATCAGTGAGGTGTCTCCAGAGCACAGGGGAGAAATCGAGCAGAGGAGTCCTTTCCTGCCGCCATCACACAAGATAAGCTGATGTGGCCAGCTGAGCTCAAAATTATGTACCCCATCTTAAAATAACATTGTAACATAAACTTAAGAGGGGAAGTAAATTGTTTTAATAACAGGAACGGAGAACATCTCCAATACTAGCTCCCATAAAGACAAACTATTGAAGTCATGATGACAAATACCAACAGAGCTTGAACAAAACAAAACCAGTATTACCTCATATTACTACTACACAACTGACACACACAGGATACTTTTAATAATATATGTCACTACAATATTCATATTGAGAAATTCTGTACATATAACTTGTAATTAAAATTGATTGTGATCCTGGTTCCCTTTGTATTTGAATCAGGACACATATTCATTCATAACAGCAATGAATACATATTGTTATTTGAAAAGTTATCAGTGACTCCTTTAAGATATCCTTTAGAGTGTTATATGTATGTGAGTGTCACAGTGTTGTCAAGTGTGGTGGAATAAATTAAATTGTTTATCTGTCTGTTGTTGTTATGACTTACACTTCATCATACACATACCCTAGACATACAACGTAGTCATCACACTATTCCAGAATAATTCTGACTGAGATATATATATATATGTGGCAGCAAGTAAGGTTATCTATAATACACTACTCTTATTAGATATAGATACCTTCACAGCTGATCTCAGTCAGTACACTAAGTTCCCTATAAGTATTTATAACATCCCACTTCACCACAGAAACCATGGATATTTGTCAAGCAGAAGTAACAATCAGTAGTGTGATTTGTATGTTCACGCCATATTACTGGCACGCCAAAAGGCATCGACTTATGCTTCGGCGATTTTAGTAACCAACCTGCCAATGTATCGAACAAACCGCATTTGGCTTCCAAGATTTATTTGCATCATCAACTTTCGAATCGAAATAAAGTTCATATGCTATCTTTAGTAATGGTGTAAAGTTTTTCTGGTCAACACGATCGGTAAAATATCCGCACACGTAACAGAACAGATCAGCCGAATTTCTACAACTTCTAGAAGCCATATTTTGCTCAGAATTATTTCAAAATACAGTAACTATTTAAAAAATCGCGTAACATATGTCATGCATCTTTTAGCAGTATAAAAAGTAGAATTATGTTGCTTTTTATTAATTTTTAATAAGTTATATAGTAAAAATGAAACGGAGCAAATAACGGTTTCCCAAAAATATATTTATTCACAAATATCTTAAGAACCCGACGTGATAGAGATAAACGGATTTCAGATTTGAAATCAGCGCAAGAAATTGACCTAAGAACACTTATTCTTATATAAGAAAGAAAAATGTTGTTTGTCAGTGTTATCTACGGGATTTGACAGGAAATTACGGCTCTATCTGAGATTTTACACAACGGAATTGCATTTCGCACTGGAGTTTCTAACAATGAAAGTAAATCACAGGAAATCTGCTTGTGCACGATTGGTAGAAAGTCACCCTGAAAAAAATATCATTGGTTGAAGAGCGACTGAAAAAGAGGTATTTAACACTATTTTGCAAGGTCTTTTCTATTAGGACATGCGCCCTAATATAACCAACGGACCCTGTGTCTAGATTAAACGGGGGCGCGCTTCGTCAAAACGATACAAAATGTTACTTAAAAGTAAAAATTCTTCCCTTCCCGAACTCACTTCAAGATCTTATTGCGGAGAAGACGTCGGTCGGACTGATCCACACGTGTAAGAAGCCAGAAGCCACAGCGTACAGCCGAGAAGAAGTCAAGCTGACTTGCTCCTGTGAGCCGTTTTGCTTAGCGATAAGCTAGAAGTATTGTGTCTGAGGGTACGTTTAAAAATCTATAGATCGTTAATTTAATCAAGTATCGTAGTGTCAAATAAATTGATGTAATATTTGATAATAACGTTATGATTGACTTAGATTTACATGCTTGTGTTTTGCCTTGCCATCTCCAAAAAATACCATGAGAAATGAAGTTGGTCTTCAACTGAATATAACCTGAAAACAATCCTCGAACAGCATTGACTTGGCTAGCTGGTCCTTTTCAGGACGAGTCCTTATCAGGACTTCACAGTGCTAGCAATAAAAACTTAAAGTCCTTTTTTTGTAGAACTCTGAGCCCACAGCATTTAAAAGCTAAGTCCTACTTAGCTTTTAAATGCTGTGGGCCCAGGGTTCTACTTTTTCTTGAGCATGAAGGTGAGATACATCTTTGTTTCTTGGATCTGGAGAAGACGTTTGACACGGTCCGCTGGAGAAAACTTTGGGACTGCTTAGCTAAGAAAAACATTCCAGCAGCTCTAATCTATGCTATACAGAACTTCTACAAGACTTGCATAAATTATGTGAGGACGGCAAACCACAAGTCAGACGAGCTCAGGATCACCACTGGTGCAAGACAAGGTGATATTCTGTCACCTTATCTTTTCATACTCCTCATGGACGATGTCGTCAAAGCATGTAAGGAGAGGACAAGAAAGTATTCACTGGGGTACTGGAAGATGAAACGTGTGGATTTCAGAGCCAACATTTACCGATGATGTTGCCCTGATTGCTAAATCAGAGGCACATCTTCAATCCAACCTGCAAGCCTGGAAAGAAGAGCTGGAGAGGAGAGGGATAGTCATCAGCAGCTCCTAAAAAACAAAACAAAACAAAAACCATGGTTATATCATGAGAGGCAAGAAGGCACAAGATTACGATCGGATAACAGGTCTTGAAGCAGGTCAACCACTTAAGTACCTTGGAGCTGTCATAGACTGGAAGGGAGGCATCAAAGACGATTTGGGTACCCGAAGAGCAGCAGCTGGGAGACATTTTAAGGCCATAAAAATAGAATTCCTCAGTGAAAGAGAAGTTGGCAAAAAAGACGAAGATGGCTGTATAACGCTTCATTTATGTTCCAGTCTTAATCTGTGAATGCGAGTCATGGGCAATGACTACAACCCACAAAAGCCAACTCCAAACCTCAGAAATGAGGCAGCTGAGGAAGGTGGTTGAAGTAACAAGAAGAGACATGGTCCGCAACCAGACGATACGGCAAGGCCTAAAAACCACAGCCCATGCAGACCCAAGTAGAACAGCCTAACTACGATGGTTTGGCCATGCCTGCAGAGTTAGAGAAGATCGACTACCAGGACACGTATGGGAAACTAAGAGCCAGGGATCCAGACCTCCAGGACAACTCAAGGTCCGCTGGGAGGACAACATTAGACAACCTCTGAAGGATCAAAGACTGTATTGGAACCAGGCCAGGAAGAAGACAGCCGATAGGATAGCATGACGCTCGCTCTGGCAAATGTCTACATCCCAGGGTAGAAGAGGAATGACTAAATAAGTAGTAAGTATTTATAAATCCATCTGGGACCCAAAGACGCAGCAACAGAGAATGCAGTCAGCGACCCATAGCTTGACTGCTTGCGTCAGGGTCAGCGAACCAGAGCTGACCAAGACCCTACGCCACCTCCAAGTGGTGGTCCTGGAAACAGGCTGCATCACTGCAGTCTGGCTGAGAGAGTAGGGATCGAAGAGGGAAGGCAAACCCGGTCCCAAAAAATGCCGTGCTGAAGTCGGATGTGTCGGCCGAAAGGCGCAGATATCGCAGCTTCGCTGTAAACAGACACAACGCAACCAACGTCCTTTTTTTGAATAATACAACAAGGAAACTCTATCTTTTAATACTCTTACAAGACCTACTTTCACAGAGGGATTCTGTAATAGAAATAATACCCCAGACGCATGTTCGAGGCATCTTTATCAAGTTTCCAAGATTATTCAACTGAGCAAGGAATCTATGTCCCAGTTATTGGGGGGAGTTGTAACAAATTTTATATACTTTGAATTTAACCTGTTTGAACTTTCTGATGGTTATACAGGTCCTTACGAGGCTGGCAACCTCACCATGTGAAAATGATATATTCATGAACCACCACAGCAAAGCGCTGGCGATTGCTTCGTGCTAGTTCTCTCAGGGAACCAAAAGCAGAGGTAACCAGAGACTCCAAGTGGAGAAGGCAGTGGAGGATGATGACATCATTTATATATTTACTATCGTAGTGTAATAAGTTGTATGTATATTTAAACATGTCCAACCAGGCACAAGATACGTGCCGCTGTCCAGTCGAAATCTTCCCAGTAAAATTAACTAAAAGAATGGTGAGTTTTATCATATCCCCTGAGTTATATTAATATGCGCCCAGGGAGACTAAAAATTCAGAGAAAAGAATCGGTTGACGGACAGCGGGAAAGGCGCCTGATTAATATCAGGAAAACAAAGACTTAGCAGCGGAATTTGTTCTTTGATTCCCTCTAAAGTTTGTAGTACGAGTTTACGAGACCATTTGAAGTACGGTTCTGCGATACCAGCTGTACTGTGGTTCAAAGCTTGCGATCGATACTTGAAACCCACATTCAACGGGTTGTTAAGATACCTGCCTTGACAAGGAGACGTACCCTCGCCACAGAGACGAATTGACGGAAACAGCAGCATCAACACTTCAGCAGTTTGGAAGCTAAGTGGCATTTTGAACAGGCCAATGCAGCAGAACGTATTGATCTATATTCCACTACTAAGCTTCCTAAAGCCGATATCAGTTTCAATGACGAAACCTATTTTTTTAGTAATCACCAGTTCATATTTATCTACATTGGTTCCAAAATAATTGATCATTAAATTTGTTAATATGTTTGGTTGTTTTTACAAATTCATGGTTGATTTAGTTATTACAGAGAGAAGTGCACACGGATGAATCAACATCTTTAATATTGTTGCGGACTTTCTTTGATTGAGTGGGTTAATATAGTATTACTTTTCATGTAATGTTTATTCATCTGGTCTGCTTTACACCCAGTATCGTTTTGTACTGCAACAATAGATTCGTTTCGACATTCTTTTAGATAGTTGTATCTGAACGTTCATTCAATAAATCGTATTATATATTTCTCTGACACTGTTGTCTTATTTCGTTCCATTTTGCTAGTTTGACATAGTATGTATTCTTTTGTGTATGTATTTTTCTGACCAAAAGATTTGAAGGTCAATAATGATTATTATTCATAAAAACAGTCGTAACTGGAACTTCGAATGCCTTCATTGAATAAGTCTTTTGTTGACGACTTACAATGCTTTAATAAATATTCAACCTTTCAATATGAATCAACGACAATAATATTTCACATTCAAGAGCACTAGATACATCACAGCGTAGAGTCTACTGTTTCTTAGACATTACTTTTTCGTTTGAATTAACGTTCATTATATTTCAACCAAATGCTTGGCACAATTATTATTATTCACGCAGTATTAATCTGTCTACTTACAGTTCTATTAGGGTCTCTGCCTAATACATATTTCACAACTCTGTCTATATTATATTTGGCATTGCTCGCCAGGCTCTAACCGCCGTTACACATTATCATGTTACACGAATATCGCGTTTTAATGCTACCGTCTTACATAAATCCTGGACTCACTGGTCCTTACACATTATCATTTCATAAGCTATTGAAAGCCCGAACACAGATGGTTATACATATAAGTTAGTGGCCATGCCACATATTCCAAACACTACCATAGGGCCCGAAGGCAACACGCAGACTCTTCGTTACTAGGTCTCACGCGTCATACAGAGCCACACGCGAACTATATCGTTTTCTTTTAGCAGAGGTGTTACATGGTGCGACCATCCAAATCAAGTTCAAACCAAAATGCTCGCTGACCATGCAACAATCCTCAACAAATGTATCTATATTTACATCTATAGAGCCAAATAATAATAAGAATTTCACCGTTAATTCAGTTGGAGGCTTGTACGAGCTAAATTAAATTATATAATACCTCTTCATAAAAGGCGGCGGGCAGATAAAAGTTAACATTACCAAGACACATTCAGCATTGTTCTTGACTTCTGAAATATCTTGTGAAAACTACCTCGGGGTAAAAGCATCATAATCCTTCTATCTGTATCTCTACCAAGAGTAATCTTGTGCGAAGGTAGATTCCTTTGAAGATCCACATTAGACACTCTAGGTTTTGGTCATTGTTGGACCATCACTGTAGAGCAAAGGGGAGGCAACCTGTGACAAGCTCCTACCTATAACTGAGATACAGTAGTTCTACCATTTTTCTTCAGTTGCAAGTTATGAGTCTATCGTATTTGTACTAGCAGAGGCGGACGAGTGTAGGTAGAAATAGCAGTTGTAGCTGGAATCGATACTGAAGGAGATGAACAGCGTACACAGGAAAACATGGGCATAAGTCGACGTTCTACCCTTCTTACTGTGTTTCAGTTGAACTAAGAAAACCTCAGCTATACAACACCCAACTGCGAATTGAAAATGTTTACACCGCTTCGGGAATCTTAAACGCATGCACCCTTTTTGAGTTTGTTCAGTGTTGCTTAAAACTAAGCGATTACTGAAAAGAAAATCATTAAAAAATCGACAAATGCAAAAATATATGTTTAAAATAATTTCAATTGCAATAAAGGAACATAGGAAGAATATCTGAGCATAATTAAAATTGGCATACATACTCGTCGGAGATAAGTATACATAGGACCGGCTACACTTAATTCCCTATATCAGTGAAACCAAAGTCTACAGGCCCATCAACACACTGAAGTGTAAAGACAGATATTAAAGAGCATGTAAAGGGGTACATCATATACATTACAGACATTACGAAACGTCGCAACAAACGCCCGAGAATTTACAGCCTGGAAAAACCAACAAAACAAAAACAACTAAGGTAGTCTACTATATAGAATATAAAATGATGTGTCGATATATCAATGATGGCATTGGTCTCACAGATATGTCCGAGACTGATTTATCCCGCTTCATCGACTTTGTCAACCACTTCCACCCCACCATCAAGTTCACCTAACTCATCTCCACAGTATCTGTCAACTTTCTTGACATTACTATTACTATCACACCTTCCGGCCTTAATACCTCAGTATACTACAAGCCGACAGATGCCCATAGCTACCTTCTGCATACCTCTTCTCATCCTCGGGCCTGTCGTGACTCCCTTCCATTCTCACAACTTCTCCGCCTCCGCCGTTTGTGCCTAGACAATGATGACTTCCACTTCCGAGCCAATGAGATGTTGGATTTCTTCCGTAGCAGACTTTATCCGGAACATATTCTCACCTCTGCCCTCCAACGTGTGCTCCCCATCTCTCGTCAGGAGGCCCTCAAACCTCACTATAAACCCACTTCGGATAGAGTCAAATTGATCTTGACCTATCACCCTCACAGTACTGCAGTCAAACAGATCCTTTTCCGCCATCTCCCTATCCTCCAAGCAGAGTCTGTGACCCAGGAAGTTTTCGGTGAAGCACCTTTGGTGGCATATAGGCGCGACAAGAACTTGAAGGATCTTCTTGTTCGCAGCCGTCTTCCAAAGGAGAATGCCACTCAGTTTGGCACATTACCCTGTGGTTGGACACGATGCAACACGTGCAAGTATGTCATCTCAACCAATAAAGTGTCTTTTCCTGAGGCTACGTACACCATCACCAGTAGTTTCACGTGTGAGTCGCGCAATGTCATTTACACGATCATATGTAAACGTTGCTGCATAACCTATATTGGCCAAACAGGCAAACGACTTGGCGACAGATTCAGCCAGCACTTGAATGACATCGCTCAGCAAAAATCCACACCAGTTGCCATACACTTTAATGGTCCTGACCATCATGGTCCCATCGACATCCAGGTCACGGCGATCAGATCCTGCTCCTCTGACGCTGCTAGCCGAGAACAGCTTGAGAACCGTCTTATCCACCGCATGGGGTGTCTAAAACCAGCCGGTCTTAACACTCTGCACACCTTTGTCTGAGGTCACCTTCCCCCTTTCTCCCCCCCCCCCCCATTTCCCCTTTCCTCTCTTGTTCCATGTTGACTCTTTCCACTCTTATCCTATGTTTCTATTTTTCTGCCGCCTTCTAATAATATGTATGAATATAAAATACACTGTTTTTAATATGTCCTGATTTTTTATTTCATATTTATTTATCTCCAACTCATTCTGTCCTCTTCTATTTCCAGTCCCCACTAATATTACGTTTGGGTAGTTTATTGTTCAGTTATTCGAGGACAACAGAGGTAAAAAACCATCACCAGATTCTAATGAAGGCCCAAACATTCTCAGATCAGAAGTAGAGAATGCCATTCATATGATACAAAAAGGAAGATCAGCAGGCATGGATAACATAAAAATTGAAATGATAGAAGCTCTGGAGAGCTTTGGTATAGATACAATCACAGAAATATGCAATGATATATACAATACAGGATATTTACCACACGACATGAAGACATCAGTATTTATAACATTGCCCAAAAAACCAAATGCAACAGAATGTTCAGACTTCAGAACAATCAGCCTGATGAGTCATGCAATTAAGATACTGCTCAAAATCATACAGGAAAGAATAAAAAGTAAAGTAGACAGCGAAATCCAAGAAGAACAGTTTGGTTTTAGACGGAACAGTGGAACAAGAGAGGCAATATTTTGCCTAAGAAGATTAGCAGAAAAATATACAGAGGTCCAAAAAAGTATGTATATGTGCTTCATTGACTATAAGAAGGCTTTTGACAGAATCCATCATGAGAAAATAATTGAATGCCTCAAAGACATAGGTATTGATGGAAAAGATATAAGAATACTCAGTAACCTTTATTGGGAGCAAACTGCCACAGTAAGATCGGGAAGGAATTATTCACCATACATAGACATAAAAAGAGGTGTCAGACAAGGTTGTGTGCTGTCCCCCTGCCTATTTAATTTATACACCGAAAAAATTTTCAAACAGATGCAGGAAATACCAGGACTGAACATCAGTGGAAGATCAATAAACAACCTTAGATATGCAGATGATACCGTGTTGTTAGCTGAAAACGAACAGGAGTTACAAGAACTAGTGAAGCAAGTGAACAGTATAAGTCATGAATATGGACTCGACATTAATATTGAGAAAACTAAAACTATGATAATTAGCAAAACAGACGATAAACCCACATTAAAGATAAGCGTAAATGGGAAAATCCTGGAACAAGTCAAGAGCTACGTATATCTTGGTCATATAATAACAGAAGATGGCAGATGTGAAACAGAAATCAAGAAGAGAATAGGAATGGCCAAAGCTACATTCAACAACATGAAACATATACTGACATCCAAACAGTTATCTCATAAATTAAAACTGAGAATCATAAAGTGTTATATATATTCTGCATTTCTGTATGGTGCAGAAACATGGACGATGAATAAGCATTTGGAAGAAAGAATTGAGGCTCTTGAAATGTGGATATATAGAAGAATGGGGCGTATCTCATGGAAAGAGATGAAAACAAATAAGGAGGTCCTAGAAAATCTAGGTATGAAAAGAGAACTAATGAGAGAGGTCAAAGTTCGGCAGCTAAAATACTTTGGCCACATAAAAAGGCATAACACTTTGCAGAAGACCATAACAGAAGGGAGAGTTGAAGGCAAACGTGCAAGGGGAAGACAGCGCTATAAGTGGGAAGATAACATCAAGAGATGGACGGGAAAGAGTCTATCAGAGTGTACCACCAAGACAAGAGACAGAAGACGTTGGAGATCCATTACAGCCAACCTTCGTTGTGGAGATGGCAACTGATGATGATGATGATTGTTCAGTTTCGTTTTTTAGTTTCGTAGTATGTATTGTATACATCCGGTGGTGACAGTCATTTCCTTTTCCGGGCACGCCAGTTTATTTGCGGGAAGTTTCCTTCAGGGAAGTACCATGGTTTAATTTGTATATTAATTTTTATATTTATTTAGGTTCTTATGTGTCCTATCTAGCCTTTACTTTCTTTCCTTTCCCCGACGAAGGCCTTGTGGTCGTAACGTTGGCTATTTTCTTTGTCTTTTGTCCTCGTAAGACGAATTACCTTTTTTCGATTTTGTTCACACCCATCCATTATATAGAATATAACATATAGAATATAGAACACTATAAAGCCACATTATAACCCACATGGGGTTGAACCGGGTGTTTTATGCGAAAGACACATTTCATATTACTTGTGTTTGGGTAAAAGAAATGCAATGCTGAAGATTCCATAGAAATGAAGATCTTAGTACCGGAAGTAAGAAACAACAGACGAGAATCAACAAACCACCCATTGAGACCATAAAGCTCCAAAATAAGACACATTTCGCAGTTCGTCAAATATATTAAACATAAAGTGTAGAGGAAAGAGGACAACAGAAAGAAAAACATAGCAGACTAAGCAACAGTCACGTGAATGAGACAATAAGCACCTTACTGCAAGCAAAGGAGATATGATCACTATTCAAGACTGAATTACGAGAAAGATAGCAAGATTAGGCTGTCTCCTCCTTCCCCCCCCACCCCCCCCCCCCCCCCCCCCCCCCAAAAAAAAAATAAAAAAAAAATTAGGAAATATCTAAACGACTACAACTATAAAGACAACGCTTCATCGGTGAAACATGTGGAAAAGAGGAAAGAATAGCAGAGCATGAAACAGAAGAAAGCTGAAAAAAGTAAATCAAACGGCATATCGCTGCTTATTCAGGAAAATAGTTACAAAATACGGCATAAACATTTCTTTACAGCATAAGTACTCCTGAAATAGCAAAGAAACACAACAAATCTGAACGCTAAAACAAGCTTACTGGCCGAAAGCATTTACATCAAACAAAATATCGGGATGAAGAAAAAAATAATGTTTTTTCTATGTACAACACTAAATATGGAAGGCTAAGATATTCGATTACGGCCAGGCGGCTTGCAGACTGAGGAACAACCGAAAAGACACTATTTCCATACATTAACTTACTGAAGAAGGAAACAACTCTACTGAGTTACGTAAAGATACCTTCAAATCGCAGCATGGTAAAGGGAGATCAATATAGGAACCTGGAATGCGATACGCCTTAGACAATAAAATGTTGCCACAACAAACGGCAGATAAATTGAAACCTGGAAGAACGAAACACAGGAACAACAATCAATGTAATATGATATAAAGAATAATGGACAATTCATACCCCAATTATAACCCACGTGGTGTAGAACCGGGTATCTCATGCAGAAGACAAACATTGGTTTTCACGTGTATGGATCAAAAACAATTCTACATTTAGCACTTTAAGGTGTAAGAAAACAAAAGTACAATAAAAAGATCAGAGATGTTTAGAAACTCAGTATACCAGAAATACATATAACCCACTTTGTGTTGAATGGGATGTTAAATTTAAATAAAAATCAAAGCAACTATAGCAGAATACAAAGTGTGTTCTTGTTTACTAAGTTCGTCCCAAAACATGCAGAATATTTGAGAAATAGGTAAACAATATTAATGATTCTCCAGTTTTGTTCACCGGGCACTAGCGAAGAAAGCGATGACACAGTTCATAGGACAACTGTTTCCTGACAATAGTGTCGTAAAAAGGCAGCGACAGTCGGCTGATGTTAGGTATGCAACCTTCTACACACACAGAAAAAAGATGTTACTAAAATAATTCTCTTCAGGAAAGGGTTAATTAGAAACGTTGTATTAAAAAAAAAAAAATACAGTTTTGCCTCGTTTTGGCAAGGCGCGTCCCGTTCAACCTAGTCGATTATATTAGGGCGCATCTCCAAATATAAAAGACCTTCAGGTGTGATTCATTATTAAGAGATTGAAACGTTGTATCTTTTATCTCCCCCAGTTAAATGCGATGAGTAGGAAATTTTTAATAAGTTTGTGGTGCTAGGTTAGTTGTGAGTGTCCGATTGGAGAAGTGGTTAGCGCGCTGGCCTCTCGCGGCAATGGTGACGGGTTCGAAACACGGTGGCATTACGCTTCACTCTACACAGCTGTAAATGGGTATGTGACTCTACTCTTAGAGGCAGCGAGGAAGAGAAATGGTCACCCCATCTTTTGATGCGGGGGACCTAGTATAGTGAAATCTCGAACACTTCACACCCCTGCTATGGGACTACCACAACCTTTTTAGGTTGGTTGTGTGTTATTTCATGTTTTATTCCCGAAGCGAGGCGATGGCGCCGTCCGAATGGTCCGTGGTTCGACTCCCCGGTGAGACTATCACTTATGTTAAATTTCTGGTGTCTAGTGATCTACTGCTTTCTGTCTTTCTTACGAGTACCTGCCACACACCCATGTTTGTTTAATTTTTAAAAATAAATTTGCTTGCTAGAATTAATGAATTCGACGAATTTTGAGTTTTTTTTTTAAATCTCTGTTTCTCTTTCTCTATGTCTTTCTATGTTTTTTTTTCTCTTTCAAGTGTTTTCGTTTATTCTCGTGCAAAAGTCATAGCACAATTGTTTAAAAAATAATATGATTAAAGTTGATTTGTTTTACGGAGAAAATAAATGAACTGTGTTAAAGATGTGGGAGCTAATACGTTAAGTAGTGTGTAAAACCCTGGATGTACAATATTATACTTTGAACATTAGGAATTCATTCACAAACTTACCAATGGACAAACGCTCTTTTGGCATACAGTAAGTCGAACTTGTGATCGAGTCTGGCCCAGGCTTCTGATATGGCAGTTGTGTTGCTCAGCATACATACGGCTCTCTGAACTTTTGCAAGGTCGCCCCCAGGAACAACTGTCGGAGGCTGGTAATTGATGCCCACTTTGAAGCCAGTGGGGCACCAGTCCACAAATTGGATTGTTCGTTTCGTCTTGATTGTCGCTATCGCGGCGTTAACATCTTTGGGTACGACATCACCTCTGTATAAGAGAATACACGACATGTACTTGCCATGGCGAGGATCACATTTCACTAACTGGTTACCGGGCTCGAAACATCCATTTGTTATTTCTGCGACGCTGAGTTGTTCGTGGTAAGCTTTTTCTGCCGAGATGATTGGTGAGTGGTTGACTAATGGAAAGTGAATTCTGGGATAGGGAACAAGATTAGTCTGGAATTCTAAGAGATCGACATTAAGCGCCCCGTCAAACCGTAATGAAGCTGTTATAGACGATACTATTTGGGCGATTAATCGGTTTAGATTGGTGTAAGTTGGTCTTTCGATATCCAAGTTTCGTCTGCAGACGTCGTAAACAGCCTCGTTGTCAACAAGAAAGGAAACATCTGAATGCTCAAGAGTGGTGTGTGTTACCAGGATGGAGTTATACGGTTCCACAATGGCTGTTGATATTTGAGGGGCTGGGTATATGGAGAACTCTATTTTGGATTTTTTACCATAATCAACGGACAGCCTTTCCATTAACAGTGAAGTAAATCCTGAACCCGTGCCGCCACCAAAACTGTGGAATACAAAGAATCCCTGAAGTCCCGTGCACAAGTCAGCCAGTTTCCGTATCCTGTCTAACACAAGGTCCACCACTTCTTTCCCAATTGTGTAATGCCCCCTAGCATAGTTGTTTGCCGCATCCTCTTTACCTACGAATAAAAAGAATGTAATTATACAATTCCATTTTAAACACAAAATATATAACATGCTGTCCAAGAACCCCATTTATTGTTAGCTGATATGAAAATGGTATATGGCAGTGTCGGCAACTAGGGGTAAATTACCCCGGCGGGGGCATTTTCTAGCTTTGTGGGAGAAAATAATCAGTAGTAGTAAACGTCAATTTAGCCTCTAGATTAGCTAGGATTAGAATTATATTATGTAGCTGTATTCAGATAAGAATTAGATTATGTAGTTTTATATATTGTGTTTTGTATATAAATAAAACAACCTGGTTTGTCGTTAGATTTTTGTTTTCTCCATCAATATAACAAGTAGTTCCTGTAAGCCGTTGTATAGACGATGCACCAAGCATTGGACACGAGGTATCGGCTAAACCAAGTTGCCGACTACGAGGTATGGGGGTAACCAAATTATAAAAAGAAGTACAGGTTACCATGATTTTGAACAATGTTTCAGGAAGTTTGTTATTAACAAAAATGTATTTAAAACGAACAATCCATCTCTTTGAAACGCAGACAGCGTATTTCTTCTTATTTGGTACAGACTGACAAAGCAGTCAGTGACCATCATGCTTTGCAGGGCAGCAACAAAATGTCCCCACATTGCTCGGCCGGCAACCATCGTTCGTGTTGCAGTTCTTGGTTAGTGATGGTGTTCGGCCAGAAAATTCTAATAATTTTTCTTTGGCAGGTTGTGTGAAAAGAGGACAGTTTGGACATTGCCTTTTCTGTTACTCTCCAGCATTTTGTGCCGTACCGAAATTACGCAACAGTGTATTTATTCTCATCTTATTTTTCAAGTGTGTGTCGTCTGGCGTGTCGTCTGGCTTTATGATCAAATCCCTTTTAACTTCCGGTTCATATTGTAACGTACACGGTCTTCCACGTGGTATTGTTAAAATTTTTAGTACCTTTTCTCATCAAATGTGTCCGTTGTCACGATGTGTTTTAACTGTCCTTTTCTGACAAGATATCCACTTAAGGTAAAATGTCTTTATCTGTTGTGTTTAATAGGATGTCAACTCCATTTTAATTATTTATTTTTGCTCGCTGACTTCTTTCAAGACATCGTTATTTGTCTTCATCAATTCATGGAACTCATAACATTCTTCTGTAAAACACCATCTCTTCAAGTGCCAGGGACGTTTTTAAAGAAAGAGAAAGTCTGTTATCTGCTTCCTTAAGACAGGATTAGCCTTATTTATCACCGCAGAAGTGTCTTTCTTACGTTCTTTGACAAAGATATGTTGCATTATCTGTCATTTTTTGGAATGCAGTGCCTTGTTTGAGCTATTCTATTGTTCATCTCTGAATTTGATCTTACATCCGATGTTTCAAGAATGTAAATACTATATATTAAAATCTAGAGATTTGTTTCAGATAATTATCCAATTTACATCGATGCTGCCTTCTGGTGAATTTTACTGTTTTGAAATGACATTTCCTTCAGTCTTAATGCTATTTTGGCTAAGAGCTTTATGAACATTTGTGTGTGTGCTAGCATTAGAAGCAAACATGTAAGTACTGTTAATATCAGTGATAATGGAAATTACTAGAAACAATACAGCACAGATACACGCCCCTTCTCCTCCTTCTCTCCCCCCCCCCCACCCCCCGCCCCGTCTATATATCGTCAAGGCAATGGGGCACGACAGTGAAAACGGGATTAGCAAATAAATTTAAAAAAAAACAGACAAAAATGGAACGTCTGGCATAAAGGTCAAAATTAAATTCCGACCCTTATTTTCTCTATGTTTAGTTTATTGCAGTGTATTACAGTCGTCAGTTATATCATTGCTAGGTTTATAGTCTTACAAATAAAATATTTTAAACTCTTTTAATACTTTTAATTTTCATTCATCTGTTTCCCTTCGGCTCCTAGGGAGCATAGGCATTGAACACAGTCATCATAGCATGTGCCATCCGCTAAAGCTCTTTCAATGCCTTTTTGAAATTCCTTTTATTTTTCCGTCTCCAGTTCTCTTCCCCATGCGGTTTTCAGTCTGCCTCTACCTCTCTACCTCTACCTCTACCTCTACCTCTCTACCTCCCTCTCTACCTCTACCTCTCTACTCTACCTCTCTACCTCTACCTCTCTACCTCCCTCTCTACCTCTCTACCTCTATCTCTCTACCTCTATCTCTCTACCTCTACCTCTCTACCTCCCTCTCTACCTCTACCTCTCTACCTCTATCTCTCTACCTCTATCTCCGGAGACTGTCTTGTAATACAGCAGCACATTTCCTCATTTTGCTTTTTTATCCATCGGCAGCGTCCTTTTCTCATCTTTTTGTCCCACTGGCAGTCATGTGTTACCGGGGCCCGATAGGGGAGCAAAGATTAGTAACACTGTAACCTACCAAGCATGTCATAAAAGGCGACTAAAGAGGAATGGGCAACACTAGTAACTCCACTACTACCACCACCGCTACCACTACTACTACCAGTACTACCACCGCTACTACTACCACCACTACTACTACCAGCAATACAGCTACTACTACTACCACTTCTACTATCAGTACTACCACCACTACTACTACCACTATTACCTACCATACTACCATCACTACTACCAGCACTCCTACCACCACTACTACTACCGCCACTACTACCACCACTATTACTACAACCACAGCTGCTACTACCACTACTACCAGTGCTTCCGTTACTACTACCACCACTACTACTACGACCACTACTACTACTATTATTACCATCAATACTACCATCACTACTACCAGTACGCCGACAACTACTACCGCCACTATTACCAATGCTACCAGTACTACCACCTCTACTACCGCTACTATGACTGTTACCACCACTACTACCACCACTACTGCTACCACCACTACTAACACCACTACTGCTACTACCACTATTACCACCACTACTACTACCACCACTACTACCACCGCTACTACCACCACTACTGCTACTACCAACACTACCACCTCTCCTACCACTACTATGACTTACCACCACTACTACCACCACTACTACCACCACTACTGGTACTACCACTACTACCAATGCTACCGTTATTACTATCACCACTACTATCACTACTACTACGACCACTACTACCAGTACTACTACTATTATTATCATCACTACTACCACCACTACTGCTACTACCACTACTACCACCACTACTACCACCACTACTGCTACCAACAACTCTACTACCACCACTAGTGCTACTACCACTACTACCACCACTACTACTACCATCACTACTGGTACTACCACTACTACCAGTGCTACCGTTACTACTATCACACTACTATCACTACTACTACGACCACTACTACCAGTACTACTACTATTATTATCATCACTACTTACACCACTACTGCCAGTACGACGACAACTACTACCAAAACTACTACCACCACTACTACCACTGCTACCAGTATTACCACCTCTACTACTACTACTACCCCTGTTACCACCACCACTACTACTACCACTACTACCACCACTACTACCACCACTACTAAATCCACCACTACCACTACCACTATTACCACCACTACCATTACTACTACCATTACTACCACCACTACTTTCACAACTACCACCACTACTACCACCACTACCATTACCACTACCATTACTACCACCAGCACTACCATTACTACCACCACTACTTTCACAACTACCACCACCACTACTACCATTACTACCATCGCTACTAACACCACTAATACCACCCCTACCATTACTACTACCCCTACTACCACCAATACTACTGCCGCTACTACCACCACTACTACCACCACTACTACCACCACTACTACCACCACTACTACTACTACTGCTGCCGCTACTACTACGACTACACTACTACTTCTACTACTATTACTACTGCTTCCGCTACTACTACTACTGCTTCCGCTACTACTACTACTACTATTATTATTACTCATCATCAACATCACTCCTTTCCGTTCCCCGTAGAACATAGGGCTGAAACTTTGTATTATTACTTCTACATCTAATACTTCTTAAAACAGCATATCACATTATGTAAGTGATCATATCTCTCCACACCTTCCTATCCCCAGTGCTGTATGTCAGGTCTGTGTTGACAAGCAAGAGAACAGTGGATAGAAATAAAATGAAAAGAAACAGAAGACACGAAAATAAAACACAACACAGGAATAAATAAAGAAAGTGTTAAATAAGAAAAAAAGAGGAAGCTGTTTCAAGCACAAGAATCGGGAATGTTTGATGAGAAGGGTGTGTTAGAAAAATGGGACGAATAAACTCGTTGAGGACAACAGAGACATCAAACCGTCACCATATATTAATGAAGGTCCAAACATTCTCAGATGAGAAGTAGAGTAGGCAATAAATATGACGAGAGCACGAAAAGCAACAGGCATGGACAACATAAAAAAAGATGTCGAAAGAAATTTTGTATAGATAAAATTATGGATCCATGCAACGACTTTTACGGTATAGGATACCACATGACCTGAAAACACGATTCTTTATAACTCTGCCCAAATAACCTAGTGCATTGAAATGTTCAGATCTTACAACAATCAGCTTGAGTTACACAATTAAAATAATGTTCAAGATCATACAGGAGAGAATAAAAAATTAAAGAAGACAACAAAGTTTGTGAAGGAAAATTAAGATTTCGACGGAACACCGGAAAAGGTGAAGCAATGTTTTGTATGAAAATGCTAGGACAAAAATATATAAAGCTCCAAAAAAGTATTTTTAATTTCTCCATAGACTACCATAAGACGTTTGACAGAGCCCCATCACGAGAAACTAACAATGCCTTGAAGACATAAGTCGATGGAAAAATACATAAAACTGTTTTATAACATTTTTCACCATGGGGGAATTCCTGGAAGGTATGGATGATTTCATAGTTAGTGAGAGTGTAATTAGCCTCACAGACAGAGGTTCACTTCCATACTTGTATACTATAGCACTGTGCTTAGCTGGTGGTCATATAAGGAGGACTATAGATACGCCTCCATGCATTCTATTTCCAGTTATATGGTTTTAACTTGAACATTTCTTGCAATAATTTTTTTCAAAAGTTTTTATTTGCATGGCATCAACATTCAAAATATCAGTCATTTTGATTAATGGTACCTTCAACAATATCACCTGTAAATCCCAGGGGCTCTCTGAAGAAAGAAAGAAAGATTATGATTACTGCTACCTCTGGCATGTCGTAAGAGGCAACTAATATAAGGTTGTGCATGGGACTGGCAACCTTGCTATGTAAAAGAAATTGTAACAGAAACCACTATTGCAAGAGCACATGCATGTTTGATGCAGGCTTCCTGCATGGGGACCAGCCGCAGTGGTGACTCCATGCTCCGTTGGGGGCGAAAAGAAAATGACGAAGAGTATTTAGAACGAAGAGTATTTACATTTAGAAAGCCAAAAATTGTGTGTATGTCTTTAAGTGATCACGAACATTTATAAATCTATCATCATCATTACTAGAGATAAAAGCAATAATCAGAAATAACTATAGAGAAAAATTGGCATAAGGAACACCCAGACTCTGATACTATAGAACCGTACTATACATTACCTAGAAGAGACCAAGTAATAATTTTTTGTAAATAAATAAACAAACAACACACAAAGGTATGTTATCAGGCACTCGGTAAGAAATAAAGAAGTAGACGACCAGACAACAGAAAAACAACAGAAGTGATAGGCTTACCGGGAATCGAACCAGGACCTTCCGAACGGCACCCACCGCCTAGCCATGGGAGCGAATCGCCACTATCCACTCTGCCAGCTAAGCATTACTATTAATAATTTTCAGACTGATAATAACCGGCCATTGCAGACTCAGGTACAACAAAATGTAAAATCGGACAGGCACATTTGTGTCCATGTGGGGAGAACCAACAAATAGTAGAACACGTACCCCAAAACTGTTGAAAATAGCCGGATGGCAGCACGGCCTTCTCAAACGCAGTTGAGGGAGAAACGTATGGTGACGAGAGAAGCCTGAGACGGGCAGCTAGCTTTATATGAAAGATAGTTGTGGTTATTTGAGAGCAAACGAAGAAGAAGAAGAAGAAAAAGAAGAAGAAGGAGACATATGAAATCTACCCAAACATTTAAGTGTGCACCAAAATGTGTACAAATATACTCAATATTATCGATTACAGCATTTGATCAAAGCTTTCATGAACAATCTAGAACTGACCTGATATTAGTTGCTCAGGGTGAAAGAGCTGTCGATATGTTCCAGTTCTGACTTCATCAACCACTGTCGGTTCCAAATCAAGAAACGCTGCTCGAGGGACGTGTTTCCCTGATCCAGTCTCGCTGAAAAATGTGTTAAAAGAGTCATCGCCACCTCCAATCGTCTTGTCTGATGGCATCTGTCCATCTGGTTGAATGCCATGTTCCAGGCAGTACAGTTCCCAGCAAGCGTTGCCTATTTGTACTCCCGCCTGACCAAGGTGGATTGACACAACCTCGCGCATTGTTTAAATAGACCTACCGTTAAGTTAAACTGTTCGAGTACCTAATCTAGACCAGTAAATTAAGGGCTAGTTTATTTAAAATACTTTACATATACGGGACAGCCATCCTTTCGCGCAGTTTCTGTTAACACGAGGAAAACAGTTACTATGCATACACTTTGTGACGTCATTTGACTACGTCAAAGCGACATTTGCACAAGACAACGGAGAATACCATCTTTTGCGACCCATCAATTGACGTCATCAATTTTTGCTTCGACTTCTTTTTATCTACCTTTTTAGGCTGTGAAGTGTTGCAGGTGGGGTTGATTTTTAGTTTTTGATCCATTGCTCACAGTGCGGCCTGGTGTACCGTCATTCTGTTATTTTAAGGTTAATAAGTGAAAACAAATACGAGAAATGCTGTTACTTTAATATGTTTTTGTCTTCTGCTCGATCTAATGTTGTTCTGGGTTCTCATTTAGTCCTCGTGCAGATGATTGATTGGTGGATTGGACATTGTCACGGGTTGCCTACCCTTTGCTCTGCAATGATGGCCCAGAAAGACCCAAAACCTAGAGCATCTAATGTGGGTCTTCAAAGGTATCTACCTTCGCATAAGATTACTCTTGGCAGAGATGCAAATAGAAGGATGATGATGCTTCTACCTTGAGGGTATATTCACAAGATATTCAAAACAATGCTGAATGTGTCTTAGCACAGTTAACTTATTATCTGCCCGACAACTTTTGTGAAAAGATATATTGAGTGATTTAGCTCGTTCAAGCCCGCTACTGAGTTAATTCAGTGAAATCTTAATTTAGAAGCTCTGTTGAAATCAACTATAAATTTGTATATATACAAATAACAAATTTAATAATTAATCATATTTAACAGTGTAAGATAAATAATTTTTTAAAATAAAGGTAATCATCACAGGGTGATGTTATATGTTGAGGGAATTGTCTGAACGTTCACTTGGCAGCTTTTAAGTTTGTACTTAGCTGCCAGTAAGTGTCAAGGGATTCTTCCCCTTGCTAAGCAGTAGTGGTCCAACAGTAGCTGAAACCTAGAGTAACTAATGCGTGTCTTCATCTACCTTCGCACAAGATTACCCTTGGCAGAGATGCAGATAGAAGGATGATGATGCTTCTACCTCGAGGGAGACTATACAAGATATTTAAGAAATAGAGAACAATGCTGAATGGGTCTGAGCACGTTAACTCTTTATCTTGCCCGCCGCCTTTTATGGAGAGATATAATATTAGTTCGTTCAAGCCCCCCGACTGAATTAACAGTAAAATACCTTTGCTTATTATTATTCGTATTGGCTCTTTAGATGTGTGTGTGTATATATATATATATATATATATATATATATATATATATATATATATATATATATATATATATATATATATATATATATATATATATATATATATATATATATATATATATATATTAGAATGCTTATTCACACATGTGCACTTCTTTTTGTTATAATTAGTTCAACTATGAATTTGTAGAAAAAAACAGCATATATAAATTTAATTATCAATTACTTTAACACTTGTAAATAAATAAGAACTGGTGATTAATAAAAGTAAGTCTCATTATGGAATATATCGGCTTTCGTGAGCTTAATTTTTAGAAAAGAAAATTCTTTGTTTGATCGGCTAAAAATGGGACTTGCCAAACTGCTAAAGTGCCGATGCTGCTGGTTTCGTAGATTCGTATCTGTAGTGAGGGCACGTTTCCATATAAGTCAAGAAGTAACCACTCCTGGTCAAGGTAAAAATCTTCATAACCCGTGAAATGTTGGTTTCAAGTGTCAATTACAAGCTTTGAGCCATAGAATAGCATTACAACAAATGGTCTTTTTGGGTCGTACCACAAATAGTCGGATCTCCTCGTGCTGGTACCACACACTTTAGAGGGAATAATAGAACAAATTCCGCTGCTTTGTTTTCATAATGTTAATCAGGCGCCTTTCCTGCTGTCCGTCAGCCGGTTGTTTTCTCAGATTTTTAACTCTCCCTGAGCGTATATCGAATCACTCAGGGCATGTGATGAAAAATCACCAGTATGTCAGTTAATTTAAATAATAAGTTGTGACTGGACAGCGGCAGTGGCTTGTGTCTGAAGGAACATATTAAGTGTACATACATTCAGAAAATGATAATATACAACTATGCACAGGTTGATGTAATCATCACTCATTCCCTGCTCCATTCGGAGTCTGGGGTTACCTCTGCTTTTGAGAACTAGCATGAAGCAATCACCAGCGCTTGCTGTGGTGGTTCATGAATGTATCCTTTTCACATTCTGAGGTTGCCAGCCTAATATGAAACTTTAACACCACTAGCAAGTGTAAACATGTCAAATTAAAAGTAAAAGAAATATATTACAACTCACCCTAGTAACTAGGAATCTTGGACTGCTTGCTCAGGTAAATAGTCTTGGCAACTTGTTATAGATGCCCAGAACACTCGTCTGGGTATTTAATTCTAGTAAAAATCCCTCTGCGACTTTGTGCGTAAGTCCTATATAAGTCCGGTTTCTGTATGAATAACTTAGGGTTTCCTTGCTGTAGTGTTCAGAAGTGTTCAACTAATTCCGGTCCTATTTAAAGTCAGAATCTTTACTTCTATTGTTTCCTGGCTTCAGTCGAAGCTGTCTACTTAACGATTCTGGATGCAGTGCCGTATGTCTAAAACGTTCTACATTATATTTAAGACTTCATCCACGCACTCTTGTTGTCTGCTACTTGGCAACTCCCAATCAGAGCGATTGTATATGACAACTCGAATTGCCAAACCAAAGGCATTCAAAGTACAAGTTATGATAGAGTAGTGCTTATGGAGTAAATGAAAAATGTAAATTTATGTAAATGTGTGTGTGTGTGTGTCATTCCCTTTCCATTAAAAAACAAAACAAAACACACAAAATGGTTCTCACAACTGCCATGCTCGAGGCGGTTAACAAGGCGGTGAATATTTAACACGAACAAATGTTAATATACAGTGGCTGGGAATGTGAAGGTCTGATGCTGTTCTTACAATGCAAATGACTTTTAACAGATGAAAGTCAATTAAATATCTGTTAAAGTCAGTTATATAACTGGAACCACCAGGCCTTTACACCCTTCCACTTTAATATTATTCTTGTTCAGAGTTTCTTCTTGAATTTGTTCGTTTTTTTAAATATTTTTTTTAAAATTTTCTTTAACGTAAATGCATAGTTGTGATTGTCCCTATTTACAATGATTTGACAAATGTGATGCCACTTTCTCATATCGGCAGTTGTTCAGATTACTTGGAATTGGAAACAATATATATCCTAATTATAACCCGTCAGAGGTTGAACGGGATATTATTCTTCATTAATATAAAAAAAAAGAAATGAAAATTTCTAATTATGTGTGTTGTAGTGGTTTTTGATGTTATTGTATGGTTGTTATGTTACCTAGTGTACTGGATGAGGTCAGCTGTGAAGGCTCCTGAGATAAAAGTTTATGTGAGTTACAGAAGGCCTTTCTGCTACCACTTACGACCTCAAACAGACCTATTCTACTATTATGAATGTTAGCTACGTTAAAAGTCTAGGGTACTGAATTGTGATGTGTAGGTAATAAAATACACAGACACACACATGTAAATAATAATTCTAATAATGATAATAATAAACTCTATGATAAACTGAACTAACACTGGCTTTTAGAATTTAAGTTTGAAAATTTTTTTAATTTATTAGTCCTAAACCAATTGTTTCTTTTGGTCAGGACATATGAAACAATATGTATTTATCAATCAAATTGCATATATATATATATTTAATAATCAAATGAAATTTTTGTACATAGATATATTCTTACATTGGTTAATATTAATAATATCTACAATGTCCTGGGAAAACTAGCACTGGATGTTTAGTTGGGGTGGCGTCATCATGCCCAATCTATGTTTACAAAGTTCAGTGTCCTTGACATATGGACTGATATTAGTGTTTATATAACAAGATTTTATTTCTTTAATGATGGTGGACACAGTTGATGAATCAACAGCAGGCCAGGTTTGCACTTAACTGGCCTGTGACGATGTAGTACAGAATTCTTGTGGCCCACTCCTCTCAGTAGCTGGAGTGAAATGTTAGGCTGCACAGATACCCGCTCTTGTACTTCTACAAAGCATCTGGCACAATCGTAGTGCCAGATCAGAAACTCTGAAACCAAAATTTGTGCCATGTGTCAACACTCTATTTACTGCACCACTCTTACACACAACACAGCACAACAACATTACACAGATTGGGTCAGATCTCTCTGACCAACTTAGCACATCTCACCCAGTTGTTATCAAATAGTACCAGTTTCCCAAGACTGCATTGCATCCAAAATATGTTCAATAGTTTCCTCTTCCATTCAATAAGGTGGGTGATATGTTCCCACTGATCTCAAATATAGATCCGCCTTCCATAGTCTTAGATAGGTTTTCATATATTATTTGTTTGTCTCTAGGCCCTGGACTGCTGCTGGGGACCTAGAGCAAGCACTCACTTGTCGTAATCATTTTTCATGATATGGCAGTATCAATCACTCAAAATATTAAAATAAACAAGATAAATGCTTTTTCCCTTACCACAATTCAGAATTGAGAACACAGTTACTTAGTACTAGCAAAACTCAGCTGAGCTGCTGGCTAGATTAGGGCGTCCCACTGATTTTTATTTAATAATTCCTGGAAATCACCTCTAGCAGTAACGTACTGTGTCAATGGACAGTCTTCTTTACAATGGCACAAGCGTGCGTCTCTTTCTCAATAATATAAATGCTTTTGTCCAATCAACGGACTTCCCCTCTAACTTTTTCAAATATTCAAACTAAAAGTCAAATTTTAGTCCAGTCTCAGTCTAGTATGTAGTATTTTTCCCAAAATTACACTTGTTTTTTGGACTAACTACACGAAAAAACTACACAAATTTGTTTCCTCCCCCTACTTCTAAGATCCTATGCTAGTTATTTTTAGCTACTATCCTCCGACTTTGCCCCTAGTTCAACGCAGTTTGTTTTTTGCATTCTTAGGCTCAAGGACGCCAAAATGTAACTTTAGTGAAAATACGCACAAAAAAACTGTTCGCTAGTCTGTATTGAACAATACAGTCTTTCGTCAATATCTTCAGTGTTATCTGTCCGTCTGTGTAATTAAAAGTATATTATTTCTCTGCTCAAGATGGGCTATCAAACTAGCTAGTTTTTATTTTCATAAACTTATTATTAAGAAAAAACCTACTTTTCTCAAGGTTAGTTATTTTTTGAAATCATTAACATTAGAATTAAAAAGTTCAAAACTTTTTTTTCCCCCCCCCCCCAACCCCCAAAAAAAAAAAAAAAAAACCAAATTCAACAACAATATAAAACAAAAAACAAAAAAAAAAAAAAAAAAAAAAAAAACAACAAGGGCTCAAAACGTTAAATCCCCAAACCAAAAACCCACCCTAAAAAAATTACCTACGATTCAAGGTTAGTTTTGAAATTTGTTTTTAACCAAACAAAAAAATAAAAAAACAACACCAAACCTTCGTGTACGGCGTTTTGCCGCTATAATTTTTAAAAATTAAAACGACCAATTACGGTAAAACGTCTAAGATACGTCTGTTTCTAATAAGAGCTAAGGTCTTTTTTTTGTCCATTTCCTTACATTGTGTGAATTAGTGGCGTAATTTTTTCTTTAAACTACAAATTGCGTCTTTTTTTTAGCATTTAGATTCAGACACGTGTTCAGACCGTCATAATGATTTTTTTTTCTTTTATCTCCGTTTCCCTCCCGTCTAAAAGGGTAAACCGTTTAGTCTGCATGTTCCAACTAGTTAGTTTCAATGGCGCTAGAAAGCGCTGGCGTAGGCGAGAATGTATCCTCGTATCTTACGTATAATTTTATCCCTACATGTTATCTTACCCGTTATCTTTATAATTGGAGGTATTTTAACGTTGCATCACTGTAATTTTCACCACATGTGTGTGTGTGTGTTTTGTTTCATTCATAAAATGAGCTGTTTATTTTTGCTTTATAAAAAATGAAACCAGCAGTTAGAAAAAAGGGAGGGGGGGGGTAATCCTGGGGGTAAATGGGTTTATACTTACTTACTTAGTCGTTCCCCTTCTACCGTGAGGTGTAGAGGTTTGGAAGAGAGAGAGCCAGACTATCCTATCGGCTGTCTTCCTTCCGGCCTGGTTCCACTCTAGTCCTCGGTCCTTCAAAGATTGTCTTATGTTGTCCTCCCAGCGGACTCTGGGTCATCCCGGGGGTCTGGATCCCTGGCTCGTTGTTTCCCATGCTTGTCGTGGTAGCCGATCTTCTCCCATTCTGCAGACATGGCCAAACCATCTTAGTTGGGACTGTTCTACTTGGGTCTGCAGGGGGTGGGATTTTAGGCCTTGACGTATCGTCTGGTTGCGGACCATGTCTCTTCTTGCTACTTCAACCATCTTCCTCAGATACCTCATTTCTGAGGTTTGGATCTGGCTTTTGTGGGTTGTAGTCATTGCCCATGACTCGCATCCATATGTCAAGACTGGGACATAGGTGGAGCGGTATACAGCCACCTTCGTTTTCTTACCAACCTCTCTCTTGCTGAGGAATCCTCGATTTATGGCCTGAAAAAGTCTCCCAGCTGCTGCTTTTCGAGTGGCCAACTCTTCTCTGATGCCTCCCTTTCGGTCTATAATAGCTCCGAGATATTTAAAGTGGTCGACCTGCTCCAGGACCTGTTCTCCCAGCTTAATCTGATGTCTTCTTTATTCTCGTGATATCACCATGGATTTTGTTTTAGAGCTGCTTATGACCATCCCTCTCTTCTCCAGCTCTTCCTTCCAGACTTGCAGGTTGGATTGGAGATGTGCCTCTGATTTAGCAATCAGGGCAACATCATCAGCAAATGCCAGCTCTGAAATACAGACCTGTCTCATCTTCCAGTACCCCACTGAATACTTTCTTGTTCTCTCCTTACATGACTTGATGACATCGTCCATGAGGAGTATGAAAAGATAAGGTGACAGGATATCACCTTGTCTTACACCAGTGGTGGTCCTGAACTCTTCTGACTTATTGTTTGCTGTCCTCACATAATTTATGCAAGACTTGTAGAAGCTCTGTATAGCATGAATCAGAGGTGCTGGAATGTTCTTCCTTGTCAAACAGTCCCAAAGTTTGCTCCAGGGGACCCTGTCAAATGCCTTTTCCAGATCTATGAAACAAAGATGGATCTCACTCTTATACTCAAGGGCCTTTTCACTCAGCTGTCTGAGAGTGAATATTAGGTCTTGAGTACTTCGGTTTGCTCGGAATCCGCACTGGACCTCATCCAATTGTGGCTCAGCTAGGCGTCGGAGTCTCTGCTCTAGGATTCTAGAGTAGATTTTACCAGGGACACTGAGTTGGGATATGCCTCTATGGTTTCCACATTGTCGATTGTCACCCTTTTTGAAAATTGGTGTTATGATGGCAATCTCCCAGTCCTTTGGTATGGTCTTGTTGCACCACGCTGCCTGTAGGACCCTTAAGAGTAATAGGTCGCCTGATGCTCCCATGTACTTAACCATTTCTGGTGTTATACCATCATGCCCTGCTGCTTTGCCCATCTTGATTTTCTCCAGTGCTGCCTTCAGTTCTTCCATCTTTATGTCATCTTCACCACCATTTGTTTCCTCTTCTGTGCTAATGGTTATCATTTCTGATGCTTGACCTTGCTCACCATCAAGGAGTTCTGAGAAATATTCTTTCAATCTTTCCATTACTTCCTTTGGGGCAGTAAGCAATTTGCCTTGCTTGTCCTTTATAAATTTGAGAGGGCATTGTTTTTCCTTCCTCATGTTCTTTAGGGTCTTATAGAACAATTTCTGGTATTCTTGTGCATCTTTTTCTAGCTTTTCTCCAAATTCTTCCCAGGACTTCTGTTTTGCTGCTAGCACTTTGTTCTTTGCTTCTGTTCTGAGTATCACATATTCTTTATATTTCTCTATTTGTCCTGCTGTGTTTTTAGCTCCTAAGTATTGTTTCCATGCCATTTTCTTCTCTCTTATTTTCTCTTTGACTTCGTCTGTCCACCAAGGTGTCCTCTTTCTCTTGTTCCCAAGTCGGACTTCACCACATGCTTCTGCAGCAGCTGTCTTTATGATGTCCTTGAATTTAAGCCACAGGGTTTCCAAGTCATCAGGTTGTTGTTCTGTGTTTCTCACCGCTGTAGCAATAAGTCCCTGATATCTAAATGCAATAAGCCCCTGATATCTAAATGGGTTTATATTTTATATAATTCTTTTGATTTATATTCTCAGCTGTGTTAAATTTTTTTCCCTATGTGCTTCATTATTTCCGTAATTTTGTTCCAGAGTTCAAAATAGAAGCAATTTTACTGAAAATGGAATACTTTACAGAGAAACTGAAAAAAGATTTCAAAAATTCAGTGCAGTGACTTACCAACTGTCACTACTACTCAAAAATTAAAATATCAGTGTGGAAACTAAACGGCAGCTGTGTCACGGGTTGCCTCTCCTTGCTCTGCAGTAGTGGTCCAACAGTGACCAAAACCTAGAGTATCTAATGGGGGTTTTGAAAGGTGTCTACCTTCGCACAAGATTACTCTTGGCAGAGTTGTAGATAGAAGGATAATGATGCTTCTACCTCGAGTGGAGTGTTCACAAGTTATTTCAGAAGTCAAGAACAATGCTGAATTAGTCTGAGCGAGTTAACTTTTTATCTGACCCGCCACCTTTTGTGCAGGATTATCTTATAATTAGCTCGTTCAAGCCCCAAGCTGATTTAACTCAGCGAAATTCCTCTTATTAGCTCGATATATATATATATATATATATATATATATATATATATATATATATATATATATATATGTATATATATATATATATATATATATATATATATATATATATATATAGAGGTTCTGGATCATACATATGCCTTTCTCTCTGTAATGATTAACTCAACTATGAATTTGTAAAAATCAGCATATGCAAATTTAACGCTCAATTACTTTGAAACAGAAGTAAAAAAATATGATTGGTGATTATGAAAAAGAATTAGGTTTCGTCACTAAAAAGTTTTTAGGCTTGATGAATTTTGAAAAAAATAAAGTTCATTTGTTTTGTTAGCCTGTTAAAATTGTGACTTGCCAAAATGCTGAAGTGACGATGCTGCTTTTACGTAGATTCGTCTCTATGTTGAGGGTCACTTTTCCAGATCAGTTCAGGAAGTAACTTCTCCTGGTCAAGACAGGAATCTTCAGGTGTCGATATCATGCTTCGAACCACAGTCTAGTAGTCCATTGAATGGTCTCTCCAGGTCGTACCACAATTAGTCGGGTCGCCTCGTACTGGTACCACGAACTCAATAATTGAGAAATCTTACACTTCTTGCTCAGTAGAATAGTCTTGGCAACTTAACACAGATGCCTGAACACACGTCTCTGATATTATTTCTATTTCAAAATCCCTCTGTCACTTGTGAGTAGCCCTGTAGAATTCCGTGTTCTGTATTAATGTTGGCGAGTTTTCTGCTGATGTACAGAGATGCTCTTAATACTTTTTGTCCGGTCCTATAAATTCAAAATCCAACTCTATTCTTTTCTGTGGCAAGGTCCGAGCTGTCTACGTTGACGTTTTCTGGAATGTACTGCCGAATGTCAAATTTTTTCTACGTTATTTCGTAAGTTGCTGCCCACGCTTCCTCCTGGCGTTTTCTGACAAACTCCCAATCAGCGTCTCAAATGCCAGCCAATACATTCAAAGTTCATATTATGAAAATTTTTCCTCTTGTAGTATTCTGTATGACTCACGCGTTTGAAAATTTCAAACAGTCATCCTCAGTATATGGAGTTGCTACATCCGACAAATGTTGTCAAAGTCTACTCATTTCACACTTCCTGCTCACTCTTCCAAATGTCTTCCAAGATTGCGTTTATCTATAATCACCTAACCCTGCTGTCGAGTAGGAATTATTAAGTCTTAAGCAAACACTTCATGCTCGCATTTACCTGGAGTCAATGCGGTATTATCATGTTTTAGGGACTGAATTAACCTCTCAAGGATGGGCGGATAAGCTTGTCTGGTCCTGTCATGCATCGAAGCGTGAAACGTGAACAATGACAGTAGTGAAAAAGAGTGTTCTAACAATAGAACAATGCACCTAATTCAGTACGCACAACAAATGTAGTTCAATACAGCCGGAGAGGAGAAGAGAGCGCACAAATTATGTCACAAGCTAATAACATATTTTTACCAGCTATTTGCTATCAGCATCAAACATGGTACCTGACCCAAGCACACGAGAGGAAAATCACATCCTGTGAGGTGAGATGTTCAAGAAAAGCCATTAATGTTACCAGGAGAGACAGAATGAGAAATGTAGAAGAATTGTAGAAAATATATCCTGCATTAAGTATATATATTCTCTGCACTAGACATTCTCTGCACTAGACATTCTCTGCACTAGACATTCTCTGCACTAGACATTCTCTGCACTAGACACCAGAGAGGCTGACACTTAGGAGTCATGACCTAAGTGGACCAGAACCCCCCCCCCCCTCCTTTAAAGTATAAAGGAGATTAAGGGGGCAAAACAATTGATCGACGGGGGGAGGGAGAACCACTTCTGATGTTCAAACTACCTCCTGTTGTATCGCTCTGTACAGAGTTTCCTAGCATCATCGAGACAGAAAATTAAGTGGTTTGATCATCTCATGAGAATGGAGCCCGATAAATTACCACTACTCGCCAACAACACTAGAGGATCTGGGTTTGAGGTGTTCAAACTACCCTGCCTGTTGTATCGCTGCATGCTGGTCTAACGTTTGATGCCAAATTCCAGCAATCTTAGTCTTGACGATTTATCGATTGCAGTGTCATCAATTGCTATTGTAGCAAAATATGCGAGAATAAACGCTCAATTCAGTACGATTTAGGCATAAAACGATAATAAATACATTAGCCCGCATGTGTCTGACGGTTGTTATCTTCGACGCCAGCCGCGCTGTTTTTTGCACAGTGCTAAGCCTATATAACGATTTCACGGAAAAAGTCTGACACGCTTTAGTTTCGTTTTCGACAAACACTACTAATATTTAACTTTTGCCCAATCTGCTGTATACACTTTGTAGTCTAGCCTTATAATTAACTATTGGCGGAAGTATACCCCAATATCGCTATCTGAAGTAACACTTTCTGTCAACTTTGTAGCAAAACTAGTAGTAATCCTTACATTTTTTGGTAGTATTACACGATACAATGCTAACTAGTAACGCACATTCTTTAACCCGCCCCGTCTACCCCGCGTCGCTAACACAGTCTGCAACGCATATATTCACACTGCAGAAAAGCCAGCAAGGCCAAACCACGCAGACAGTTTTATTTCCTCCTAATGGTAGCATTTCTGATGTAACTAAAACTGTAGTTATTTGAAAAATACATGCTCGCAAGATGAAAGAGAGGAAGATGGCGGACTTGTGTAAAATTTTAGTTGACGATGGACGATGAAATAGATTGGAAATTTTAAACCATTAGGAAGTTCCCCATAAGAATTATATGGTAGTATGACGTAAAGTTAGCTGAGTAAGAATGTACTTTAAATAATATGATAGTCCCAGTAATCGAGAAGTTATTGAAGAAAAACTAATATCTAAGAACACACGACCAGACACATTGGCGTTCCTGCTCATGTTTTTTTGGTAACGTTAGGGAGACGCGAGCTGGAAAAAGAGGCAGGGAGGTACATTCAAATTTGCTTAGGATGAACAGAGTATGAATGGGAAAGGGGAACGGTAGGAGAAATGTAATCCTAAACGTGATATCTTTTGTATTGGGCATGACTAAAGCAGACTGGCCAATCCACCACCAGTTATTCAAAATTATTTTGGGTTTTTCATTCAAACTGCATTTGAATTCAAGTAGTAGAACGTTACGATTGGCTAGGCTGGTAGATATTAGCAATGTAGCGGGAGGTTATTTAAAAGTATATATTCTGTAAGAGTATGCCAGTAAAGAGTTCTGACCTTACAAGTAATACCCCAGTCTTAGAAATAAGCACTGGTGTATTGTTATCATAAAAATAGTCAGACTGTAAAAACCCTGGTCCAGTTGGTAAGAAGTAGTACCAGGATTTAAGGTGTCTCCTCCCTATGACTATCTTATGATTACTTATATTCTAGGGGATAATAAAGTGAACATTCACTGAAACCACAAATGGAAGAAGTGAATAAATCCTCAGGTACAGTTAAAATAGTTTAATAATTACACTAATATTCTATTTCTACTAGTTGGAAAAGAGTATACACATATATATAAAAATATTCACACAATTACTATTATTGTCTGTTTAGACTTCAAGATCTTAAATAATAAAGTTACCGAAATCACTGTTATTAGTCCTTTGAATTTAAGGATAACTGTCATCAGTTGACTGAGTTTCTGTATGGTTAATTATTGTTTTGAACTATTGGCTGTTTCACATGTATAGGTGGTCAGTGTCAAACAGGACACTTATCTTTCCAACTTGGTACTGCTGAAACTGTCCTTTGCTGATATCAGACTTGGTAGGCCCAACAGTAGGGATGCCAATGACCAGTTGAAGTTCACTCTTTGGGGTCCTGCACTTTTGTGGGATTGCCTCGGATGAACTGCACCGGCTTCTGATACTGGACAGTCTGGTTTGAGTTATTTCATGGAACCTGCAACATATCAGCCTTGGCTAGTATCTGGCTAGACTTGTAGCTGACTAGCACAGATGTCAGACCAGTCAGTCATCAGATGTCACCGTTATACAATCATAGTAAGCAAGGACATCATTTCAGTGATATAGCATTAATAACATTTCAATTAAGTGTAACTGACTAGCACATAAGTCAGACAAGTCAGTCATCAGGTGTCAAAGTTATACAGTCATAGCAAGTAACATCATTTCAATGATACAGAATTAATATTAACCTATCAGTAATAAACATCATCTGGTTTATTCCGCTCCTATACATCCCTTCATATGCTATAACTTGATCCTTCCAAATCATATCAAGTACAAATTCAAATACTGATGCTATCCTTAGCATCTACACAAAAGTAATACATAAATAAAGAAAGTGAGTGACCACGTGATCAGGTTGCTTTCTACTGAAATTGGCTATAGAACACTCCAGTTTACCAGCTGTAAATGGGTACAAAGTTGTGCGCTCGAACTAGGGAAGGCAAAGGCAGCGAGGAAGGGGACTAGTCACCTAACCTCGTAAAAGCGGTATCTTCCATGCTGAAGCTTCTAACAATTTATTTCCCTACGACAATCTCTGGTCATGGGACTGCCTTTATCTTCGTAAGCGATAATGCATTTAATATCGACGAGATACAGCATTAAATATAATAAATATTTTCTATTTGGCTGTGGGGCTAGTTTTGATACGTTTTTGTACAAGCAACCATCTTCCACTAAGCACATGAATACATCATATTAAAATAATAATACGTTATATCAATGAATATTATACAGGCATATTTTGTGAATTCTAAATGAACCTGTAATACAAAATAAAAGAAATTATTATACAGGATAGCTATCGTAAATTCGCTTACCCTCAGACTCCAGACACTTAGACTGAAATTTTCTGGCGATCCGCTCACACTTCAGATGGATTTAGAGTCGTGGCGTTATCTGCCCTCAGTCTTGTCTCAACCTCTTGCGTTGGGTCTTCTCAGAGTTTTACCGAAGCGCTTTATATACGATAGCGCGAACGTATCGGAGAGCAGATACGTCACAGCCTAAGACTAGACCTGAAAAAATCCTTCCCGAACCGTGATTTCAGCCGATCTGTGCGTCGACTGAAATTTTGCCTTTCTCATTCTCAGCATATATAATATTCATATTGTTCCATCTTATCTAGTTTTATACAGCTGATAAAACTCTATCTTCCTATCCATGTAAATTCCCAAACTGTTATATGTTGATTTTAATATTTCGAACAGAAGTGGGTTTACCAGCTGTTAGCGTAACTGTGGGCAGCCGAAATACGCATATATCTCCGAAAATGAGAACTTCCTACCGTTCCTTCTTATATGCAGTTATACACAATCCTTCCCTGTACTGAAATGTAAAATCTTTTTCATACTGATTCCCTTCTGCTTTTATTATCGTTGGCGATTTCCTCTGTCCGATACACATTTCGCTGATACGCCGCCATTTTGAAAGCGGTCGTTCGATCGTAGACGGGTTTATAAATCTAACTGATCCCGTTTGCAATGACTTGAAACCAATTTTGCGACATAGCTCCCCCATATTTTAAGCTGGATGATATCTAGCTTAACTATTGGGTACAAGACAATTGCAAATCGACCATTCCGAGGTTAGTTTTCCTTCCTTCTATCCTCCTCAAGCTCTGTGGGATGGCGACTAAGAAAATCTGCGCCCACATTCTGTTTCCCAATAATATATTCATCCTTTACTATCTCTCTCCTTCCGGTTCGGCTTTTCATCCAGGCTCTTACTGCTGGTGAAACGGGGTCGGTAGGTTTCCCATGAAGTTTACCGCCCTCTTTTCGTTGATAGTTGGATGTGGTTTTCCCTCGCAAATCCGTAGGTGTTTGATTTTCGCTACGTGATTTGTTCCTTTTTTCCAGCGCATGGGGTTCAGACTGCAATTGAACCTGTGTGGGATGTTTCCTTTCCCCTCCCGTGCAAATCTCGGAAGTACCCATGATTGCTGGTTTGCTTGTAGATTTTTGATGAAGACTCTTCCGTCGACTTTCTGAATCTACATAGGTGCACTCTGGACAGGAATGTACATACTGATTTATGTCTTCCGTAATACCTGGCCAGTAGAACTGGGTGGCTATTCTTTGTTTTGTGGCACCATTACCCAGGTGTTCACTCAAAGTTGATATGTGTCCCCAGCCTATAACCTTATTCCTATAGGTGGATGGTACAACAATTTGACCATGACTTTTCGTCCCTCTGCCAGCTTTCCTGTACAACAGTCCATGTTCCATATAGAAATGTCCTTTCCTTGGTGTGTTATGTGTCTTTGACAATTTGCCAAAACAAGGCTTCAATGTGCTGTCTGCTTCTTGAGCCCGTTTCATTTCAGTTGAATGAAATTTTACGTTGGTGTCCCTCTCTATGTTCCTGGAGTCAGCCTTGGTCTGGATTCCTGCCATAACCATAGGTTTTACGGGGTCTCCTAAGAAAACATATTTACGCCCCAACATTAGGGGGTAAAAGGGATCATCTATCACAGCTGCATTTATCTCCCCTTCCACATAGCGACAACTGACATGAATCTTTGCTATGGGTAAAGTAAGGGGTGATGTTCCTTTTAGTGGCCCTTGAATCTCTACTGTTTCTGTGGTGATTTGTTCAGGGCACACCAGGGATGCACACACGACTGCGTCATAGGACAAACCTGTGTCATACATTCCTGTGACTTGTTTGCCATTCACAGTCACTATCTCCTGGGTAGGTGGGTGATGGAGGCTATTCTGACTCACAGTCAGTTCCTTCCTAACAGAAGTCCTCACCTGTAAACATGCAGCATGATGAAGGGGTTTTTTCCTCCCACATTCATCAGTGTTGTGGTTGCTCATCTTACAAAATTTGCACCACTTATCTCCCTGTTTGTAGGGTTTATTTTCCTGAGTCTGAGGGTTCTTGTCCTTATTATCAAATCTTTGCTTGTATCTGTATGGTTGATCCATCTGGTCAAACTGGGTATTCTGCGGTGGTGGCTTATATCCGTCTACCTGCTTCCTTTTCGTTCCTACTAGTTCAGCTTGAGCAGCTTGGTACCTCTCTGCACATTTCAAAGTGTCTTCCAGCCTCTCTGCTCCTTGTTCCATAAGGAATTTCCGCATTTCTTGAGACATGGAATCTTTCACTTGCTCTAACATAACCATTTCTTTCAGATCCTCGTATGTTTTCTGATACTTACCTAAACTACTCCATTTCAACAAATACGTTTCTAGCCTAGCTGAGAACTGGTTATATGTTTCTCCAGGTAGAGGTTTAGAAGTTCTAAATTTCTTCCTATATGCCTCAGAGTTCTTTTCATACCGGATCAGTAAGGCTTGCTTTAGTATCTCATAATTTTCCTGATCTTCTTTGGGGAGTTTCAGAAACACATCATATGCAATACCTCTCAATCCCTGGGATAACTTTAGACTCCATTTTTCCTTTTCCAGTCCATAGGTAGAGGCTAGCCTTTCATACCTATCCAGGTACGACTCAATTGCGTCCTCCTTTTCAACAAATGGATCTAGGTGGAAGTTCATGGCCCCATTTGCTGTGTTCTGAAAAGAGCTATTCGCAGAATGAGGTGAGCTATTACCATGGGTGATAGTCCCAGCCTGAAGTTCAAGATCAAGCTGTCTCATTTTCAGCTCATGGTCTCTCTCTGCTTGTAACCTCCTTTCTTCTCTCTCAGCTTCTAATTTCTTGGCTTCTCTCTCTGCTTCCAATTCTAATTTCTTGGCTTCTCTCTCAGCTTCTAGTTTCTTTGTTTCTCTCTCCGCTTCTAATTCTAATTTCTTGGCTTCTCTCTCTGCTTCTAATTTCTTGGCTTCTCTCTCTGCTTCTAATTTCTTGGCTTCTCTTTCTGCTTCCAATTTCTTGGCTTCTCTTTCTGCTTCCAATTTCTTGGCTTCTCTTTCTGCTTCCAATTTCTTGGCTTCTTTTTCTGCTTCCAATTGCTTTGCTTCTCTCTCGGTGTACTTTTCACATTCCGTCGTGACATACCGGATCAGAACGTCACCATCCATGCCAAGCTCTTTCCCCACCTGCAGTGTAGCAGACCTAAATTTGACCAAGTCAGCCATGATGTATCTGTAGTCTAGTAGGGCAAGCGATCTTACTCAAACTAATTTACTACAATATAATTAACTTATTTAAAATTAAAGTTAATTAAACTGACTTCACCATATATGAAACAGCTTTCTTTATCTGTACTCAATGGTACTCCTAAAAAATTATTTATTTCCTACTATGTTAACTCTTTCCAAAAAAAAATTTGTTCAAAAAAGAAAATTTCCTACACAGCAGAAATAGAAAGATGGCTCAGGAATATCAAAGATATATCCCGCAGACGAGCCCCCACTGTAGCGGGAGGTTATTTAAAAGTATATATTCTGTAAGAGTATGCCAGTAAAGAGTTCTGACCTTACAAGTAATACCCCAGTCTTAGAAATAAGCACTGGTGTATTGTTATCATAAAAGTAGTCAGACTGTAAAAACCCTGGTCCAGTTGGTAAGAAGTAGTACCAGGATTTAAGGTGTCTCCTCCCTATGACTATCTTATGATTACTTATATTCTAGGGGATAATAAAGTGAACATTCACTGAAACCACAAATGGAAGAAGTGAATAAATCCTCAGGTACAGTTAAAATAGTTTAATAATTACACTAATATTCTATTTCTACTAGTTGGAAAAGAGTATACACATATATATAAAAATATTCACACAATTACTATTATTGTCTGTTTAGACTTCAAGATCTTAAATAATAAAGTTACTGAAATCACTGTTATTAGTCCTTTGAATTTAAGGATAACTGTCATCAGTTGACTGAGTTTCTGTATGGTTAATTATTGTTTTGAACTATTGGCTGTTTCACATGTATAGGTGGTCAGTGTCAAACAGGACACTTATCTTTCCAACTTGGTACTGCTGAAACTGTCCTTTGCTGATATCAGACTTGGTAGGCCCAACAGTAGGGATGCCAATGACCAGTTGAAGTTCACTCTTTGGGGTCCTGCACTTTTGTGGGATTGCCTCGGATGAACTGCACGGCTTCTGATACTGGACAGTCTGGTTTGAGTTATTTCATGGAACCTGCAACATATCAGCCTTGGCTAGTATCTGGCTAGACTTGTAGCTGACTAGCACAGATGTCAGACCAGTCAGTCATCAGATGTCACCGTTATACAATCATAGTAAGCAAGGACATCATTTCAGTGATATAGCATTAATAACATTTCAATTAAGTGTAACTGACTAGCACATAAGTCAGACAAGTCAGTCATCAGGTGTCAAAGTTATACAGTCATAGCAAGTAACATCATTTCAATGATACAGAATTAATATTAACCTATCAGTAATAAACATCATCTGGTTTATTCCGCTCCTATACATCCCTTCATATGCTATAACTTGATCCTTCCAAATCATATCAAGTACAAATTCAAATACTGATGCTATCCTTAGCATCTACACAAAAGTAATACATAAATAAAGAAAGTGAGTGACCACGTGATCAGGTTGCTTTCTACTGAAATTGGCTATAGAACACTCCAGTTTACCAGCTGTAAATGGGTACAAAGTTGTGCGCTCGAACTAGGGAAGGCAAAGGCAGCGAGGAAGGGGACTAGTCACCTAACCTCGTAAAAGCGGTATCTTCCATGCTGAAGCTTCTAACAATTTATTTCCCTACGACAATCTCTGGTCATGGGACTGCCTTTATCTTCGTAAGCGATAATGCATTTAATATCGACGAGATACAGCATTAAATATAATAAATATTTTCTATTTGGCTGTGGGGCTAGTTTTGATACGTTTTTGTACAAGCAACCATCTTCCACTAAGCACATGAATACATCATATTAAAATAATAATACGTTATATCAATGAATATTATACAGGCATATTTTGTGAATTCTAAATGAACCTGTAATACAAAATAAAAGAAATTATTATACAGGATAGCTATCGTAAAATTCGCTTACCCTCAGACTCCAGACACTTAGACTGAAATTTTCTGGCGATCCGCTCACACTTCAGATGGATTTAGAGTCGTGGCGTTATCTGCCCTCAGTCTTGTCTCAACCTCTTGCGTTGGGTCTTCTCAGAGTTTTACCGAAACGCTTTATATACGATAGCGCGAACGTATCGGAGAGCAGATACGTCACAGCCTAAGACTAGACCTGAAAAAATCCTTCCCGAACCGTGATTTCAGCCGATCTGTGCGTCGACTGAAATTTTGCCTTTCTCATTCTCAGCATATATAATATTCATATTGTTCCATCTTATCTAGTTTTATACAGCTGATAAAACTCTATCTTCCTATCCATGTAAATTCCCAAACTGTTATATGTTGATTTTAATATTTCGAACAGAAGTGGGTTTACCAGCTGTTAGCGTAACTGTGGGCAGCCGAAATACGCATATATCTCCGAAAATGAGAACTTCCTACCGTTCCTTCTTATATGCAGTTATACACAATCCTTCCCTGTACTGAAATGTAAAATCTTTTTCATACTGATTCCCTTCTGCTTTTATTATCGTTGGCGATTTCCTCTGTCCGATACACATTTCGCTGATACGCCGCCATTTTGAAAGCGGTCGTTCGATCGTAGACGGGTTTATAAATCTAACTGATCCCGTTTGCAATGACTTGAAACCAATTTTGCGACAAGCAAAAGGCTTTGATTATTCATTGCCAGTTGAACTAATATTTTTATACAGATACGCTGAAAAACAGCTGTGTTAATTATAAACTTAAATAAAGAATCAAGTCACAGTCTGTACGATTCGGAGGAAGCTGAGGCCATTTCTTCACTAAATCAGCGTCATTTGTTTATATATTTCTTGATTGTGGTAAGGATATTTTATGAAAATTTACTATGTTTGGTCCAACTGCAAAAGTTAGATACTGCTTTTGGGGAAAAAGTGAAGGACATGTCGGAAGCAGACATTGTTGAGTCCACACATTAAACGGTATCTGACTGATGTATGTTGTTATGATTATGTTGACATATTATTGTATTAAATATATTAGTAAAGCCTCTGTGTTCAATGAACACTGTTTACATGCCTGAAGCAAATATAAGTGTAAAGAAAAGAAGAGAAGATCATATCACAGGAAATGTGGTTACTCCACATTACTGTATGGAGGAAAAGTATATGAACGTACAGTGGCGTATCTACTATAAGGACTTGAGGTGTGGTCACAACAAGGTGGGAGTCCTGTACGATTCGGGGCTAGTGCATTTGTAAGGCACGCGAGGCTGACCCCATACCTACATAGGAAATTAAGTGTTAGAATAAATGATCAGAGATAAAAGGCCAGGGTGTCCTTTTGTTGCAGAGGGTCTATGTTCCGGTTGCCGGCTGGTGACAGGAAACCTGCTGAGTGCTTATAAACGCCAACCAGTCTCCAACCAGACTTATATGCTGTTGAATATCCAGTAGGAGCTTTGGCGATTGTTGAACTTGAAATTTCTGCAACTACCCATCGTATTATCTTACAACAAGGACTCTCAGGTGAAGAGTAAAACCTCTGGGGCATCTCTGACATTTTCTTGTGTTTCAAAATATTACACAGGAATATTATGGGGAACTCCGCCAATGCCGGTCCCAAGCCCGGATGAAAAAGGAGGAGGGCGGCCTGCATGGAGGCCGTAAGGAGGCAGCCCCTCCACCATGCAAAGGCACAACAGGCCAATCACCTGTTTGCTTTAAATCACGATTACTAGCAACACAAGAGAGAAAACTGGACTGATTCTAAAGGCGACGAACTGGAACGGACTACGGACTACGACTTATGGAACTTGGAACACAAGAAGTATAAATGGGAAGGAAGAGGAGCTGGTGGAAGAGATGAGGAAAGCAAAACTAGAAATCCTGGCTATAACGGAAACGAAGAAAAAAGGACAAGGAGTCATTGATCTCGATGGCAACACGCTGCTCTACAGTGGTGTACCCATGTCTGAAAGAGCTAAAGGGGGCGTGGGTTGCATTGTGGCCCAAAATCAAAAGATAGTATCAAGGGATGGAACTTTGTCTCGGAGCGCATTATGGTTGTTAAACTAAAAGAAGGAGAAACCATAGTCAACCTGGTCATAGTGTATGGGCCAAATGAGGATGAGAGAGCAGAGGTCAAGGAGGAATTCTTCGAGCTGCTTCAAAGGACAGTGGATGACTGCCTAGATGAAGTTATCATGCTCGGAGATTTTAATGCTAGAGTTGGAAATGACCATGCTAGATGGGGTGGAGTTATCGGAAGATATGGAGAAGATACTCTCAATGACAATGGAAAGCGACTCCTTAGATTCTGCAGTGAGCAGAATCTGATCATTACAAACACAAAGTTCCCCCATAAGCGCATACATGCATACACTAAATGTGAACCAACAAAGAATGAGAAGTCAGTGATCGACTATGCCATTGTTCGGAGAAGCTCATTCAAATATGTCCGAGATGCTAGAGTCTGGAGGGGGCCAGAGATTGGAAGTGATCACTACAGTTGCTCAGCCTAGGAACTGTCCAACATCACGCAAGAAACCAAGTAAACGAGCAGGAGAAATGAGCATTAGGACCTACAAGCTGAGAGAGCCAGAAATTAAGACCAGATATCAGGGGCTTATTGCTGCAGCGGTGAGCAACACAGAAGAACGACCTGATGACTTGGAAACCCTCTGGATTAAATTCAAGGATATCATAAAGACAGCTGCTGCAGAAGCATGCGGTGAAGTCCGACTTGGGAACAAGAGAAAGAGGACACCTTGGTGGACAGAGGAAGTCAAAGAGAAAATAAGAGAGAAGAAAATGGCATGGAAACAATACTTAGGAGCTAAAAACACAACAGGACAAATGGAAAAATATAGAGAATATGTGACACTCAGAACAGAAGCAAAGAACAAAGTGCTAGCAGCAAAACAGAAGTCCTGGGAAGAATTTGGAGAAAAGCTAGAAAAAGATGCACAAGTGTAGCGTAGTCCTGAACCAATATCTAAGGGCAATTAACGAGAGCCTACACTGCCTACCTATATCGAAATATGTCAACAAATGTTTTCGACCAATCGCTGCACGAGCTGAAAACCCGTAGCCGGAGCTTTAGGTTGCAGGATTGCTAGATGGAATCTGTGTAAACGTGAATGTGTACTTGTGACTTCAGGCCAAAAGATAAGGTATGTCCTTCGGAACAGTGAGCACAGTAATATAACAGGAATCTTAAACTTTCATTAGATACATGGATTTAAGTTGTAGAAGCATGGACACAGGAGTTATGAGTGATTACATGCAGTAATAACTTGGAGCGAAGGCTGGTTTCCCCGGGTTCAACTGTGTTTGCAAACGCTACAAGGAAGGCAGAAAAAGGTTAGCTTGTTTAAATGGTAGCGCCCAATTGGCCGGTTTAAACAAGACCTGGATGGAAGGAATCGGTTGGGAAACACCGGAAGAATAAATTATCGGAGTTTTGTCAGATCGACAGATCGGGCAGAAAGTGGTTGTTTTACTGAAATTTTGGTAAACATAAACTGACCCAGCCAGCCAATCGAATCGATTGTCTTCCGTTTGTCCGCTACCTGTAATAAAAAGGGAATTAAATCTGGAATATTTCTCTTGAACCGCCAGAACCAAATTCAGCAGAGGACAGAATCAGATTCTACCCCAGCTCCTTCGCCATTTGCCAGTAAAGCAGACTGCATGGGTTTATTAAAAGCCTGTTGAATCTGAGATTGTGGGTAAGAGAATTAAGTCATAATATGTATAATATTAATTACTAGTGTTTAAGGGAAGTGATTGTGTGTGTAAAATCTCATTGTGTGATTCATAGAAGGAAAGCTGCTTTGTGCTGTATAAATTATGTTCGACATTTAAACTAAGGCCGGACGGAATGAAGGTTGTTAGTTTTAGAAACTTTTAAAGCCTTTTCTGATTGCTGGACTAGACAATACTATCAGGAAATAGTAATAGAGGAAAGATTGTAAATTTAATGTATTGTTTGAGTAGGCCTATACACTCAACACTCGCCGTAAGGCCTATGCAGTTAATGATGTCAATCTTGGACATATTGGGAAAGTGTGTGTGTTGTAATGCTGTAATGCTGTGTTATATTATTGCATAAAACTTATTTAGACACTCAACACTTACCATAAGGCCTATGCAGTTTTGGTGATGTCGGTCATGGACATATTAGGAAAGCATGTGTTGTAATGTTGTTATATTATTGCATAAACCTATTTGTCACTGACTGAGTCTACCTTTCCTGTGTGCTGTAATGTGTTATATTATTGCATAAACCTATTTGTCACTGACTGAGTCTACCTTTCCTGTGTTATCATCACTTATTCTGAACTGCCTCACTAATCTACAATCTGGGTAGGAGGATTTTAGAGCCAGATGCTATGTAAGACCTATTACATTTCAGGTCAGAGGTATCCTGTCACTCATCTTGTTAGCAGAGAAGAACATTGGTGTTGTACCTAGCGGTGTAAGATTTGAACAAGCACCCTGTACCTACATCAGTTGGAAGAGTGGGGACCCTCAGTGTTGGGCTTCTCCATCGTATATTCTGGCTTCAAGGAAAAGGCGGAAGCGAAGAAGTTAAGTCAAATTAGACAAGACTGATTCGCAGAGCATTGGCGTACCACACCCGGTTATAGTAGTAGTGATAAAAACAGTGATGATTAAATTAGTCTGGAAGCAACATAGACTTTAGTCAGTGTGACATTTTCAAAAGCTACATAACATAGAAATACTTTGAAGATAAATTCAAGTGATCTCAGTAACATTGTAGTCAGTGTGACATTTTCAAAAGCTACATAACATAGAAATACTTTGAAGATAAATTCAAGTGATCTCAATAACATTGTAGTCAGTGTGACATTTTCAAAAGCTACATAACATAGACATATTGTGAAGTCAAGTGATATCAGAACAGTGAAGTCATTATGACAGTTGTCAATATCCCTTCCCCTAATACTGAAGGTAAAGTCAAGTACCATCATTAACATTGGTTCCAGAGGATTAGTTGCACTAAGACTTTATTTGTAGTGTTTGACTTTTATTTGGTGTAGATACATCTAAACAGATGACTGTACATAAATAAAATTAAGAAATTGTAGTGCACTGTTTTTATTCCTTTATGTCAGCTTTGAATTACTTTGAATTTAATTAAATCCCCTAGATACTATAACAGCCCATAGGTATAATTCTGAGAGGGGCACCATAGAATTCTGGTACTGAATATCACTATCTCGGCCAGAAATTCTTTACAGCCTGACTTTATACCTATGAACTCTATACACCATTGCTCTTTTCTGAGAATGGGGTATTTCTTTTAAGACCAGACTCTTCTCTGGCAACTATCCTAGTATCACCTGATACACCTGGTTGTCTTATTCTTCATAAATTAAGAAACCTCTCGCGACACTGGGACGCTCGTCTGGGATTGTTCCTGTATATTCTGAGCCTGCTGTTACCTTTTAGTGCTGTCAAGTGGGAAATTTTTGATAGTAAATTTTTGGTAGGGCAGGTTAAGAAATAGATTTTGAGTACCATTGAGTACAAACTAAGGTGTGGTACATGTGACGTGAAATCAGTCATTAATTAATTAATTAAGAAATTAATTTGATTAAGTGACTAATTATATTGGCATAACATTTTTTTTAACTTTGTATTGGTTGCAACTAAATTACAACATTGCCATGGCAGATTTAGTAAAGTTCAGGTCAGCAACACTGCAAGTGGGGAAAAAGCTTGGGATGACTGGTGATCTTCTGATCCAGTATGTTACGACTGAATGCGATAAATTCACAGAAAGGGAAGATAAGCAGTTAGCACGGCAAGCGGAAGCTGAAAAAGAGAATAAGAAACTGCAATTGGAGGCTTATGAAAGAAGGGTTCAAGCAGAGAGAGAGGCTGAGGGAAGAAGGATTCAGGCAACTGCCAACCACAATTGTAGTAGTTCACCTCATTTGGACAACAGCTCCAGCCAGAGCACCTCAAATGGAGCCATGAATTTTCATCTAGATCCATTTGTGGACAAAGTTGACGCAATCGAGGCTTATCTAGACAGATATGAGAGATTAGCGACTACTTATGGTCTAGAAAAGGAAAAGTGGAGTCTGAAGTTATCGCAAGGTTTGCGGGGAATTGCGTACGATGTCTTTTTGAAATTGCCAAAAAAGGATCAGGAAGATTACGAAGCCCTGAAGCAGGCATTGCTTGTTCGATATGAACAAAATGCTGAAGCATGTAGACGGCGCTTCAGAATGGCGAAGATTCAACCAGGAGAGACGTATCAGCAGTTCTCAGAAAGATTAGAAACTTACCTACTGAGGTGGTGTAAGTTAGGAAACTTCACCACAGATTTCGAGGGGCTAAAGGAAATGATGTTGATTGAACAACTGTTGGATTCCATAACCCCAGAAACTAAGAAGTTCCTAATTGAGAACAAAAGAGACAGGGTGGCTGACATAATTACATATGCAGAGAGCCACCACCTGGCTCAATCCCTGACTCAAGGGAGTAAAAGGAAACAGGAGGGAGTTAAGCAACCCCAAACTCATAATAAGTTTGATCAAAAGGACCATGCAACAAAGTACAGGCCAAGATATGATAATAAGGATAGGGACCCACAATTTCAGGATAGGAAACCTTACAAAAAGGAAGAAAAGTGGTGCAAAATTTGCAAAATGAATAACCACAACATGTTGGACTGTAGGAAGAAAAACACTCCTCATCATGCTGCGTGTTTGAAAACAGGGAGTAGGGATAGGCAGGAACTGACAGTGAGTCAGAATGGCCTCCACCACCCACCTGTAAAAGAACTGGTGACCGTGAATGGCACTAGTGTGGTATGTTTATATGACACAGGTTTGGACTTCGACTCGGTCGTGAGTTCTACTCTAGTGCACCCTGATCAATATACCACAGAAACAGTGGAGATTCAAGGGGCAACAAAGGAGATTGCAACCATGACACTTCCCATAGCAAGGATCAATGTGGTATCTCGTTATGTGGAAGGAGTGATACGCGCAGCAGTAATTGATGAACCTATCTACCCGCTGATACTGGGTTGCAGATATGTGTTCTTAGGAGATCCAGAAAAACCTGTAGTCATGGCTGCAGTACAGACCAGGTCAAGCTTCAGGAAAGAGGAGGATAGTCCAATAAACACTCATCCGGAGGAGATGAAAAAGGCTCAGGCTGAAGATAGTTCACTCAAGCCTTGTTTTGGCAAGTTGCCAAAAGCCCATACCCCCCCAACCAAAGGTGAGTTTTACACGAAGAATGGATTACTGTATAGAAAAGCTGGAACAGATCCAAATGGGCATGGACAGCTAGTGGTACCATCATTGTATAGAGCAAAGGTTATGGAGCTAGGACACGCTATACCATTTAGTGGACACATGGGAATTGGTGCCACTGGACAACGGATAGCCTGTCACTATTTCTGGCCAGGGATTACGGAAGATATAAAAAGATATGTTAAATCCTGTCCAGAATGCCAACGTGTAGCTCCAAAGCATTGGACGGCACCTGCAACTCTAGGAGAAATGCCGATCATGGGGACTCCTTTTGAAAGAGTTGCTGTGGATATTGTGGGACCTCTCACTAGGACCAAGAGGAGGAATAGTTACATTCTAACTCTAGTAGAACATGTTCTATGTGGGGGAGAGGCAGTAGCCATGTCTTCAATAGACTCTAAACATGTGGTAGAGGCACTTCTTGCGATATTCACGAGGTTAGGTTTCCCCCACCAAATCTTGACTGACAATGGTTCTCAGTTCAAGGGGAAGCTAACTGAGGAAGTATTCAGGATCTTTCAAGCCAGGCATTTTCATTGTTCTCCCTATCACGCACAAGGGAACGGTCAGGTGGAGCGGTTCAACGGCACGCTCATTTCTATCCTGAGAAAACTGGCACATGAAACACCGGATACTTGGGATCTCTACTTACCGGCTGCCTTGTTTGCATACCGGGAAGTCCCACACAGTTCAACAGGAATGGCTCCGGCAACGTTGTTATTTGGCCGGCCCATAAAAGGTCCACTGGAAGCATTGCTGCGGACATGGACTGATGAGAAAGCAGAAGAGACTGTAACCTCATCATATCAGTATGTGAACGAGTTGACATCTCGTCTTAAAACTGGCTGGAAGTTAGCCAATGAAAATCTTCATAAAGCCAGAATGAAACATGCTGCTTACTTCAACAAGAAGGCTAAGGATAGAGAACTTGCTGTTGGAGAGAAGGTGCTTCTTCTCTTACCTAGCAGTAACAACAAACTGCAAATAGGATGGCAGGGCCCATATACTGTTCTAGAGAAACTGTCTAGAACCAACTATAAAATAGACAAGAAGGGGAAAGAGAAAGTCTATCATATTAACTTACTCAAGAAGTATTATGATCGAGCTGCATCTGAAAGTGCCCATCTTATGACACTGGCCATTGCTACGGAAATGAAGAGCGAACCTCTCACCTCATACGAGTATCCTTTGAGGCCTCGTGAAACGTTCGAGCAGGCGAAAATTAGTACTCACCTGACGAAAGGACAGAGGGAGCAAGTTAGGAAAGTGCTAGAAACCCATGCAGATGTGCTAACGGACAAACCGGGGCGCACATACTTACTAGAATATGACATGAAAATTTTAGACCCAACCCCGATCTGCATGAAAACTTATCCTATACCCTTCGCCAAGGCACAGGCATTGAAAGAAGAAATATAATACTTGTTGAAGGAAAACATCATTTCAGAATCAGAATCGCCTTACAGCGCTAGTGTAGTTTTGCTGAGGAAAGCAACCGGCGAACATCGACTCTGCATTGACTACAGAAAACTGAATGCCATAACAGAGTCACAAGCAGATCCATTACCTGACACAAATCAACTGTTCGCAAGATTGAATAAGGCAAAGTATTTCTCCAAGGTGGATCTGAGTAAGGGGTATTATCAGATTCCTGTCAAGCCTGAAATCAGACCGTTACTGGCCTTTAGCACTTCGGAGGGGCATTATCAATTTAATGTATTGCCTTTTGGTTTGAAAAACGCTCCGAGTGTGTTCTCCAGGATGATGAGGAAGTTACTAGATCCCTTACAAAACTCGGCTATCCTCAATTTTATGGATGATATCCTCATAGCAACAGAGACATTTGAGGAACACATATCATCTCTGGAAAGGTTGTTGGACAGACTCAGAGAGGCAGGATTGACCGCTCGCCCCACAAAATGTTGTATTGGTTGCCAGGAACTGGAATTTTTGGGTCATACAGTGTATCAAGGAAACATGACACCTGACCCCAAGAATTTAGAAAAGTTGCAAAAAGCACCAAGACCGCAAACAAAGAAGGATGTGAGATCTTTTGTATCCTTATGCGGATTTTATCAAAAGTATATCCGTGATTTTAACACTTTGAGTGCTCCATTGACTGATTTAACCAAGAAAGGCAAACCAGACAGAGTTGAGTGGACAGCGGGATGTGAGAAGGCATATGCCGAGCTAAAAGAAAAACTCACCAGTAGGCCTATTCTGAGACTGCCAGACATCAATCAGGAATTTGTGGTTAGGACTGATGCGAGCAATATTGGGATAGGTGCCACTTTACTACAAGGATCTCAGGCACAGCCTGGAGAGTTATTCCCAGTTGTTTATGCCAGCCGCAAATTAAATAAGGCTGAGAGGAACTACTCAACTGTTGAGAGAGAATGTTTGGCGTTGGTCTGGGCCATAAAAAAGTTTCAAACTTATCTTTATGGTAGACATTTCGTGGTTCAATGTGATCACCAGCCACTGGTTTTTCTCGCACAAACTCGTCATTGTAACGCGAAATTGTTGAGGTGGTCCCTTTTAATTCAGCCATACTCCTTTACGATTGAGTATATCCCTGGATCTCAGAATGTAGGGGCAGATTTTCTTAGTAGGCACCCATCTGATCCGAACCAGGATGGAAAGAGGGAAGAATAGATTCCTGCTGGATGATTGCCTCGTTATTGGTCTCAGATTGAAGCTCGACAGAAATCTCTCGCTTAAAAATTGGGGGGCTATCTGTAGCGTAGTCCTGAACCAATATCTAAGGGCAATTAACGAGAGCCTACACTGCCTACCTATATCGAAATATGTCAACAAATGTTTTCGACCAATCGCTGCATGAGCTGAAAACCCGTAGCCGGAGCTTTAGGTTGCAGGATTGCTAGATGGAATCTGTGTAAACGTGAATGTGTACTTGGGACTTCAGGCCAAAAGATAAGGTATGTCCTTCGGAACAGTGAGCACAGTAATATAACAGGAATCTTAAACTTTCATTAGATACATGGATTTAAGTTGTAGAAGCATGGACACAGGAGTTATGAGTGATTACATGCAGTAATAACTTGGAGCGAAGGCTGGTTTCCCCGGGTTCAACTGTGTTTGCAAACGCTACAAGGAAGGCAGAAAAAGGTTAGCTTGTTTAAATGGTAGCGCCCAATTGGCCGGTTTAAACAAGACCTGGATGGAAGGAATCGGTTGGGAAACACCGGAAGAATAAATTATCGGAGTTTTGTCAGATCGACAGATCGGGCAGAAAGTGGTTGTTTTACTGAAATTTTGGTAAACATAAACTGACCCAGCCAGCCAATCGAATCGCTTGTCTTCCGTTTGTCCGCTACCTGTAATAAAAAGGGAATTAAATCTGGAATATTTCTCTTGAACCGCCAGAACCAAATTCAGCAGAGGACAGAATCAGATTCTACATCAGCTCCTTCGCCATTTGCCAGTGAAGCAGACTGCATGGGTTTATTAAAAGCCTGTTGAAACTAAGATTGTGGGTAAGAGAATTAAATCATAATATGTATAATATTAATTACTAGTGTTTAAGGGAAGTGATTGTGTGTGTAAAATCTCATTGTGTGATTCATAGAAGGAAAGCTGCTTTGTGCTGTATAAATTATGTTCGACATTTAAACTAAGGCCGGACGGAATGAAGGTTGTTAGTTTTAGAAACTTTTAAAGCCTTTTCTGATTGCTGGACTAGACAATACTATCAGGAAATAGTAATAGAGGAAAGATTGTAAATTTAATGTATTGTTTGAGTAGGCCTATACACTCAACACTCGCCGTAAGGCCTATGCAGTTAATGATGTCAATCTTGGACATATTGGGAAAGTGTGTGTGTTGTAATGCTGTAATGCTGTGTTATATTATTGCATAAAACTTATTTAGACACTCAACACTCACCATAAGGCCTATGCAGTTTTGGTGATGTCGGTCATGGACATATTAGGAAAGCGTGTGCTGTAATGTTGTTATATTATTGCATAAACCTATTTGTCACTGACTGAGTCTACCTTTCCTGTGTGCTGTAATGTGTTATATTATTGCATAAACCTATTTGTCACTGACTGAGTCTACCTTTCCTGTGTTATCATCACTTATTCTGAACTGCCTCACTAATCTACAATCTGGGTAGGAGGATTTTAGAGCCAGATGCTTTGTAAGACCTATTACATTTCAGGTCAGAGGTATCCTGTCACTCATCTTGTTAGCAGAGAAGAACATTGGTGTTGTACCTAGCGGTGTAAGATTTGAACAAGCACCCTGTACCTACATCAGTTGGAAGAGTGGGGACCCTCAGTGTTGGGCTTCTCCATCTTATATTCTGGCTTCAAGGAAAAGGCGGAAGCGAAGAAGTTAAGTCAAATTAGACAAGACTGACTCGCAGAGCATTGGCGTACCACACCCGGTTATAGTAGTAGTGATGAAAACAGTGATGATTAAATTAGTCTGGAAGCAACATAGACTTTAGTCAGTGTGACATTTTCAAAAGCTACATAACATAGAAATACTTTGAAGATAAATTCAAGTGATCTCAGTAACATTGTAGTCAGTGTGACATTTTCAAAAGCTACATAACATAGAAATACTTTGAAGATAAATTCAAGTGATCTCAATAACATTGTAGTCAGTGTGACATTTTCAAAAGCTACATAACATAGACATATTGTGAAGTCAAGTGATATCAGAACAGTAAAGTCATTATGACAGTTGTCAATATCCCTTCCCCTAATACTGAAGGTAAAGTCAAGTACCATCATTAACATTGGTTCCAGAGGATTAGTTGCACTAAGACTTTATTTGTAGTGTTTGACTTTTATTTGGTGTAGATACATCTAAACAGATGACTGTACATAAATAAAATTAAGAAATTGTAGTGCACTGTTTTTATTCCTTTATGTCAGCTTTGAATTACTTTGAATTTAATTAAATCCCCTAGATGCTATAACAGCCCATAGGTATAATTCTGAGAGGGGCACCATAGAATTCTGGTACTGAATATCACTATCTCGGCCAGAAATTCTTTACAGCCTGACTTTATACCTATGAACTCTATACACCATTGCTCTTTTCTGAGAATGGGGTATTTCTTTTAAGACCAGACTCTTCTCTGGCAACTATCCTAGTATCACCTGATACACCTGGTTGTCTTATTCTTCATAAATTAAGAAACCTCTCGCGACAACAAGAAAACCAGAAATTGTTCTATAAGACCCTAAAGAACATGAGGAAGGAAAAACAATGCCCTCTCAAATTTATAAAGGACAAGCAAGGCAAATTGCTTACTGCCCCGAAGGAAGTAATGGGAAGATGGAAAGAATATTTCTCAGAACTCCTGGATGGTGAGCATGGTGAAGCATCAGAAATGATAAACACTAGCACAGAAGAGAAAACCAATGATGGTGAAGATGACATAAAGATGGAAGAACTGAAGGCAGCACTGGAGAAAATCAAGATGGGCAAAGCAGCAGGGCATGATGGTATAACACCAGAAATGGTTAAGTTCATGGGAGCATCAGGCGACCTATTACTCTTAAGGGTTTTACAGGCAGCGTGGTACAACAAGACCATACCAAAGGATTGGGAGATTGCCATCATAATACCAATTTTCAAAAAGGGTGAGGGAGCCGCGCTAGCGTAGTGGTTACCACACCGCTCTGGCGACCGGGTGATACAGGATCAAACCCGGGCGACGGCATTTGAGGATTTTTCGTCGACCGGGATTTGGACTGGATTAACTCGAGACCTGGCGAGGACATTTGAAGGAGTGTCGTCGACCAGGGACTGGCGGCTCCTGGCCGACCCAGCTGCAATGGGTACCTCCGAAATCGGCGAGTATTTGCCTGAATGGCGAGGGACACCTGTCTCTGTACAAGAAATAAAGGGATACTCACGTAAAATCAATGTCAGGTTAGACATAAAATAATAACCTGAGATTTCGCCTCGAGTATTAGCGGGCGTACGCAAAAAAAAAAAAAAAAAAAAAAAAAAAAAAAAAAAAAGGGTGACAATCGACAGTGTGGAAACCATAGAGGCATATCCCTTCTCAGTGTCCCTGGTAAAATCTACTCTAGAATCCTAGAGCAGAGACTCCGACGCCTAGCTGAGCCACAATTGGATGAGGTCCAGTGCGGATTCCGAGCAAACCGAAGTACTCAAGACCTAATCTTCACACTCAGACAGCTGAGTGAAAAGGCCCTTGAGTATAAGAGTGAGATGCATCTTTGTTTCATAGATCTGGAAAAGGCGTTTGACAGGGTCCCCTGGAGCAAACTTTGGGACTGTTTGGCAAGGAAGAATATTCCAGCACCTCTGATTCATGCTATACAGAGCTTCTACAAGTCTTGAAGAAATTATGTGAGGACAGCAAACCATAAGTCGGAAGAGTTCAGGACCACCACTGGTGTAAGACAAGGTGATATCCTATCACCTTACCTCTTCATACTCCTTATGGACGATGTCATCAAGTCATGTAAGGAGAGAACAAGAAAGTATTCAGTGGGGTACTGGAAGATGAGACAGGTCTGTATTTCAGAGCTGGCATTTGCTGATGATGTTGCCCTGATTGCTAAATCAGAGGCACATCTCCAATCCAACCTGCAAGTCTGGAAGGAAGAGCTGGAGAAGAGAGGGATGGTCATAAGCAGCTCTAAAACAAAAACCATGGTGATATCACGAGAAGAAAGAAAACATCAGATTAAGCTGGGAGAACAGGTCCTGGAGCAGGTCGACCACTTTAAATACCTCGGAGCTATTATAGACCGAAAGGGAGGCATCAAAGAAGAGTTGGCCACTCGAAAAGCAGCAGCTGGGAGACTTTTTCAGGCCATAAATCGAGGATTCCTCAGCAAGAGAGGGGTTGGTAAGAAAACGAAGATGGCTGTATACCGCTCCACCTATGTCCCAGTCTTGACATATGGATGCGAGTCATGGGCAATGACTACAACCCATAAAAGCCAGATCCAAACCTCAGAAATGAGGTATCTGAGGAAGGTGGTTGAAGTAACAAGAAGAGACATGGTACGCAACCAGACGATACGTCAAGGCCTTTAATCCTACCCCCTGCAGACCCAAGTAGAACAGTCCCAATTAAGATGGTTTGGCCATGTCTGCAGAATGGGAGAAGATCGGATACCACGACAAGCATGGGAAACAAAGAGCCAAGGATCCAGACCCCGAGGACGACCCAGAGTCCGCTGGGAGGACAACATTAGACAATCTTTGAAGGACCGAGGACTAGAATGGAACCAGGCCAGGAGGAAGACAGCCGATAGGATAGTCTGGCGCTCTCTCTTCCAAACCTCTACACCTCACGGTAGAAGGGGAACGACTAAGTAAGTAAGTAATATTATGGGGGTAGGATGAACTACAGCCCTCATATACAGTGACTCTCCCGTTATATAAATACAGTGAATTAGCTTCATATTTCCTACAGGAAGAACAGTTATAAATACATAATAACTTTTAGTTATTGGGCAGATTGTCCCAACATTTTAAATTGTTCTTTTTCTGTAAACTATCTTGTCTTTGTTTTCAAAGACCTGTCCACAAGCTATGAATGGACAGGCAAAATAAATTGTAAATACTTTTTTTTAAAGAAAAACTTAACTGCTAGTTATTAATTTTTTAAATAGAAACTTAAAGTGTTTGCTTGTTGTGTACCATCATTCATTTCTCCCCTAGACACTAGGTACACCATACACTAGAGCCAGAAGATTGACCGTGTGAGACCTAGGGAGGTAGCTGTAGGTTCTCTGCACATAATTCATCATCATCATTTATAGAGTCAGAGGCCTACTTTTGCTTGACCTCACATGGTTATAGCAGACACCTTTTCATTCTTTTAGGACACCATCATAACCTCCCCAGCAAAATCGACTTTGCTACAGCTATGGCATTGATTTCTTTGCCAAAATATAAGTTGAACCAACGCTCATCCAACACTGGTAAGATTATTTTTGTTTTCTTTATAAATTTACCTAATTGTTAAATTTGTTGCCGATTTGATTTCCAATACTTATGACCATACTGTTTCTTTTATTGTTAAAGAAAATTTTGCCTCGTTTTGGCGAGGCACGTGCCGTTCAACCTAGTCGATTATTTTAGAGCGCATGCTCAAATATAAAAGAGCTTTAGGTGTGATAGTTGACCATATTGTCACTTGAAGTTGACCCATTTATAACGTAGGTTGTTTTATAATTAGTTTTAAAGTTTTGAGTACATTTGACATTAATTTGAAAAAAAAGATTGTGTTGCCGATTATGGCGCAGACTCCCTAATCTGCCGCAGTGGTAAACAAATTGTGGCCAGTGGTTTAGAGTAAAGGATAGTTTTTAAAAATCTGAGAACTTATACTTAAGAAATACTCTTGGCATTAGCAAGATGGCAGGATAGTATTCATATGTACGAAGCTTTGAAGAATGTGGGGAATACAACTGCAAAAGAGATGAGATATAATTTGCTTCTATAAGGTTCTTATCCTCCGTTGCGCTTCTTCAGAATCGAAATATGTTGATAAAGATAACTAGCTCATAGACGTATGCGGCCCCTTCTCTCCCCCCTAGTGCGTGTACGAACCGTACGTATCGCTCAGACAGAGATTATAACTCAGCTTTTATATTTACACATATAAAACGGGCATATTTCTTTATTTAATATTTGAAGTTAACAATGTTTGGAAAATCAACAAATGGTTTTAGATTAAGTTGTATCTTACTATGAAAGAAAAATCTACTGTCAGTGAAAAATGTTTAAAATTCAATTTTTTATCTTAAAAATTAAAATGGGAATTTTATTCATCGAAAAATTAATGAGGCGGTATGTGAAATTGTGGTGTAATAATTTGACAAAGAGTTATAATAATGAATTAAGTTATACAATACTTTAACTGAAAATCTACTGTCAGTGAAAGCTGTTAATGACCGGGGGAAGAATTAAAGCTGTCAAAACCTGCGGTTTTCATTTAATCGTTCAGATCATTCAGTATGTACTAACTCTTCAGCATTGCCAATTACACCATGTTCATTAATACATATAATGGAAAACTTTATGCGCTGAGCAAATTTACACTTGAAAGCTTTGTTGTGCTGAGCAAGTATAACCGCCAAAACAATGACGCAGGAAGAATTAAAGTCGACGTCTGAACATTTCTGCATTTGTAGCACATTTAGAAGACAGGATCTTGCTTCAGACTCATTTTATTGATTCTCAACAAAATTGCTTGAAATGTTTGTAAAGTTTGAAAAAGAATTTAAATTTTTGCCAATTTATTTTCAAGGGATGTGCTTTTCTCCCTACACTGTCCAAAAAGAAGCAACCAGATTGCCCAAATAATAATCATCATAAAAACAAATAAATAAATAAATAAAAATAAAACATTAATATGTAATAATATGCAATTTTGGGAGCCGCGGTAGCGCAGGGGTTAGTGCACTGGCTTCCTAGCTCTGTGGTCCATGGTTCGATCCCCAGTTGAGGTGGGATGTTTTTAGACCACAAACGGCCCTGGGGTCGACCCAGCCTCATGAATTGGGTACCAGAGCAACTCTGGGAAGGTTAAGACGGCCGGCGTGATGCTGACCACATCACCACTAGTGTGCCGATGGTCAAGAAAATACGGGCCTAACACGATATTCCCAATATGCTTCAGTGGGCGTGTAACGGGATCCTTTACCTTTTACCTTTTTATATGCAATTTTACTAATGCATTTTCCAATTATAATTTTAAAAAATAATAAGCATACAACTACTTATTTTAATGTGTAATTGTGACGTGTAGTGGAAAAGAGTCTACAGTAATCTAACAGCCTATTGTAACCTAATAGCTACTCTCTGATTTGCTTGCTGAAACATGCATTAAAACTACCTGTCCTGTCTGTCTGCAGCTTACCCTTTTGTCCCCGCCCTCCTGTCTTTAAACACTGGCAAACGCGGTGTTTACAATCTTCTTTGACCTGTCAGTCATAGCAGGAAATAAACCCGCTATGGTTATACTTCTTTCCACTCACGCGAGCTCATCTGTCAACCATATAATACTTGACAGCTAGACAGCTGAGAATAACGGAACAGAACCTTTGAAGTTCACCCAGGGAAAGCTAGAAATCCCGAGTACCCTTTGATCTTGAGCACGTGCATTCTAAAGGGAAGCCCGCTAGAAGAACAAAAAGACTTTTGATCTCGGTCAAAGCTCCAGACGACAACTCTGGGAGACCGTAACGTAAAGCATTTCATCTTGGGAACTCTAGCTCCTGAATTTTGTCCCACACAAGAGTGCGAAATAACGCCATTAGAGATCAAGAGCAATATATGATATTATAAATAAATAAATAAATAAATAAATAAATAAATAAATAAATAAATAAATAAATAAATAAATAAATATATATATATATATATATATATATATATATATATATATATATATATATATATATATATATATATATATATATATATATATATATATATATATATATATATATATATATATATATATATATATATACTGATGTTGCTAAAACCCAGTCATCAGTCAGAATTTGAAGAGTCTAGCGCGCAGTCCTAAAACAATTTTTCTTTTATGGAATACTGTGTATAAGTGATTCGTGGAGATTTCATTCTGGATTTCTGGTAAGAGGAAAATCGTTCTAACGGTGATAGCCATTATGGTTAAACCCTTATACTTCACTTAGATTTTTCTTGCTAGTAAGGCGTATTAAATAAAGTAACGCGTAGCAATTTTTCATAAACAGATATCCAAGTGAAAATGTTAAATCCACGCCACCCGACTGCTTTATAACTGAGACCAGAGACCGTAGTTATGTTTACAGCATAGACCGACTCGGCCCTAAACTCTCCAGGAGAGAGAGACATAAAAGCGACTATTAACCAGACCGGACTTTAGAGGCGTTAGACGACTGACAGTGGGAGAAAAGAATACATGTTCATATTTTATTTGTAATTATTGTTATTATATCGTCTATTATTTTTTAAATGCCAATACGACAAAGTAACAGACACCAACGATTTAGTAGCTAAATAAATGATAGGTGATTTATGTTGTACGTGTGCGTTTTGAAAAAAAAAAGAACTCTGTGCGAGTGACTCGCCGGCCACGAAACTGTGAGGGCGAGTCATTATTGACTCGGTCCGAACCAAATCAGCGGCTAGCGAACGTCTGTGAGTGTGTATAGGCCGCAGGGAAAACAACGCATATCTTTTCATTTCGTCTATTCGTCAGGATTGACAGAGCGGAGGAGAGATTGTCATGTCCTCGTCCGCGTTATTTAAAAAAAAATATAGAATGGCAGCTTTTTCCCACAAAGGTTTTCTTGTATTTTTCGCAGACCTGATCCCCAAGTGGACGACCAGCGGTCTTTTTCATGTATAATGTGTGTACTAGCCCGATGATATTTTGTGACTGAAAATTATAACGACTGGACTTACCAAATCCAGGATATTATTTTTAACAGCCCACAGTGGCGTATACCTGATATCATAATTCCCCCCCCCCCCCCCCCCCGACACCTGGCAGTTTTATTCAAGTAGAGTACTTAGTTTATACACTGTGCAGGACCGGCACTCTGGCAAAGAGTGGCCGTTAAAAAAATAAATCATCATCATCCTTAAGATTAGGAGCAACCAGATTTTTCCGGATACTAGGAGTATCCCCTCTCTTAAATTGTCAAAACATCAAGGATTCTCACTCTATTCACCTGTTTGAATTGAAACCAGTACCCAGATAGAAATTCAAACCTGAGCGAGAAACAATCCTGTTTTTCCCCGCCCGCCCATACAATGCAAGCGTTGTCGCAACGGATTTATCCGGTTGTAGTTCCTGTGTCTAGACTTACTCTCCCCTTGTGCACCCCCATCGGAGGAACAGTGGATAGTTTAGAACAGTGACGATAACCTTTAGGATTTATATCTCGACCAGGATTTATCGTGGATTATAGCAAATTTGGCGTTCACCTCATTAGTATTTATTTTTTTGGGACGAACTGGGGCCATTTTGTACCCTCGACAGCTGGAGTTGGTACAGTAATCACAGTGAAACAGGGATTTTCGAGGGATATTCTATAAACGCGGGATACCACAGACCCACGGGTGAAAGATAATAGGTAAGAGAGTGAGAGGTGGCCACTGAGTGAAAGAGTGTGTGATGATCTTTTGTTTTCTTTTGCTGGGAAAGGAATCTATTAAGTTGATTGTTTGATTTTTTCTACCTGGTCTTATATCGCACCAAGATTGTTTATTTGTGTAACCAAGTGCTAACCTTCAACCTTTGGGTTAATACTTTTTGGGTTTTCTCCATACGGTGAAGGCGCACCATTCTTCTTTTTCCTCTATGAGTATGATTCTTGATATCTTCGGGTATTTGATGTTTTAACAAGTTTAGAGATAATAAACAACAAAGAATGTAACTTTGTGTGTTGGTCAGACCTATACCCATTTACCTTAGTTTTTCACGTGTATGTGTCTTGTTACCACATAGGTGTTGTGTGTGTAGAGTAACTTGTCTTATTTTAGATAGGGAGGCAAAGACTGTCTTGGAAACAAAGCACAGTCGTACGGATAGGCTGGAGGAGAGAAACCTACTCACTCCAGAGACATATCTTTCCCTCAACCTACCACCAGTGAACCAAATTTCGATACATTCTCGTGTGTAGTGAAAAATTCTAAATACCCATATATAAATTAGAACAAAAATGTAAAGCCGAACGAAATAATACAATAGAAAGAAGAATGGTGAAAGACCAGTGCTTTCCCAATATAGCTTCCGTTTTAGAACGCCATAATGGCTGAACAAGAGACCCCCTTTTTCTACTTTGTCTGCATAAACTACACGCGAATCACAGTCGTTTCTAAAAATAAAACTGGTACTGTATTTCTTAGACGACCTTGATAGGCACACTGCATAATGACCTAGATACAAATACTACATTAATGAAATTATACACACAAAGTTGACCTAGAAAGACAGACGGGCTAAGCAGAGACGAGAAAGGATAGACGGAGCGAAGCAATAATACTACGTCGTCTCGCGATTAAAAAGTGAACGCCAATCACACGCGAAACGCATGCAGGCCTGATTTTTTCAAATAAACAGTGATAAAAAACACTAACGATACGAGGTTAGGTTTTGAAAACAGATTTAAAGTCTTATTGGGAAACCTGACATTCTACTGTTTTATGTCTAAGCTCCTGACATTAGTCTGACAGTACAGAAGACATCCCATAGTATGGAAGTGAACAGGTGGTAACAGCAAAGTCACGACTATCATAGAAAAATACATATTTTGAACGAAGCCACTTAGCCCTATTAAACTTATATATTCTTGTACCTTAGGACTTGCTGACAAAGAATATGTTATGTGTTACGCAAATAGTCTATTAATTAACAAATTATAGCCAAAATACTATAGTGGGGTTGACTGACAGCACAAGATCATATCTGCTTATTTTTTTTTATGGCATGTTTGGAAAACACTGCTTTGGGGGAAATGAGGCCGACAAGTTAGATACGATTTGATTGGCGGTAGTAAAATGTAAGGCGAAACCTTATTGGTCTAACTGCAAATATAGATATGGTCAAATAGAAGCGTCAGTTCACTGCCATTTTTGAAAATAAATTATGTGAAAATCAAGTGCGTTGAGAGCAGGCTAAGAATTTTCTAATAAAGGAAAAGCCTGGACAAAGGCAGATCAAAATTGTGCCAGAATTCATCGCCAGTCAACGTTACTTGTTTAATATTTCCTTGAATTGTGGTAAGCTAGACATATTTAATATATTTTATATGAAAATTGAATGTGAAATGATAAATTATGTCTGTATGTGTGAGGTTCAATAGCAAACATGAGGCAAAGCCTAGATATTGCTCCACCTTGTAAAGATTGTCAGAGAGGAGTATAACTGCCTATACAGATAGATATATTGGATTGCCATATGTAACATGACACCTATCCTATTGTATAGAAGGGATTAACGCTGGAATTGCAGAGGCGTTGTAACCATTAGGGAGAGGAATACTGGTGTATATTGTCACATGAAAAGCTAGCAGTTGGCCTACAGCTCTGAACTTTATGTTTGTACGGTCTTGTACGTCAGTGTGGAAATATATTAGATATTAGTTATGAAGAAGGAGACACAACCTTCTTATTTCAGGGACCGTGGTACTGATGTTAATATAGCAGCACATGGTCTGAGCCTTGCTTGATCCAGAACTCTGGCAGCAGACTCCTTGCCCAAGATATCAGCCATTGTGGGTTTTTCTAGCAAACTGAGAAGCAAGCGAGCAGAGGATACAGTTTTCCTGCAGCCGCTATATGAGCTAAGAATGTTTCAGCACGAGCAGCTCACCCTTGTATAACCCACCTCAATTGACTTACATAAATAGTCCAAGAGGGACAGTAATTGTTTTAAAAAGTAAAAGAATCTGTGAATCCTTTAATATTATTTCCACCAGTAACAAACACATGAAGTCGTGATGACAACCAACAACCTAGCTCAAACAGCCAGTATTGCCTCATAATACTACCTCACAACATTACACTCATATTATAATAATATTATATGTCGGGACAAAGATCCTTTGTATAAAATTTTGTACATAAACATTGTGTTTACATTTGATTGTGATTCCTGATTCACTGTGTAGTAGGATCAGGATATCTATTTATTGAAAAAAATTCAATACATTTGTTAAAAATTAACCCTTGACTTAATAAGATAACCTTTAGAGTGTTAGTTGTTTGTGACTGTCATATTGTTGTCAATTTGTTGAGGATCTTAACTTAGATGTTTATCTGTCTGTTGGTTGTTGTGAATTACACTACATCACTATCATAACCCTAGACATTGAGTGTAGTCATCACAAAATTCAAGAATAAGTCTGATTGAGGTCTAAATGTGGTAGCAAGTAAGGTCATCTGTAACACACCAAACTTATTAGATACAGATACCTTCACAGCTGATCTCAGTCAGTACACTAAGTCCCCTATAACTATATTTACATAATCCCAACTTACCACATATATTATGGGCTCGTCCGGGATTTTGAACCTTCTCCTAGCACATATATGGGGGGAGTTCACTTCAGGGAATAATAAAAATTAAAAAGGTATTCTTGGGTGGAGAATAAATAAGGTTGAGCTCTCAGTGCTTGTGGTTGTCCTTAGTTTAATTAGTCATAGATTGAATTGTTTAGTTAAACATTGTCGAAATTTGCCTGTTAGAAAATGGCAGACCTGGCAAAGTTTCGATCTGCTGCTGTGCAGGCTGCTAAAGAATTGGGAATGGACGGGCAAATTATGATTGCTTATGTCACAACTGAATGTGACAAATTTATTGAACGTGAAGAAAAAAGATTAGAGAAAGAAGCTGAAAGAAAGTTAGAGGCAGAAAAAGAGATTAAAAGGCTTCAGTATGAAGAGAAGAAACTGGAGGCAGAAAGAGAAGAAAAGAGATTGATTGCCGAAAGGGAGGCAGAAGAAAAGAGACAGGCTGCTGAAAGGGAAGACAAGCGATTGGCTGCAGGGAGGGAAGCAGAAGATAAGAGATTACAAAGGGAGCACGAGTTACGAAATGGACGGCTCTGGGGAAAACCCAAGATCTTAAGGAAATGATCCTTATAGAGCAGCTAAGAGAGTCCATGGCTCCAGACCTGAGAAAGTTTCTCATGGAACAAGGTGCAGAGAGGCTGGGTGAGTTACTAAATGTTGCTGAAAGATATCAGGCAGCTCAAGCAGAGGTAACAGGTAATAAAAAGAAACAGGTAGACAATTTTAAGGCACCACAAAACTTTAATAAATGTGATCATAGAGATCAGAACAAAGGTAAGCACCAGTTTGATAGGCCACGGTATGATAATAAAAATAAAACCCCACAATTCGATGAAAGGAAATTTGATGAAAGAAAATCTTTCAACCAAAAAAGGAGGTGGTGTAACAATTGTAGGAAGAAAACTACTAGTTTTGCTGCTATGAAATCTGGGAAGAAGGGAAAAAAGGGCTAACCTGCGGAACTACAGGAACCTTATCACCCCCCAGTGTGTGAAGATGTAATCTGTAATGGAGTCACCATAAGGTGCTTATATGATACAGGTCTAGATTATGATTCAGTTGTGAGTTCTCACCTGGTGCAAGCAGATCAATACACCACAGAAACAGTGGAGATTCAAGCTGCAACCAAGGAAGTAGCGACCATGACACTCCCTATCGCTAAGATACATGTGAAAACGCGATATGTGGAGGGAGTAATCAAAGCAGCAGTGATAAATGAACCAATCTACCCTCTGATATTGGGGTGTAGATATGTCTTCTTGGGGAATCCCAAGAGACCTGTGATATTGGCAACAGTGCAGACCAGATCACAGTATAAAAAGGAGGAGGATAATCCAATAAATACTCATCCAGATGAGATGAGGAAGGCACAGGCGGAGGACAAAACACTCAAGCCGTGTTTCAAGAAATTGCCCAAATGTCATACACCTCCAGGCAAGGGAGAGTTTTATATGAAGAACAAGTTGATTTATAGGAAGGCTGGATCTGAATCCAATGGTCACGGACAGCTGGTCCTTCCCACTTCATATAGGACTAAAGTGTTGGAACTAGGGCATGCGATTCCCTTCAGTGGTCATATGGGGATCAGCGCAACAGGACAGCGTATAGCTTGTCATTATTTCTGGCCAGGGATAACTGAAGATATCAAAAGATATGTAAAATCCTGTCCAGAGTGCCAACGAGTAGCACCAAAGCATTGGACTGCACCAGCAACTCTAGGGGAAATGCCCATAGTGGGAACACCTTTTGAGAGAGTTGCCGTGGACATTGTGGGACCTCTCACTCAAACCAAGAGGAGGAACAGCTACATTCTGACTCTGGTGGACACCTGTTCTATGTGGGGAGAGGCGGTAGCCCTGTCATCAATTGATTCAAAACATGTGGCAGAGGCATTACTCACAATTTGTACAAGGTTAGGCTTTCCCAACCAAATCTTGACTGATAATGGCTCTCAGTTCAAGGGGAAACTAACCGAAGAAGTTTTCAGGATCTTTCAAGCCAAACACTTCCATTGTAGCCCGTACCATCCCCAAGGAAACGGCCAAGTGGAAAGATTTAATGGGACATTGATGTCGATCCTGAGGAAGTTGGCCCATGAAAAACCAGATACATGGGACCAGTACCTTCACGCCGCCCTCTTTGCTTATCGGGAGGTACCCCATAGTTCAACCGGTATGGCCCCGGCAACATTATTATTTGGAAGGCCAATAAAAGGTCCACTCGAAGCTCTGTTAAGAATGTGGACTGATGAAAAGGCAGAGGAAAATATTATATCATCATACCAATATATGAATGAGCTGACCACTCGTTTAAAAACTGGCTGGAAACTTGCCAATGAAAATTTGAGACAAGCCAGGAAAAAACATGCTGCCTATTACAACAAGAAAGCTAAAGACAGAGATTTGGCTGTGGGAGAGAAGGTACTGCTTCTTCTACCCGGTAGCCAGAATACGTTGCAAATTGGATGGCAAGGTCCATATACAGTTCTAGAGAAGGTATCTAGAACAAATTATAAGATAGATAAGAAGGGGAAAGAAAAACTCTATCATGTGAATCTCCTGAAGAAATATTTGGAAAGAGAAAATCAGGAAGAGACACATTTGCTGACCTTGTCTATTGCCATGGAGATGAAAAAAGAACCACTTTCATCATTTGAATATCCATTACACCCCTGTGAGACAGCTGCACAGGTGAAAATCAGTACACACTTAACGAAAGATCAGAAGGAGATAGTGCAACAGGTTCTAGATAATCATACAGAGGTGTTAACGGACCGTCCGGGGCATACAAACTTATTGGAATATGATATGAAACTTATAGACCCAACACCTGTATGTATGAAAGCATATTCGATTCCTTTCACTAAGGAGAAAGCTTTGAAGGAAGAGATAGACTATTTGTTAAAGGAAGGAATTATTTCACACAGTGAATCTTCGTATAGTTCCAGTGTGGTGCTCTTGAGAAAACCCTCTGGAGAACATAGACTCTGTATAGATTACAGGAGACTGAATGATATCACAGAAGGTCAGGTGGATCCACTGCCGGATACAAATCAGCTGTTTGCCAGGCTAAATAAAGCTAAATATTTCTCAAAGGTGGATCTAAGCAAAGGCTACTATCAGATTCCAGTAAAGCCTGAGGTTAGACCTTATCTAGCTTTTAGTACCTCAGAGGGACACTATGAATTTAACAGATTGCCATTTGGATTGAAAAATGCGCCCAGTGTCTTTTCTAGAATGATGAGAAAATTGTTGGATCCTCTGAATAATCCATGTATAACAAACTTCATGGATGATATCCTTATAGCGACAGAAACATTTGAGGAACACATTGACTCTCTGAACATGTTGTTTGATCGACTTAAAGAAGCGAATTTGACAGCCCGACCAACCAAATGTTGCGTTGGATGTAAAGAATTAGAATTCTTGGGGAATCCCAAGAGACCTGTGAGTTTGGCATCAGTCACATGCACAGTTTGGCATCAGTCTCATGCAGTGACATCCTTGTGGGAACAATGGCTCTTCTTTTCCGTTGTCTCCTCAGAGTCCGCCATAAACCACTCACAGTCCATCAGGGAAACATGACCCCTGACCCCAAGAACTTGGAGAATCAAGGTAATCACCAGGCATAGATAGAGATTTATCTATGTGTATATAGAATTAGAGATTGACATTAATGTCTGTTTTAAGTGGGGAGAATTGTAGTGAAAAATTCTAAATACCCATATATAAATTAGAACATAAATGTAAAGCCGAACGAAATAATACAATAGAAAGAAGAATGGTGAAAGACCAGTGCTTTTTCAATATAGCTTCCGTTTTAGAACGCCATAATGGCTGAACAAGAGACCCCCTTTTCTACTTTGTCTGCATAAACTACACGCGAATCACAGTCGTTTCTAAAAATAAAACTGGTACTGTATTTCTTAGACGACCTTGATAGGCACACTGCATAATGACCTAGATACAAATACTACATTAATGAAATTATACACACAAAGTTGACCTAGAAAGACAGACGGGCTAAGTAGAGACGAGAAAGGATAGACGGAGCGAAGCAATAATACTACGTCGTCTCGCGATTAAAAAGTGAACGCCAATCACACGCGAAACGCATGCAGGCCTGATTTTTTCAAATAAACAGTGATAAAAAACACTAACGATACGAGGTTAGGTTTTGAAAACAGATTTAAAGTCTTATTGGGAAACCTGACATTCTACTGTTTTATGTCTAAGCTCCTGACATTAGTCTGACAGTACAGAAGTGAACAGGTGGTAACAGCAAAGTCACGACTATCATAGAAAAATACATATTTTGAACGAAGCCACTTAGCCCCATTAAACTTATATATTCTTGTACCTTAGGACTTGCTGTCAAAGAATATGTTATGTGTTACGCAAATAGTCTATTAATTAACAAATTATAGCCAAAATACTATAGTGGGGTTGACTGACAGCACAAGATCATATCTGCTTATTTTTTTAATGGCATGTTTGGAAAACACTGCTTTGGGGGAAATGAGGCCGACAAGTTAGATACGATTTGATTGGCGGTAGTAAAATGTAAGGCGAAACCTTATTGGTCTAACTGCAAATACAAATATTGTTGTTAATGGCAACATATAGGATGGATAGTTTTTTTCAAAGGCTCATGTAAACATGGCCTGATTGGTTAGAACGTTAGATATGGTCAAATAGAAGCGTCAGTTCACTGCCATTTTTGAAAATAAATTATGTGAAAATCAAGTGCGTTGAGAGCAGGCTAAGAATTTTCTAATAAAGGAAAAGCCTGGACAAAGGCAGATCAAAATTGTGCCAGAATTCATCGCCAGTCAACGTTACTTGTTTAATATTTCCTTGAATTGTGGTAAGCTAGACATATTTAATATATTTTATATGAAAATTGAATGTGAAATGATAAATTATGTCTGTATGTGTGAGGTTCAGTAGCGAACATGAGGCAAAGCCTAGATATTGCTCCACCTTGTAAAGATTGTCAGAGAGGAGTATAACTGCCTATACAGATAGATATATTGGATTGCCATATGTAACATGACACCTATCCTATTGTATAGAAGGGATTAACGCTGGAATTGCAGAGGCGTTGTAACCATTTGGGAGAGGAATACTGGTGTATATTGTCACACGAAAAGCTAGCAGTTGGCCTACAGCTCTGAACTTTATGTTTGTACGGTCTTGTACGTCAGTGTGGAAATATATTATATATTAGTTATGAAGAAGGAGACACAACCTTCTTATTTCAGGGACCGTGGTACTGATGTTAATATAGCAGCACATGGTCTGAGCCTTGCTTGATCCAGAACTCTGGCAGCAGACTCCTTGCCCAAGATATCAGCCATTGTGGGTTTTTCTAGCAAACTGAGAAGCAAGCGAGCAAAGGATACAGTTTTCCTGCAGCCGCTATATGAGCTAAGAATGTTTCAGCACGAGCAGCTCACCCTTGTATAACCCACCTCAATTGACTTACATAAATAGTCCAAGAGGGACAGTAATTGTTTTAAAAAGTAAAAGAATCTGTGAATCCTTTAATATTATTTCCACCAGTAACAAACACATGAAGTCGTGATGACAACCAACAACCTAGCTCAAACAGCCAGTATTGCCTCATAATACTACCTCACAACATTACACTCATATTATAATAATATTATATGTCGGGACAAAGATCCTTTGTATAAAATTTTGTACATAAACATTGTGTTTACATTTGATTGTGATTCCTGATTCACTGTGTAGTAGGATCAGGATATCTATTTATTGAAAAAAATTCAATACATTTGTTAAAAATTAACCCTTGACTTAATAAGATAACCTTTAGAGTGTTAGTTGTTTGTGACTGTCATATTGTTGTCAATTTGTTGAGGATCTTAACTTAGATGTTTATCTGTCTGTTGGTTGTTGTGAATTACACTACATCACTATCATAACCCTAGACATTGAGCGTAGTCATCACAAAATTCAAGAATAAGTCTGATTGAGGTCTAAATGTGGTAGCAAGTAAGGTCATCTGTAACACACCAAACTTATTAGATACAGATACCTTCACAGCTGATCTCAGTCAGTACACTAAGTCCCCTATAACTATATTTACATAATCACAACTTACCACATCGTGTATCTGTCAACAGTCACTCTCTACTTAGGTTGGCCAAATAAAACAATTTACCAACCGTACGACAGTAATTTCAGAAAAAAATTATTGCAAATAATCCTTGGCTTCGTACACCTATGAGTCTGCTTTTATTAAAATTGCAAAGTGTCGTTAAATTATCGATGTTTAAACTCTAGCAAATGTGTCGCCTCCTGACAGCATTATATTAGAATTTAGTGATATTAATGAAAGCAAAAACATTTTAAATTGTTCCTAAAGCTGGCCAGATATTTTAGCGTCGTCCAAACATGTTCAATTGTTCCTAAAGCTGGCCAGAAATTTTAGCGTCGTCCAAACATTTTTAATTGTTCCTAAAGCTGGCCAGAAATTTTAGCGTCGTCCAAACATTTTTAATTATTTCTAAAGCTGGCCAGAAGTTTTAGCGTCGTCCAAACATTTTTAATTGTTCCTAAAGCTGGCCAGAAATTTTAGCGTCGTCCAAACATTTTTAATTGTTCCTAAAGCTGGCCAGAAATTTTAGTGTCGTCCAAACATTTTTAATTGTTCTTAAAGCTGGCCAGAAATTTTAGTGTCGTCCAAACATTTTTAATTGTTCCTAAAGCTGGCCAGAAATTTTAGCGTTGTCCAAACATTTTCAATTGTTCCTAAGGCTGGCCAGAAATTTTAGCGTCGTCCAAACATTTTCAATTGTTCCTAAAGCTGGCCAGAAATTTTAGTGTCGTCCAAACATTTACTAGAGGGCAGCAGGACATATAGATAATTTATGGCCTGCAAAATTCTCCCAGGTCCTGCTCTTCGGGTAGATAACTCTTCTTTGATGCCTCCCTTCCGGTCGATGACAGCTATGTCACATATGAGAAATAGTGCAGCCGTCTCTGTCCACTTTTGTCCCTCCCCATCTAGGTTTTATATTTTTTGCTTCACGAACGCCTGATCCACGATCGCAATTAACACGAGAGCCATCTGGCAATTAAGCGCTATGTGAAACAGAGCGAAGTGAGCGGTAAGGCGTTAACTAGTTTCTTTGAAGAACGAAGGGGGCGATCAATCTAAGACGTATATTGGAGTGTTACATTTTCAGTGTAACTAAACTTACGAGTTTGAGACGCGGCAGAGGTGGTAAAATTTCCTTTCGTTCAAGAATCGAACGGCAAATGGGCCCGGGTCTGGCAGTGGGTGTGACTTTTGCATTAAAGAGCGATAGAACGGAATTTACTGATATATACTATGTCTCTCCGATAGCCATGATCAGTTGCCATAAATCCATCTGAAATTCACTAAATTAATATGAAACAAATAGTTTACAGGCCTCGTGGTTTCCCTACCTTATGTGTTATAACTGAAATTCACTAGCTCGTTATCTTAGATTTCTCGTACAGAGTGAAAATTATTAGATTTTCGTGGAGTGTTTCATTTTTCTGATTGCGGTAATTTATATACTAGCCTTTAAGTGATTTAGTGTGGTTAAAGTTTTCATTATATTTTCAGAGATTTTCTGTGCTAATTAAATAACTTATAGCTAAATCTTTTTCAGCCGTAAAGTAAATTTAATTACTCGCTATTTCCCAGTAAGAGATGTTTTAAATTGACTAGTACATACATTAAATAACTGTCTACTGACGGTATATATTATTTACTTTTATCCATTTTATGTAATTTTTAAAAAAATAACTAGCGTTCATATCACGCGTTAAAAACCGATAGGTAAAGCTAGACCAGTGTGTTTTAAATCTAATTTATAACGGAGTGGTGAACAGGTCCTAGTTTAATTCGTGTTAGATATGGTATTGATAATTTGGTTAAATGTTCATATTTTCTTTCCTAAAATTTAGGCTGATCAAATCTGCGTACTAGCGGACTTACGGCCATATGAACTTGAGTTCTTATAGTCTTATAAATTGTATAAGCAACCAGAAACTTTATAATATTGTTGAGTCTTCGGGCTATGACCTGTGCGGTCCATTCTTCTTCATTTTATTAGAGAAACCAAACTAGAACAATAATTATAATATTAACTGGACCAGAACTATTACCAGATTTCATTTATATAAATCTCAGCAGTCAGCTGTGGCAACATATATTGGCAGCAATATTTGTGTAACTTAAACTAGCGTTTTAGCCACCTGAGGCTAAACAACATAGGAAATATATATGTTCTATTCATCCTACGTCGGCGATCACCACGCATGAACCTTACTCCAACCAACTGAAGGCATAGATAACTTATTGTATCCAGGACAAATTAAATCACCGACTCTAGCGACTCCTGTGAAATTTGCAGTCAGCAACTACGGCGAGTCTGGGGCTGAATTTGGCAAAACTTAAATGGGAAACTTAATAATCTTAATACTTATTGGTGTATTTCCTTGGAATGCCTGCGACAACTACTGGGGTAAGCATAAGTCTGAAAGTGGCCACTGAATGGGTGTGAATTGAATGAACGGAGAAAGAAACTTATGTCTTTGGTTAACATTATCTACTTACGTGGTTTCTTTTTTCTTGTTTTATCTCACTAATCTGAGTAGTCACGAGATAGATTACATTAGGAACCTCTTCCTTTCCCATACTGACTATTTCATAAATTTTTTTTTTAACTTTTGATATTTTGGGTTAACTAACCTCGGTTGGGATCGTTCTTTCTTTTCCTTTACCAGAGGGGGAGAACCTGTTTGATTAATTTCTTCTTTGCAATTTTGTCTATAAACCATAATCTAGTGACGTGTATGCTTATTGTTGTGATCTTTTATTGATAATAAACTGTATTAAACCTTTAGTTATTGTGTCGGTCAACCCATATGCACTATATGTTATTCATAGTTTGTTTTCACGTTCGTGCGTATTTGTCACAGAATTGTGTGCAGTTGAGTGTAGTGTAACTTGTATTTTCGTACAAGGAGAGAAAGTGCGTCTGATTTAAAAGTTGGTCGTCCAGATAGGTTGGATTAGATAAATTATTCTATCCAGAGACTGTCCTTTCTCTTACACGATCATCTCGTGATAAAACTATTTCTTACCCCTTACTTTCACATTGTCATGACTATCACCTCTGCTCAGACAGGGCTATAAACATCTATTACCTATCTGATAAAATCTACGACAAGCTCCAACGTATTTAAAGGGGTTGACCTGCTCCAGGACCTGTTCTCCCAGCATAATCTGATGCCGTCTTCCTTCTCCTGATATCACTATGGTTTTTGTTTTGGAGCTGCTGATGACTATCCCTCTCTTCTCTAGCTCTTCATTCCAGACGTGCAGGTTGGATTGAAGGTGTGCATCTGATTTAGCAATCAGGGCAACATCATCAGCAAATGCTGGCTCTGAAATATAAACCTTTCTCATCTTCAATATCCCACTGAATACTTTTTTGTCCTCTCCTTACATGTTGTGATGTATGAGGAGTATGCAAATATAAGGTGATGTGATTAGCAAATGTAACATTAAAAACTCCATTTAAAAAATACTTTCCCTTATTTAAGAATTATCTTATCACTCCTTGACTAACTTTATTATGTTATACCCTTTGCCCCGAAAGTTGCAATCTTTGTTTATGGCGCGTTTTTCGGACGGGGAACTGAGTTGCGCGCCTGTTGAAAATACGCACATTTTGTTTCCATCCTTAATAATAGCCGGTGTTTCATTATGGACACAATTTCTGGAACTTCCCCATTTTCATTTCATGTGAGCATGAATACGTACCTTATATTTATATTTAGCAGTAAATAATGAAGGAGTACATTACATTTGCAATAACTCAGATACTGAGTAATAGTCAATTTTATGTTGAATGTTTTGTTTTAAAAATAAGTACCAAGGCAAGATTTTAAAAGATATCCGTACATTTACAAAGCATGTTGTGATAAAACAGCTGTTAATTAATAGTCTCTTTTCAGTCCATTGGCTTTTTCCACGTCTACCCATTTGAAGCGTTGCTCCATAGCTTTATAACCAGTTCGTCTAGATGAATGACCACAGGGGAACAAGTGCCGTAATGAGGGCATGCAGCAATAAAATCACAACATAATTATTTACCGCATGTTTTGGCGCGTGACTTACTCGGTTTGTACTAAATCTTACCATTTCTCAACACACCATGGACGCGATAAACGCTCTTAGCTTCCCATGTTGAACATGCACTTCGGATATTACCGATGTGCAATGATTTAAAAACTGCGGAGTTTTCAGTGCAAAACATGAAACCCAACAACAGACTACGTCATAGTCAAACGGTGACGCTGAAGTATAGCAACACAAGTGAGGCTTGGAGCAGACGACTTAACACTCTGAAGACCTGAGATTAACTCTAAATACGGGTAAGCAGATAGATAATTTAATATTAGAAAGTTAGCTGTAGTTTGTCCTTTTGAGACAGATTGGGGAAAAAAACTTTCAATCAATCAATACCCTTTAGCTCCCCGAGGAGCATAGGCCTTCAACAAACACATGCCAAGTCTTCCTGTCCTGTGCCATCCGCTCAAGTTCTTTCCATGTTTTCTTCATCGTTTTCACCTCTGTATCCAGTTCTCTTCTCCATGTGTTTTTGGTCTACCTCTGCCTCTCTGTCCCTGTGGATTCCAGAACAAGGACTGCCTTGCAATGCTCTCAACAGATTTCCTCAATGTGTGTCCTATCCATCGCCAGCGTCTTCTTCTCAACTCTTGTTCCACTGGCACTTGTCTGGTTCTTGTCATCAATTCCACATTTGTGACTTTGTCATACCATTTCAGTCCTTCTGTTCTACGCAAGCACCCTTTTATAAAAGTCTGGGGATGATGGTGATGATGATGATGCCATTGTAGACACTGATGGGTCTGTAATCTGTGGTAATAAATCTGGGTGGGGCTTCTCTGCTGGAGTACAGGGCAGAACCGTCGCTGAAAATAGCGGGGCTTACATGATAGCAACCCCCAGCATGAGAATGGAGGTAGAGACAGTTACTGCTGCCTTAAGATGGCTGTCTGAGACAGTTATTATATTATATTAAGGCAGTTATTGTATCAGACTCAACAATCCATGCTTCGAAAGGTCCAAAATGGCTGGCTTCGACATGAATGGAAAACCTCCATAGAAGCATCGAATCTTCAAGAACTGATGTGGATTTACTGTCCTGGTCATGCCGGGGTACGTGGCAATGAAAGAGCTGACAGACTAGCTTCAAAAGCACCCATAAAAGGTGCATTGGCCATGGATAAGGAAGAAAAACTGAGGGCGATTCATGTTCGTCTATTAGAGAATGACACTGCAATCGATGAATCATCAAGGCTAAGATTGCTGGAATTTGGCATCAAACGTAAGAACAGGGTTGGACGCATGAGAGGACGCATCCGACGTGTATACAACCAGTGTGCAACAGGAACACTTAGCATTCATACCATTCGACATTTGCTGAGGGAGACTGAGCACCTATGGGTTTTCCCGGAGTGCAATGACGTCGATTCTGATTAACATTAACATTTTAAAAGTCTGTAGCTTTTTGGTTGTTGTTTTTGTTGCTCTCCATGTCTCAGAGCCATACAATAGGACTAACTTGACACTTGAGTTGAAGGTTCTTATTTTCGTGTTGGACTTGATTTCTCTTGTTCTCCATATGTTTCCCAATGCAATGAAAGCTCCTCTTGCTTTTTTTTCTTATTTTGATATCATTGTCTGTCCCTCCAACTTTGTCTATGTTACTACCAAGATATGTGGACGACTTTACATCCTTTAGTGGTGTTTCTTCAAGTACAATCCAGTTATCATTTCTTGCATTTATTCTCATGATCTTTGTCTTTTCCCTGTGTATTTTCAGGCCCACTTGTTGTGATCTCTCATCGAAAATTTTCATTTTCTCTTGCATCTGATTATGGTTATGGGACAGAAGAGCCAAGTCATCTGCAAAATCTAGATCATCAAGCTGTTTAGTCAGATTCCACTGGATTCCATTTCTGTTGTGTGATGTCGATGTTTTCCTAACCCAATCTATTGCTAGTAAGAAAAGAAATGGAGACAAGAGACATCACTGTCTCACTCCCGTTCTAATCCTAAACGGTTCTGTAAGTTGTCCTTCATGTCATGTCTTCATAAGTCTTCATTATTAAGTTTAAAAAAGTTTACGCGTAAGAAAAAGACTGCCGAGGCAAGCACTAGTTAGACCTCCATTCTTAGAGATCCATTCTTTAGCTGAACAGAAATAAAGATAGATGAAAAACATCTTTTCGTAAATGAATTGAACAGCGATAGAACAATGTATTCCTGTCGCGGTAAGCAAGATTACCTTAATAAATAAGTACGAAGGTTTGTTTTGCTATAAAAAGAAATAAAAGGTATTGAATCAGTTTTACAAATAAACAGCGCACAGGAAACAAGGGACGTTTCGGGTTTTACCCTTCGTCAGCCACAGTTACAAACAGGTAACAAGGACAAGAAATATAGATTACAGACTACAAATATAATAAATTTCTTTACCAGTTTTACAGCAGCCCCTTAATTTATTAACTTAAGCCATCCTACTGTGCAGAAGCTATCGAGTATCGTAAAAAAAAACTAAACTAAACATTATCTGATCCATTGGGGTTCTCAAGGTAGCAGATAAAGGATGATCAATAGTGCTAACTTGGTATAGTTTTTTGTTTTGTTTTGAATGATGAATTTATGTTTAAAGTGTCTTGCATGCTGTGCTATGGGGATGGATATAATGACACTTGATGATAATGGAAACAACTGGAAAGATGAAATGAGGGAGGAGTGGGTGATCAAGAAAATAGAAGCTGCCCTTTAAAAGTCAGACGATTCAGACGAACATCTTGTTTAGTACTGAGTAGACAAATCTAAGACTCTGATTGGAGAATATAGTAAATGAGATTGAAATAAAAGAACACGTCAATGACACACATACCAAGATCGAGTATTGTAATTGGTAGATGAGAAACCGTTGACATGAATGTGAGCATCAGTAAGCGTGTAAGTAACAATTCAGGTGAAACTTTTACAACTTTTTAACATTGTGGGATGATCACAGAAGATTGCCGAAGTTCAGTTATAAAGTGTATAAGCTACGGGGTTGGGAAGACAAGAGTACGAGACAAGGCGATGAACATGATTGTTAAAAAAGTTATTCAAAGCTTTTGGTGCAGGATAGTTCATTACACAGTTTAGTATTAAGTATAAACATAAAGTATAACTTTTGGTGCAGGATAGTTCATTACACAGTTTAGTATTAAGTATAAACATAAAGTATAACTTTTGGTGCAGGATAGTTCATTACACAGTTTAGTATTAAGTATAAACATAAAGTATAACTTTTGGTGCAGGATAGTTCATTACACAGTTTAGTATTAAGTATAAACATAAAGTATAACTTTTGGTGCAGGATAGTTCATTACACAGTTTAGTATTAAGTATAAACATAAAGTATAACTTTTGGTGCAGGATAGTTCATTACACAGTTTAGTATTAAGTATAAACATAAAGTATAACTTTTGGTGCAGGATAGTTCATTACACAGTTTAGTATTAAGTATAAACATAAAGTATAACTTTTGGTGCAGGATAGTTCATTACACAGTTTAGTATTAAGTATAAACATAAAGTATAACTTTTGAAAATGTAAAAGATAAAAAAAGGTAAAGGATCCCGTTACACACCCATTGAGGCGTATTGGGAATACGGTGTTAGGCCCATACTTTCCATATTTTGAAAATGTGCCGAAGTAGTTTTCAAGTTAATATGAGAAAATACTCGTCCTTAGTCGTATACAAGCGGACTATGAAAAACAAAGTAAATATTGGTTTTTATAACAAAGTTAGTGATGACCAAATTTTTAGAATGTCACGTTTTTCAAGAGAAGACAAATTATTTTAATTTTATGAACTTCGTGTGAGAATAAGAGGGGAAGTAACTGCATGAGTTGTATACTATAAGTGACGGAAAATATTTCTAGGCTCACTCAAGAGGCTGTGTAAACTAGATAGATAGATAGATAGATAGATAGATAGATAGATAGATAGATAGATAGATAGATAGATAGATTGATTGACAGACAGGCAGGCTGGCAGGCATACAGACAGACAGACAGACAGACAGATAGATAGATAGATAGATAGATAGATAGATAGATAGATAGATAGATAGATAGATAGATAGATAAGATAGATAGATAAGATAGATAAGATAGATAAGATAGACAGACAGACAGATAGATAGATAGATAGATAGATAGATAGATAGATAAGATAGATAGATAAGATAGATAGATAAGATAGATAAGATAGACAGACAGATAGACAGACAGACAGATAGATAGATAGATAGATAGATAAGATAGATAGATAAGATAGATAGATAAGATAGATAAGATAGACAGACAGACAGACAGACAGACAGACAGATAGATAGATAGGTAGGTAGGTAGGTAGATAGATAGATAGATAGATAGATAGATAGATAGATAGATAGATAGATAGATAGATAGATAGATAGATAGATAGATAGATAGATAGATAGAGAGGGAGAGAGGTAGAGAGAGCAAAAATCATGAAGTTAATATTAACTAGAATTGAGCAGTTATTAATGACAAAGTTAATCATCTAGACAAGCACAGTGATTTGATGTCCATATGTTTATATTTAGTCATGTTGGTGAATAGAGAGTTGAACTTAACGAATATGATCACGTTGTGTTATCAATGTCCTGCTGTATGATTCGTATAAAAAAAAAGGTTGTTCAAGCCAGCACTCTGTGTATGTTGGTCTCACAAGATGCAGTTTAAGCCACAGCTGGGACGTGAGTGATCGTTGTTCGCAGCTTTCTGTCCCAAGTGTTGTTGAATTGCATTTTTTCGACTTGTTCCATGCCGTAGTGGTCATCTGTCCAGTATTGTGTCTCTTTGCTGGACATACTTTACCCCTCCATTTTGCTCGTTGTTAAACAGTTTTCCCTTTTCCTAACAAATTCAACGAGCTTAGACTGCCTCGTTGTGAAGTGTGTACGAGCTTCCTTCGTGTTCTGGCCTTTGTCAGGACGTGCTCATTATTCATCATGGCTGTCGATGGTATTCATTACAGTCTTCTGTTAAAGTACATTCCAGTTGCCCCAGTTGTTAGTGTTTTAAAGCGATCCTTCATATAACACTGAAGGACAGTCTTTCTTTACTTGGTCTATTGATTTATTGCACAATATATTTTTTATTTTCTGAAATGCTGAATTTGTTTGGTCAATCCTTCTCTTTGTCTCCATGACAACATAAGTGAAAGAAATAGTCTTTTAGTAATCTCTAAGCCAGACGAGTTATCTTCGCCAAAATAAATCATTTAATTCTTCCAGTAGTCTTTGACTTAGTCGGGTTATTTTGACTGCGACAGACGCTGAATATCATTTCTTTCTTGGAAGTAGACGCTCAAGTTCTCTTGTGTACAAACATCATTGTCAGATACAGATCTCAACTGCTCTATCTTTCCTATACTCTTCATTTGTACCAGACAGTACGAGACGTGAACGATTGTCCTTTTTTTTCTGTTTTTTTTTTGTACTGTTTAGATTTCTCACCAAGCTTATCTCTTCCTAGTCGGCTTTTACTATATGAGGGTAGAATTCCGTAGTTGCATTCTTTGAACCCTTATATGTTGGAGCCAGATATTCCCACTGAAAAAGTTGAAGACATTCTCAATAATAAAATACGCCCAGCACTGTACTATTCTATCCTTGTTATAATTTTCTTTACTATTACTAGGAAGGAGTCTTGTGCTTTGCAATGTACACGTCACGTGAGGGCATGCCAGAGATCATTCCCGATGTAGCTTCTAAAAGTCTGAGAGAGAAATCTACGCCAGCCGTCTCTAAGTGCGCGAGTACAGTAACAGCAAACGTCTGCATAGATGAGGCGCACTTTCTCAAAAACTTGCCTGACTACGAGGGCCAGAGCGCTACTCATCAACTTCGGATCTCTGCGTTAAATGAAGAGTGAGTATTAAAAAAAAGGAAAAAAAAAAAAAACAACAAGAAATATAACAGACAGATGTATTATTTATCCAGTTATAAATCAGCAGACTGTCCTTGACTTACGATCTATGCGATTTACGACCACTCGTACTTATGACGGCCTGCCTATTAATTCTAATTATGTTATTTTCGATTATTGTCGACCCCCGATGTTCGGTGGTGAATTGTATTTGTTTATTAATTCGTTATTTATTACAGCACAGTTCCGTACAATACAGTAATTTTATGCTTTAATTTGTACATTGAATTGCTTCATTATAAACAGAGTAAAATTAGTTAGAAAAAATATAACGGACAGACGTTTACATTAAGGAATGTTAACTGTTAAACACATCCTCATAGTCCACACAGTTTATGGTTATTTTCGACTTACGAACCATATCGACGGAACGAAAAATCTGTCCCAAGTCCAGGACAGTCCGCATTTAAAAATAAGCTGACACAATTTTTCTGCCAATTCATGGATACGGTGATCTACAAACAGTTGTCATTTTTGTTTGTTCACTCTGTTTGTTAGTCACATGACATCATTTCTCTTTTTTGATCTCTATGGAGCATGGAGAAACCACTGACGATAGCCTTCTTGCAGGAAGCCTGCCCTAAAGCGTTCATGTGATCTTGCAGTGGTATTTTCTCAGAAAACCAGCCCCATGCAAAATCTCATCCTAATAGTCTCTTACGACATGCCTGAGGGACTAGTAGCCCTATACTTTCTTTGTCTTCTCAGAGACCACGAAAACTACCAGGGCTCTATTTTCATTATTACTAACAAAAAATTAACAACTTGTCTCAACTGTCGCACGAAAGCAGTAAAACCAAGATGGAAATCATCAATTGGGTTTGATGGTGCCACAAAGGAGTCGGAATTGGATACACCAAGAAGGAAAATAGCAAAACAGATAAATAGTAAAATAATGTTGCAGTAACAACAAAACCTTACTTACTTAGTCGTTCCTCTTCTACCCTGGGGTGTAGAGATTTGCCAGAGAGAGCGCCATACTGTCCTATCGGCTCTCTTCCTCCTGGTTTGGTTCCAATCTAGTCTTCGGTCTAATTAGATATTGTCTAATTTTGTTCTCCCATCGAACTCTGAGTCGTTCTGGTTAGCAATCAAATTAAATATTTTGTGTATACGGTGTTCCATAAGTCTGTAATGATGGAGAAGAATTGCAAATTCATATATTTCAGTAACAAAGAGCTGGCTCGCGGTCTGGATGCAGCTGGCTCGCGGTCTGGATGCAGATATATCAATGCAGCGGCAACCTCACCTACGAGAAGGATTATCTGGATTAATTCTTCCTTACTCAAAGACATCTTGAGGCTGTGAATTGAAAACGTATGCATCATTTTCCCCCATTATTCCAAACTTATGGGACAACCTGCATAAAGAGACATAACAATAGGCTGACAACCATATTACACGGAGAAGACTCATAAGGCACATGGGCAAGTCAGCGACAGCGCTCTAAGTGGGAAAGTTAACACCACAAGATGGCCAGGAAATAGTCGGTCAGAACAAATCACAAAGCAAAAGACCTGTTGAGAATTTTTTTTACGTTCAACTTTAAGTATGTAGGTGGCGCATGATCTAATACGAGCACTTTGATCAGATATTTTTTGCTGCATACTAGTCACCACTGAGTGCCCAACTGGCACAATGTTTACAGCGCTTGCATCTCGCGGCTAAGACCAGGTTTTGGGTTAGAAACTTAGTATAAACAAATGAGTGGAAACCCGAGGCCTGTAAACAGTAAATAAATAATACACAAAGGCGTGCTTCAGGCACTCGTGAGAAACAAACAAGTAGAAGACTAGACAACAGAAAAACAACATTAGTGAAAGGCTTTCCGGGAATCGAACCCAGGACCTTCCGAACGACACCACCGCCTAGCTACGGGAGCAAATCGTTACTATCATCTCTGCCAAATAGTTAGAAACGCTTCAGTTTACCCAGCTGTAAATTAAGTACATGACCTCTGCTCTTGAGTTAGGTTAAGCAAATGCAGAGAAGAAGTGAACAAGCCATCCCACCTCATAAAGCTGAACCTGGTGTAGTAAACGTAGTGTCTGCTATGGGACTACCTTTTAGTTAACAGTAAATCTGATACACGTATTAAAGTAACAGAGGAACTGCTCTTTGTATTTTGTTTCATATCTATCGAACCGACATAACATACCAATCTGTCCCCTAGCTGTATTGTACAAGTTTTTGCTTAACACAGTCATTTTTTACAACACTCTCCCACTTTCCACCCACAGCGGCAGCATGAACGCCTCTGACTGCTACCTCAACGCCAACTGTGATGGAAATTCAGACTCTAATATCAGTCACTGCGATGATTTAGATACAAAGGAAGGATTTGACGTAAGTAAAACTTTACAGCTCAAGTGGAGATGACATAACCTTCTGGCACTTGGTAAAGTGTGTCCTTGATGAATAAATTATCGCTGGTGTTGGTATAAGGAAGAGAGGCTTCAAAGAAGAGTTGGCTACCAAAGAAGCAGCAGCTGGGAGACTTTCTTCAGGTTATAAATCGAAGATTGCTCAGGGAAACGGAAACTGTCAAGAAGCCGAAGATGACTGTATACTGCGCTACCAATGTTCCAGTCTTCACTTATGGATGAGGGTCATGGACAATGACTACAACCCACAAAAGCCATCTCCAAACCGCAGAAATGAGATATCTGAGGAAAGTGGTTGAAGTTACTAGAAGAGACATGGTATGCAATCATACAATACGTCATGGCTTCAAAACACAGCCTCTGCAGACCCAAGTGGAACAGTCCCAACTACGACGGTTTGGCCAGGTCTGCAGAACGGGAGAAGATTTACTACCGCTACCGCGACAAATATGGGAAACCAAAAGCTAGGAATCCAGACCTGCAGGACGACTCAGAGTTCGCTGGGAGGACATCATTAGCCAATCTCTGAAGGACCTAGGGCTAGATTGAAACTAGGCCAGGAGGAAGACAGCCGAATGGATAGTATGACGCTCTCTAGTAAACCTTTACATTCCAGGGTAGAAGAGGAACGACTAAGTAAAGTCGGTATAAAGTAGTTTCTGCTGTATTGGTAGATCGCGAGGAATTATTTTATAGATCTCTAGGTGACGAAAGGAGGAAAAGTCAGTTTTAAAGCTAGGACAATTTGCGATTAGCCCTCTACTGTGGTTTGTGCACTGGCTTCTTAGCTCGGTGGTACATGGTTCGATCTTCAGTTAAGGTGGGATTTTTTAGAGCACAAACAAGCTCCGGGGTCGACCCAGCTTTGTCAATTAGGTACCAGAGTAACTCTGGGAAGGTTAAGGCGGCCGGCATGATGCTGTCCACATCACCCCTAGTGTGCCGATGGTCAAGAAAATATGGGCCTAACACCATATTCCCAATATGCCTCAATGGACGTGTAACGGGATCCTTTACCATGTTTTTACCTCTCCCGTCGGCATTTAAAAGCACGGTTATCTCCGGTATTAAAAGTACCTTTTCCGCGTTCCCTGTGAAAACCCAGGAGCTAATTTATTAAAATTCACTTTATTTGGGAACTACATAAGATAGGAACGGGATGTTTTCTTGGAAGTTAGGTTAATATTTCGTAGAATATATCTTAGTTTGAATTTTCAGCTGCACTGTCGATGACATTTCAGGAAGCAGATGGCCCATAGGAAAGAAAATTTACACATTAGCTGCCCTTATTCTAAATATTCTGAAATATGATCGATATTTAACAAGCTCTATGTATTTAAAGTACGTCTCAAAGCCCCTGGTTTACCTACTACTGAATTATCGTATGCTGTGTAACTTCTGAACTGTAGAATTTACCAACAGCCTCAAGCTGACCACTGCTTTGTTTGAACGTATTCACGTCGACGTCTGAAAGTGAACGAAGGGGAAGAGCTGTGGAACTGATAGGCGTACTCGTCTATTCATGCAGATGTCAAAGCACTTAGTAGGATACTGTGTTATACCAACATACCAATAGCGCCAAGACATTTGAATGGTGTATGTTGGTTAATAAATGTGTGCCTCACTCATAGTTGTTCGTCCACTTAGATCACAGAACACCCAGCACTACTTTGTCTGTAGCGACCTTTTAGTTATTTCTAAATTTCTATTATCATTTTGTTTTTTTTCACCGCTCGCCCCTCTCCTGTCTCGCCGGTGCCGCTCTTCCTTTTTTTCAAATATCATTTCTAGCTTTCATTTGCATTCACGCGCGCCAAATCTATTCAAGTTGGCATTTTATCCATACTGGATTTCATGAGTGCAACGTCAGCTCCTGCCTTTTTCTAGTTGTAGCTTTCACAAATTATATTTCTAACTTAGTTCTCGCTTCCTTTCTAGTCTGTTTTCGTTCGTTTGTTTCTAAAGAAGGCTTTATGGTAATTTTAAATGTTATGTGTCCTAGTGTAACATATTCTTATTTTCTTTAAACTGCCTGTTACTTGTTTTTTCAGCGTGCCGGCATTGTCAACTTTCAGAGTTTTGCTTTGCTGAATAATAATTCGAACGGGAAAGCTACCGACGATGGAGCACAGTCAATGAATGCGCCAAACATGCAGACTGATAATACAACGATGACACAAAGTAAAGTGGGACAGTCTCCCCTGGAGCCAGTGGGATTTTCATTTTCCTCTTCTGGTTTACAGTTAGTCATGATGGTCGACCCTGACGAGAAAAAAGTCAGTACAACTTTGATAAAGTTTAATGACCTGTCCCTCGTAATTTTTTCTTCTATAAATATAATTAATAACACTGCGGGGATAAATTCAGTGTCTGTAAACCGTTTTAGTAATCCAATATTTTTACTTGTACTGCAAGGATTTATATGCGTTTGTGAGGTCATTTTTAAGCAGTCCATTAAGTAGTGTCTAGTATACTGCTGCCATTAAAACTCGAATTGCGAAAGTTTTGTAATTGAACGAAGTTTATCCGCTCGACACATTGCACAAATATAAAATTCCCACAAATAATAAGACTAAGTGCTTAGGATAAAGCAGAAATAATGAAATTTATCCAGCAAGAAGCAGTTTATGCATCTGAAAAAGAGCATATTCTGTTAGGAAACTGCATTTATCCACTGTTTAAAGAATTCTCACGGAGTTGTTAACAGAAATTCTAGAAACATGGGTTAGAAGAGATGGAAGGGACTATCTCAGCTATTGAAACAAATATTCTACCAACACAATAAGAGTCACACACACATCTCGAGCGACGAAGCGTTGAAGTTGCTTATGTAGACGCTATCGATAAATGTAAGACACGATAACATACGGAGTCACACGTTTATAGCAATCAACAATGCAAAACGATCACGATTCTGTAAAGTCACACTAAACCGACAGAACGAAGGATTGAAATGACATAAGATCACTAACGTGGAACTGATAGAATGAACCAGATAAATACAAATGGGACAAGATGTCTGAGAAGATGCTGGATACACACTGAGAACAAAATTGGTTGATAGCATTACAAGGGAGTTCTTCGTCTGGAGTCCCCAGTGTAAGAGAAATTGAGGAAGACCAAAATAAACACGTGGAGAAGAGAACTGAAGACATACATGACAGGGATAAAGGAGACATGGAAAGACCTTGACAGATGGCGCAGGACAGGAAGGCAAGGAATACGTTTGTTGAAGACCAATACGTCACAGGGAACAGAAAGGTGATGATGATGGTGATGATGATGATGATGATGATGATGATGACTAAACGCCAAACAAAAAGGAAAGAAAAGACAACTGTTTATTATAGAAACAATTATTTTAGGAAAGAGCGTGTCAGTTATGTATGAAATAATATATCAAGTATGATTTTCTATTTACTTCGTCAGCGCTTACATGATTCTAAGGGGTTCATTGCTGTAAGTGATGGCATTTGAATCCAGTCCGTCGCTGTCGACCTCTCTCCAGTTTTCTATTTCCAGGTCTTCTAGATTCATTTCTTTGTTGTCCACTATCGTTTCTTTTTCGGGTACCTGTTATAGTCTCATTGGAAGTAAGAAAGAGCGTTCTTTAGTGTTATATAGAACCAATCCTGACGTATGGGAGTGAGTCATAGACAATTAGTAAACAAGTAGGGAAGGCACTAGAGGCCACAGAGATGTGGTTTTACCAAAGAATGTTAAAAATACCATGGACAGCCAGAAAAAGTAATGAGGATGTCCTGAAAGAGGCCATTGCGCAAAGGAAACTTATTTCACAAGTTAGAAAGAAGCAATCCGCTTTTTGGGGCATGTTATGAGAAGAGGAAAGCTGGGATATATCGTAATAACAGGTAAGATTGAAGGAAAAAGAGATAGGGGAAGACAAAGAGAGCAAATACTGGACAGTTTGACATCGTGGCATGGAAGTCAACAGCAGAATTGATAAATTGTGGTGGAGACAGGAAGTTGTGGAGAGACGTAATCTCCTACGTCACTAGGCATGGTACTTACAGAAGAATATAAGTATATAAACCAATAAAACGGTATTGAATCAGTTCTACAAATTAACGGTTCACATGAAACAAGGGACGTTTCGGGTTTTACCCTTCGTCAGCCACAGTTACAAACAGGTGACAAGGACAAGAATTACATATAGGTACTACAAAAACATACGATGATGAGAAACATACACCAAATGAGCGATACAAGCAGATGGAAAAAGTAAACACCCACAGTGATGAGCAAAACAAGAACAATAATAATACAAGAAAATCGTAAAACCTGAAAGAAATAACGAAACAAGAAAGTAAACAATCGATGAAACGAAAAAAAAAAGAGAATGAACAAAACTTTGGAACAAGTAAAAGGTCACTTAGCTAGATCCGTAGATGCTTGGAATAGAACACTGAGGTACCTTGTCCAAGAAATCGTCTAAGGAAGTGACGTATAAGATAGCGACAATTTTAAAAGATACGAAAAGGATACGAAACGAACCAAAACAAAAACATAAGATAGATAGATCGAAAAAAAACAACGAATAAATAAGAATGAAAAAGAGAGAAAAGCCACCAGAATTTATGCAAAATGATGTTGGACATTAAGGCCTTTTGGAGATAAACAGCCCATTTGAAAAATGGGGCGATTCTCCAACGAAAAGCGAGTTCGGTCATCACTGACAGATGAAAGGAGGGCAGTGACATGAATACTGGAATTACCTGAATGGTCAGGCCTATTGAAATGAAGGGCCACCGGTAAATGTTTGCCATGATAGATGTCATTTAAGTGCTCACGAAACCTGTCTGCCAAACGTCTGGCAGTTTCACCAATATAGGTAATGCCACACCTCTTGCAGATGATAGCATAAATCAGGTTTCTGGATTCGCACATGAAAAACTCTCTAATGACAAATTTTCCTTTCGGAAAAGTGACTGTCTGATTTTGGAGTACAAACGGACATCTCTTACATATACGGCGTTGGCACGGTTTAGTACCAAAGTATGAAGGGCTAGTATATCTCAAGCGACTGTGTACAAGAATATCCCTAAAATTCCTATCCCTACGATATGCCACCAAAGGTGTATCACGAAACAACTGTGGGTGTTTACTTTTTCCATCTGCTTGTATCGCTCATTTGCTGTATGTTTCTCATCATCGTATATTTTTGTAGTCTTCTTCTTCTTTGATCCTTAGTCGCCGACCGTCAAAGCAGTCAGTGGCCATCACGCCTAGTGGCGTCTTGTAGGGCAACAACAAATTGATTCCACTTTGCTCGGTCGGCGGCCATCCTTCGTACAGTGCCCCAACTCTGGTTCATTCTTTGCATCTCAGCCTCCACAGTCCTCCGCCAGGTTGTTTTTGGTCGGCCTCTCTTTCGTTTTCCTTTGTAGTACCTACATGTAATTCTTGTCCTTGTCACCTGTTTGTAACTGTGGCTGACGAAGGGTGAAACCCGAAACGTCCCTTGTTTGCTGTGAACCGTTAATTTGTAGAACTGATTCAATACCGTTTTATTGGTTTATATACTTATATTCCTTACCAGTTTTACAGCAGCCCCTTAATGTATTTCCTTACACTATACTTACAGAAGAAGTATATGGTCTTGTACTTTTCGTCTGGTCTACATAGACCTTCTTTGTTTCATTGCTAGCTCTATTCACGGAACCTTGTGAGCCTATTTTATTGTATAATGTCGAATACTGATGGGAACTTTTGTTTCTGGTACGGTCGAATGATAACATCTTCCATACTAGTAGGCCTTGCCTTGTTATATTAAGTATGCCCATATAGAACATTGTGTCCTTTTCTTACTGTAGTTTCATCTGCTAATATTGTTTGTCTCATGGCGTGATATTTTGAAACGAAGTGGAAAAAAGTAATTTCGGTGCTGTTTTCACATGTATTCTTACTACGTATGATTTTAGTTTTATTTAATTGTTTATTTTTGTCCCAGAGATATTCAAACGACGTTAACACCCATTTATGGCCGGCTAGAAAGTCCCAATCGACTTTATTTTCCTATCATATGTTGGTAGATACCGATCAACGTATTCCCGCATAGCGACCAACACCAATAATGAACCTTCACAAAACTAACTACCCCCTGTCATCAACGCTGGTTTTACGTTAATTTTTGAAAATTTCACATGTAGTGAAATCGCAACTATTTTTTCAGTTCTTTTTTTTTTTTTTTTTGCGAGGTACGTTCCGTTTAAACCCAAGTGGGTTATAGTTAAGATTGTATTGAACATTTTCACCGCATAATCCTTACGAATGTAGAAGAATGATTTTAAGTTAAAATTTAAAAAAAAAAGGGGGGGGGGGGGTCTTACACATATGATGTCATGCAATTTTGGCCATTTTTAACCCCCCTCCCCCTTGTCACATGTCGTAACAAAACCCCCCACCCCCTGTTATGTGACATAAAATCTCGTAAACACCCCCCCTATTTGTTTAGCAACACTGAAAAAAGAATGTAGTCGAATTAAATTTACCTAGTGCAGACAAATAACAATCTTTTAAGTAAAATATTGTTTGATTGATTAGGCTTTTACAGCGATCTTCTCTTTTCATGTGCCGCATCCCAGCACGAGACAGGGCCCAACCTTTGCCGTACCGAAGAAAATATATATTGCTCCCACCAAAATATAAAAAAAAATTTGTGTTTTGTTAACCTGCACACCATCAAGAATACTTTCAACTTGCTAAAAAACTGTTGTCTTTCATAAAATCGGTCTGTTGTCGGGATGGTGATAGTTTGTTATTGTTTTATAATATATATATATATATATATATATATACTGTTCAAAAAAAGAAACGCAACTTTTTTGGTGTTACTTTTATAAAAGATATTCGCTGATTGGACATCAGTCAACCTATCGACTGTGTCCACCTGGTCATTAACTTCTCGTGGTTACCTGAATTGTACTCACCTCATGATTCGTGAGGTCACGAAAGAGGTCAAGGTCAAATCAACATTTTTGACAATAACTCGTGACAGGTTCATGAGAATCCCGTGAAACTTACTGAACACAAAACTCTCTGACCATATTATTGAATGCCTATAAAAGATTGACGCTCCTCGAAGAAATTCAGTTGAAAATTCAATGCGCAAGTATGGCTCATCTCACTACAGAACAACGACTCATCATCATTGGACGTTTACAGACTGGACAGTCACAAAGTGTAGTGGCCAGACAATTTAATGTGGTTAGAAGCACCATTAGTCGCCTTTGGAGGCGATTTCAAGAAACTGGCTCAGTGGCAGACCAGCCGCGCAGTGGAAGACCCAGAGTCACAACTCCTGCCGAAGACCGCTTCATACGGTTGCGTCACCTCAGGAATCGACTTGCATCTGCGTCCTCCACAGTCCAGTCAATGTCAGCAGCTCGTCGAATTTCAGATCAAACGGTCAGGAACCGGCTGCACGACTCTGGTCTTTGGGCTAGAAGACCCTACAGAGGTCCTGTTCTTATGGACCGGCATCGCTAGAACCGACTGCAGTGGGCGAACCAGCATCGTCAATGGACCGTTGGGAATGACTGGAGACGGGTTTGGTTTAGTGATTAATCATTTTGTGTACTCCAGCGACACGATAGACGGAGAAGAGTTTACCGCAGAGTCCATGAGCGCTACGTCCAGAACAGTTTTGATGAGGCTCTTCCACATGGTGGTGGAGGTGTACTGATGTGGGGGGGAATCAACTTCATGGGAAGAAGTGACCTGGTGCAAATTGAAGGACTCCTGAATGCCCAACGATACGTCGCTGAAATTTTTCGTCCTCACGTCCTTCCACTTCTGGCTGCACGAGGGTCGATTTTTCAGCAGGATAACGCTCGACCTCATGTGACACAACTCACCACCCAGTTCCTTGCTGACAACAACGTCCAGACCATTCCGTGGCCAGCCATGTCATCAGACATGAATCCTATAGAACACTTATGGGATGAACTCGACAGACGACTCCGCCAGCGAGACGTGGCTCCAGCCAATCTCCGACAGTTGTCTCTTGCACTGCGGGAAGAGCGGGCAGCCATCCCACAACAACAGATCCAACGGCTAATCGAATCCATATCAAGGAGATGTCGTTCTCTGATAGAGGCCAGAGGAGGCCATACACCTTACTGAAACGGAGGCCTCAGTCGCAAAGAATAAAAGTCCAAACCAAATTTAATGAACATCATTTCATTGTTAAAGTCTGAAAGTTTCTTCATGCCAAGATTGAAACATTAATTCCGTAAAATAAAATTTTGGTACAAGTTTGAAATTTGGTGTCCATTACCACTGCAATAATGTTGCGTTTCTTTTTTTGAACAGTATATATATATATATTCAACTGGAGTTCCATGCCGCGAGAGAGCATGATTGAAAAAAAAAAATTAATGATCGTCGTTTTTTTTTTTTGCACTTTGCGCGCCGCACAATGTTAGCGCTCATAGAAGTGGGCAATGACTGAGCAGCCCTGTTTGACAGTGCGCAACAGGACCGTGTTCACTCCTCCACATACCATATTTCATTAGCATCTTGTAAAGTAGATATGTGTGATTTCTTTTTTAATAAAATTTTTTTTCTTTTTATTAAAAAAAAATTGTAATCCCCAGCTTAAAAAGCAAAATTGAGACTAAATAAACTGCACAGTATATATATATATATATATATATATATATATATATATATATATATATATATATAATATATATATATATATATATATATATATATATATATATATATATATATATATATATATATATATATAAACTGTGCAGTTTATTTAGTCTCAATTTTGCTTTTTAAGCTGGGGATTACAATTTTTTTTTAATAAAAAGAAAAAAAATATAATTAAAAAAGAAATCACACATATCTACTTTACAAGATGCTAATGAAATATGGTATGTGGAGGAGTGAACACGGTCCTGTTGCGCACTGTCAAACAGGGCTGCTCAGTCATTGCCCACTTCTATGAGCGCTAACATTGTGCGGCGCGCAAAGTGCAAAAAAAAAAAACGACGATCATTAATTTTTTTTTTCAATCATGCTCTCTCGCGGCATGGAACTCCGGTTGAATTTTGTTGTCGGTGAATGTAATTATTATTATTATTTTGAGATAACATTTGTATTCTTCATTGAAGTGATCTTGATGAATAAACTTGTCCATTAGCTTGAGGCTGGTAGTGTAGCAGACCCTACATACCCTCTCCAGCTTATCTTCATCTGAAAAAAAAAACAACAAAAAAACCTAGATTTAGATCTCACAAACCAACTTAGACAGCTTAATGTAAGAGAAATTTTCATCCTAGACAGATTTTTCTCGATCTTTTTATTTTCTCCCTCCACTTCAACCGACTACAGTTCTTAAAGCCCTTGTTGAGTGATTAAGTCGTTTGTGGTTGTATTAATTTATATGCATGTATATAAATACATTTCGTTTCCTTCGTTTTTAGCTGCAAATGATGACTAAAGTTTATTTTCTTTAAGGACTGAAGCATATGGCTTTGAGTTTGTTTATTTTTCCTCCCAAGGTGAAAGCATTATGAATCTGAGGTATTATAACGAAGTCTCTCTCTCTCTCCCTCCCCCTACACAAACACACACACGCGCACGCGCACACACACATATTTAAATATGGTTCACATAAAGAAAATTTTACTGAAGCAACAGCCTAATGAACCATAAGGTTTCGTTAAGTAGCGGTACACTGTATTTACAAATGATGAGGTCAGTGGTTGTTCACCTTAATTGTTTGTTAAATAATGTTTTGCAGAAATTTTTGGCCAGTGCCAGCGTCCAATTAGCGAACAATCCTCCAAAGAAGGAAAGAAAAATCAAAAACAAGACGACGACAAATGCTCGGATGGAGCACGACTCAACTCCAAACGTCAAAACAAGGAGCTGGACAAACAGGGCCGATGTCAAAGACAATGAGAATGTCGTCTTGCGTCACAGCGGTTCTCAAAGGTGACAGCTAGAATGCCCATATAATACACTTCTTACAATACATCAGTCGCTATGATACTTATTTGGTTTGGTTTTTGGTCCATGCACAAGAAAACTGGTGTTTGTCCTATGAATAACACATGTGGCTTATAATGTGGGTGTATAGTGTTCTTTATTATATATAGAATTTTATTGGTTGTTTTTCTTGTGTTGGTTCTTCCAGCGTGCACTTTCTCTGCCGTTTGTTGTGGTGTTGCCTAATCTCTGTAGTGTTTATGGTGTAAGTGTTTCTGTATTCCTAGGTTAATCTCTCTTTACTCTGTTGCGTTTTGAGGGATTTGTAGGTTTTATTTTACTGCATCATGTTTCTTTTTTTTTTATTATTTTACTTCTCGTACTGATACTGTGTGGGGAATATTCTTGTTAGAAGTATTTTGTTCTATCTTTATAGTTCTCGTTTATTCTGGTAGTTATATGCTAATTCTTGTTCATTGTGATCCCCCTCCCACCGGAGCATACGCCTTCATCAAACTTACGCCAGGTCTTCCTGTCACGTGCCATCCGCTCAACGTGTTTCCATATCTTCTTCTTTCCTTTCATTTCTGTCTCCAGTTCTCTTCTCTGTGTGTTTTTTTTTTGGGTCTCCCTTTACAACCCTTACTCTGTGAATTCCAGGACAAGTACGACCTTGTAATGCTATCAACCGGTTTCTTCAATGTAAATTGCCATCACCATCACAAGAACATCATCTGCAGCATTTTTATTCACTCATTACAACTCCATTGATCACTATGCACCATCACGATCAATAACAAACTATAAAATATAACGTGACTTAAATTGTCAAACTTTTTTTTTTGGATAAAACAATGTTTTTAAAATGTCTATTCTTGTGTTTCTTGTTAAACAATTAAGAACTGAACTCAAGACTGCCGATGAAACTATGGAGGTAATATTTTTGTCTTTTGTATGTATTAAAATATTTGAGTTTTGTTCATGAATTTATCGTTGCTCTAAATGTTCAGATTTGTTGTTATTGTTGTTGTTTAACTAGGGCTGCCGAGTTCTCGCTCTTTTGCAACCAATACCTAGTTTAAGACTCCTTAGTAGAACTATCTACACTGTAGATCAAGGCTTTTACTGGGGCTTTTCTGCCATTCCGAAATGTATTGTGTTGAAGTCATGAGCCCCAGTTTCTCCAGCTTGCATTCCCCGCCATCCAAGGGGGCTCTCAAAATATGCAGAGCTAACATACTGTGCTCTGGTTCTGGGTTGTTCCAAGGAATTGTCACGGAGCCACTTCTCAGCTCCCCTTACATATCACGGGTCCATAGTGAGAACCTCCTGCATGCAGCCAACCAGGTAAAAGCCAGAGTTACGTCTAGGGCTCAAGTGACTTCTCCAAGCTTAGTGTGCAATTCTGGGTTCTCGACATGTTTCACAACAGGGGGAATCCCTGGACGCGTGTGGATGATTTTAAGAGTCAATGAGGGTGTAATAAGCCTCACAAACAGAGGTTCACTTCCACATCTGTATACTATAGCATCGTACTTTGCTGGTGGTCATATAAGGATGGCTCCAGATATGCAACCATGCATGTGTTGAGAGTAAGTGTGCGATAACTGAAATGCTTTATTATTTTCACGACAGTAACATTTTTACACCAAACAGGTTCTTCCAAGACAGTAACATTTTAAAACTGAAGTTATTTAAAGACAGTTAACATTTCATCCTAAAACAGTTCTTTAAAAAGTAACATTTTATACTAAATACGTTCTTGATAGATAGTTAATATTTTATACTAAGTTCTTTAAAGATAGTTAACATTTTATACTAAATACGTTCTTTAAAGATAGTTAACATTTTATACTAAATACGTTCTTTAAAGATAGTTAACATTTCATACTACATATGTTCTTTAAAGATAGTTAACATTTAATACTAAATAAGTTCTTTAAAGATAGTTAACATTTTATACTAAACAAGTTCTTTACTCATATGTTTTTAATTCAGAATCATATGCTATTAATAAAATCAGAGGCATATCTTCAATCTAACCTGCATGTCCGGAAGGAAGAGCTGGAGGAGAGAGGGATGTCATCAGCACCTCCAAATGAAAAACCATGGTGATATCACGAGAGAAAGAAGACATTACAATATGCTACGAGAACTGGTCAACCACTTTAAATACCTTGGAGCTGTCATAGACTGGAAGAGAGCCATCAAAGAAGAGGTGACTAGCCAAAGAGCAGTAGCTCTAAGGCTTCTTCGGGCCATAAATCGAGTATTCCTCAACAAAATAGAATGTGGCAATAAAACAAAGATGGCTGTATACCGCTCCACCTATGTTCCAGTGTTGACTTACGGATGCGAGTCATGGGCAGTGACTACAACCCACAATAGCCAGTTCCAAGCCTCAGACATGAGACATGCTAAGGAAGGTGGTTAAAGTAACAGACTATAGGTCACAGCCTCGAAACCTAGCCCATGAGGACGCCAGTGGAATAGTTCCAGTTACGGTCATTCGGCTATGTCTGCAAAATGGGACAAGATCGGCTAGCATGGCAAATGACGGAAACCAAGAGCCATGGATCCAGACCTCCTGAAGGACCCAGAGTTCACTGAGAGGAATAAATCGGATTATCTCCGAAGTACCGAGCACTGGACTGCAATCAGGCCAGGAGGAAGACAGATGATATGATAACATGGCGTCCTCTCTGGCAAACATCAACACCCCAAAGTAGAAGAGGCGTGAATAAGTAAGTAAATGATATTAATAAAATGAAACTGCAAATGTCTGCACGTCGTTAAGTTTGTAATCTACCAAAATGTGAGGCACTGCAAGCAGGGTTTAACAAAAGCAAAGCATTACTGCGTTCGGTATAGAACTGTTACGGAATTTTCTCTGCTCTGTATTTTCTCATGCATCGGTGCAACCATCTTCAGCAAAAACACGAGCTAGGGCATGCTTGTGAGATTGCTGTATCCACGTTGAACTTTACTTAACTGTTAGGCCATTCTTTCTGTTTGGTCATTATTAATTTTTACTTGCACATATAAGTTTAAAACAAGACATGTACTTTTACGTAACACTTTTTAATGATTTATTTTCCTTCCAAAACTGATGTTGCAACCAGAGTACGTGCCCCCTCTGTGGCCGCCGAGCCCGATTGTGTCAAAGCGGTTGAATCGGCCCTAGGCTGGCCCTGCAGACACCCAGACAAGCGCGCGTGCTCTGAAGTATTGTTTCTTGTTTTTAACAAATGCTGACTACTGGGATAATTTACAAAAGTTCAGTCTGTTTGATTACCAAGTATTGTGCGGATTGTTTCCTTTTCTCCAGTTTTGAAAAAGGTGGAATCTTTTTACAAAATGGCATCCGGCGCCTCTTCAGCCTTTCAAATTGGCTTTAACCACGGATTAAACCGAGTAGCGTCGTGAATATCGATTTAAAAATTCATGTAGATTTATAAATGCAATGTATTTGAAAAAAGGAATAATGTCGACATATATGAAAACGATCCATTTCATTATGAGCAAATACTATTTTACTTTGAAATTTCGGTTTCACTTTTCGTGTTCTTTCAAACGTTTAATGATTTTATCCTGTTTTATAAACTGTCAGTGCTCAACAATAGGAGATGGTACCACGGCCGCTGCGGCTTCACAAGAGTTGAAATTCTCTAAAGACGATACGTGTCTACAGCATCTGACCTGCTGCTGCTGTACATGTCTGTGGAAGTGGAGTCGATAAAATATTTGATTGTTTCACCTGACTATCATGCAAAGAACAAGAATGACACAGTAAAATTCTGCTGACGATGCTGGCACATATAGGGGCTATTATTATTACCGGTATTATTAATATTATAAATTAGGATACGGGATATTGCCCCTAAGGCGATTTTTTTTTGCACAGATGCTCACATAATTTTAATTCCATTCTGATGGATGTATTAAACATATTGTGATGTTTGCTCCCCCGATGTTAAAAACCTTGTTGCGCCACTGGGAACACGCTAATATTTGTGTAAGTGTCTATAGTAAACATTTAACAATTTGGTGCACCCATAAGACAACCTCACTTTGTGTGTGTGTGTATGTGTGTGTGATGCATTGGTGGATGATGGTAACTCATTATTTGTAAAATTGTAAGATTCTTTCGTAATATGTCACCAAAACATAATTTTTTATACCATTGTATGATGTATTCTGCATGTGTGGCGGCACACCAGGCAGACACTCGCGGCACACCAGTGTGTTACGGCACACCAGGCAGACACTCGCGGCACACCAGTGTGCACAGCACACCGGTTGCGGAGCACTGGTCTAGGAGATGGAGTGGGGGGGGGGGCATGACTGTGTTATTCCTTTCGATAGTGTTTGTGTACTGACTGACTGACTGACAACGTTTTTTTGCAGACAGCAACTCACGACTTTCTTTTTCTGTACAAACAGGTCAATAACAGTAGCAGTATGGCAGTCGGCCAAGAGAATCGACAACGCTTGTGTGTTCCCAGCTTCCAAGATCAAATACAATCTTCCCGTTTCCCAACAGCTCCGGCGACGGTGGGAACACTTTTATATGGGAAGGGGAGAGGTATGAAAGCTCAACCTCTTCTGCCTGGACCCAGCTGGAGGGTCGACAATGAAGAAATCGACGTTAGCAATAATGAAGACAAGCAAGCAGTCTTAAATCATAGAGATGCGTGGGAAGAACGTCGTCTAATGCGTCTAGAAGGATACACAGACCTCAAGGAAGATTATTTCGCAAGTGAGTTTTTGAAAAGACATCAAGATCAGTATCCTGAAGAGATTCACCCAGACAAGAAAGTAAAGCACAGTCATTCTCTGGAGCACATTAACGACCACGCTGGCTATATGCAACAGAATCAAGATTCATCAAGCGACGACAACGAAGACATGCGTTCTCAAGAAGAAATATACACCAAGAGCACACAAGCAGTGAAGAAGAGAATGACGACTACGCGTGTGAAACAAGGACAGTACCTACCAGGTCATGGCCAAATGACATATGAACCCGATATGGCTGAAGGCAGACTAGAGAATAAGCACTCGGATTCCCGTCCGAAGAGTCGAACAGGTGAAATTAGTTCGTCTACGACTGTTTCACACAACAGCCAACCTTGCCCTGCAACTATTGATGCTGTTAAAATTGCACAATTTACAGAATATACGGAAAACATGCGAAAGACTATGAGAGAAGACTACAGAAATTTGAGCAGTCTGATAAAGACATTTAGTAAGGATCTTCAAGAAAGGAACAACAATCAGTCCTCCCAAGGTCAGTCTAATCTTGACCAATTAGATCTGGTCCAACAGAAAAACAACAACGATCGTTGCGTATTGATGTAAAATATGTACAACCAAGGTTGTAAGAAAAACGTGTCATTTTGATATGTCACATACAAAGTATTTTAGATTCTGTAATCGTATAAACAGGTATAAATAAATATGTGGCGTCTTTATAAGCCACGGCGGCCATACTGTCTTTTAATCTTTAAGAAATAACAGGTGTATATCCTACACAATACAAATAGCTAGGCCCTATAGCTGCAATATATACTTCATATAGAGTAGGTACTTTCCCCTTAAATTACGTATTTCAAGGGAGGAATAAAATTCTTGGCCAATCTTTGTGTACGAATTATCAAATACATAAATACTATACGCAGGAGGCAGTTCTCGAATTATTTGAGGTTCAGATCTTTTTCGTTGCTGTTTTTCGGAAAACAAGCGAGGTACTTCTAATGGCAATCACCAGTGCCCACCTTAGAAGTCTCTGGCACGTCGTGCACATAAAATGTATGCCTGTGGATGTGTTCCCTGTCCTATTTGCACTTTTGACGTTTGTCTTCCCTTCTTTCCATCCTCCACGATGAACAGTGTTACTTAGATTTGACAGCAAGTGAGAACACGGTTTATTTCATGCCCTGCTTGTGTAAGTTGCACTTGACGTATCACTGATATTTTTGTTTTGCTTGACCACAGCACATGAACTAACCTGTATCCGTGCGATGAGCAAAACTGTAAACTAACCGCACGGCTACGCACTTGACCTATCCAAAATGCTTCTAGACATCGCAAGAAACAAACTAATAAAGTACGGTAACTGCTTGTGAGAAGAGAAGGAAAGGGAGTGAAGAAAGGAAACATTTTCTATATGACGAATAAATGCCACGCTGTGTGATTATCTTCCCTTAAAGATGCTTGTGAGTGTCTAACAATTGTCCTATCATTATATCATGGCACTCAGATGTTATTAACCTTCTTATTTTGTTGTAAATCATAGCATTAAAATACTAATTCTATAGTGACTAAGCGATGCTGATAGCCACATTTGTTCCTTTTTTCCCCCCAATGATATATTAAACATTAAAACAAGTAGTAGTGGAAGAACACGAACAGTTACTGATGACATATTTTTGTCTGCATAACTTAAAAAAAAAAAAAAAAATTCTCTACGAGAATTCTGTCTGCAATTGGATATCCTATTATTCAATTTCTTGCCTTATAAGAAAAATAGAATGAATAATAAACTAAAGCCCATGTGTATTTTCTATTGTTTTTTTTTTCCACAGCTAATTGTTCATCTTTCTCTTCGTATACTATAAACAAGTATGTCGGCCTTTATTCGGTTTATACCTACTTACTTAGTCGTTCCCCTTCGACCGTGAGGTGTAGAGGTTTGGAAGAGAGAGCGCCAGACTATCCTATCGGCTGTCTTCCTCCTGGCCTGGTTCCATTCTAGTTCTTCAAAGATAGTCTAATGTTGTCCTCCCAGTGGACTCTGGGTCGTCCCGGGGGGTCTGGATCCCTGGCTCTTTGTTTTCCATGCTTGTCGTGGTAGCCGATCTTCTCCCATTCTGCAGACATGGCCAAACCATCTTAGTTGGGAGCGTTCTACTTGGGTCTGCAGGGGGTGGGATTTTAGGCCTTGACGTATCGTCTGGTTGCGGACCATGTCTCTTCTTTTTACTTCAACCACCTTCCTCAGATACCTCATTTCTGAGGTTTGGATCTGGCTTTTGCGGGTTGTAGTCATTGCCCATGACTCACATCCATATGTCAAGACTGGGACATAGGTGAAGCGGGATACAGCCATCTTCGTTTTCTTACCAACCTCTCTCTTGCTGAGGAATCCTCGATTTATGGCCTGAAAAAGTCTCACAGCTGCTGCTTTTTGAGTGGCCAACTCTTCTTTGATGTATCCCTTTTGATCTATAAAAGCTCCGAGGTATATAAAGTGGTCGACCTGCTCCAGAGCTTGTTCTCCCAGCTTAATCTGATGTCTTCTTTCTTCTCGTGATATCACCACGGACTTTGTTTTAGAGCTGCTTATGACCATCCCTCTCTTCTCCAGCTCGTCCTTTCAGACTTGCAGGTTGGATTGGAGATGTGCCTCTGATTTAGCAATCAGGGCAACATCATCATCAAATGCCAGCTCTGAAATACAGACCGGTCTCATCTTCCAGTACCCCACTGAATACTTTCTTGTTCTCTCCTTACATGCCTTGATGACATCGTCCATGAGGAGTATGAAAAGATAAGGTGACAGGACATCACTTTGTCTTACACCAGTGGTGGTCCTGAACTCTTCTGACTTATGGTTTACTGTTCTCACATACTTTCCTCACTTGCAGAAGCTCTGTATAGCATGAATCAGAGGTGCTGGAATATTCTTCCTTGCCAAACAGTCCCAAAGTTTGCTCCAGGGGACCCTGTCACACGCCTTTTCCAGATCTGTTAAACAAAGATGGATCTCACTCTTATACTCAATGGCCTTTTCACTCAGCTGTCTGAGTGTGAAGATTAGGTCTTGAGTACTTCGGGTTGCTCGGAATCCGCACTGGACCTCATCCAATTGTGGCTCAGCTAGGCGTCGGAGTCTCTGCTCTAGGATTTTAGAGTAGATTTTTACCAGGGACACCGAGAAGGGATATGCCTCTATGGTTTCCACATTGTCGATTGTCACCCTTTTTGGTTTATACTTACTAATAGGAAAGTTATATTAGTGACTGAGTCTTTAAATGTCTGGACCGTTCACGGGTTCAATATTCCGTAGCTGTGTGATCATGAAAAACGATTACGGCAGTGGCGGAACTTTTTTTTGTGCGCTAAATTTGGTGTGTCCTTTCACGATTTACTTTCACAGCAAGGCGATGAAGCCGCTTGGTTTGATTCTCAGTGAACTTATCATTTGTTATTTCTTTTCTTTTGTCTGATGTCCTCCTCCTTTCAGCCTGACGAGTGCCTATATTTATTATTTCCTACAGTGATGAGACAAGCAAACGCAATCCTTACACCTCAAACGGACATAATAATATGGGGCGCACAGTAATATAATACATTAAAATGCGAAACTACACATTGTAATATAATACATTACACTGTAAGCAAATATCTCTGTTTCGTATCAATTCAATCTACACTGGACAGAGCCAGATTCAAGGCATGGTGTTGATTAATCTGAATCGTTCTAAGGCTGATTGCTTTTTCTCCCAAGCACAAGGAATATTATTGTGCAGTGAATCATCTGGTTCAACCCAATGTGGGTTATAATTTGGACATGTGGTAGGGGTGACCAACTAGGCGACATTCGGGAGCTGCCTTGCTGGAGGATATTTTAGAAAGCCATCAGTGTATTTTTACAAACTGTATATTGCAGTCCGAATAAGTAGAAGTCTCTGGGATCATCTATATTAATTCTACTGCTTATCCGAATTTTGCTCAAAGATAAACATTTATGTCAGAATAAGAGGTAAAGCATGAAGCAATTATTTTAACCATTCAGAAACAGGAATCTTATTTTCAGTTTTCTTTTCTGCATCTTTAAACATTTTCAAAAGCAATTTAGCGAAGCCTAAAATGTAGTGTCAAGTTAGTTCCTACTAGCATAGCAGCAAGTGTAAAAACGTTTGAATCGCTTTTTGGTTTAGTATTTTTGCATGCTCTCTTAGCGGATTCCTAGAGCGATAACTATAGCAGGACAAGTAAGCAGATGTAAGAGTTACTTATTCTGACCTATAGACTTTTCTGCTGCCTAGTGTTTTCCTTCCTTCTTTCTTACGAGCTTATCAAATACTGATTTATGTTTATTATTTACTGTTCACTTGCCTCGGGTTTCATTCTTTGTTTATCTTCAGATCTCAAACGCGTAGTCCCGTTGCTGTTAAGTGTTTAACGCAAGCCCTTTTCTCACAAACTTACGTGCTTGCTGGTCTAATGAATGTTAGCGCTGTAATCTACTGATAGAAGCTCGGAAGTTTATTAACCTTTTATTGCCTGTTCACAAAACATTTTTTTTTTTACCGCCGCGTAGTATTATAACTTAGGCGATGACGGCAGAATATCTACTTCTGCGAGTCAAAATTTGAGCTGTGACAGAAAAATTGCTTCGACTTATCCGAAAATTCTAGTTATCAGAATTCGACCCAAACAAAGCCACTGAAGAAATTCGGCTGGGACCTTCAGACATGCTTCTACTTAACCGAAATTCGATTTAAGCGAGTTCTGCTTAAGTGGACTGCATTGAATTTAGATATGGTTATATGTCCCTTTCGAAAACGATCCTCCAGGGAACAGTCGAAGGTAAACGGAGAAGAGGAAGGCAAAGAAAATCCTGGGCTGATAACATCAAAGAATGGGCAGGACACGGTTTCTCCACACTTGTACGCATTGCTAAGAATAGAGAGCAGTGGAGGACCCTGTCTGCTGATGCTTCCACCATGGCACCCCTACGACCCATGACGGGTTATGGGTTGAGATGATGATATGTCAAAATAAAAATATTTTCCTCTTAATTAAATGTCACAGGTATCTCACTTTCCTGTGATGATACATAATTAAGTAATCATAGGCTGTGGTGTCCAATTCACCATGAGTTATGGGACTGATACACTATGGGGCTCCAGGACAAAGAGTTATGGAACTGATAGACTGTGGTACCCTAGTCATCAGGAGTTATGGGACTGATAGACTAGGGTGTTCCAACCACCAGAAGTTATGGTATGCTAGACAGAGGTGCCTCAGTCACTAAAGAGTTATGGTACTGATAGACTAGGGTGTTCCAGCCACCAGAAGTTATGGTATGCTAGATAGAGGTGCCTCAGTCATTAAGAGTTTTGGGACTGATAGTGATCCCCAGTCACTAAGAATTATGGCATGATGGGTTGTGGTGCCCTAGTCACTAAGACTCTTAGAGTTATGGGACAACATATTGTGGTACTCCAGCAGCTAAGAGTTATGGGACTGGTAAACTGTGTTGCTCAAGTCACCAGGATTATCAAACTGATGACGATGATTCTTGTGTGACTCTCATTTGTCTTGAATGGGACCATCCTGTCTTGAATGTGTCCTTCATCATTCATGAATGTTGTGACAGTATTGTCTCCCCTGCTTTGCAGTAGTGGTCCAACAATGGCCAAAACTCAAAAGAGTATATAAAGTGGCTACCTTGGCACAAGATTACTCTTGGCAGAGATGTAGGTAGAAGGGTAATGACGTTTCTATCCCACAGGGAGTGTTCACAAGATATTGATAAAAACGAAAACAATGCTGCATTGGCTGAGCACGTTAATTATATAATCTGCCGACAACTTTTGTGAAGGATTAAGCAATTATTAGTTTCAGCTCGTTAAGCCTCCACCTCTGATTTACTCAGTGGAATTCTTATTATTTGGTATAGCTCAGTTTAGAGCGAGTGTAGTAAATCGACTGAGACAAACATGCAGTGCATTTAAAATGATTGAATCGAAGTTAAATATGTATAATTACAAATAACAGATTTGATAATCATTTAGTTTTAACAAGGGTTAAAATAATTGAATAGTCTTTAACGGAAAATGTTCATCAATGAAGGAAAGTAGGTTTTATGAAAAAAGTTCACTTTGGCAGCTTATACGTTTCACTTAGCTGCCAATAGTAGTTTCTGCTCCCGCTAGATTTTTGGGTTCTGTGCAGATAGGTCACTGAAGTTCTCACGTCTCTGGTCAAGATTACAGGTGCAGCACGTTCCCAGAACAATCAAGAAGTAACTGCCAAGCTGGTCCCGCGTTTCTACGTCAGTCCACTTATACCCTCACTTTGTCCCAGAGATTAGTACCCTAACTGGTATCACCAACAACTAGGGTAAAAGAATAGAAACGAAATGCTTTCCTGAGTATTGCGTTTTCCCGACACATACGTATGTGTCCTCTCTCTTATTCTACCATCCCATTTATCTCGGAATTTACCCTCGATGAGAATTAAACTTAATCCCTCGAGATAAGACCTTTTTTTTAACAATCAAATGGAATAGCTTTATCTTTATTTTACATCTAAATGAAAAGGGTAATATTACAGATAGAATATGTTTACATTTACATCTCCATCGTTTGAAAAGTGTTCACAATATAAACTGAATCTGTTTTCATTTATATTTACACTGATTGAAAAGTTTGAAACGTTCATTAATTTTAAAGTGAATATGTTTACCTAGACATTTACACTGGTTTGAAACTAAGTATTATACTTAGAATGGGACCCAAAGATGCAGCAGTAGAGAATGCAGTCAGCGACCCATAGCTAGACTGCTTGCGTCAGGGTCAGCGAACCAGAGCTGACCAAGACCCTACTCCACCTCCAAGTGGTGGTCCTGGAAACAGGCTGCATCACTGCAGTCTGGCTGAGAGAGTAGGGATCGAAGTGGAAAGGCAAACCTGGTCCCAAAAAATTTTATTACAATCCGCTTAATAGCAAAGAGACAGTGACGACTTAAACTTGATGAATTTCCCTCAGTTTTCTCCATTTTCGTCCGTTTTCAACAGCTCGAAGCGGGCGGTTTGTGGTACCTACAAAAATGCCGTGCTGAAGTCGGATGTGTCGGCCGAAAGGTGCAGATATCGCAGCTTCGCTGTAAACGGACACAACGCAACCAACGTCCTTTTCAGGACGAACGAGAAAGAAGAAGAAGAATACTTAGAATGTACATCATTTCAAAATATTCCTGACATGGAAAAATTTTGAACGTAATGTAGAGATCACCTTTCCCAAATAAGGTATGAAAACATCCGATCCCTGGCAAGCGAACTCACCAACACATCTGTAAACTCATACGACCATGTGTTTCAGATGTAACAATGTATTACTATCTAAAGTAATCTTGTCATAACAAGTCGAACAGGAAGCGCTTATGTCATACGTTTCCGCCGCATGTATGTCTGTAATCTGCGCTTAATCTTAGCAAAGCTTTGCCGCACCCTTACAAATGTTATACATACAACAACAAGGAGTGTCAAATGATTTTGAAAATATTACCTCAGCCGCTCCTGCAAATGTTTTAGGGAAGGGACGGGCAACAACAGACATACGACTATCAGTGAGAGGAATGTAAGAATGAAAATACCAAGTATTTGCTACCTATCATAGAAAGAAAATGTGCGACTCTGAAAAATTGCAATAAAATCAGTACAAAAATGTAACTGATTACTGCCGTAGTGAAAGAGAGATCGGAAAGAGGTCGCCCCAAAATCCATCTTGTGACAAATGTTACCCCTATCTGTCTTTAATATAACCTCATAACTCATGAAGGTGACCCGCATCTGTCTTAAATTTGACCCTAATGCCTTGAAAAAGACCCCCGTATGTCTTGAACGTGACCCTCATCTGTCTGAAAGTGACCCTGTCGTAAGTTGACTTTGGTGTAGGTACAACAGTAGTTGTCGCTGGGGATGGCCTATGAAATATTATGAAGAAGGTCTCCAGAAATTGGCTTGTTAAGAAAGACAGACCTATTTGAGATAAGGACAAGACGAAGAGAATGCGAATGCTTTCCACTGGATATAGTTTTCTAGTAAATTATGGAAAGTGTTCTATTTCCCAAAGAGCCAGGGATCCAGACCCCCAGGACAACCCAGAGTCTGCTGGGAGGACAACATTAGACAATCTTTGAAGGACCGAGGACTAGAATGGAACCAGGCCAGGAGGAAGACAGCCGATAGGATAGTCTGGCGCTCTCTCTTCCAAACCTCTACACTTCACGGTAGAAGGGGAACGACTAAGTAAGTAAGTAAGTTCTATTTCCCCACGACCTTAGCTTCTGTCCTCAGATCCGGTAAAAGAAACAGCCCCCAATCTCATCTAAATGTAGAATTTTCCCTATATGTAAATATGTAACACCGACAGCACGATGATACATTAACGAGCTAGATAATGATCAAACGGTTATTGGGTTTATTAATTAAATATCTACACATATAGGGTTAGTAGTAATTACAACGCATTTTAAATATTTATAATCCTTGTACAATTAAATATTTCAATCCTCTAACTGCTCATGGTTCCTCAACACAGTCATATAAGTCCAGTAGGAACACAGTCATATAAGTCCAGTAGGACATGATCCAATATTCAGATTCATAATATTATAAGTCCGTTAAGACACTATCCAATAATAGACACAGTCGTCTTGTAGACACTTTATAAACACAATGCTCATGTTGCTACTACAAACTTGCTCACATCATAAATACTAATCAATCTCAATCATGTATTTTTGTGCTGCACATGATCTACCAATATCACGACCTATGTGGTGCGCAAAAAGACCCTTAACAGTAATGTAACCCTCATCCACCTTGAATGTGACCCTCGTCTTTCAAGAATATGACTCATCTGTTTTGAATGTGACTCCTATATGTCTTGAGTGTAATCCCATGTGTCCTGAGTAAAACACCTGATGTCCCCAGTGAAGCCAGTACTAGACATTCATGTCTTATAGGTCATTTTTGAATTAAATAAAATCTAATAATATATGAGTAGAGAATAAGACATACAGTAGTATTTCATTAGTTTTTTCCATACTATTCTATGTCTTATAAGTCCACGTTATATGTAATTCTGTAGTATGATAGGAACTTTATACAGAGCATTACAACAGGAGGCAATCTGATCATCAGAAGTATCCCTCCCCACATTGCACGTGTTTCAGCCGTTAAAACTAGCAATTGTATTACAGCTTACGGGGCGCCAACCCAGTCAGCCATTTCTAGTCTTTCCCATTATCTGTCTTTCCAGAAGTCCATCGATGTTTTTCCCGATCGTCTAAAGTCTAACCATGTAGATAATGAAAGAAACTCTATACATAGCATTACAATAGGAGGCAACCAGATCAGCAGGAAAGGTCTCAGTAACGTTACTAGAAAAAAAGAAAACGGACACAAATTAAGGTTCAAGTAAAACAACTGTATTTAAATGACGAACAAATGTAAGGATTGTAAAATCAAAATGGAATCTGCTCATGTTCTGTCTGCCTTGTAACAAGGCAAAAACAAAACACAGAAATTATTATCACAAGAAAGTTGTTCTAAAGCTACTCTAAATCCAATAAACTATTTAACAGTAATAATAAAATACCATATAAAAGCATAGCATGTATTCTGAATTCAGACTTTACAAACATCTGTACTGTACACTTGAACAAAATCATGTATATAATAACATGAATGATAAAGACAGAAAGTTTTTAATGAGTCAAAGAACAACAGAGGTCAGGACAAGAAACAGTTATCACAAAGGTTGGAGGGCATGGGTTCAATAAATTAAGATAATTTCAGAGCCATATAATAGTACTGACGACATTTGAGTTGAAGATTCTTATTTTCATGTTGGATCCAATTTCTCTTGATCTCCATATATTTCCCAATGCAATGAAAGCTCCTCTAGCTTTTTGTATTCTTATTTTGATATCACTGTCTGTCCCTTCAACTTTGTCTATATTGCTGCCAAGATATGTGTACGATTCTACATATTGTATTGGTGTTTATATTTGAAAATTCAAATAATGGATAATGCCTTTAGTGATCCAGCTCTATAATACTGTAATCTGTACAATTCATACATTATTGTAGCTGTCACTTTTGTATTTAATGTTAGGTAGGTTAACGTGCAAATATTGAGTACAGTCACTTTATAAAGCTAATTTCTACTATATAATCAAATATTACACTCAATGACTGCTGAGTATCTACTTCAAAGGTGCCCAACATATGAGGAACAAAGAAAATGCAAATGGCCATCACCAGTGCCATTTCTGGAAAAGCCCTACGGAGATGTCAAGAGCCTCAAATTGACCACTGCTTTCTTTGAACATATTCAAGTTGACTTCTAAGGATCAATGAAGAAAAAGAAGAAATACTACACTCACATTACCTGAGTCTTATCTACAATAATCATTTTATTTATAAAAACCACAACCGTGCTTTCCCTCTAATCACTAAATGTATCAAAAACGTAGACATAACCTGACGGACACTGCCTACCTAAAGCTATCTTATAACAGAAAAACAATTGTGTTTAGGTAGTCACATCAGAGATATGTGTCTTTTTCCAGTTTATACTGAAGTGAACTGCCTCGTGTAGTTCCTAGTGATCTCTGACAGACAAAGAAAGAAAAGAACAACTGCCTCATGTAGTTCCCAGTGATCTCTGACAGACAAAGGAAAAAAATGACAACTGCCTCATGCAGTTCCTAGTGATCTCTGACAGACAGAAAGAAAAGAACAACTGCCTCGTGTAGTTCCCAGTGATCTCTGACAGACAAAGGAAAAAAAGGACAACTGCCTCCTCATCACTGTCATCAACATTTTCTTTTGCACCACTTACGGAGCATGGAGCCACCACTGCAACTGGTCCCCTTGTAGGAAGCCATCACTAAGCAGTCACATGTTCTTGCAGCTGTGGTTTATGTGGCAATATGACTGACATGATGAGGCTGCCAGTCCCGCCCACTACTTCATATTAGTCACCTTGTATGGCATGCCTGAGGGTGCAGATAGTGTGTTGTAGTTTTCTCTATCTTCGACTTCACTCAAAAGTTAACAGGTTCATTAATAACAGATTTACTGTTTGCTATTTTCAATGAACGTGCTGCCCCCTTGGATGAATTGGGGGTCTTTCAGCAGATGCTAGATGACAGAAACCTGACACACAATAACAGAGCTTATACTACACGGCTGTTTGTACCTACCATGTTTATACTAATCATAAGTGAAATATTGCTAATAAGTAGGCCATATTCTTCTGTTAGAACCTTAATTTATTACAGACAGGTGCAACATGTTTTTAAAGGAATGGTAAAGTTATAAAAAAGTAAGAAAAAGCAGACATATGATTTTTGTAGAAATTTACAGGTGTACTTTAAATAGGACACACCATTACAATTGTTTAAAACAGCGTAACAATAATATGTCCGCTTCTGCTCTGATATCATGAAAATTAACACACACAGTGGGTGATTATAATCGTATTTGTTGTAAATCCTCCCTGTGTATGAATTTTCACACAGATGCAGTCTTTTGGGAAATATATCGTACTCAATAATTCAAAGGAGTGACTAACTTCGATAAAATACAAGTGTTGCAGCATGGTGATTAATAACATGTTGACATTTACAGATATTCAGATAATGATATCACAAGAAAGGTCTTTTAAAGACCTTAGCAATAGAGAAAAAAATATTAAAATAAATAGATGTGGTAAAATGTTATGCATGTTTGAAAACTATATATCTGAGATGTCAAATTTTGTGATAACTGGGTTTAATGTTCAGTGTTATATCGACATCTCTGAAGAGGACAGCACGTTAAAATTAAAATTAAATGCAAATGTAGTTTTTACATTTGTAGCTTATAGCACATGGTAGCCGTAAATCTGAAATTTTATGAAACATAAACTATGATAAACATACTAAAATCAATACCTTTAACTAAACTCTAGATTTTTTTGGTGTAATCTGTAAATCAATTATGCTGAAAGCTACCAGTTTTGTCAAAAATTATGTTAACAACATATTGCTTCTTATTGCTTGTAGTAAAGCAATAATTTTATATAAAAGAATACATGATTTTGCTGGCATTAGGTACTGTCTTTCTTTCTTTTTAATTTTAAAAGTAGTCGAGGACAATTTGTACATGAGAAAATAATCAGGGTCTAAAACTTTCACGGCATAATCCTTTAAAATCATTACAACGAATGGCATTTTAAAGAATATATTAAGCATATTAGCATAAAGTGATAAAGATTACATTTGATTTAAGTAAGTGTTAATCTTGGCACAGGCTGACGTGCCCCATGTGATCTCAATATGATGAGATACAGAAAATAAATAGAATCACTGCTCCTATCAGTCATTTCATAAAATATGGCTAAAGTAAGGTTATGCATGGGGCTGGCTAGCTCATAATGTGAAATAATTTCGTTCAGAAACTAGTTAATTTAAACAAGAGCACAATATGGGTATCCTACCAGGCAACCAACTGCAGCAATGGCCCCTTTGCTCATTACTGATTGACCAAAAAAAACATGAAAGAACAGACTGATATAGGAATTACTTTTAAAAACACAGAAAGGTGTCTCAGACAAGACATGCAGTGATTAATTCTATGGAAAAGGTAAAAGGATCAAGGTAGGAAGAGACTATAAAAAAGCAAATTCCACTATGTGTCAATTGTGTGTTGAATTGAATAAGCAAGCTTGAAGGTTCCTATAGTTGTATGAAAAACAGGAAAGATATTTAAGAAAACAAAATCCCTAACACTCCAGAAACACATGCACCTTCAATTTGCATTTTATGACATTTAAAATAACAAAAACAAAGTCTAGAAAACCAGAATAAAATGTTAAAACATTGTGCCTGCTGGAAGTCGCTAGAGAACTATTGTTTAACCACATCAAATTTCAAGGTCAGTTTTAATTCAAAATGCAGAAGTTAACTAAAAGATAAATCTTGATAACCACATGGAGTTCTACAGAAAAAATTACCGTACAAGTTGAAAAAGAAAACTGAAGACTATAAATGAGAAAGCATTACAATTATAAATAAGAAAGCTATAAGTTTATAAAGATGGAAGATGGTCGAATCCCCAAGGATATTTTCTTGGGACAATTTGCAGATGGTAAAAGAAGAGCCGCGCGACCACAGATGAGGTTAAAAAGATGTGTGGAAGAGAGATGTGAAGGCACTAGACATAAATCCAGCAACTTGGTAGTACAAAGCTACCGATCACACCAAGTGCAGATGTCTCCCTAAGGCGCCACCTCAGATTGGGTGAAAAAAAGCTCTTACAACAAGCAGAAGAGAAAAGAACACTATGAAAGGAGCACCAGGCAAAAGAAGCAGCTGCTGGCTGTCACCTCAAGGATGCATCATCTCTATAGTCAATAATGAGTGGAGAAGGCTACTGCTAAGATTATAAATATTAAATCTACTTGTAATCCATAGAAGATTATTGGCATCAAGTGTTTCCAAAGTAACTGTTAGTAAACAGTTTAAAAAAGCATTTTCAACAATGGGATCTTTTTCTTCTTCAAATACCATTCCAGGTGACATGAGCGATCCTTGAAAATGTTTATTTTCTCTATTAGCACATCTCCTGGGCATCCTATATGTAGCTGATTTTGAGAAATTTCAAAAGCTCCTTACATCTAGTTCACACGTATTAGTTCAGCTGATTCACAAGCTTCAAAATGGCCTATACATGAGCATCTAATATATGGATCAATGAGGTAACACTAACAAAACGAAAAAAAAGAAAAGTATTTATTTGTTGAAAAATCATTCTTAGAAAAACATGTTCCTGGAAAAACTCTATGGAGATACAAATAGAATCAAGCTGACAACTGCTTTCAAAATATTCAAGCAGACGTCTGAGGGTGAAGGAAAAAGAAGAAGATATCTCTATCAGCTTTGCATCTTTTTATAAAATATAAATAACTGCTAGCATCCACCTGGAATTCACTACTGCACATTACAGTTACTACCACAAATTTCATTTTACTTCTCACTTGATCAAAAAATAAAATATACAGTTTTTCTCAATAATTTACATGCATAATATTTTCCACACACTTAAAATCACTGCTGTACATTATGTTTCTCAAATTTGTGGAATAGTTAACATAAAGTTTACATAATGTGCTACAAATAATAAAGCAAGTAAGTCTTAACTTCATAGTGTTTTTCCGAATGGCATAACCCTTAACTCTCAATCTATTCTCTTGTGCCAAAATGACACCCGCCCAGATACACAAACACATAAACTCTGCCACTAAACTGTCAAAGACGATAGAAAAATAGAAATCAATAGTGGAAGAAAATACATCTTACACTGTTTTTATTTTATTAAACACGCCAATTTTTTTACATGAGAGAGCAAGGCTGACACCTCACAAGGAACCCAACTGCAACACAACTCACTATCTGGCAGTGACAAATGGCTGAAGTAAAATGCAGCATGCCTTCCCGTAATGAGTACATTATAATCCTTACTTATGATCCTCATATTTCTCTATATTATATTTATGTCTGTTTTAATGAGCTTGTAGCACAAACATATTTCATTTTTTTAACTTCCCATTCAACATAGAAAAAAAATGTGTACGGGTTTCTACAAAAAGTTACATGCATAATAATTTTCCTGGCTTTTAAAATCACCGGTGTGCAACATATTGCTCAAATTGTGGAATAAACATAAAGTTTACGTAATGTGCTACAGATAACTGAAGAAAGTAAGAGCTGATTTCTTAATGTTAGTCCTTTTGGCATAACAATTAACTTTCATTCCAGTACAAAATTCCAAAATGACACCAAACCATATACACAAATATTCACACAATCTACACTCTAACCTACCAATCATCATCATGTGACGTATTCTTTCCAGAACGTTGTCTCCATTACAGCTGCTCTGAACGCATCACGATACAGGGCAAGTCGACCTGCATCAGCCAAAGACAAGTTCAGACTTTCTGTGATGTCCTGGGTCCACCGTCGTCTAGGTCGTCCCCTTCCCCTTTTTCCAGGGACCATGCCTTCCATCACTATTTTTTCTAGACTATTATGTCTTTTTATATGGCCGAAAAATTTCAGCTTCCTTATTGCGATGGTATTTAGGAGCCAATGTTCCTGTAAGTTTAGTGAGTGCAATACTTCTCTGTTGGTCTTTTTTTCTGTCCAGGGTATTCTCAACATCCTTCTGTAGCATTTCATTTCAAATGAAGTAACCTTTTTTGCAACTGTTTTATTGAGTGTCCAAGTCTCGCAGCCGTATGTTGCTACTGGGAATATACATGCTCTGATCAGTTGTAACTTTGTTTCTTTGCTTGTGCCTTGCCATAGGTTTTTCATCTGTATTAGTTTATGTGAAGCAATTGCAAGTCTTCTTTTAATTTCTACTGCACAGTCGCCAGAGCTGTTGATGATTGATCCTAAGTATTGGAATTCATTAACACTTTTCAGTTCTTCGTTATCAATTTCAATTTCTGGTTTGGTCTTTACTTTGTCTGTTGTCAATACTCTGGTCTTCTTGGTGTTTAGGTATAGATTCTGGGCCTCGCTGTGTTTTTTGGTGGACAGAGTTAATTGTTCAAGTCCTTCTGGGTTGGTCGATAGGAGGACTGTGTCGTCAGCATATCTGATTTCCGGGATCTGATACCCGCCGATGTTAAATGAGTCAAACTCTGTGTGTTCTTGGTCATCTCTTACGTTTCTCATGATGTTCTCGGCATAAATGTTAAACAGGTAAGGGGAAAGGGTACAGCCTTGTCTTACTCCTTTCTGTACTTCAAACCATTCTGATGTTTCCCCCTCTATTCTTACGGCTGCTTGTTGTTCTTGGTACAGCAGTGCGATGAGTTATATGAAGTGGTTTGGAAATCCCATATTTTCCATAATAGTCCATAACTGCTGATGTTGTACACAGTCGAAAGCTTTGATGTAATCAATGAAACAAGTATTAGGTCAACGTTGAATTCTCTACCAATAGGTAATAGAAATCAGCAATGTACGAAAATATGTTACACTTTATTTAATTACATTAAAACCTGATACCATTACAACTGTAGCCTCACCTATATGTCTTAATCCATAATTCCATGATGGGGACCAGAGCAACATTTTGCAAGGAACCCAGCTGTGACAGACCTCACTGGTTGGCACTGTAATGTGCCATAAGTAAAATGCAGCATACAAGTATCTCCCCACTACCCATATTGGGTACCCATTTGTTGTCGTTGTTGCGAAATGTGCTTCAAAATAATTACTTTCTTACAGTCAATCTCAAAGATATGGGTCATGTGGATCTTTAATAAATAGTTAATTATAAGAAGAACAATGACCTGAACAATATTTATCATCATCATCATCATCACAACCATACAGCACCCTAGGAATACCCCGCTAAGTGCTGTTTCATTACAAGCGCTCCTGAAAATTGGTGTTCAACTTTTTAGTATAGTATATAACGCCTGCGCCAGCAGCACATTTTTATATGGCGGCGAGACATGGACAATCTATACTAAGCAAGAAAGAAAGCTCAATACCTTCCATCTACGCCACATCCTCTGCATTTTGTGGAAAGATAAAGTGACAAATGTTGAGGTGTTGTCACGTGCTGGCCTTCAAAGCATGTATACGCTGCTTAGACAGCGCAGACTACGCTGGCTTGGCTATGTCCGCCGCATGGAAGATGGTCGCATCCTGAAAGATATCTTTTACAGACAACTGGCAGATGGCAAAAGAACAGTTGGGCAACCGCAGCTGAGATTCAAAGATGTGTGCAAGAGAGATATGATAGCACTGCACATAAATCCAGCAGCCTGTGAGGATGAAGCTGCCGTTCTCACCAAGTGGTGATGCTATCTAAGGCGCCACATCAGATTAGACGAAAAGAAGCTCTCACAACAAGCAGAAGAGAGGAGAAAACATTGAATGGAACAACAGGAAAATAAGCAGCTGAGGGCTGTCACCTCAGGGGCACATTCGCATTGTCAGTTATGACTGAAGGGGCTATTATTATTATTAGTCTACTATTAGTGTGAGTACTATATACAGGCTACAGAGGCTACAGAGTACACAGTGTTCTTTAGAGTGGCCCATTTTTCCTCTATAGTGGTTTGACCGAGCTCAACGTCCCTCAGACGGCTGTTCAAGTCCCTTGAGAAGCTCTCTGCGGTTGCTTCGCTTTTAAGTTTTGTGACGTTGAGCCTCTTCATGGGTTTCTGACTCTGGTGTCTTCGCTTGGGCTGTATGTTAAGGTTGAGTTTTGATACAATCAACCTGTGGTCAGTCCAGCATTCGGCACCACACAAGTTGTAGCCTCTGAGAGCTTGGGGTATACAACACGCAAGAACCCTGACTGGTTTGATGAGAATGATGTAAATATTAAAGCACTGCTGGCTGAAAAGTATCGTTTGCACAGAGACTATCAAAGCAACCCTTCCTCAACATCCAAAAAGGCAGCCTTTACCAACATACGCAGAGTTGTCCAGAATAAGCTCAGGAAGATGCATGATGCATGGCTCAGCAATAAAGCAGACGAGATACAGAGATATGCAGACAGAAATGACTCAAAGCGCTTTTATGATGCCCTGAAAGCAATTTATGGCCCTCAATCGAATCAGTCATCACCGGTCCTAAATGCTGATGGCATGGCATTGGTCACTGATAAAACGCAGATTTTGGAACGCTGGGCACAACACTTCAATGCCATCTTAAATTATCCATCAACCGTGAACGACCAGGCCATTGCAAGCATACCGCAAGTTACAGTCAACGATAGACTTGACCTTCCACCCAGCTTGGAAGAGGTCAAGAAAGCAACCAGTCTACTGTCCAGCGGCAAAGCCCCTGGATCAGATGCTATTCCTGCTGAGATTTATAAAGCTGGAGGCAGCATGCTGCTGCAGAGATTAACAGACCTCTTCCACTCAGTCTGGGATGAAGAACAGATACCACAGGAATTGAAATATGCCACCATTGTTCACATATAAAAGCGAAAGGGAAATCATCAATCATGTGATAACCATAAGGGAATCTCCCTATTATCTATTGCGGGCAAAATCCTGGCTCGAGTCCTGCTCAATCGCTTGACTGTTCATCTCGAATCGCAGGACTTACTTCCAGAGAGTCAGTGTGGTTTCCGAGCAGGCCGCGGGACCGTCGATATGATATTTGCCGCTCACCAACTTCAGGAGAAATGCCAGGAACAGTACAGTGACCTATACACAACATTTATTGACTTGACCAAGGCCTTTGACACTGTCAATAGGGATGGACTATGGAAAATTATGGCGAAATTCGGCTGTCCCGATAAGTTCATCTCAATTGTCCGCCAGATTCATGAAGGTATGATGGCTCGTGTATTGAATGATGGAGAACCTTCTGAACCCTTTCCGGTCACAAACGGTGTCAAACAGGGATGTGTGCTCGCTCCGACACTATTCAGTATGATATTTGCTGCCATGCTGTCTAACGTTACGCATGGCAGTAGTGACGGCGTACACATCAGATACAGGACAGATGGGAAGTTGTTTAATTTGAGACGATTACAGTCCTTTACAAAGGTGAATGAAACAATGATCTCTGACCTTGTCTTTGCGGACGACTGTGCCCTCAACACCTGCACAGAACTAGACATGCAGAACAATATGAGGAGGCTTTCTGTAGCGTGTGATGACTTTGGTCTTACCATCAATACGAAGAAATCTGAAGTAATGTTGCAACCTGCTCCTGGGAAACCTTACTGTGAACCAAATATCACAGTAAAGAACCAACGTCTCCAAGTGGTGGACAGCTTCACTTATCTAGGCAGTACCCTTACCAAAGATGCGAATATCGACGCCGAGGTCAACAACAGAATTGCAAAGGCAAGTGCAGCTTTTGGAAGACTAAGAGTAAATGTCTGGGATTGACAAGGAATTAGTGCCGCCACCAAGATAAAAGTATATCATGCAATAGTGCTCACTACCCTCCTGTATGCCTGTGAAACATGGACAGTGTATAGCAGACACGCCAAGAAGCTTAACCATTTCCACATGAGCTGTCTTCGCAGGATACTCAGGATCAAGTGGCATGATAGAGTATCTAATTCTGAGGTCCTCAACAGAGCACATATCTCAAGCATCTACACATTGTTGCAGAGGGCCCAAATTAGATGGGCCGGACATGTTGTTCGCATGCCCGAAAAACGCCTCCCAAAGCAGTTGATGTACAGCGAACTCTCTATGGGTAAGCGAACAGTAGGGGGACAAAAGAAACGCTTCAAAGACACACTGAAAGCATCGTTGAGCAGCTTCAAAATTGATGTCTCCTCCTGGGAGACTATCGCACATGATCGCTCTGCCTGGCGGACAAACATTACTCAAGGCGCTCGCATTGCAGAACAGAATCTAGCTGATAAGGCAGAAGGCAAGCGTGCTGCCAGAAAAGTCAGAATGCGCAGCAACACTACTATCGACTCTAACCATGTGTGCCCCGTATGTGGCATGGCCTGTAGGGCCAAAATAGGACTAATTAGCCACATGAGATCACGGCACTGATGTCTCACAATTCAAGTCTGAAGCTGTCGCCATCTTCGCTTGCGATGGGCAACTATTATTATTATTATTACTATATACATGAATTACTGTATAAATATCATGTTACATCTGAGGTAAAAAATAACCATATATAATTAGAATCGCATCTCTATTTATGCTGTGTCAAAATGACCCCTTGGAGCGCTGTTTCTTTCAGTGCTCTATTTTGTGAAGAGTGTAACCCAAGTGCTAAGCAGGTATTACAGTGCTGGAGGTCTTCACCCACAAAGACTATAACTACTGAAGTGACAAGAAATAACCACATGCATTATATGTCTAGAAAGATACATTAACACTCCAAGTAATCCATATGTCTAGAAAGATACATTAACACTAAAAGTAATCCATATATAACAAAATGTGACAATCCATTCAAGAGGATTACAAACATTTTTCTGTTGCACTTAGCTCCAAGTGTATTTGTGTATCTGCGAGGATGTCACCTTCTGGAAAGATTATTACTTAAAGAGAAAATGTTGGAGACAGAACATCTCATAGACAGATTTGGAAGACTGCCTTCTCGGAGCGGTGTAATTTGTCAAATGCTGTATAACACCAGGGAAAAGAAATTCTGCAGTGCAATGATTGCCTGTCTAAGTTAACATGGCACATGATAATGATGAAGATGATAAAGACAAATATGAACTTGGCATGCTTTAGTGTTGATTTCCATCTTTACTTATAAACAGTGTTTGAAGTCAGTAGAATATTCCTTGGTGTAAAAGTGCCTGTTCACCAAAAGTCATACCACAAGACATAACCTGCAAGACGTGGGGAAAGGGTATGAGCAAAAGTTAACTCTTTGTGTTCTTCTTGCAATTTTGGGGTACCCCAATTCACCAAACATTAAACTATATTGTGGAGAAAAAAAGTATGTGCAGGTCTACAAGTAACATAAGGTCATCATTGCTTATGACAAATTTATAATTATTTTTACAGATAGTAGAAAAATAGAATGAGCTTTTATATGAGGAGCAAGAAATTTCTAGCAAAGACTGTTTTGATGTAATGAGGAAGAGAAGTTATTGTTGTAAATTTCTGTGACTCACTGTTCAAGATTTTATCTATCAGTTTGAAATGAAGCACGGAAAAGGAGTTAACAAAATCACTTTCTTGCTGTAGTATAGTCACATTAAAAAAATTCATGTCTTAATGAGTCAGAAGCTATTTTACTGTTAAAAAGTGTGTTAGTTCTGTTGACTCATCATGTTGACAAAATTGAGTAAAGGAAAAAACATCGCTTCAAACCAACATTTAACACATTAACTACCGCAAGCCGCTGTCAGCGGCTCACAAAATAATCACATTTGGACCGCAAGCCGCTCAGAGCGCCAATCTAATTTTAGTAATAAAACGAATGAAAAATGTACTGAAACATTCTCTGATCTGGTTCGAGATTTTAAGTTGCCACCGGAAAACAAATTCCCAAAGCATGGTTGTTGTAGAACACTGGAAAATTGATATTATGTTCATATTTTTCAGCGTTTTGGGTAAGTTACCAAATTGTGTAAAACTGTTTACCGTGGCAACTAGTGATAGGACTACAAAAAATGAGTGTACATCTCGTCTAACGGCTGAATAGGTTAGAAACGTGTTTCAACAATTGACTGATAGATCTAGCGACGAGGACAAGAGGGAAAACGGTATGCGCATTGATTGAAATTGTGATTTTGATAGAGATGGGGCGCAAGCAGTTTATTTATAATCTTTTGTGAATTCATATTGCAAGTACCTCTTTGTGCAAACACCCATTCAGAGGGTTTTTCCGGTAGTTAATGTGTTTAAAAATATAGCCTCATTTTGGCAAGGCACACCCCATTCAACAACCTCAATATTATTGATTTGACAAACAACTTATATAAGAATAAGTGTTCTTATTAGTTTTTTTTGTCAAATTTGAAAGTACATTCTCAGGTTTTTAAGATATTTGTATCATATATTTTTAAAATGACTACATAACTAATTAAAAATTAATAAAATGCAAAATAAAAACTGCTCTGTAAACAATAGTTAATTTTACGCGAAATATGGCTTCTAGAAGTTGTAGAAAACTACAGCTGTTACGGATATTTTTCGTGTTCACCAGAAAAACTTTACACCATTACAGGATGATGCAAAAAATTGGAACAAAAACTTTGTGCAAATTTACGAAAAATTCGCATGCCACAGTGTGTTACTTTTTCAAATTCGGTACTTTTAATGTGTTTTAAAAATATCGGTTTCGAAACCATTGTCTCGTTTTGCCTCATTTTGGCAAGGCACACCCCATTCATCCTCGACATAAAGCTGTAAGGGCGCATTTAAAATATAAAAGACCCTGAGGTCTGGTACATTTTCAAAACCAGCTAGTTACTTTCAATATGGAAATATTGATTGATAATTATGAAAGCTATTGCTACTTGGCTATACTTTTGGCAAAAATAAAGTACAATGACTACCAATGGCGGAGTTGTGGAGACCTAAAGGTCATTGCAATTCTCACGGGCATGGAGACTGGGTATACTAAATTTTGTTGCTTCCTATGTGAATGGGACAGCCGCAACAGACAGGAACATTATGCAAGAAAGGTGTGGCCTATCAGGGATCGTATGCAGCTCGGGCATAAAAATGTAATACACGAGCCATTAGTTAACAAAGACAGCATCATTTTAACACCGTTACATATAAAGTTGGGGCTCATGAAGAATTTCGTAAAAGCATTAGATAAAATGAGCAAAGCTTTCACTTATTTTCGAGAAAATTTTAGCGATGCAAAATAAAGGAAGGTATCTTTGTAACATATTAGTGCAGACAAACAATTCGAGAACTTGTTACATGGTAGTGAACTTCACGCATGGATGGCATTCAAATCGATCGTCGATAACTTTCTGGGAAATCACAAATCTGTCGACTATGTGCATATTGTTAAGCAGTGCATAGATGCATACAGAATTATGGGCTGTAACATGTCCCTCAAAATCCATTTGCTCGATTCGCATCTTGACTTTTTCCCTGACAACCTTGGCGAAGTCAGCGATGAACATGGAGAACGATTCCATCAAGATAATCGCCGTAATGGAGTCACATGCTTGCCTATTATTGTTGAAGTTTTCATCGCGATGTACCACATGCCATTCACCGACGAAAGTCGACTGCAAAGAAATTCAAGCCTACATAACTGTTATACTTCTTGTACGAATGATGTTATAATACTGTATGCGTTGTTAAAAAACTTCAATTGCGTATTTCTCGAGATCCCGACCTGATAGAGAAAAAACGGTTTGCAGATTTAAAAACAGCGCATTAAAATTGACCAGAAAAACATAGAAATGTTAGAGAAAGAAAAAAAAAATTTTTTTTTGTTAGCCAGTGTTATTTGCTACTTTATGAGCTGGGACAGGTGGTATTAAAATTACTTGTTTAGAGGAAGGTATAAAATGGTTACATAAAGTAATTTTGTGAATTTTAACTAACTAGTTAACAAGTCACTGAGATCAACTCTTGGTTTATTGATATATCCATCAGGCCACTCCAAGAAGCATGGAGGGCATAAAGATTTCAGGAGCACAGAATAGACAAAAAGAAGACAGTGTTGACAAATTGACTGCAGAAAACATAGAAACATTTGGCCTATAGCCATTGGCATAAATAACAATAGAACAAAACTTTTATTTCAATTGTTATCTAATTCTTTTTTTTTTTCAGACAGAGATATGAAAGTGATGATGTATGACTCACTTTTCATTATCTAAAATTCTGAACAAGTACTTATTATTTACCGTATGTTACATCACAAAGTATATATAAAAACTGATCTAAACATACACAAGGACTTTAAATAATGGGTCTGCTAAGTTAGTACAACACTGAGGTATTAGTTAGGAGGAAACAAACATTGAGTTCAGTCAATCAATTTGTTCTGGCTGTGAAAGTTATTAATGATCATTAAACGTTACTACTGATCACTGTCCTTCTGCAGCTTGTCCATGGTAAGAAAATATGTTACCAGATATGTCCACATGGTTGTTAATTGTACAGCGTTAATAATTTATGCATCGCCATAATCTCAAGAAAAATCTTTATATTCTTTGCCCTGTCTCCACATATTTCTGCTTTCATGTCCAACATATTGAGTTCTTTTGTTTTTGTTTTTAAATTGGTTTTAATTGGATTTCTTGATATTTCTACTTTCTGATGTACAGTTTGATGTTGATGTTGTGTCTGTTTACTTGCTGTTTTTTATTTTTGTGCACATCAAATACAGTTCACTGTTCAAATATAAATCACATTTAAGCTGCCTCTAATTTATATATTAGCTTTTGTATTCATGGGGTCAAACATAACATTAAAGTAAGTACTGTCTCAAACATTTGGTGAGAAGTTTACACATACACATGTAGAATATGATAAGCAATTATTTCAGCTCAAAGTTTGGCATTGATTGATTAATCAATCACTTAATTGATGCATTATTGTAAGCTGCATTTATTCAGAAATTAATTAAACTTTAAGTTTGGTGGTAATTACTACATTATGTAAGATGTGTGTATAACAAAAAATTAGTTCAGCTCTATGACTGGAGGTGCATTATTAATTACTGCATTATGCATATTGTATGTCCCCAGGAGTTATTTCAACTCTAAGTTTCATTCATCATAACCCTCCACTCCCAAAGGAGCATAGGCCTTCAACAAACACATGCCAAGTCCTCCTGTCACGTGCCATCATCTCAAGTTCTTTCCACGTTCTCCTTATTATTTTCACCTTTGTTTCCAGCTCTCTTCTCCATGTGCTTCTTGGTCTACCTCTGCCTCTCTTGCCCTGGGGGTTCCAGAACAAGGACTGCCTTGTAATGCTATCTACAGGTTTCCTCAGTGTGTGTCCTATCCATCGCCATTGTCTTCTTCTCATCTCTTGTTCCACTGGCACTTGTCTAGTTCTTGTCATCAGTTCCACGTTGGTAACCTTGTCATACCATATTTATCCCTCTATTCTACACAAGCACCCATTTATGAAAGTCTGTAGCTTTTTGGTTGTTGTCTTTGTTGTTCTCCATGTCTCAAAGCCATACAATAGGACTGACTTCCCATTTGAGTTGAAGATTCTTATTTTCCTGTTGGATCCGATTTCTCTTGATCTCCATATATTTTCCAATGCAATGAAAGCTCCTCTTGCCTTTTGTATTCTTATTTTGATATCGCTGTCTGTCCCTCCAACTTTGTCTATATTACTGCCAAGATATGTGTACGATTCTACATCTTGTATTGGTGTTTCTTCAAGTTCAACCCTGTTTTCATTACCTGCATGTATTCTCATTATTTTTGTCTTTTCCCTGTGTATTTTCAGACCCAATTGCTGTGACCTCTCATTGAGTATTTTCAATTTGTCCTGCATCTGATTACGGTTATGGGACAGAAGAGCCAAGTCATCAGCAAAATCCAGATCATCCAACTGCTTAGTCAGAGTCCACTGGATTCCATTTCTGTTGTGTGTTGTCGATGATCTCATAACCCAGCCTATTGCTAGTAAGAAAAGAAATGGAGACAAGAGGCATCCCTGTCGCACTCCTGTTCTTATCCCAAACAGTTCTGTAAGCTGTCCTTCGTGAAGAACTCTGCATGTCATGTCTTCATATGTTTTCTTTATTAAATTAATGATCTTCAGGGGAACGCCATAATACCTCATCAATTTCCAAAGTGATTCTCTGTCTACACTGTCAAATGCCTTTTCTAGTCCACAAATCCGATGTATAGTGGTGAATTCCATTCCAGACTTTGTTCAACTATTATTCTCAAAGTGGCTATCTGGTCTGTACATGATCTGTTTTGTCGAAAACCTGCTTGTTCATCTCTCAGTTTCTTGTCTACGGACTCTTTTAATCTCTCAAGGATAATCCTGTTTAATACTTTTCCTGGCACTGATAGTAACATTATTCCTCTATAATTTGTGCACTCTTGTAAATTTCCCTTCTTAGGCAACTTAACCAGATATCCTTCCTTCCATTCTGCTGGTATCTCTTCCTTTTCCCAGACTTTACCAAGTAATTTATATACCATCTCTGTAGCCGTGTCGATATCTGCTTTGATGGCCTCTGCTGGAATGCCATCAGGTCCAGCCGCTTTTCCATCTCTTAGAAGCTTTATGGCTTTCTTTATTTCTTCCTTCTTTGGTCTTTCACCGTTAATTTGTAGCTCTTTTTCTGCTGGCTGGATGTCCGGGGGGTTTTGTGGAGCTGGTCTATTGAGAAGGTCACCAAAATATTCTGTCCACCTCTTCATTTGCTCCTGTATATTGCTGAGCAGTTTCCCATTCTTGTCTTTTATGAGGCAACTTGTTTGCTTGTGTTTCCCTGTTAGCTTCTTTGTGCTGCTATACAGTTCTCTCATATTTCCTTTGGCTGCAGCATCTTCTGCCTCTCTTGCCAACTCCTCAATATACTTCCTCTTGTCTCTTTTGATACTTCTTTTTACTTCTTTGTTTGCTTCTGTGTACACTTTTTGAGCCTTGGCTTTGGAACTTCTGGTTTTGCTTGTGTTTAAATCTGCTTTCTTGTTTTTTCTGTCTTTTATCTTATTGATGGTTTCTGTTGTTATCCATGCTTTTTGTTGTCTTTCCCTTTTCCCCAGTATTTCTTCACATGTCTCATTCCATACAGTTTTGACCTGCTGCCAATAGTCTTCTGTATTCTCTACATCTTCCAGCTGTTGGAGCACTTGGAATTTGTTGGATACTGTGAATGCAAATTTGTCTCTTGTTTCTTGATTTCTTAGATGTCCTACATTAAATTGTTGTCTATAATTTAGCATTGTTGCATATCTCTTGAGTTTCATTTTTACTTTGGCTATCAGAAGGTGGTGATCTGATGCCACATCTGCTCCTCTATATACCTTTACATCCTGCAATGATGATCTAAACTTCTTGTTTATGCATATATGATCAATCTAATTTTCTGTTCGATGGTCTGGTGATATCCATGTTGCCTTGTGTATTCTCTTATGTGGAAACATGCTTCCTCCTATAGCCAGTTGATTTGAAGCACAGAAGTTTGAGAATAGTTCCCCATTTTCATTCATTATTCCTAGCCCATGTTTTCCCATGACTTCTTCAAATCCGGTATTGACTGTACCTATCTTTGCATTCATGTCACCCATCAAAATTGTGATGTCTCTTCTTTTTACTTTATCCATAATTGCCTGTAGTCTAGTATAAAATGCTTCTTTCACCAACTCTTCTTTGTCATTAGTTGGTGCATAACGCTGGATGACATTTACATGTATTTTCTTTTTAGCTGTTTTAAAAGTGGCTGTTATTATTCTGGGTCCAACAGCTTCCCATTCAATGAGTGCTTTCTGTGCTTCTTTAGATAACATAAGAGCTACCCCTTCACTGTGGTGTGAACTTTCGTCTTCATGTCCTGAGGACAGCACCAATTCACCTGTGATGAGTTTCTTCCTGTCTACCCCCTTCCACTTTGTTTCACACATTCCCAGAACCTCGATTTTATATTCCCTCATTTCTGCTGCTACTTGTGCCACTTTCCATTGTTCGTTTAATGTCCGAATATTCCAGGTGCCAAATCTGGAAGTTCTCTTAGAAGAAAGAAGGTTAGTCAGTAACACAGACTCCTTTTGGCTTTCTCTGTGTTGCATCATACGCCTCTCTGCGAGAGGACCTTCCCCTGTCTTGGATGGCTGTGTTTTATTTTCCTTATTTGCCTTGTCCATATTTGTTGAAGTTTTTTGTGGTTTAAATTCTTTACAGGATGGGGTAACCAGCCCCATGCCCAACCCTCCTTAGTCGCTTTCTATGACATGCATGGAAGGGAACAGTGTTACTATTCTTTGCTCCCCTTTTGGGCCCCAGTAACACATGGGTGAACTCTAAGTTTGGTGGTGCAATATTATGGAAGTTGTTTCAGAGCAGTGAACCCAAACAATTGTTGTATGTTTTATTACCACTCTTGGGTGTTTTATTACCACAATAGTTTGATTCTAACTATCTTTTGTTCAATGCAACACATATGCAATATCAGCAGCTACAGTTTTCATTGCATAGCACTTGATATAGTGGTGTTGTGACAAGAACAAGACCAGCAGAAGAAGATATGTACTTCTAAGATACTTGCTGTATATCTCAGTGACATGGATTATAATACTTTCTACCTTGAAATATGTTGTAGATAACTGACTGTTTATTAATTTGAACTGTTTGCAAAGTGGCCAAATTTGCAAGCACCTTCATTTGGAATACATCACTACCAATAAAATTGTGGACCAAAAACAAGTAGGCTGTCTATTAAAGGACAAAAACAAAAGAAGAAAAGACAATTCACACTTTTTACTTTAAAATTCTTATGCTTACAAACATGCACTGAAGGAAAGGGTAGCTAAAAAGTAACATCCTGGTGTAAACGTTGTATTACACATAATCACAGAACAGCAGCTTCTGCATGGCTTAAGAGATCTTATCTCCCTTGAGTTAGGAGATCCTATCTCCTTTGAGTTAGGAGATCCTATCTCCTTTGAGTTAGGAGATCATAGCTCCTTTGAGTTAGGAGATCATATCTCCCTTGAGTTAGGAGATCATATCTCCATTGAGCTTATGGTACAAAAGCAATTCTATTGAAAACAGTAAGGTAACCTTTGTTTCCAAAAGATGAATGACAAATTAATGTTGTCCTCTTTAAATTTTTTAGTTTCATTACAGTTGTTTATTATATTCTTCAATAAATCAAAACAAAAAATGACTGCCCAGAGATCTCACAACCTTAAAAGCTGATCCTTTAAGAACATATATAAAAAGAAAAAGCATTTTGGGGAAAAAAAAACAGGTCACCTAACAGATCTGACTGAACACTCCTCATCATGATAAGGAAACTCAATTTGGACAGATCTTCGATAGAGCAAGCACTGATTCATACATTGCTCAGAAATTTTGAAAACAGCCCATGTCTGACTTCACAGCAGCCACAGGAATGAGCATTATCTGTTTCACTGTACAGAAAACTAAGCCAGATATAGCCTACACTAATAAATTTGTGTCAAGCTAACTGTTGTCCACCCCTTGAGACGACACACGTTCTTTGTCTTTAAGTTCTTCTTGTTCTTTCCAGAAATCGTAATTCAACTGCAGATGGTGCATCAACTCAGGAATATCACAGTAAACTGCAATGAATATCAAAACATATTTTTGCAAGGAAGAAGAAAATGTTGAGCAATGCTGAATGTATAAAGTAAGAAATAGAAAGAAGAAAAAAATGGTCCTGGAGTCAGTTGTACAAATGAACAATACACTAAACACGAGAAATTTGAAGTGTCCTTTCTCAGCCACAATAAAAAAAAAAACATAAAACAAAGATGAGAAATATAGAATGGATATGAAAAAATGGCAATGAATACACTAAAAACATAGAAAAAAAATTATAATTAATCAACAAATTAAAAAAAAATAAAGAACTTTAAATGCGCAGGAGGTTTGGTGGAAGGAACTAAAATATTTTTGATAAAACACAATAAATAAATATATGAGAAGTGAAAATAAATAACTAGCAAAAGGTACATGTAGAAAGCTATGAAAATGATCTACAATAAATCATTAAATAATAATGGCATTGAAGTCAGTTTTATGAATAAAGAAGGCACCAGAAACACAGAAAGTTTCACGATTATTAACAAGCAATAACAATAATTTTTAACTTAACTCTTTCTGTCCCACAGAGTTCTTAGATTTTACCTTTGCACCAAAATGGAAGCCAATATTTTTCTACAATCGGTGTTTCAAACAAGCAGTAAACATATATGTATTTGACAAAATATCTCGTAATTTATATTAAATCATTGTAAATTTAGCTGGACAATACACTCAAGTGTGTAAGTCTAATGCAAACATGAGGAAATTGAGTATAGCCAAATGTTGTACTTAGCGGCCTGAGAGGAGAATAATATACCATATTGTGGCATACCATAAAGCTTTTGAGGTGGAATGAGTTAAGGTAAAATGTTTCATAAAAGTCTAAATAATTTTCATTAACTGCTTTCACTTTTTCTTCATTTTAATTTGTTACATAAACTATATAACTGTTACATAAACTATATAACTGTTTCATAAACTATATAACTGTTATATAAATTATATAACTGTTACATAAACTATATAACTGTTACATAAACTATATAACTGTTACATAAACTATATAACTGTTACATAAACTATATAACTGTTACATAAACTATATAACTGTTACATAAACTATATAACTGTTACATAAACTATATAACTGCAACAGATATCAAATGAAATAAATATTTGTGTAAGAAATTTTTCAACATTTATATCTATAAATATTTTCTTAATTCGTTACACTGAGTAAAGCATAGATAAAAATCTCTGTTTTTACCTGATTGTTAAATATGAAACTGAGGCATTAATTTCTGTTCTGTGACTCGTTTATAATGAAAACATTAAAAGAAAAAATTAGACTTACTGTCCCAGGCATCAAACATGCTGGTAATGAACAAATTAATGAATGCCAGCTGACATTTTGGGATGTTGAGAGTCTTTCTGTCAAACTGCGCCATTACTACAGGTAGTCCCCTGCTCTTCTCCTCATCGGTCTGGAGATTACAAATCACAAGATCAAAATAACTACATAATAGCAACTAGGGAAAACATTCAATAAATAAGAATAAAAAATTCTGCAATCATCTAATTTATTTTGTTTCACATGAATCAGGTCACATATGATACTTTCAATCATGTGTTTCTTTCTTTCTTATTTGTTTTTTGTTGTTTATAATCAGCTGTAGCTCAGACCTTTAGGCTCAACTTGCTTTGTGCCATATTATCATAAAGCATCATGCAGTTTAGTGCAAAGGTCAGAAGCGCACACATTTTTTATATCATTTCCAGACTGCAACTTTGGTGGGAAAAAGTTTGTGTGATGCCCGGGATGGATGCCTAAGAGAATAATATACGAGGGGCATTCAGAAAGTAATGCACCACATCATTTTTCTCAGCTAATAATGAAGACAGAAGCATGAAATTTTGCACACTTCAAATATGGCATGTGCCAATTGTGTGCACCTAATTGCACCGCAACCGGCAAATAATACGGCTGCCCTAAACCGTTGAAATGGAGCGTGTTAGCAGCTTGCGTTATAAACAGCGAATTGTGATAGAATTTCTCGTTGCAGAGAAGGAAACTGTTGTGAACATTCACAAGCGTCTATGTGATGTGTATGGAAGTTTTGCAGTCGACAGGAGTACAGTCAGTCGCTGGGTTCAGAGAATCAAAGAATCAGGAAGTGGAGATACGGAGCTGCTTGATCGGCCGCGCTGTGGATGTCCTGCCACAGCCACCAACGCAGAAATGTTGAAATGCGCTGAGGGCATTATTCTTACTGATAGGCGAATCACTACTCAACACTTGGCCTTACAGCTGTCAGTCAGCATTGGTAGTGAAAATGCAGTTATAAAAACTCTCGGATTTTCTAAGGTTTGTGCAAGATGGGTTCCTCGAAGACTCACAAATCACCACTGTCGTAAAGTGACATCTGTATGGACAACCGTTCAAATAGCCCACATTTTATAAATTCAAAACGGTAGAGATAACATAATATAAGGATAAAATAGTGCTTACTTTGAATGACCCCACTGCAGAAATCCATGATCAATATAAAGGCAGAGTAAAGTCAGGTTGACTTAATTTGAACTTGATTGTCATACAGATATTGAAAGCTTCACTATTGGTGCAAGCTTTTCAAACCGGGGAGATTATGTCGTAAAGTGACATCTGTATGGACAACCGTTGAAATAGCCCACATTTTATAAATTCAAAACGGTCAATACTAACTTTTTATAACTCGTCCTTGAGACACTAACGTAACAGTTGAAGGTAGTGGTAATCGCCACTTGACAAAATTTGTATTACACTAAAGTTGTGTGAAGACAAGATATTAGTACGATCTTGTTTTGCTGATCTGCACCAGCAAGCGATCTGGATTTGACCATATTTATCGCAAATCAAACTTATTAGTGTTAATATTTCTCTGATGCGGGTTTCATCTATGACTCAAAGTGAGCCCAGGTAAACCTATACCTGTATATACTTCTGCATCTAAAGAATTGAGGCAGTATCGACTGTGTGCCTCCTTGCTATATTTCAAGAGCAGAATCCTGACTTGGCAGTGGAAGCTGGTGATGTGAACATAATTCATCCTGTATACCAGAAAACACTAAGTTAAGAAATTGTCTCCGGGCACTTGATATATCAAACTCAACTACTCTCATTTCCCAAATTTGTATTAGATCATTCAGATTATGATGAAGACAGACGTTCTTTCAATCATTACCCATTCATAGGAGCAAGAGTAAATTGACACTGTTCCAGATTGACATATTTAATTAAAGTTGTGAAACATAATATACTCAGTTATAAATTGAATCAATTTTATGTAAATACTTTGAATTATCATTTTGAGTTTCAATATTCCAGTATACACAAAATTGTGATAATAATAATAATAATAATAAATTCTTTAAGCGCCAAACACGGCGCATAAGGCAGAAACCAGTGCTCTCCAGGTTGTTCGTTGTGACGCCACTCCTCTTAGCTCTTGCACATTATTTAGGCCCAACGTTCTTCCTTCTCTTATTATTGTTCTTCTGAGTGTTTCTTTTGGTCTTCCTTTTTTCCGCTTACCCTCAGGAACCCAAGTGAGCGCCTGTAGTGGTATTCTGTTGTTTTGCATTCGTAGGACATGACCGATATATGACCATCGTCTTTTCCTTATATAGTCGGAGACATATTTCTGCCTAGAGTCTTCTCTTATTTGTCGATTAGTCTTGAATTCTTTCCAACTGATGTTCATGAGTTTTCTAAGACATTTGTTCTCGAATGTATTCAGCTTGTTCTCCAATGATTTTGTTATTTTCCAACTCTCACAGCCGTATGTTAACACTGAGATAACATTTGAATTAAACAGACGAAGCTTGGTATGTATATTCAATGATCGTAATTTCCAAATGTTAGATAATCTATTGAAGGCGCTAGCTGCCAAAGCAATTCTAGTATGGATTTCTCTTGTTGTGTCACCATCCTGAGTCATTTTACTGCCTAAATAATTGAAACTTTCAACTTTCTGTAGTTTTTTCCCCGTTCAAGATGATATCAAAGGTCTCGTTAGAAAAGTTCATAGCTTTAGTTTTAGAGGCATTTATTTGGAGACCAATTTTAACCGAGAGATGACACAAATTATTTATTGCTTCTTGGGATTGTCTTGGTGTTGAACTTAAGAATGCTACATCATCTGCGAAAATCCAGGTCCCCCAGGAATTTTCCATTTGTCCATTTTATACCCAATTGTTCATTGTGGGTATAGTTTCTCATAACCCAATCAATAGCTATTCCAAAAAGTAGTGGTGACATAATACAGCCTTGTTTCACCCCTGTTTCTACTGTAAACCATTCTGTATTCCCTTTATTTGTTCTAACACAACATCTTGCATTGTCATATAGCGCTTTGATTATATTCACATATTTTGTTGGAAAACCATAGATTGTAAGTATCTTCCACAATGATGGGCGGTGTAGACTATCAAAGGCTTTTTGAAAATCGACGAAGGTGATAATAAGTGGCGATTGCCTTTCCACTGATTCTTCTATAATTGTTCTTAGTGTGAATATTTGATCAATACATGATCGTTTCGGCCTGAAACCCGCTTGTTCTTCTCTGATCTTTTCGTCAGCATGCAATTTAAGTCTTTCTAACATCATGCAACATAATAATTTTCCAGGTACTGATAATAGAGATATACCACGCCAGTTATTACAGTCTGATAGATCACCTTTCTTCGGTAACTTTACAATAATACTAAAATTGTGATACTGGTACAATAAATTGTAAAAAAGATTTCACATTTTAAACTTAACTCTGGGTGTTGTTAATTACTTTTCATAGAGTTCTTAGGTGTATTTGTTGTCATTTTATTACAGCACCTTTCACATTACCCTAGACACTAGCCAGATAACAGACATACACCATTATTATACTTAGGATAAAATACGTCGCAGGTTGAGGTCGTAGGGTGGTAGCAGAAAGGTTTCCTGAAAACACAAACTCAGGGGCCTTCACAGCTTGACCTCACATCTGCATAAAATTCACATTTTACCAATTAACATCAAAATCCACCACATATATTGGAAAGCTCGTCCGGGATTTGAACTTCTCCTAGTACTTAGATTGGGTCGCTCGCTCCGGGATTTTAAAAGTAGGAAATTAAAGATTAATTGGAGAGTTGGTTTGAGGTATCATTGCCCAGTGTTTTGTGTTTAGTTAGAGGTTGGTTAACTATTTTAAATCAGTTTGATAACATTAGATTATTATAGTATTAACAATAAGATGGCAGATTTGGCCACATTCAGATCTGCTGCTGTGCAGGCTGTAGCGGAAGGTTTTATATGTGTGAGATGATAATGCTAGAGTAGAAATAGTATTCTCTCCAGAATGTGTGAGGTCCCAGTGACAGAGAAGTACACTGGTATCACTCGATAGTCACGGCTGTGAAAGTATCTGGACTGAAAATATTCAGAGAACAGTCAGACCTTACTGCGCCACCTCCGCTATGTGACCACCTGTGATATTAATAAACATTCAACCAAACTCACTATCAACTATATTGAATGAATAAAGCTGGTGAATACAATTTATATCCTCTTTATTTACATCTATCTAATTGTGGTGATTGTGTGTGACTGGTGATACAAAAGTTATATTTATACAAAACCAAATTGGCGAAAACAATTACAGTTGTTACAAGTTACACTAAAAATGTCATTTCTTTAGACTTTTCCAATTAGTTGGGTAATAGACTTCTTCACTGTCTTATTCACTTTATAACTTTCACTAGTTTATCACGCAAATTGTCATCACAAAACTCTGCTTGACAGTTATCACTTCTTGGGTGCACGATTGTCACAAATATCACTCATCTGTTAGGTTAATCAGTGTTCATATGAGATGTACAGCTTCAGTAGGTCTTGCTTCTACCAATCCAGACACTGCCGGGGCGATTCGCATTGATCATCGAGCAATTCTTGATCATTGACCTCTGACTTTTTGTTGACAAGTATGAACCTGCAGATAATTGTAGGATATGTGGCTATTTGTGGATAACAATTACCACATTCCTATTGTAGGTGAGATGAATTTGTTTTCAGATGTATGCGTGAAAATGCATGATTATGGATCAGTGACAAGACAGGTGTCTACTGTGGAACATTTTATAAAATCAAATAATACAAAATAATATGTACACACATATATGGTATGAGGTTATAGTATCCCCCTGCCTGACACGTTAGCTCTGTAAAGTGCAGTAACTTGATGACAGAATGAATAAGCCCTGATAATGATTGTGCTAGCCCTGATACGGACTCAGTCATGGTGGTTATATTTCGGGTTCCAATCTTCAACAATCATATCAAGTAATAAATTAATATACATGATACTTTCATAACATATAGATTAAACAAATCCTGAAATAAAGTTGTAATTACTGTATTATTTTACATAGTAACTTTACATACCCTCGCAGGATCTAATTAAGATCAGTAAAGACTGGCTTTAGTGGAGTAACAGAACTGCCTGGCTGCAAATAACAAGATATTGGCCGTGACACGTTTCTCTCTCTCCAGCCGTTGTCCTTCTGTCTTGCCTCGCTGTACAAGTGAATTTGAAATCATTTACGTCCGCCCTTATATATGCAGCTACCGGACGTACAGGAAATAAGGCTCGCAACTCCAGCAAACTTCCCAAAAAAGTTGTAACTTCGGGGGGTTTGTGCTAGAGGTGTTTCAAACCTTGGTCTCGTGCATTTCACCTAACCCAGTTCAAGCCTTTGGAGTTATATATTTCCGTTCTCCATGAGTTGACCTTTATATCCATATGTTGTTTTCCCATATCTGTCGTGTTAACGATTATATATTGAATTATAAATAGGAAAAACACAGCATTTCTCAATGCACGGACACTATTCTTGCGAAATTCTTCACAACTACTTACTCCCTTCTGATTTCCTTGTACCTATACATAATTGAAGATATTCCCGTCAAAAGGAGACCATTCTCATCCTTGTCTGTCATTCCGTTCTCCTTCCCGACCGCTAATTCTAACCATGATTTCGGACGATTTATTCTTCCTTATACACTCGCCGAAGTCATTCTATCTGACCGGGGGAAACCCCTTCTCTGATTGGCTGCCCTAGATACACACAGGAAAATACCCCTGCATTCGTTTGTTCAGGTCAGCACACTGGTGTCCCACTTTTCGGTCTTCAAACATTTAACTAGGCAATGCGTAACATGCGACAGAGCCTCCCTCTCTTTTAAGCTGTAGATTTCTACAGCTAACAACTGTAAGCTTTGCCGTAGTTAATGTTCTTCTTACTCTCGTTCTATCTCAGTTGGGTGTCGACTAAGAAAATCTGCTCTTACATTTTGTTTTCCTGGATATAGATTCATCCTTTGCTATCTCTCTTTTCCCAGTTCGGCTTTTCATCCAGGCCCTTACCGCTGGTGAAATGGGGTCGGTAGGTTTCCCTTGAAGTTTACCGCCCTCTTTTCGTTGATAGTTGGTTGTTGCGGTTTTCCCTCGCAAATTCGTAGGTGTTTGATTTTGGCTACGGGATTTGTTCTTTTCTTCCAGTGCATGGGTTTCAGACTGCAATTCAACCTGTGTGGGATGTTTCCTTTCCCCTCCAGTGCAAATCTCGGGAGTACCCATGATTGCTGGTTTGCTTGTAGACTTTTGGTGAAGACTCTTCAGTCGACTTTCTGAATCTACATGGGTGCACTCTGGACAGGAATTTACATACCGATTGATGTCTTCCGTAATACCTGGCCAGTAGTACTGGGTGGCTATTCTTTGTTTTGTGGCACCATTACCCAGGTGTTCACTCAAAGTTATGTGCCCCCAGCCTATAACCTTATTTCTATAGGTGGATGGTACAACAATTTGACCATGACTGTTCGTCCCTCTGCCAGCTTTCCTGTGCAAGAGTCCATGTTCCATATAGAAATTTCCTTTCCTTGGAGTGTTATGTGGTTTTGACAGTTTGCCAAAACAAGGCTTCAATGTGCTGTCAGCTACTTGAGCCCGTTTCATTTCAGTAGAATGAAATTTGAATTTGGTGTCCCTCTCTATGTTCCTGGAGTCAGACCTGGTCTGGATTTCTGCCATAACCATAGGTTTCACCGGGTTTCCCAAGAAAACATATCTACGCCCCAACATCAGGGGGTAAAAGGGATCATCTAACACTGCTGCATTTATCTCCCCTTCCACATAGCGACAACTGACATGAATCTTTGCTATGGGTAAAGTTAGGGGTAATGCTCCCTTTAGTGGCCCTTGAATATCTACTGTTTCTGTGGTGATTTGTTCAGGGCACACCAGAGATGCACACACGACTGCGTCATAGGACAAACCTGTGTCATACATTCCTGTGACTTGTTTGCCATTCACAGTCACTATCTCCTGTGTAGGTGGGTGATGGAGGCTATTCTGACTCACTGTCAGTTCCTTCCTATCCGAAGTCCTCACCTGTAGACATGCAGAATGATGAAGAGGTTTTTTCCTTCCACAATTATCAGTGTTGTGGTTGTTCATTTTGCAGAACTTACACCATTTTTCTTCCCTTCGTGAGGGTTTATTGTTATATCCTGGAGGGTTCTTGTCTTTGTAGTTATATCTTTGGTTGTTCTTGGTTGTTTTGTCCTTTTGTTCAAACTCGTTTTGGTTTTGTGGTGACTTGAAACTATCTCCCTGCTTCCTCTTATTTCCTTGAGTCAGGGGGTGAGCCAGTTTGTGACTTTCTGCATAGATGATTATTTCATCTAATCTCTCTCTTTTATGTTCTACCAGGAATGTCTTCGTCTCAGGAGACATGGACTCCAGGAGTTGTTCTATCAACATCATCTCCTTGATCCCTTCAAAATCCTGATTGAAGTTTCCTAACTGACACCACCTCAGCAAGTAACTTTCCAACCTTGCTGAGAACTGCTGATATGTTTCTCCTGTCTGGAGCATAGCAGTTCTAAATCGCCTTCTATAAGCTTCTGCGTTTTGTTCGTAACGCAACAACAATGCTTGTTTCAAGGCTTCATAGTTTTCCTGATCTTCTTTTTGCATCTTCAAGTAGACATTATAAGATACTCCTCTCAATCCCTGTGACAACTTCAAATTCCACTTTTCTTTTTCTAGGCCATAAGTAGTGGCCAATCGTTCATATCTATCAAGGTAATCCTCTATTCCCTCTTCTTTCTCCACAAATGGGTCCAAGTGGAAGTTCATAGCTCCATTGGAGGTGCTTTGGCTGGCGCTGGTATCCGAATGAGATGACCTACTACCATTAGTAGTAGCCACTGCCTGTATTTCAAGCTCTTTTAATCTCAGTTCATGGTCTCTATCAGCTTGTAGCTTCCTTTCCTCAGCTGTTAATCTTCTTTCTTCAGCCTCCAATTTCTTGGCTTGAGCCTCAACTTCCAACAGCAGCCTCTTTTCTTCAGCTTCCATTCTTTTGGCTTCTCTCTCAGCTTCTAGTCTTTTGGCTTCTCTCTCAGCTTCTGCTTGCAGCTTCCTTTCCTCTCTATCCATATGTTTGTCCACTTCAGTTGTGACATACTGGACGAGAGCATCACCTGTCAAGTCCAGCTCTTTTCCCATTTGCATGATCGCAGTTCTGAACTTCACTAAGTCAGCCATTATATTAAGTTAAGTAGGGTATGAAAACTTACCTAAACTTACTTAAAATAATTATCAAATGGACAACACAATTAATCGTGCAACCTTGTGATAGTCAATATTTACTAAGTACTCTAAGGTACTGTTACTGAGAAAAAAAATCTTGTTCTAGAATTTCCCCCCAAAAATTTTTTTTTTTTTTTTTTTTTTTTTTTTCTATTGGTGGCCCAAGATAGACTAAAGATAGATGTATTAGATAGAGGATGGCTCAGGATATACGAGAATATCCCGCGATCGAGCCCCCACTGTGGCGAAAGGTTTTATATGTGTGAGATGATAATGCTAGAGTAGAAATAGTATTCTCTCCAGAATGTGTGAGGTCCCAGTGACAGAGAAGTACACTGGTATCACTCGATAGTCACGGCTGTGAAAGTATCTGGACTGAAAATATTCAGAGAACAGTCAGACCTTACTGCGCCACCTCCGCTATGTGACCACCTGTGATATTAATAAACATTCAACCAAACTCACTATCAACTATATTGAATGAATAAAGCTGGTGAATACAATTTATATCCTCTTTATTTACATCTATCTAATTGTGGTGATTGTGTGTGACTGGTGATACAAAAGTTATATTTATACAAAACCAAATTGGCGAAAACAATTACAGTTGTTACAAGTTACACTAAAAATGTCATTTCTTTAGACTTTTCCAATTAGTTGGGTAATAGACTTCTTCACTGTCTTATTCACTTTATAACTTTCACTAGTTTTTATCACGCAAATTGTCATCACAAAACTCTGCTTGACAGTTATCACTTCTTGGGTGCACGATTGTCACAAATATCACTCATCTGTTAGGTTAATCAGTGTTCATATGAGATGTACAGCTTCAGTAGGTCTTGCTTCTACCAATCCAGACACTGCCGGGGCGATTCGCATTGATCATCGAGCAATTCTTGATCATTGACCTCTGACTTTTTGTTGACAAGTATGAACCTGCAGATAATTGTAGGATATGTGGCTATTTGTGGATAACAATTACCACATTCCTATTGTAGGTGAGATGAATTTGTTTTCAGATGTATGCGTGAAAATGCATGATTATGGATCAGTGACAAGACAGGTGTCTACTGTGGAACATTTTATAAAATCAAATAATACAAAATAATATGTACACACATATATGGTATGAGGTTATAGTATCCCCCTGCCTGACACGTTAGCTCTGTAAAGTGCAGTAACTTGATGACAGAATGAATAAGCCCTGATAATGATTGTGCTAGCCCTGATACGGACTCAGTCATGGTGGTTATATTTCGGGTTCCAATCTTCAACAATCATATCAAGTAATAAATTAATATACATGATACTTTCATAACATATAGATTAAACAAATCCTGAAATAAAGTTGTAATTACTGTATTATTTTACATAGTAACTTTACATACCCTCGCAGGATCTAATTAAGATCAGTAAAGACTGGCTTTAGTGGAGTAACAGAACTGCCTGGCTGCAAATAACAAGATATTGGCCGTGACACGTTTCTCTCTCTCCAGCCGTTGTCCTTCTGTCTTGCCTCGCTGTACAAGTGAATTTGAAATCATTTACGTCCGCCCTTATATATGCAGCTACCGGACGTACAGGAAATAAGGCTCGCAACTCCAGCAAACTTCCCAAAAAAGTTGTAACTTCGGGGGGTTTGTGCTAGAGGTGTTTCAAACCTTGGTCTCGTGCATTTCACCTAACCCAGTTCAAGCCTTTGGAGTTATATATTTCCGTTCTCCATGAGTTGACCTTTATATCCATATGTTGTTTTCCCATATCTGTCGTGTTAACGATTATATATTGAATTATAAATAGGAAAAACACAGCATTTCTCAATGCACGGACACTATTCTTGCGAAATTCTTCACAACTACTTACTCCCTTCTGATTTCCTTGTACCTATACATAATTGAAGATATTCCCGTCAAAAGGAGACCATTCTCATCCTTGTCTGTCATTCCGTTCTCCTTCCCGACCGCTAATTCTAACCATGATTTCGGACGATTTATTCTTCCTTATACACTCGCCGAAGTCATTCTATCTGACCGGGGGAAACCCCTTCTCTGATTGGCTGCCCTAGATACACACAGGAAAATACCCCTGCATTCGTTTGTTCAGGTCAGCACACTGGTGTCCCACTTTTCGGTCTTCAAACATTTAACTAGGCAATGCGTAACATGCGACACAGGCTGCAAAGGAAATGGGGATGGACGGTCAAGGTCTAGTTGCTTATGTAACAGCTGAATGTGATAAATTTATTGCAAGAGAAGATAGTAGATTAGCGGAGGAGAAAAGAATTTTATTAGAAGATGCTAGGGAGACTAAGAAGTTAGAGGCTGAGAGGGAGGCTGAGATCAAGAGGCTGAAGTTGGAGGAGAAGAAACTTGAGGCTGAAAGGGAGAAAGAAGAAAGGAGACTTGAGGCTGAAAGGGAAGATAAAAGACTCCAAAGGGAACATGAGTTACGACTAAGGGAGTTGGAATTACAAGGCCATGCTCCTGAAAATGGAAATAGCCCATCTACCTCCGACTCTGCTGCAAGCCAGGGGGCCTCCAACTCAGCCATGGGGTTTCATTTAGACCCATTTGTGGAGAAAGATGATGATATTGAATCATTTTTAAGCCGCTTTGAAAAACTAGCTACCATATATGGGTTAGAGAAAGAAAGATGGAGTCTGAAGGTATCCCAGGGGCTTAGGGGAACCTCTTATGAGGTATTCGCCAAGCTGAGCAAAGATGACCAAGACGACTATGACATTCTTAAGCAAGCTCTTCTAGTTAGGTATGAGAAAAATAGCGAATTTTATAGGAAAAAATTTAGAAATGCCAAACTGCTGACTGGGGAGACTTATCACCAGTTCTCTGCACGCCTGGAGACATACCTGGAGAAATGGACTGCTCTGGGGAAAACCCAAGATTTAAGGGAAATGATCCTAATTGAGCAATTAAGAGAGTCCATGGCTCCAGACTTGAGAAAGTTTCTCATGGAACAGGGGGCAGAGAGGGTCGGGGAGATTCTTACTGTGGCTGAAAGGTATCAGGCAGCCCAGTCTGAAGTAGCTGGCATGAGAAAGAAACAACCAGTAGAAGATAATAAAGCCCCCCAAAACCAAAACCCTAAACAACATCTGGAAGTCCTCCCAATACAGCACAAGCACAAAATTAAGATTATATCAGAGCTGTGTGCTTTCTGTGCTTCTCTGTGGTGCGGAATGCTGGAGAGTTGCAGAGAGGGAAATGTCGGGATTGTCCTCTTTTCACACAACGTGCCTGGGAGAAATTCACTGAGTCTTTTGGCCAAGTGCCATCACTAGCCAAGATCTGCTTACTCGTAGCAAGCAAGAGGACATGCACAACATCATAGCTGGCAGACGCTGGAGCTGGGTTGGTCATGTCCTCAGAGGAGGCCCTGATGCCATCACAGGAACAGCTGTGCTTTGGACCCCTGGGGGAAGGCGAGAGAGAGGCTGACCGAAGGCAGCCTGGCGGAGGACCGTGGAGGCTGAGATGCAGGGAGTGAGCCAGAGTTGGGGCACTGTACGAAGGATGGCCACTGACCGAGCAAAGTGGAATCAATTTGTTGTTGCCCTACAAGACGCCACTAGGCGTGATGGCCACTGACTGCTTTGACGGTCGGCAGCTAAGGACCAAAGAAGAAGAAGAAAACCAAAACCACCCCAAATTTGAACATAGGGACAAGTATAATAAAGGTAAAGCCTATTATGATAAGGTAGAGCCTATTATGATAAGCCAAGTTTTGACCAACGCGATAGAAACCCGCAATTCAATGAATGGAAACCTTTCAACCCAGAAAGGAAATGGTGCCAAATTTGTAGGATGAATAATCATACTACTAGTGAATGTGGTAGGAAAGTTCCTCCATATGGCGCGGCATGCATGATAACAGTGGACAAGGGAAGAAAGAAGGACTTGCCGACAGAACAGCATGAACATCATCATCCCCCCATCTGTGAAGAAGTGACATGTAATGGTGCCAGAGTTAGGTGCCTTTACGATTCCGGTTTGGAATGACTCTGTTGTGAGTGCAACCCTGGTTCACCCTGACCAGTATACCACAGAGAAAGTAGAGATACAAGGGGCCCTCATGGGAACAGCCATCATGACACTTCCCGTAGCCCAGATCAATGTCAAGACTAGGTACGTGGAAGGAGTGATTAGAGCAGCCGTGTTTGACGACCCTAACTACTCACTGGTGTTAGGAAAGAAATATGTTTTTCTAGGAAGCCCTGTAAAACCTGTGGTAATGGCCACGCTTCAGGTCAGGTCGACCCCTAGTAGAACAGAGGAGGAACCACCACTAATTTATTCTCATAAACAGATGAGAAAGGCCCAGGCAAAGGACAAATCACTAAAACCTTGCTTTGGCAAATTGCCAACAAGCCGTACACACTCTAAGAAAGGGAAATTCTATTTGAAGGAGGGACTGCTCTACAGGAAAGCTAGAGCAGGATCAAAAGAATATGGACAGTTGGTACTTCCAACTTCATACAGGGAAAAAGTGATGGCACAAGCACATGTTGTACCAGACGGTGGACACCAGAGGAGTGGAACCACCCGTCAAAGGACATCTGAAAAATTTTACTGGCCCCAAGTAGCTGCTGATATTTCACAATTTGTGGGGGGCCTGTGAAAAATGTAGCAAGGTACATTCCCCAAGTTGGGAAAATAATAATCAGATGCAAGCCAAGCAGTCTGAAAAATATGGGCATAAAAATCAAAAGGAAAACAAACATAATAAGGTAGACACAGAGGATAGGTATGCACCTTCCCACAAACAGTCTTCCCCAAAAATACTTAGATTGGCAACTCTGCGTATGGCACCCAGAGAAAACAGAAACAAAGACCAGTCATCCCCGGCTCAATTTGAAGCCGCAGTCCGGGAGCTGGCTAACATTAACATTGAAGATAATCCGCCAAAATTAAAACCGAAGCAAACGGTTAACATTAGAAAAGTGGGGAGTGGACGATTGAGGAATTGGGAGAGTGATCCAATCGCTTCACAATATGGCTATTAACTTAGCATCATCAGGGCACCGGTGACCGGCCCTACACAGTCCACGGGGAAGTATTGTACGGACCCTGGCTGGAGATGACCCACATATTATAGCAATGCATAACTGGGCGAATTGATTTCTGATGCAGAAATTCATTTCCCCATCTATTATATTATTTCACCAAAATTGTCGTTAGGCGGAGAATACAGTTGGTGAATATGGCCTCCATTTGAGTGGCACATTATAGAATCATATATGAAAATTATTAAAGGATGTTTCCAAATTTAAGTCAAGCTTGAGCACAGACCAATTGTTGGCGGTGAAAATTTCGGAGGTGCATAATGAATCCCTATGTTGCCTTTTTGAATTGAGGATATTCCGAGTGTTTTATCCAGGCTGATAAGAGAATTATTGGATCCCCTACACAACTCTGCCATCACCATATTTATAGATTTCTCCCTCATAACTATTGCAAACTTGAGGGAGGTCTAGAACCTCTAAAGAATCTCTGGACATGTCATGGGACAGACTCAGAGAAGAGTAATGGTGAATACTGATTAATAAGCAGCATTAAGACAAGCAGTAACACTTGCAGCTGTTCAGTAACATAACTGAAATAGATTCTTGGATTGCAGAGGTCTGAGGCAGAGTCGTGCTTACTTTGAATGACCCCACTGCAGAAATCCATGAACAATATAAAGGCAGAGTAAAGTCAGGTTGACTTAATTTGAACTTGATTGTCATACAGATATTGAAAGCTTCACTATTGGTGCAAGCTTTTCAAACCGGGGAGATTATGTCGTAAAGTGACATCTGTATAGACAACCGTTGAAATAGCCCACATTTTATAAATTCAAAACGGTAGAGATAACATAATATAAGGATAAAATAGTGGAGTTGTGTGAAACATCATCGCCCCGCCTGCAAGTCAATACTAACTTTTTATAACTCGTCCTTGAGACACTAACGTAACAGTTTTGAGAAAAACAAGGCTTAGCATTCAGAGCAAGAGTGTAAGAAGAAAACGGGGAAGGAATACGCGAAGGCATAAAAGTGAGAGAGTAAATGCTACAATTTGACACGCGTTTGGTTTTTTCTGGCCTCGCGAACCGAAAACGATAGTGCATGCCAATGTCGTAGCATGTTGGAAAAACGATGTCGCAAGTTTTGCAGACTCCCTTCGTTCGACACTCAGTTCAATGTATATATCCACGCTGTTGGACGCGACACAGCCCAAAACACACACCCACACTCGTATTTCGGGCTAAAAAGTAGCGATATTGTAACATACGGCAAACGCGTGATCGCAATTTTGTGACGTACTACAAAAGCGTTGTTTCGTTTTGAATGAGAACGACAGTTAACTTAAAGAAAAAAATTACGATTTAACGTGGAAATTTTTTGAAAATACAGTACGGAACGGGGAAGAAAAGGAGCATAGTTGGTAGTGTCTCGATTTCGTGTTTACATAATTTGAATTTTGCACCCAAGCAGGGCATAGCAGGTTAGAGAGAAGAAAAACCTAGATAATGTTCTTATATGCTAAAGTAAAAGACAGTGACGAATACAATGACATTAATTGGGTAATAGAAGAGTAAAGTGTTAATGTATCTTACCGTAGATAGGACAATATGTTATTTGAAGAATTGAAGAAGAAAAACGATAATAGTAAATATAATAAATAAACGTATAAAAATATAAGCACTGTGTGACAGACAGCAATGGGATCAATAATTATTTATCAGAATTTCAACCACTCAATAAATAAAGGAGATATTGACAGAAAACAGATGGACTAACAGACTACATCTTTCTCAGCTTGACAGATATTGGGAAAGGGTAGGGTAGTCCAAGATTTGAAAATTGAGTTCAGTTTTGAAAAAAAGGACGCTAGAAGCCTAACAGTCCCTGATTGGCTGGAGTCTAATATACTAACGGAGGAATAAAACTGGTTTGAAGGTAGTCGTAATCGCCACTTGACAAAATTTGTATTACACTAAAGTTGTGTGAAGACAAGATATTAGTACGATCTTGTTTTGCTGATCTGCACCAGCAAGCGATCTGGATTTGACCATATTTATCGCAAATCAAACTTATTAGTGTTAATATTTCTCTGATGCGGGTTTCATCTATGACTCAAAGTGAGCCCAGGTAAACCTATACCTGTATATACTTCTGCATCTAAAGAATTGAGGCAGTATCGACTGTGTGCCTCCTTGCTATATTTCAAGAGCAGAATCCTGACTTGGCAGTGGAAGCTGGTGATGTGAACATAATTCATACTGTATACCAGAAAACACTAAGTTAAGAAATCTCCGGGCACTTGATATATCAAACTCAACTACTCTCATTTCCCAAATTTGTATTAGATCATTCAGATTATGATGAAGACAGACGTTCTTTCAATCATTACCCATTCATAGGAGCAAGAGTAAATTGACACTGTTCCAGATTGACATATTTAATTAAAGTTGTGAAACATAATATACTCAGTTATAAATTGAATCAATTTTATGTAAATACTTTGAATTATCATTTTGAGTTTCAATATTCCAGTATACACAAAATTGTGATACTGGAACAATAAATTGTAAAAAAGATTTCACATTTTAAACTTAACTCTGGGTGTTGTTAATTACTTTGGGACTGTTTGGCAAGGAAGAACATTCCAGCACCTCTGATTCATGCTATACAGAGCTTCTACAAGTCTTGCATAAATTATGTGAGGACAGCAAACTATAAGTCAGAAGAGTTCAGGACCACCACTGGTGTAAGACAAGGCGATATCCTGTCACCTTATCTTTTCATACTTCTCATGGACGATGTCATCAAGGCATGTAAGGAGAGAACAAGAAAGTATTCAGTGGGGTACTGGAAGATGAGACAGGTCTGAATTTCAGAGCTAGCATTTGCTGATGATGTTGTCCTGATTGCTAAATCAGAGACACATCTCCAATCCGGCCTGCAAGTCTGGGGGGAAGGGCTGGAGAAGAGAGGGATGGTCATAAGCAGCTCTAAAACAAAATCCATGGTGATATCACGAGAAGAAAGAAAACATCAGACTGAGTTGGGAGAACGGGTCCTGGAGCAGGTCGATCACTTTAAATATCTCGGAGCTATTATAGACCGAAAGGGGGGCGTCGAAGAAGAGTTGGCCACTCGAAAAGCAGCGGCTGGGGGACTTTATCAGGCCATAAATCGGGGATTCCTCAGCAAGAAAGAGGTTGGTAAGAAAACGAAGATGGCTGTATACCGCTCCACCTATGTCCCAGTCTTGACATATGGATGCGAGTCATGGGCAATGACTACAACCCACAAAAGCCAGATCCAAACCTCAGAAATGAGGTATCTGAGGAAGGTGGTTGAAGTAACAAGAAGAGACATGGTCCGCAACCAGACGATACGTCAAGGCCTAAAATCCCACCCGCTGCAGACCCAAATAGAACAGTCCCAACTAAGATGGTTTGGCCATGTCTGCAGAATGGGAGAAGATCGGCTACCACGACAAGCATGGGAAACAAAGAGCCAGGGATCCAGACCTCCAGGACGGCCCAGAGTCCGCTGGGAGGACGGCATTGGACGGTCTTTGAGGGACCGGGGACTGGAGTAGAACCAGGCCAGGAAGAAGACAGCTGATAGAATAGTCTGGCGCTCTCTCTTCCAAACCTCTACACCTCACGGTAGAAGAGGAACGACTAAGTAAGTAAGTTGTTAATTACTTTTCATAGAGTTCTTAGGTGTATTTGTTGTCATTTTATTACAGCACCTTTCACATTACCCTAGACACTAGCCAGATAACAGACATACACCATTATTATACTTAGGATAAAATACGTCGCAGGTTGAGGTCGTAGGGTGGTAGCAGAAAGGTCCCTGAAAACACAAACCCTATTATCTATTAGACTCAGGGGCCTTCACAGCTTGACCTCACATCTGCATAAAATTCACATTTTACCAATTAACATCAAAATCCACCACAACCACCGATTGCAAAGGAAAGCAATTTCTTCTGAATTGTTGGAGCGTTTCAATGCTGATGGAGATAACTTTTTGGCTAAGATCGTTACAGATGACGAAACCTGGGCACATCATTTTGAACCTGAGACAAAAAGACAGTCAGTGAAGTGGCGTCATCCGCTATCACCACGAAAAAAGAAATTCAAGACAATTCCTTCAGCTGGAAAGGTCATGATCACTGTCTTTTGGGACATTGAAGGTGTGATTCTTATGGACGTTATGCCAAGAGGAGAGACAATCAATTCGCAAGCTTACATTAAGACATTGAAAAAAACTCAATCAACGTTTTCGCAGAGTTCAGCCGCACAAGAATCCAGCACACCTGCTTCTCCTTCACGACAATGCGCGACCTCACACAAGTCTGGCAACATGGGAAGCAATCACCAAATTGGGTTGGACTGTACTACCTCATCCACCCTATAGTCCCAATTTGGCACCCTCTGATTTTCATCTATTTGGTCCACTTAAAGATGCACTCTGTGGGACAAGGTTTGAAGATGATGAAGGAGTGATTCATGCAGCGAAGAAATGGCTACATGATCAAGACAAAATCTGGTACGGGCTAGGAATACATGCACTTGTTTCGTGCTGGCATAAAGCCGTAGTATATTTGTCAAAGAACTTTTTCTTTTTTTGTGCAATACGTTTTCTAAGTAAGAGTAAAATAGAAAGTCTGGTAACTTTTCACAACAGCCGTTGGGTATTTTTGTAAAATTCCACTCCTCAGCCAGTCAGCTACACATAATTCCTGTAGCTTTAAAAACAAAATTAAGTGTTTTCCTCATTTTGATGTGGTGGGTCCTGCTGAAACTAGGCACAAGGTCCATCAATTATATTAAAGGACATATATAAATAAACAACAACTGGAAATCTTCTCAGTACAGCACAAACACCAAATTAAGATTATATGAGAACTGCATACTTTTTGAACTTTTGAATGGTGTGGAGTGCTGAAGAGCAACAGAAAAGGAAAAGTCCAAATTATCCTCTTTTCACATAACCTGCCTAAGAAAAATTCTTTGAATTTTTTTTTACTGAATACCATCTCCAACTAGAAACTGCTTACACATTGCAGCCAAAAAGATATGCACACCATCTTTGCAGGCAGATGTTGGGACTGGGTTGGCCATGTCCTCATAACAGACCCTGACAGCATCACAAGAATGCTATGCTATGGACCCCAGAAGGACAGCAAAAGAAAGGCAGACCAAAGATAACCTGGCGGAGAACTGTGAAGTTCGAGATGGAAAGCATGAACCAGAGTTGGGGCACTGCACGAAGGATGGCCACTGACTGAGCAAAGTGGGGACAGCTTGTTGCTGCTCTACAAGACAGTACTAGGCGTGATGGCCACTGCCTGCTTTGACAGTCAGGGGCTATGGGTCCAAGAAGAAGAAGACTTGTATAAATATAAAAGACCTTGTCTGTATATATTCCTGTGACACCTTGCATCAGAAGCCTATTTTATCTGTGACAAACCAAATTTTTTTTTTAACTAGGCGTTTTGCCTCCCATTCAACCTAGACACAAGGTCTGTTTGTTATAATGGGACACACGTCCAAATATAAAAAATCTTGCGATCTGTTGAATAATGTGACAAATAACATTAGATGTCATTTTACCAATAACTAAAAACATCAGACAACTAACTTACTTGTTGACAGTACTCCTCAGCAATTCTATATGCCCATTCCTTACATAGACTAAGTGGTCGTAAGGGATTGCTGACATCTGCACATTTAATCATCATTCGTTTAATAAGAGTTCTGTTCTCATGCAGAGACAAATCAGACAATATTGTGTTCATATCAGCTTCATGAGCCTCAGCCTGAAAATGAGAACAAGTGACTTGTCAATAAATTCTGAAGTAAATTATTTACTTTATCTTCTTATCATTTTTTCTTAATCCATTTTTCTTCTTCTCAAATGCTCACAATCATCTTCAAAACCGAAAACTGAGCTGCATTCAATGATCAACATTTATTCACATCATATACTTTTGATGGAACCAGACAAATGCCAGTGAAATAAGAGATGAGAAGAAGACACTGGCAATGGATAGGACACACATTGAGGAAACCTGATAGTATTACAAGTCAGTCCTTGTTCTAGAATCCCTAGGTAAGAGAAGTAGGGGGAGACAAAAACACATAGAACAGAGAACTGGAGACAGACAAACACATAGAACAGAGAACTGAAGACAGACAAACACATAGAACAGAGAACTGGAGACAGACAAACACATAGAACAGAGAACTGGGGACAGACAAACACATAGAACAGAGAACTGGAGACAGACAAACACATAGGACAGAGAACTGGAGACAGAAATTAAAGGAATGAAGCAGACATGAAATGACCTTGAGTTGATGGCATGGTGGGACAGGAGAACTTGGAATAGATTTATTGAAGGCCTATGCTCCTTGAGGAGCTATAGGCTAAAGGTGATAATGATATACCTTTCAATTTTTTTTTTTACTTTACAATGAACTTTACATTGTCATATGCAAATCACATGAGCCTGATTTTGGCAGAACTGCCCAGAACACTTACATCTGTATTGTCACCCTCTAGCTTTTGTAAATGTTTGGTTATGGAAGTGGTGAACTTTGAAAAGTGTTCAAAGTGCTGTTTCATATCTGTTGCCAAGACCTGGTCTATAATTGTCTGACGCATCACCTTGTAATCGTCACTGTAAAGAAAAATTTTTTTTTTCAAACAGCTGCTGTTTGTAGTTAAAGACTGGTTTTAAAAACAAGATAGTCGGTAAGAAACTATTACCTGGCACAGATTATTCTTCGTACACAATGTTGTGATCGACTTAAAACTTCTCTCAAAAACTCAATTCATTAATTTCCCTTTTTACTCTTTATGAAGCATGGGATCACCATTGCAGCCAGGCCACTTGCTTGATGTCAGTACCAAACGTGCCCATGCTCTTGTAGTGATGCTTTTTGTTGCAATGTGTTTTACTTGATGAGGTTGCCAGCCCCAAATTGAAGAGTCCTTGGTATTATTTACATTGCAGATCCAGGCTTTTCTGGCATTCTGAAATGTGTTGAAGTCATGCCTAGTTTCTCCAACTTGGCTTGCATCACATCTGGTCCCAAGCTAGGAGGAAGAAGCATGTGGCATTCTGAGCATACCCCACCATCCAAGGGGTTCTCCCAATATGCAGAGCTAAAATACTGTGCTCTGGTTTTGGGCTCTCCCAAGGAATAATCACGTCCTACACAGAACCACTTCTCAGCTCAACCTGCCTTTCATGGGGTCCACAGTGAGATCCTCCTGTATGCAGGTAACCAGGTAAGAGCCAGAGTTAAATCTGGGGCTCAAATGACTCCTCCAAGCTAAGTGTGCAATGCTGGGTTCTCGACATGTTTCACTACAGGGGCAATTTCTGGGAGTGTGTGGATCATTTCAAAATATAGACAATATGTTTCAAGCGAATGAAAGAAGAAGAAGAATTTCAAGAGTCAATGAGGGTGTAATTAGCCTCACAGACAGAGGTTCACATCTAAATCTACAAACTATTGCATTGTGTATAGCTGGTGGTCTTATATGACTCCAGATATGACTCCATGTATAAAATAGCATAAATAAGAAATATAATAAATATAAGAAATATACAGTTAACGCTAGTGAAGGTTGTCACTTATAAAACAAATTGTCAACATGAAAATATTCACATGTATTCCTTGTTTCTTCACTTCTGTTTTATATCTCCATCTTACTTTGTTTCTTGAAATAATAATCTCTCACAATTTACAGGCATGCACCTTCTAGTTAAGTGAACACTGTGAACTCAGATGCTTACCTGTTTAAGTTCTTAAATATATCAACACTTTGATCTTTATGAGTTAATCTGAAGCACATGCTGGCATGGTGGTTCTCTAGCACAGCCCTGAAGATGACACAAGCAAATAACAAGACAATGTCTGTCAACCATGAACAAGGAGCACTTGTAGTACAACACACATTTTAAAATTAAGTTTGAATCTAACTTATACAAATTTCACAATGAACTTTCAATCAGACTAGGGTAATATAACAATATAGTGCAAAACAATTCTTTTTATCTCCTAAATTCTGTTGTAAATATAGATCACTGACACGTTTCATTTTTGTGTCATGTGTGAAGTCACCATGATCATAAAATAATATAATATATATATAATATTCATCACAGATAACTAAAACACAGCTTAAACAAGTCAAAACATGGTATTAAATAAAGTCCAAGTGAATGTTCTATCTATCTTCCCTTTCAGTCATTTCTGACCATAGGAGCGTACGTCCCGAAACAAGTTTCGGTGGCACGAGGTTGGGCTATTGAAGGAAGAGGTCAAGCTGTTGCCCATGCAGCATGCCTCCGGCTGGTGTCAGAGGAATGGACTGGCCATTACAGTCTGACTCCAGTAGCAACGCCCTGTCATTAGTAGGGTTACAGTAGGAACTTGCCCTCCAATCCATCTTCCCTTAAAGAAACGATTATCGTTTCTTTAAGTGAATGTACTTAGCTAAAATTACATTCTGCACGTTGACCGATTTGCCATTTTAGAGATGCTATTCAAAAATGTAAAACCCATATTCAGATATATTAGTTTACAAGCATAAAACATTATCCAGTTTTCTTGATGAAAAAGGTTACTACACTACTATCGTTACATTCTTATATCGTGCAATGGGCAATAGAAACAGTGTTGCGTTTCTGCTTATTTTTATACAGTTTCAAACAGTTATTTCCCTTTCCTCCTGGGTATTAAGACGAGTATGGCACTGATATATTTTCCAATTTTGAACAAGTTTTGCGTCAGGAAACCAAGCTTAATTCATGTCTGCTATACTTATTACAGTTCCCTCTTTATAATTTGTCTTTAAGTTTTTCTGGGATTTCCCTTTTCTTGTTTTTTCCTGTAGTATAATTCTAAAATTTATTTCATTCAGTTTGACTTACGCTCTTCGTCATCATCTCAACCCGTAACCCGTCATGGGTCGTAGGGGTGCCATGGTGGAAGCATCAGCAGACAGGGTCCTCCACTGCTCTCTATCCTCACCAATTCGTACAAGTGTGGAAAAACCGTGCCCTGCCCATTCTTTTATGTTATCAGCCCAGGGTTTTCTTTGCCTTCCTCTTCTCCGTTTACCTTCGACTGTTCCCTGGAGGATCGTTTTCGAAAGGGAGTCATGACGAGTTACATGCCCAAACCAGGCGAGCTTTCGTCGTTTCACTACTGACAAAAGTACTTTCCATCATAGCATTTCAGTGGGCAAGAGGTTTGCTTGGCGGTGCCCATCTCATCTCCACGTATCCTTGCAGGTACATACAAAAATGTACCTGGAGCAATCTGGTTTTAAGGCACCAGAAACTCGCCCTTCGCCCCTTCTCCTGTTAGTATTAAACGGTGCCGCCACGAGAAGGCCAGGAGCTGGACTTTTGTTGTCAGAAGCTATGTATTACGCACGCCTTAGGAGCATTTGGTCAGATATTGAGAGCTCGTCCTCAATTCCACTCCTGGCTATGACAACAATTGGCAACATAGATGCATATAGAACACGTGCACATTCTTCAACTTGGCATTGGCTGCGAAAGAGTGACAAGCTCGGCAACCCTAGCTAATTAATAACAACAACAACAGATTTATAATGTTCATAATTTGGCTGTAGAACTCTCTGATATACATGTACACAGAATTTCAATTATACTGTAACACTCCTTCTATGCATATGCCACTCTCTTAATAGATGTATATAGAATTACAGCATTCAGTCTCTGCGTTACATACATGTATATCAAATTATAAACTGAGTTCTCTATGTGTATCTCTCCAACATACAAGCTTATAGAAATTGTTATTGTTATTGTTGATCAGAATCGACATCACTGCACTCCGGGCAAACCCATAGGTGCTCAGTCTCCCTCAGCAAATGTCGAAGGGTATGAATGCTAATTGTTCCTGTTGCACACTGGTTGTATACACGCCAGATCGAACTCTCATACATCCATCCCTGCTGGTCTTACGTTTGATGCCAGATTCCAGCAGTCTTAGCTTTGATAATTCATCGATTGCAGTGTCATTCTCTAATAGGTGATCATGAATTGCCCACAGTATTTCTCTCTTATCCATGTCCAATGTACCTTCTATGGGTGCTCTTGAAGCTAGTCTGTTGCTCTTTCATTGCCGCGTACCCCTGCATGACCAGGATAGTAGATCCATATCAGTTCTTGGAGATTCAATGCTTCTATATAGGTTTTCAATTCATGTCAGAGCCATCCATTTTGGACCTTTCGAAGCATGGATTGTGAGTTGATACAATAACTGCCCTTGTTAATAAACAGAAATTCAACACTCATAGTCTGTGTATGTCACTTTCTTACATGTATACAGAACAATAAAGTTCATTACCTATGTGTACCTCTCTAACATACAAGCATACAGAAATTGAATCTTCATTTTCTGCTTATGTTGCTCTTAAATACATGCATATGGAACTATAACATTCATTCTCTGTGTATATCACTCTTGTGCAAAAATCCAAATCTAATCATAATGATCATTTTCTGTGTCTCACTCTTACATACATACAAACAGAAGTATAAACATGTGCAAACATATTTTTTGTTTCCTCAACTGTTAAAAAGTAAGTAAAGTTATACAACAATGGAAATCACAAATGAGAAACTATATTAAAATTCTCAGAGCGCTAATAATTTCATTGTTAGACACATGTGCTTAATGGCTTTACTACTTACACTTTTTTCTGCTTAAACAGCACAGATTACACTGGCTTGGCCATATTTGCAGCATGGAAGATTGTTGTGTCCCCAAAGTTATTTTCTATGGACAACTGGCAGATGGCAAAAAAAACACTCAGGTGACCACAGCTGAGGTTCAGTGACGTGTGCAAGAGAGACATGAAGGCACTGGACATAAATCCAGCAGCCTGGGAGGACGAAGCTGCTGACCACACCAAATGGATATGATCCCATCAGCATCACCTCAGATTGAGCGATAAGAGGCTCATACAAGAAGCAGAAGAGAGGACAATACATCGAAAAGGAAAACAAGGGGAAAAATAAGCAGCAAAGGGTTATCACTTCAAGGGTGCATCCGCCCATGGCGACCGTTGCCTCAATTGGCTGTGTGTGGTGTACCCGGAAACGGGGCCTCCCAGTACTGAGGCAAAGTTAAGTCCCCGATGTCACTTATCGGTGCAGAATTGAGAGAGATGGCTGAGCATCACAATCCCTCCTGTGTTGCATGATGAGAACCCAGCATTGCACACTGAGCTTGGGGGGATCACTTGGGCACCAGACTTAATACTGGCTCTTGACTGGATGGCCGCATGCAGGAGATTTCTACAATGGAGGGTTGGCAGGTGGTGGGTATCGGGAAGTGGCTCTGTGCAGGACGTGAGGATTCCTTGGGAGAGCCCAGAACCAGAGCACAGCATTGTGCAAGCTCTGCATAGTTGGAGAGCCCCCTGGATGACGGGGAATGCACAGTGTGCTACCCCACCTATCCCCAACTGCTAACTTAGAACCAGAAGTGGGGTCCTCTGTATGCGTGCCAGGCCAGGATAAAATGCCTGGGAAAGAGACTGGAGCTCAGAACTCCCTAACTCAAAGTTGCAGGATGGCAGAAAAGCCACGGGAAAGACAGGGCTATTTTGAAGATAACGCAACCATATTTTCACCATACGAGCTCGGACGCCGCCTCGGTAAACAAGGTCCGCGCAGAGCAGTGACACCCCAGGCTGCTTGCGAATAGTCTACTACTGGGAACATAAACAGATTAGGGATGAGCCCACTCTCCCGTTGAACAGGTGCTAAAGTCGTAGATACTGGGCCAGAAGGCGCACCGGAAACCACAGTATCATGCAACTCGCTTTTTTTTTTTCTATGGAGAGTACACCGTCAAATAAATCTCGTTCTGGTGCTCGCCCTGTGGAGCTCCACCAGGCAGGTGCAGTGCCGGGCTCTGAGCCTCGACAGAGCCCACCCTCAGCTACTGGAGGACCCTCTAGACCGTCTTGTGGAGTCAACAGACGGCGGAGGAGAACTACTGACCAAAACAAAACAGAAAAAGAGAAACCCAGAGTGCCACTTGTCATGATGCACTGGAATGCAGAGGGAGTGAACAGCAAGCAGGCTGGATACAGCAAAAAGACAGAGCTGGAAAACATCTTGTATGAGAAGCAAGTCAGTGTTTGCTGTATCCAAGAGACTCACTTGAAAGCAGATCAAACCTTTAAAATAAGGGGATATCAATGCTTCAGATCCGACAGACAAGATAGACGAAAAGGAGGAGTACTTACTCTTGTAAGGAATAACATTCCTGCACACGAAAGGAAAACCTTCATGGATGGAGCAGAATATCAGCTGCTGCAGATAAAGGTAGACAAGATGGAAATAGAACTCCTGAACTATTACTGTCCGAACAACAAACCCCTGAGTCTCAGCTATATACAGGTACCAGCCACCAACTTTATAGCAGTTGGAGACTTTAATAGCCACTCCCAGAGCTGGGGCTATAACCATCTGGATCACAGAGGTGAAGAGGTTGAAACTTGGCAAGATGATCACTCCCTAATCCTAGTCAATAATGCCACAGATACTCCTACCTTCTACTCCAGAGGATGGCACACAACCTCAACACCAGATCTTGCCTTCTCCACACCAGATATAGCTGGATCTATTAGTAGAGAAGTAGGAGACCAACTAGGGGGAAGCGACCATCGCCCAATCTTTCTTACTGTCCAGAGTGCAACTCTCAGTACAGGCCCAGCCATTACAAGATGGAACTACAAAAAAGCCAACTGGGGTTTATTCAGGCATCAGGTGAACACGCTGCTGTCTACCCTCAAGGTACAGAACAGAGACATTAATGAAGTGGTAAAAGACTTCAACAGATGCATACTACAAGCTGCAAAAGAAACCATTCCCAAAGGATGCCGGCGTAACTACATACCATACTGGTCCAGCACACTCCAAGAACGTCAGGAAGCTATGGACAAGGCTAGAAAGGACGCAGAGTCTCAGCCTTCACTTGAAACTCACAACAAATGGAAAAAGGCTGTAGCAGAGTTTCAGAGAACAAAGCTAGAAGAAAAGCGGAAAAGCTGGAGAACTAAAACGGCATCGCTGAACCTTGAGAAAGACGGCAGGAAACTTTGGAGATTAGTCAAGTCTCTAAATGAAGAGCATTCCTCACCAAGGCAGACTATCACATTGGATGAAGGTGGCAAACTTTTCAGAGGAAAACAAGCTGCAGACTTGTTTGCTAGAAGATACAGTTCAGAAAGCAACTTACCCATTAACATAGACCATCAGAGAGAGATAAGAAAAAAGAAATACTGGCAACCATGGGACAGACAGATACTCCTGCCCCAATGAGGGAACCCATCACACTAGGAGAACTACAGAAGGCTATTTCCAAGCTTAAGTTTCAAAAGTCACCCGGCCCAGACAAAATCAGCAACGAAATGCTAGTAAATCTGAGCTCAGCAGCAAAGACAAAACTGCTTGAGATATTCAACCACAGCTGGTTGAAAGGAACGGTACCCCAAGTATGGAGAGAGAAGCCATCACAATACCCATACTAAAGAAAGGGAAATGTAAGACCGAGGCTGCAAGTTACCGGCCAATCAGTCTCACAAGCTGTGTTGGGAAGACTATGGAGCGAATAGTCAACCACAGATTGAAATGGTATTTAGAGTCTGAGCAGATCCTGGTGCCGGAACAAGCTGGATTTAGAGAATGCTACAGTATAGAAGACCAAGTTACTTACTTGTCTCAAGCAATAGAAGATGCCTTCCAGGAGAAGAAAAAGGTCCTAACGATCTGGGTCGACTTCAAGCAGGCCTTTGACAAGGTGTGGAAAGATGGCCTCATTGCAAAACTTAGGAGAAGTGGAATCCAAGGCAACATGATGAAATGGATCCAGTCATACTTGCATAACAGGAGAACTAGAGTCACTCTTGACGGTCTGCAGAGCAGAAAAGTGTTGCTCCATCAGGGGGTACCTCAAGGAGGAGTAATTTCCCCAACACTCTTCCTTGTTTACATCAATGACCTGGTGAAAGATCTCCCTGCAGGAGTTTAAAGCTGCCTTATATGCAGATGACCTAGTACTCTGGTGCGCTGATGAAAATGTCACCACCACAGCAAATTATAGAATGCAGCGGGCAGCAGACATGCTAGTGTCATGGGCAGAGAAATGGCTTATCACAATAAACACAGACAAAACCTCCACAACACTGTTCTCCCTCGCCCCCAAGGACAAATCAGCTAACATACACCTAGGGACAACCGTGATCAAGGAAGAAAGCTACCCCACCTATCTTGGGGTGACATTTGACCAAAGGCTTACATGGAATAAGCATATTGAAAATGCAGAAGGAAAGGCCCGAAGACGACTAGGCATACTCAGAAAATTAGCAGGTACCAACTGGGGAGCAAATGAACGAAATCTAAAGAAGATTTATAATGGAGTAATAAGACCACACTTAGAGTTTTAGCTCAGCAGCATGGTCATCAGCTGCTAACTCACATCTGCAGTCTTTGGACAAGGTGCAAAATCAAGCTCTCAGGCTCATTACAGGAGCCATGAAAACTACACCAATAACAGAGATGCAGAAGGTTGCTGGATTACAGACATTGTCCCATAGAAGAGACACAAAAACCATGATCCAGATGGAAAAGTACAACAGTATGCCAATGCACCCAATGAAGGCAAGACTAGATGATCTGGCATTGGGACGTCTAAAGCGTAGCAGCTTTGTGCATCGGGGGAAAAGACTTATAAGACAGCATCAAGAAGACCTATCCATGAAGACAACACCACTGAAGCCCACCCTATACCCTGTACCATGGGAGCAGGCCAGCAGTGCCCTCCAAATTAATACAACAGTCAGTGGTCTCACAAGTGGATGTGAGTATAATGATCTGCAAAAACGAACTGCTACATTGAGTATGATCCAAGAAAGCTATCCCGATCAATCATGGATACATGCCTATACAGATGGATCAGCAACTAATGCTGTTAGGAATGGAGTGCCGGTATCTTTATCTCATATCCTGACAACCACTATGAGACTAGGCACATTCCCACTGGTAAATTCTGTTCCAACTATACAGCTGAGGTTCAAGCTCTAGAGCAAGCTGCAAACATAATTTATAACACCAACTCTGACTGCCACCAGGTAGTCATCCTCACAGATGCACTGTCTGTCCTGCAAGCTCTCAAGGGTGGTAAACTCCCGCATCTGAGAAATGAACTAAACAAGGTAGCTGCCAAAAAGAGAACCATACTTCAGTGGGTACCATCTCATTGTGGTGTACCCGGAAATGAAAAGGCAGATAAACTTGCAAAAAAGGGAGGAGAATGTGAACAAGAAGATAATGAAGTCACATACTTTGAGAAAAAAGAGAGCTATCCAGACTATCAGAAGAGAACAGAACCAACCCAAAGACGACTATCACACTCTCGACCGGCAGGGACAGACAACTATTTTTCGACTCAGGACAGGGCATAACAAACTGAATAAACACATGCACAAGCTACGATTGTCTGCTTCACCACTGTGCACATGTGGATTAAACGAACAAACTGCTGAGCATGTTCTACAGGACTGTCCTCTGTATGACCAGTTAAGAAAGATATACTGGCCCAATGACTCAACACTAAACTCAAAGCTATATGGAGTTAAAGAGGAACTTCAAACAACAGTCGAATTCATCATGAGAACTCGTCTGACGGTGTAATCATCAAAGATGCGATCGCAAGAAGAAGAAGAAGAAGGGTGCATCATCCCCGCAGTCAATTATGACTGGAGGAGGCCACTTCTAGACACCCATGGTAATTTAAACAGTACTGTTAAAGTTTCATAAACATTAGTGACCTCACAACAAAGAATAGATAATTAGCATAGAAAAGAAAAGTATACTGTGGTAATAATAAAGTTGGTGAATTTTACTTAATTTAAGGAATGAACTTCTGTGGGGGGGGGGGGAGAATTTAAGTCCAAGAGATTTACAAAATACACTAATGAAGAAAATATCCTGTTTAACGAATGATGGATTATAATTAGGATACAAAGTGTCTATAATTTTAGATAGTATGCTAAACTGTCTCTATTTACTTATGGCATTATTCCTCCTGGCTAATTAGTGTATAAAGGTAAGTGCAAATTATGTGTGTGTGTTTTTTTTTTTTTTCTTTTTTCCTAAATTGGGAGAATCTTCATACTTGTCATTTTGTTAAAAAAAAGAGTGGAAGGTGTGAATTGGGGTATGCATGTTAATATTTTATTGATTCTTAAATTGTCATCAGTAAATTGTATTGTTGGAGTTTATTAGAACTTTTACACTCTTATTATACCATTATCAACCAATATGTATTAGCCTACATTTTTTCTTGTTAAATAATAATAATAATAGTAATAATAACCCCTTCAGTCATAACTGACTTTTGGAATGCACCCCTGAGGTGACAGCCCTCAGCTGCTTATTTTCCTGGTGCTCCTTTCAACGTTTTCTCCTCTCTTCTGCTTGTTGTGTGAGCTTCTTTTCGCCCAATCTGAGGTGGTGCCGTAAATAGCATCGCCACTTAGTGCGATCGGCATCTTCATCCTCCCATGTTGCTGGATCCATGTCCAGTGCCCTCATATCTCTCTTGCACACATCTTTGAACCTCAGCTGTGGTCGCCCAACTTTTCTCTTTTGTCATCTGCCAGTTGTCTGTAGAAGATATCCTTCGGGATGCGACCATCTTCTATGTGGCGAACATGGCCAAGCCAGCATAGTCTGCGCTGTCTAAGCAGTGTATACATGTTTTGAAGGCCAGCACGTGACAACACCTCAACATTTGTCACTTTATCTTTCCACGAGATGCCTAGGATATGGCGTAGACACCGTAAATGGAAGGTATTGAGTCTTCTTTCTTGCTTAGCATAGATTGTCCAGGTCTCGCTGTCATTTAGGAGTGTGCTGGTGACGCAGGCATTATATACTGCAGCTTTGGTCTTTATTGTGAGTTTGGCATTTCCCCAAACACGCGATGTAAGGCGGGCAAAGGTAGCTGCAGCTTTGCCAATGCAGCTGTCAATTTCTGTGTCCAGTGAGAGTTTGTCATTGATGGTAGACCCTAGGTATGTGAAGTGGTGCACCACTGCCAATTCATAGTTATTGATAGTGATAACTGGTGCAGCACCCACATCCAATCAGCATTGTTTTCTTAGACTTATTGAAAGTCCTTGCATGTTCATTGCATAGGTAGCCCACTCATTGTGCACATCCCAATGCACTCTGTTTTCTTAGACTTATTGTCATGCCAAAGTCCTTATAATGCTTAGTGAAGCGAATTCCATTAAACCCACTGAAGCTCATAGTTAGTTGAGCTTTTGATAATGACTGCATCCCACATCACAGCGAACATAGTCAGACTTGAAAATAAAATAAAGAAAAACAAAAAAAAAAAAAACTGCGCATCATTCTTTAGTGATTTTTGTTTTTTGCCTTCAGCCTTGAAAGATTAAACAGAAGCCATCTGAATGACCTCAAGTTGGGCATATTGAGTTTTGCATCCTCTGAATGCAGCATCATCAGCGAACAACAAGTCTCTTATAGTGACCCTTCTGTTTTTTGTTTTTGCCTTCAGCCTTGAAAGATTAAACAGAGAGCCATCTGACCTAGTGTGAAGGCATATTCCTTCAGTTGCATCTCTGAATGCATGTTTCAAGAGTAAGGCAAAGAAGATCTCGAAGAGGGTCAGAGCCAGAACACAGCCTTGTTTAACACCACTTCGTATGTCAAAGGGCTGTGATGTGCTTCCAGCATATTAGACTGTTCCTTCATGTCGTCATGGAATGACTTTATCATTTCCAGCAGTTTAGCAGGGCAGCCTATTTTCAGGAGGATTTTGAAGAGTCCATCCCTACTAACCAGGTCAAATGCTTGTTAAATACTGTTTGACTATACTGTGTAGTTCCTAATGCCTGTCTATTATCAACACCAGTTCTTCAGTTATGGGTGAAAAATATGCCTGAAAAAAAATCTAATATTGGACTTCTCTGTTGTTCATACCTCTTAAATTTTAGTACTCCCCATTTTCTCAAACATTTTAGTAGGAAGTGCCCTATATTATTGTATTATTGACATTCTGAACAGTAAACATCTAATTTTAAGATGACTCACTGATCGTTGTATAGTATGGCTAACTGATGCTTTTCATTGATCAAAAATGCATTAGTCCTGGCCGGATGGTCTACATCATGAACTGCAGCAGCAATAAGACTTGCCACTTGGTCCTGCTGGTCAAATATTTCCTTGAGTGAATAGAAAGTGAAAAAATAGTATCACTCTAGTGAAACTGACAAAGCTAGACATGTTTACGAGGGTTCAATGATATTATAATAATAACAGATGCAATTAACATGTACTCATCAGAGATTAGAATGGAGACTGAAAACATTAAGAACCCAGCCACATACAGTCAGAATCATGCCTTTACATATTGCAGAATGAAACAATAACACAATAAACATCATAAATGAAATAGTAATGTGATCAGTAAACAGTTATAAATTTCCTTGTTTTATAAACAACAACTAATGAAGTGAATACTTTATAACTTGTTTTTCTTGTTAAACATCAGTATAATCCATACTTGACACAAAAATTATTTAGTAAACAGTTTGAAAAAGCATTTTCATATTGTTAAACAACAATGGGATCAGTGGTAAACATTTTACAACATCAATTAAGCTATGAAAGGATTAGTTAAACAGTTTACAGAATATTCATATTGTTAAATAACAATATCACAACTAAACATTCTAACACTTCAATTAAGTGTTAAACAACAAAAATTTTAACAGTTCAAAGCATCTTCACACTGTTAAACAACCATAGGACCACTACTAAATATTTCATCCCTCAATTAATTAAAAAAACACTACTAACCTTAGATCTATCCCTGTCTAGAAAATATGCTGTTGCATGCATCACATCAGCAGCATGAGTGGAGTTGTGGTAGTGGTTCTTAGCGTGATAGTTGCTCTCAATCATTTGTAGCCAGCTTACTAGACAAGTTTCACTGATATTCAGGAATTCACAAGCTCCGAAGCGAGAAAATACTTTTAGACCAAGATGGACCAATGGTCTGTGGACAAGAAAATGTGAAAACAAACATATATAGATACACTAAGGAAAATACTGATGTTATATGCATTTTGGGGGACAAGCTTCCCACCTGTGTGTTGCAAAGCATTGGTGTGTCCTGAGAGAAAACAAGGTGTCTCACAGTTTCAATTTTATATTCAGTACCATTGTATTGCCATTACCACAACCACATTGTTGTTTTGTGATGTGTTGTGACAATGCATAGGTGTTGTGTAAAGTATGTTGGCATTTAAAAAAAAAAAGAATTTGATACCTATTTTCTAGGGTCCTGGTAAAATCTCCTTCCTGTCAACGTCTTTGTGTTTCTGCACACAAAAATACACACACATGCATGCACAAATTCATGAAGATAGTGGATAGATCATCACTATCTCCACATGGAAGATCAGCTGCAATGGACGTCCAACATCTTCTTTCTCTTGTCTTGATGGTGAACTCTGATAGACTCTTTCCTGTCTATCTCTTGATTTTATCTTCCCACTTATAGCGCTGTCTTCCTCTTGCATGTTTGCCTTCAACTCTGGTATGGTCTTCATTAAGGTGTTGTGTCTTTTTACATGAGTGGATAAATACTAATCCTTATGACTTTTCAAATTGTTATCCCACAGAGGTAGGATCACGTTGTCATGCTACAGAGGTGAGTATCAGAATGCATAGTGATAGGATTTCGATGCTTCGCCTTCAGGGAAGTACCTAGGTTTTATTTTTATATTTATTTAAGTTCTTATGTCTCCTATCTAGCCTTCACTTTCTTTCTTTTCCTGACGAAGGCCTTGTGGCCGTAACGTAGACTACTTTCTTTGTCTTTTGTCCTCGTAAGACGAATCACCTTTTTCCAATTTTTTTTCAAACCCATCCATTGTACTCCACGTCTTACCGCAGTTCCCCTCAACTTCCTCGAATGGAATTCACCATTATACATTGGATTTGTGGACTACGAAAAGGCATTTGACAGTTTAGACAGAGAATCACTTTGGAAATTGATGAGGCATTATGGAGTTCCCCTGAAGATCATTAATTTAATAAAGAAAACATATGAAGACATGACATGCAGAGTTCTTCATGAAGGACAGCTTACAGAACCATTTGGGATAAGAACAGGAGTGTGACATGGATGCCTCTTGTCTCCATTTCTTTTCTTATTAGCAATAGACTGGGTTATGAGAACATCAACAACACACAACAGAAATGGAATCCAGTGGACTCTGACTAAGCAGTTGGATGATCTGGATTTTGCTGATGACTTGGCTCTTCTGTCCCATAACCGTAATCAGATGCAGGACAAATTGAAAACACTCGATGAGAGGTCACAGCAATTGGGTCTGAAAATACACAGGGAAAAGACAAAGATAATGAGAATAAATGCAGGTAATGAAAGCAGGGTTGAACTTGAAGAAGCACCAATACAAGATGTAGAATCATACACATATCTTGGCAGCAATATAGACAAAGTTGGAGGGACAGACAGTGATATCAAATAAGAATACAAAAAGCAAGAGGAGCTTTCATTGCATTGGGAAATATATGGAGATCAAGAGAAATCGGATCCAACACGAAAATAAGAATCTTCAACTCAAATGTGAAGTCAGTCCTATTGTATGGCTCTGAGACATGGAGAACAACAAAGACAACAACCAAAAAGCTACAGACTTTCATAAATGGGTGCTTGCTTAGAATAGAGTGATTAAAATGGTATGACAAGGTTACCAACGTGGAACTGATGACAAGAACTAGACAAGTGCCAGTAGAACAAGAGATGAGAAGAGGACGATGGCGATGGATAGGACACACACTGAGGAAACCTGTTGATAGCATTACAAGGCAGTCCTTGTTCTGGAACCCCCAGGGCAAGAGAGGCAGAGGTAGACCAAGAAGCACACGGAGAAGAGAGCTGGAAACAGAGATGGAAATGAAAAGGAGAACGTGGAAGGAACTTGAGATGATGGCATATGACAGGAGGACTTGGCATGTGTTTGTTGAAGGCCTATGTTTCTTTGGGAGTGGAGGGTTATGAATGAATGAAATGTAAACATCTCTATCTATGCTTACAACTGACCTTTTGTTGGTCAGTTTTTCCAGAGCAATTATATCAAAATCCCAGCTTGAGTCCAAGTTGAGCACATTCATGATAGGCTCTGGAATCTGGGAGATTGAGCATGCAGGAGTGGACGGAATGTGATGGTGGCCATGACCATGGTGAACTGTAAAATAACATAGAGAACCATTTTGTTCCAAATCCAGATACTGACATTGCCTTACAGATCCAGATACTGACACTGCCTTACAGATCCAGATACTGACATTTTGCCTTACAGAACCAGATACTGACATTTTGCCTTACAGAAATAAAAAGACAAGTTCTACCTCTCTCAACCCAGCCTGTTCATTGCCTCAGTGGTCTTCAGGTAGATAAGTCAAACACATTAATACGGTTGTTGTTGTGATATGTCAAGTGTGATAAAATCTTATGACCTTGTTGTGGTCCTGTCTAGTTAGTATATCACTGAACATATGATAAAAAATGTTTCAGGTTCAAATTATTAATTGAGTTTTTTTTTTTTCCTTTTTTCTCTGCCCTTTATTTTGTTTGTGTGTTTAACATTTTTATCCAAATGGTGCTTTCATTATTCTATTTTTATCATTCAATTTATCAAAGTGCTAATGCCTTCTTTTTTTTCTTTTGAGAGTTTTGCATTTATGAACTTTGGATAATGAAGATTACTTTACTTACACACTCTTTGTATCTCATGGCCTGATAGCTTTCTTTTAACATTGTGCTGAGGAGAATGAAAAAAAAAAACACATAATAAAGTGTAAATATTAGTGACTTATCTCAGCTAAATAAATTATGGGAAAGAGGACTGAAGTACCAAAAACACCCACCACAAAAAAAAAAAAGGAAATAAAAAGCAACACAATTGAAACGCATAAGTGTTAAACACCATGTTAAAGGGAAAATAAATATAGCTACCCCTATCACCATCTTGAAAGATCTATTATCCAGGCCAATATAGCAAAAGTTAGAAATAAAACAACCAAAGGATTGTTAATTTGCCAATGTGCATCAAATATTTTATGAAGATATTGTAGTGGTCTAAACAGAATAAGGAATGCAATCCACTTAATACTCATATGCCTAAATCAAGCTGACATCCTGTTTCCACATCTCTTTAATCTCAATATAAGAAAGGTCATCATAATTTTTAAGAGATGAAGAAGCAACAAGAACTGCCATTAGTGAAATAACATTACTTGGATAAGTATGTCCAAAAGATGTAGCAGAATTGCTGTTGAAATTTATCTTCCAAACAAGGAAAGTAGCGGATAAAAGAAATGTGCATTTCAGAAATATCATACAGATAAGGGCAGAATATAACATAAAATAACAATGTGAGACTGAAATACAGAATATAAGAAAACAAGATAAGACTGCAGAGTTTCTTAGATACAAGGACACTATACCTGTATCTAACAAAAGAAATAAATACACTGCAAAAAACTGTAAACATGAAATCAGGCTTTTAAATGTAATTTGTATGCACCATAAGATATACTGGCATCAATTATGCCATTTTAGGGAAAAAAGGCCAACTATAAAGCACTAATTGAGGTCAAAAGTCCTCAGAGCTCATAAATTTAATTTTGTAACCCTTCAGCTCTCAAAGATGCGTAGGTGTTACGCCTCTTTTTGTGCTTCGTCTGTTTAATTCAAATGTTATCTCAGTGTTAACATACGGCTGTGAGAGTTGGAAAATAACAAAATCATTGGAGAACAAGCTGAATACATTCGAGAACAAATGTCTTAGAAAACTCATGAACATCAGTTGGAAAGAATTCAAGATTAATCGACAAATAAGAGAAGACTCTAGGCAGAAATATGTCTCCAACTATATAAGGAAAAGACGATGGTCATATATCGGTCATGTCCTACGAATGCAAAACAACAGAATACCATTGCAGGCACTCACTTGGGTTCCTGAGGGTAAGAGGAAAAAAGGAAGACCAAAAGAAACACTCAGAAGGATAATAATAAGAGAAGGAAGAACGTTGAGATTAAACAATGTGCAAGAGCTAAGAGGAGTGGCGTCACAACGTACAACCTGGAGAACACTGGTTTCTGCCTTATGCGCCGTGTTTGGTGCTTAAAGAATTTATTATTATTATTAATGCACAATGCGTTCAAGATTTTGGAAGCATCGAGGTGCTGAAAATGGAGCGCCGCTTGATTAAAAATAATAGACTGGTAACACTACCAACACATGGAGCGCTGTTTGATGAAAAATGACGTCACATTAAACAATTACTGTAGAAGCGCATGCACAGCAGAAGTAGAGATCTTTTTGGCTGTGTTCTTGAGCCGGAAGGCTGTGTATGTGAAAGCTCCAGTTTATGTAATTGATGTCCGCTGATGTACCTGCAATTCTCATATGATATTTCAGTGTATTGAGTGCCAAGGATGTGTCTACATGTTTACAGAGAAGTATGCTTGTGATTATACTATATTAACTGACCATGATGTTTGCAAATAATTGATGTGTAGACTTAGACTCTGCAGACGGCACATATTATTCATTACTGCACAAGCTATAATGGCCCAATGTAAGTGGCCCGTTAAGATGCATTAACTATGAATCAAATCATTAATATGGTGCTACATGTTTCCTTGGAATGGCATTAAAATTTGTGAGACGCTGAATGCAGTATTCGTCTACACTTAATTAATTTTACCACAATAGATATATCAAACATATCATCAGAATGGAACGCAACAATAGGCCATGCAAAGCCTTCTTGTCCTAAGCCATTAGTTCAAAGACTTTGCATGTCTTCTTTACCCCTTCCATTGATGTCTCCAGTTTCATGTATAGCTCATATATTTAGAGAAGAGCAAATTAATGTTCAGCACTTTAAACTCAGAATTCTGAGAAGAATGTATAGCACAAATAGATTTATAATTATACTAACATCAACAAATTGAGGATAAAAAGGAATAAATAACTATACATTGATACCAGTAGCCTTTAAAAAATCAACATCCTATAATCATAAAGGTAGTTTGATAGGAAGTGCAAAATGAGTGTAAGTATTTGAGTCTGAAATAATAATTATTCTGATGACTGATTGGTACAAAATATTCTTCGCTGGGAGATAAAAAAAAAAAAAATAATCATAATAATCATAAAGGAGAAAAAAGTGCAGTACCTTCTTTTTAACAGACAACAATTTCTTTATAGCAAGAATGTCCTGTTCAATGCCTATAAATCATTTGTGAACAAAATTACTCCAAAATTTATTGAAAATGGCAAGTCTCTGCAGATGAAATAAAAAGAAAAGACCAGTGGTTACTGTGCAAACTGTTTTGCATCACATGTCAAGCATGAGCAGGTCATATAAACAAACCATTCTGACATACTAACCTTCACACCTCCCCATGGTCAGTGGTAACACACCACCGCAGAAATGCTGTTTTTACAGTGCAGGGGCTACAAGTTATTAACTTAATGCCATCAAGGGATTAATGGCATAAAACCAGACAGTGCCCAAGAAGTAGATTACTGGTCAAAATCTGAGATCATAGAACACAGTGAATTCAATAGAAACGATAAAAACCAAAGAATGACATCTGAGTGCTGATTAGTCCCTGACTTGTCATCAGTAAGGAACATGCCTTTTGATGACTACTGCCTTCATTAGAGTCATTAATGTGGAAGTCTAAAGGCCAACGAGGAAGAAAAAGAAGATAAGGAGTAAGCACTCACTAAAATGTCAGTACAAGAATCAAAATTAACGGAATTTATCTTCATGATAGATGAAATGACATACAGACATGAGCCCCTCCACAAAATCAGAAGCCATGGGGTCATCATCAGTACCAATCTCTTGATGTTGGAACGGGGAGTAGAGCTCGCTTGTTTGAAGAATCTCAAGTACCTTGTCCAGGGCCTGGGCTACTGTAAGTGGTGAGTTCTCCTGAGCTGCATTGATAATGTTGATTACCTGAAGAAAGAAATTAATTGTTCATTCTGTTCTATCTTTTTTACATTTAAATTGGTAATTTCCTATCTTTCGTACTTTTTTCTCCGCAGTGAATATATGTAGTTAGGTGTTGTTTCGTAGCGCTTAGGGTTAGGATTAGGGTTAGAATTAGGGTTAGGATTAGGGTTTGTGTTAGGGTTAGTGTTAACCATAATACTAACCCTAATCCTAACCCTAACTGCTACGAAACAACACCTAACTACATATATTCACTGCGGACCAAAAAGGTACGAAAGATAGGACATTACCTTTAAATTTATCAACATTTCTCTTACACAAATGCATGACCGCTTGTGCTTGTGCATGTGAAAACATAAACACACACACAGATATGCACACACACACAATGTGAGTTCACTAAGGTCATGATTTTATGACCTAGGTCTATCACAGAATAAAAAAAAGTGTAGTTCTGGCCACAAACGGCTTTAATATGGAACATAACTATGTGTGTTAAAATAATAGGATATCAGTGACAAATACACTATGGTAGACATTTTTTAGATAATTCAAAGCATGTGAAGTATTTGAGAAGTGACATATGGATATCTGACATTATTTGTAGCTCGTTAAAACTGAAATTTTTTATCAATTATCTCTGTTAATAAGATCAAAATCTTCTCTTAAACAAAAAATAAAAATAAATAAAGTCTGACATTCAAACTATCTCAGAATGAACATGGTATCAGTGATTATTTGAGAGATTCATCTGTTAACATTACAAGGCAATATTCTCTTTGAAATGTCCTGGTAGAAGAAATTATGGAAGGCTGAAAAGATTTAAAAAAAATACAAGTGAAGGCAGAAATAATGACTACGATTTTGTGGAGAAGGATATGGAAAAAAATGGAGAACACCCAGGACACGTTGACAGAGAGACCTGGTTTAAGTACTGCGTGCCACATGGCTCAAAATAGCAAAAAAAGACATCCTTTTCTTGGAGTCAAGTAATAATTACATAAATACTGCTGTGACAATGATCAACATTTGGTTAGTTTTAAACCCTATGTTGAAATTTGATTACCTGAAAATATTAGTAAAAACCCATGCTTATATTTTATTTTACAACTGAAAAATTAAAATACAATTTTATTACTTAAAAGGCAAAAAAAATGTTTTAATAATCATTTAGGTCTTTGAATCTGTGTGAGTATATCGTAAAGTATCCAAAACAAATAGCAATTGAAGAAGTAACTAGCAATAATCTATGGATATGAATTAGTGAGATCTAGTGTATATGTGACTGATTCCCATATCATAGGCCTACCTATCAACCTCCTGTGATAAATATCTGTACAGCATACCAATAAAAACCTGTACACAGTTAAAAAAACCTGTACACAACACCAATACAAACCTTATAAAATTTAAAAAAAACTGTACAAAAAACTATTTGTAATACAGAAGATCAAAATTGTGACAATCACAATTTTGATGGGTGACATGAATGCAAAGATAGGTACGGTCAACATTGGCTTTGAAGAAGTCATTGGAAAACATGGGCTAGGAATAATGAATGAAAATGGGGAACTATTCTCAAACTTCTGTGCTTCAAATCAACTGGCTATAGGAGGAAGCATGTTTCCACATAAGAGAATACACAAGGCAACGTGGATATCACCAGCCCATAGAACAGAAAATCAGATTGATCATATATGCATAAACAAGAAGTTTAGATCATCATTGCAGGATGTAAAGGTATATAGAGGAGCAGATGTGGCATCAGATCACCACCTTCTGATAGCCAAAGTAAAAATGAAACTCAAGAGATATGCAACAATGCAAAATTATAGACAACAATTTAATGTAGGACATCTAAGAAATCAAGAAACAAGAGACAAATTTACGGTCACAATATCCAACAAATTCCAAGTGCTCCAACAGCTGGAAGATGTAGAGAATACAGAAGACTATTGGCAGCAAATCAAAACTGTATGGAATGAGACATGTGAAGAAATACTGGAGAAAAGGGAACGACAACAAAAAGCATGGATAACAACAGAAACCATCAATATGATAAAAGACAGAAAAAACAAGAAAGCAGATTTAAACACAAGCAAAACCAGAAGTTCCAAAGCCAAGGCTTAAGAAGTGTACACAGAAGCAAACAAAGAAGTAAAAAGAACTATCAAAAGAGACAAGAGGAAGTATATTGAGGAGTTGGCAAGAGAGGCAGAAGATGCTGCAGCGAAAGGAAATATGAGAGAACTGTATAGCAGCACAAAGAAGCTAACAGGGAAATACAAGCAAACAAGTTGCCTCATAAAAGACAAGAATGGAAAACTGCTTAGTAATATACAAGAGCAAATGAAGAGGTGGACAGAATATTTTGAGGACCTTCTCAATAGACCAGCTCCACAAAACCCTCCGGACATCCAGCCAGCAGAAGAAGAGCTACAAATTAATGGTGAAAGACCAACGGAGGAAGAAATAAAGAAAGCCATAAAGCTTCTCAGAGATGGAAAAGCGTCTGGACCTGATGGCATTCCAGCAGAGGCCATCAAAGCAGATATCGACACGACTACAGAGATGTTATATAAATTACTTGGTAAAGTCTGGGAAAAGGAAGAGATACCAGCAGAATGGAAGGAAGGATATCTGGTTAAAAAAAAAAAAAAAAAAAGGGAAATTTACAAGAGTGCACAAATTATAGAGGAATAATGTTACTATCAGTGCCAGGAAAAGTATTAAATAGGACTATCATTGAGAGATTAAAAGAGTCCATAGACAAGAAACTGAGAGATGAACAAGCAGGTTTTCGACAAAACATCATGTACAGACCAGATAGCCACTTTGAGAATAATAGTTGAACAAAGTCTGGAATGGAATTCACCACTATAGGCTACATCAGATTTGTGGACTACGAAAAGGCATTTGACAGTGTAGACAGAGAATCACTTTGGAAATTGATGAGGCATTATGGAGTTCCCCTAAAGATCATTAATTTAATAAAGAAAACATATGAAGACATGACATGCAGAGTTCTTCACGAAGGACAGCTTACAGAACCGTTTGGGATAAGAACAGGAGTGTGACAGGGATGCCTCTTGTCTCCATTTCTTTTCTTACTAGCAATAGACTGGGTTATGAGATCATCGACAACACAAAACAGAAATGGAATCCAGTGGACTGACTAAGGAGTTGGATGATCTGGATTTTGCTGATGACTTGGCTCTTCTTTCCCATAACCGTAATCAGATGCAGGACAAATTAAAAACACTCGATGAGAGGTCACAGCAATTGGGTTTGAAAACACACAGGGAAAAGACAAAAATAATGAGAATAAATGCAGGTAATGATAACAGGGTTGAACTTGAAGAAACACCAATACAAGATGTAGAATTGTACACATATCTTGGCAGCAATTTAGACAAAGTTGGAGGGACAGACAGTGATATCAAACTAAGCATACAAAAAGCAAGAGAAGCTTTCATTGCATTGGGAAATATATGGAGATCAAGAGAAATCGGATCCAACACGAAAATAAGAATCTTCAACTCAAATGTGAAGTCAGTCCTATTGTATGGCTCTGAGACATGGAGAACAACAAAGTCAACAACCAAAAAGCTACAGACTTTTATAAATGGGTGCTTGCGTACAATAGAGGGATTAAAATGGTATGACAAGGATACCAACGTGGAACTGAGGACAAGAACTAGACAAGTGCCAGTAGAACAAGAGATGAGAAGAAGACGATGGCGATGGATAGGACACACACTGAGGAAACATGTAGATAGCATTACAAGGCAGTCCTTGTTCTGGAACCCCCAGGGTAAGAGAGGCAGAGGTAGACCAAGAAGCACATGGAGAAGAGAGCTGGAAACAGAAGTGCAAGTGATGAGGAGAACGTGGAAAGAACTTTGAGATGATGGCACGTGACAGGAGGACTTGGCATGTGTTTGTTGAAGGTCTATGCTCTTTTGGGAGTGGAGGGTTATGAATGAATGAATACAGAAGATGAACAATTTAAAAATTGTAAAAAAAAAGAACTTTAAAAAAAAATAGTAATTTTAAAGAGGGAAAAAGACGTACTTAAAAAAACATTTGTAAAAACTGCATGTATAGCTGTCCTCCGACAGAAATTAAAAATTCTTTTACAGATTATTTCTTTCGTGTACAAGTTGACAGGTTTGGTTTTTGGTTTTAAGGACCATCTTCATTGCACACGGACAACTCCATCAGTGCTCCGATCTCCTCCCTTGGATCACGCAAGGAGGATCTCAGCACAGTGTATGAACTCCGTAGCACTGGCTAGAAACCCAGTGTGTATATAGGAATCACACGTCCTATAGCTATTTTTGTTGTATCGCTCTGTAAAGAGTTTCCTATCATAGTTACATGGTCAAACCAGTGACGATCGGGAAAAGACCGATTGACTTCTGGAAAGACAGATGACACTGGGAAAGACTAGAAACCGGCTGACCGGGTTAGCACCCCGTAAGCTGTATTCAATTGCTACAGGACCCAAAAATGATAGATGCCCCCAGGATTCACCGAAAGGGGGGGGGGGGAAGAATGATGAATCCACAGGCGCCTCATTGGAATCGACCAGACCCGTTACACGGACTTCGAGCTCTGAACAACGGCTGGAATTTCCATGTGCCTGTGGTAGGGAGTTCTCTACTCAGAGAGGAATGAAAATCCACCGAACGAAAAAGGGGTGTGGGAGGTCATCTGGGGGAGATCAACAGCGCTCTGTCTCGACGGATAAGACGTTAGAAGAACGCAGCCAGGAGTCAATCCACAGTGCTGAGTACATTCAAGTTGATCTGCCTGATGATGATCTCACACACTTCTTGGACGGGAAGAGAGATGCAATCAAGTTTCCACCTGCCAGTGCAAAAGGGCTTTGGGAACAGCTGGACGAAGCCTTGGCAAAAGAGTTGGATAACAACCTGAAGCAGATAAGTTTGGAGAAGAAGCTGGAAAAAATCTTCGGTGACATAATATATCTGCACTGTCGCAAAGTGTTCGGAGTGAGGGAGGCAAGGGAAAGTAACCCACCACGAAAAAGTAGAAGACAAATTAAAATAGAAGAAATCAGGAAACAGAAGAAGCATGCCCGAAAACTTTTCAAGAACGCAGTTGCCACAGAGAAGGAAGGGTTACGACAGGTTTGGGAGCACCTGAAAGGCCAACATAATGCCCTTTGTAGAGCAGAAAGGTTGTGCAGGAAGAGAAGGAAGACTCGAAGGGATAGGGAAAGATTCTTCAGGGAGCCCTTCAAGTTTGCCAAAGAACTGTTTGAGCAGCCACGGTCGGGTACGCATAACATCAATAAAGAAGACCTGGAAGAACACCTTAGAATGACATATTCAGATGGTCGCAAAGATGAGCCGCTCAACAGCATGGCAGGCCTTAAATGGCCGAGTAAGCCAGGAGCTGAATTTAACACCAAGCCCCCAACGGTGCAAGAGGTAGAAAGCATTGTCCAGAAAGCTCGGTGCAAGTCAGCTCCAGGTCCTAATGGTGTTCCATATGTGGTGTATAAGAGATGCCCTGAAGTGCTCAAACGACTGCTCCGTTTACTAAAGAATGCGTGGAAAGCCCAGCTTGTAAGCAAGGAATGGAGAAAGGCGAATGGAGTCTACATCCCGAAGGAGCAAAATTCCACAGACATCAGTCAGTTCAGGCCAATCTCACTACTCAATGTGGAAGGGAAGATATTCTTCTCAGTGATGGCGAAAAGACTCGCTACATACCTCCTGGCAAATGGGTACATTGACACTACCATTCAGAAAGGAGGTATCCCAGGTACACCAGGATGTCTAGAGCATGCCACAATGATCTGGGAAGCAATCCAAAAGGCAAAGTCTGACAGAACAGACCTCCATGTAATCTGGTTGGATCTGGCGAATGCTTATGGATCCGTTCCACACCAGATGTTGTGGCAGGCCCTGGAAATGTATCATGTTCCACAAGAGATTGCAGCAATGCTGAAGCTGTATTTCGCAGGGTTTGCTGTCAGATTTTCAACCAGAGAGTACACAACGAAGTGGATTGGCCTTGAAGTTGGAATTGCAATGGGGTGTACCATCTCTCCGATACTATTCGTGATGGCTATGCAGGTAATCCTCAATGCGGCTGAAGGAATGGCTATAGGTCCAAAGCTCGGGGGGAATGTGTCACATGCCACCGCTCAAAGCATTCATGGATGACACAACAATTCTGACATCAGATGAACATCAGGCCCGGAGGATGTTAACGCCTGGATGAACTAGTCAGCTGGTGCAGAATGAGCTTCAAACCCAAGAAGTCGAGAAAGCCTATCAGTCAGGAAAGGGAAGATAGCAGAAGACATATTCGTGGTTTCCAACCAAAGAATCCCTACTGTTAATTGAGGAACCTGTTTAAAAAGTCTTGGCAGGGTGTACAATGCCTCATTAAAAGACTCGAAGGCAGTGCAACAGACAATAGAAATGGCAGACAGAGGGCTACAGATCATAGACCAAAGCAGACTCTTGGGAAAATTCAAACTGTGGTGCCTCCAGTTCATGTTGATACCGAAGTTGCTGTGGCCACTGCTTATATATGAAATAAGCACAAGTACAGTCGAAGCTATAGAGCAGAAGGTCAACAAGTTCATGAGAAAGTGGCTAGGGGTACCACCAGGTCTGTCAGATGTAGCACTGTTGTCAAAACTTCTGCTTCCTTTCAATCTTCAGTTCTGAAGAGTACAAAGTTGGAAAGGCAAGGCTTGCAATGATGCTACGCGAGTCAGCTGATGACGTGGTTAAGTCCATTCAGCCCACACTGAAAACAGGAAGGAAGTGGAGAGTGGAAGAAGCTGTTGATGCTGCCCAAGAGTCACTCAAACTGAGGGAGGTAATCGGATACACACAGACGAATAGACGGGGATTTGGTCATGGAGACATCCGCTGGTGGTCCAAGGCATCAAGCAGGGAGCGCAGAGACTTGGTAGTTCTGGAGATACGAGAAGTTGAAAATGATAAGAGGTTGCAAAAAGCAGTGCAGCAGGTCCAACAAGGCCAATGGACTACATGGGAAGGAGCCCTGCAGAGGTCCTTGACATGGAATGATATATGGCATATGGCACCTCTTAGGCTCAGCTTCGTTGTTAGATCAATGTATGACCTGCTGCCGTCGGCCACCAACCTTGTGAAATGGGGAAAGTCGGATGATGAGCAGTGCCCCCTGTGCCAGGGGAGGCAGACACTCGAACACGTGCTCTCAGCGTGTAAGGTGTCATTAGGGCAAGGACAGGCGAGAACAAGGGCACTGAAGAGGCTTAGTGAAACTGCCGAAAAGGCATCAGGCTGGCTGTGGAACAACCGCAATGGGCAATGGAAATCGTGACAATAAACGCTGCGGTACAGAAAACACCAGGAATTTTTCTAAGTCCACAAAACGCTGAGTTTTGTGGTGTACTAGTGAGCGGGCTGTGACTGAGGGGCAACAGGCGATGTATATTATAGGAGGTGTCAGAGTCAGAATTTCAGTGGCTAGGCTCGGCGGCTTCGCGATGGTGTCTCAGTGTGTGCGACGGAACGAACGGAATAATTTGTCTTCTCTTTGTTACTTTCACAATTGCCTCCACGGCTGGCGGAGTTGTGGATTAAAGTTGCTACCATAAGTGAAATGGGTTCATTTTCGATACAAGACAACAGGAGGCTGAGACGCTTGGGAGTCATGACCCAAGTGGGCCCGCCCCCCTTAGAGTGTAAAGGAGTATACTGGGCCGAAACACTTGTCCGATGGGGGGACTTCTTCTGATGATCAGATTGCCTCCTGTTGTATCGCTCTGTAAAGAGTTTCCTATCATCATTGTGGTGGGTAGGTTTCTAATTTTTAAATTTTGCCAGGGCAGCGGCCTTTACAGCCTACTCTTTACGATGGCCGTGGGATTTTTAATGTACGAAACTTGCACACGGGACCTAATGTTTTTTTCGCACTTATCCGAGAAGGCTAGGCATCCAGTCTCACTACCCAGGAGACTAGGAGGGAGTATGCCATCATTAGAACCACTGGTTCTGAAAAAAAAAAATTATATTGTCTGTAGGCCTACTGGGAATCGAACCTGGTTGACAGGTATGACGTATAAGTGAGTTTATTGTTTCCTTAATTATGAACACTCTTTTCACCTTCTAAACATTAACCTTATTTAAAGTTTTCCTTTAATTGCCCTTGGTCCTCATAAGACATATTATCTATTTTTGTTTACCCCACCTTGAACTATGAGTATTCGTATCACCATTTCTACATCAGTTTGCATTATGAATTTTAAAATAAGAGCATTTTTTAATGTTCTAAATTTATTTTAAAATGAATTATTGCTCATCCATTTCATCACCTTCAATAGACCTTCAACAAACATATGCTAAATCTTCCTGTCACATGACATAGACCTTCAACAAACATATGCTAAATCTTCCTGTCACGTGACATAGACCTTCAACAAACATATGCTAAATCTTCCTGTCACGTGACATCAGCTCAAGGTCTTTCCATGTCTTCCTCATCTTCATCCTGTCTGTCTCCAGTTCTCTTCTCCACGTGTTGGCTCCAGTCTACCCTGCTGTAATTGGGTCCCTGACTCTGCTCTTGATTTAGGAAAGGTAATAGCAGTGAGGGAAGGATCTGGTCACCCCCCCCCCCCCTTAAAAATCTGAGTGATGTCTCTCACACTTCGCTCCCCTACAGCAATATCTGCTTTAGAACTACTTTTACCTTTCTTTCATTCTTCTCACCTTCTGTTACCTACCTTAGTTATAGGTGCCTCTATGGTCATAGAATGGCCACGAACAACAGATTCACGTCTTTTAGAGAATGGCATCATGCTACCTGTATTGGTGCAGTGAATGAAAACACTGTTTAATCATTTAGCATGTGAAAGAGCTTTCATAAAGCTGACAAAAAAAAAGAAAAGTATTTTCTCATCCCTAAGAATAGATGCACAATCTAATTATCTCTCAGAATAGATACACATTGTAATCATCTCTCAAAATAGATGCACATTCTAATCATCTCTCAAAATAGATGCACCTTCTAATAGTCTCTCAGAATAGATGCACATACTAATCATCTCTCAAAACAGATGTACCTTCTAACAGTCTCTCAGAATAGATGTACATTCTAATCATCTCTCAGAATAGATGCACATTCTAATCATCCCTCAGAACAGATGAATATTTAATCATCTTTGAATAGATGCACCGTCTAATAGTCTCTCAGAATAGATGCACATTCTAATCATCTCTCAGAATAGATGCACATTCTAATCTCTTACTTACTCACTTAGTCGTTCCTCTTCTACCTTGGTGTGTAGATGTTAGCCAGAGAGAGCTACAAGCTATCCTATCAGTTGTCACATTCTTATCTCACGACTGAATATTTTGCAGAATAAGCTTCACTTAAATCACATGATATGTATCACACCGACAGACAGAATATGAGTCTCTCAACTATTCAATAAAACATTCACACACGAGAATACACAGCAGAAGTCCATGCTTGTGTTGACGTAACATTTAGTATATTTTTTTTTAACGTTAGAAACCAGGCAGTAGTGGTAACATCGTTACAGATGCTTTCTTAGGAATATGAAGAGATAATCAGATGATATGGCATGCACGGAATGTATTTCCGTTCTCATGGAACATTTTTGTTATGTATTTGGATAAATAAATCACTTATTTTCCTGTTTGAAAGATTTAAAACTAAATCTAGAATGAAAAAACTGTATGCTGAGACGGTCTTTTGAATGCGTGGTATGTGAAAAGAACACATAAATATATACTCATGGAACAAAGTAAGTGTGCAACACTTTATAGGGCACTGTGCGTGATTTCATGGACGAAATGAAATAAAAGTTGGCACACAATGTGGTTGAATATTGAATAAAAGACCAAGTGATAACTTTGATTTTAGTGAAAGTGTCTGGCCCAGGCCAAGCGCGCTTGTCTATTGCGAACTGTCAGTGCTGGTCTAACTGCAGGTCTGTGAGGTAAGAGATTTGCCTCTCTGAGCCTATTCCGCACTGTTCTGCACGACACGGGTCTTAAACCTGGAATGTTCCTGGTAGTCCATGTTGCCTGAATAAACCTGTTACGCAAGTGCATAAGGCGTATGTAACGGTCTTGTGCAGGGGTGGTAACTCGTGGTCGGCCACTATGGCGATCAGCAGTGGATCCAGTTTGGTGGAAACAGCTTCAATGCGTGATATTGTGTTCCTGTGAACATTGAAATGTTGTGATACAGCTAGTATAGTCGCTCCAGCAGCTAACATCCCTATAGCTATTGCTCGCTGTTGTTGGTTCAATCTTGGCATTGTCAAAAAATATGTTCCTGTTGGACTCTTCGTACTCTCTATTTCAACAATTACGTTTTCACATGTTTGTGATTAGAGCTACACACTTACCTTCCTTTTATCTGTGAAAAATTCTCTCCTACGGCACTTTTTACGTGATTTATCTTGCACCGTGATTATCTCCACATGAATAGTGCGATCCAATTGTAATTGCACGGGTAAGTGAACAACACTCACACAGAAATGTGTGCCAACTTGCATTTGAGTTCACCCAAGAACACACGCACAGTGCCCTGTTGAGTGCTGCACACTTACTTTTTTCCATGAGTATACTTATAGGTGTATGCACACAGACACATAATATATTTTAAGGATTAGCATAATCTATCTTGATTTATAACGAGCCACCTCCAAATATGTGTGCTAAAAATGCCAACAGATAAAACGTCAGAAAAAAAACTCACTCACCATTTGCTACCTGACTGTAGCTATCAGCAGTATGACTTTTTACTGATACATACTGAAAAATGGATCTGAAATTACAGCATGAAAAAGTTTAAAGTCTCCAGCAGTAAAGGAAATAAAATATATTTACTGTAGAAACTCTTATTTTCAGTTAGGTTTATCATCAATTATTGAAGAATCTTATGCTCTTGCATGCGTTTTTGAAGCAATAAAGTATTTTATGTAAATATAGTATCGTGGATGTATGAGAAGATTATAGAATATACGTCTGCTATCTCAGTGCGGTTCTGATTGTTATGTTGGCAGAAAGATATTTACAAAGTGATAAAACATGCAAAATTCATACTGCAAAGATCTTTAAAGATCTGTAGTTGATTCTACACTTTGCAAATAAACCACAGTAAATGATGAACAAGCACTAAGTGGCAGTGTGGTTGCAGGCTTGCTTTTTAAGGCAGAGTTAAGAGGTTCAAAATGCTGTAGTATCACCCTCCAGTCAACCCAGCCGTAAATGGGTACCTGACACTGATCTTGAGTTAGGGAAGGCAAAGGCAGCGAGGAAAGGAACTGATCACCCCATTTCATAAAGCTGGACCTAGTATAGTAAAGACTTCAACACTTCCCTCCACTACGGTATTATCTGTTATAGAACTACCTTGACCTTTTATATCATAGACATTTTGAAAAAAAGGCGACATTAAAATTTCATGGCAAATGTCGTGGTTCCCTTGGGACACTACATGTTGCGCATCCCTACCATAGCATAACTATTGATTCTACTCACCCACTAGGTCCTAAAACTGGAGTCACTCGACAGTGGAAAGGAATATGATCCCCACTCTTCCGTCTTGTGTAATAAGTACCTTCCCAGTGCTGAGGAGAGGTAGTAAATATTAGTTAACTTCAAAGTGCAGTGTTAACAGCCGACAACGTAGCAACAGATGATTTCACACGATCATAATCAAGACATACACAAGCCACGACCTTCATGGGGTTCACAGATATGTTGCCAATTGTACATTATATTCATCATTGCCTTCAATAATACTGTAAACTTATTTATCATTTCACTAACCGCAAGCCTTCTAGCCACTAAATTTTCTCAATTATTAGAACACATTGTTAGATCCGTTACTTCGGTGTTCTTCCAAACTGCGGCACCCCTTGGGGTTTGAAAAAAAGGTGCAGGGGAAAGGAAAGGGGAGGGGGGGGGGGGGGTCCAGGATGCGTGAGGCCAGAAGGAAAAAAAGAAACGATCACTCTAACGATATATTGTCAGATTCTTGCACATAGGCTGGGGACAGTCAAAGGCTAAGGAAGATAACCCGACAAAAATGCCTGTTGAAATCCGATGCCCTGGGCTACAGGCTTTAACGAAACAGTGTAACGTACTTCGCTTGGTTACCTGTCTGTGTGTGTTTGTGTGTGTGTGTGTGTGTCTGCCTGCCTGCCTGTCTACCGACCTACCTATCTACCAACCTACCTGTCTGTCTGTCTATCTATCTATCTGTCTGTCTGTCTGTCTGTCTGTCTGTCTGTCTGTCTGTCTGTCTGTCTGTCTGTCTGTCTGTCTATCTATCTATCTATCTATCTATCTATCTATCTATCTATCTATCTATCTATCTATCTACACGGAGGCATATCTGGAGTCATCTTTATATGACCACCAGCTATGTATGCACAATTGTCGTGAAGTCGGATTCACAACCCAGTATTCTTTACCCAAACTGCACGCCATACATTGGAAATAGAAGGATGCATAGAGAGAACCAATGAAAACGCACCTTTATGCAGTGTTTACAAATAACGTCCTAGCCTAACAATGGAGTCTCAAAATCTGTGTAACAGGGTTTCAGTAGGAATTTAACTACAGACTTATGAGCGAAGTACAGCATGGCAGAGGTCAAGAAATCACACCTAGAAATGGTCACCTATAAGTTTGTGCAAAGATTTCCCCGGGAAGTATTATATTACGGGAGAAAAATCGAGTGGAATGTATCGTGACCTCAGGCAAGTCAAAAATTTTGTTGTTTAGGTTACGCCTAGGAAAAGACGGTAGTAGGATAATAAAAGACCATTATTTAGATAGATGAAGATTAATTCATGGCATATTTTAAGCCTTGGTTGAGGAAAATCGAAATCTTAGTTTTTCACATTTGCACATAGAGACAGATTATGCATCATTTTGAGACACGCAAACACTCTGTTAGCCTCTGCTCTCTCTGGCGCCGGATGTGACGTATAAATAGACCTTACCCTCGGCTAATCGAGGCCATAATAAAATTCAAATCACAGCGAGCGCTAAAAAGTGTTAATGAAGAGTGCCTTTGCCAACTGCATCTGAGAGCAGACCATTATAACCATTAACAGCGCGTCTGTATGTGCCTGAGGGTAAGAAAGAATATATATATATATATATATATATGTATATAAATATATGTATTTCTATTGATTAATTACAGTGTGCATTAGGACGTGTGATTTGTGTTTGAACTACTGTGTAAATTTTCTGGAGGCAAAGAAAAGCCAATATATATTGAAATAATTGAGAATGATGGCAAAAGTGTGTCTATAGTTTTAGAAAAGCTTTTAAAGAATTATTTCTTGATGGAATGGACCACACACCAGGAACATAAGGAAGGATGAAAGAAATTGTTTTACTGTATTGATTGATATATCACTTAGTATTTTTTCACAAAACCTAATAACTTTATGGAGGCGAATCATGGACAAATGGCTCTAACTAAGGATTTGAGAAAAATTGTATTCACAGTGAACTGAATTAGGTTAATGCTGACTTGATGTGACCTGTGCGTCTACCTGCACTCTGTCATCTCCTACATCTGGGATAAAGAGATAGAGATAAGCAATATAGTGGTGAAATTAAATGTATTTCAGGGTTGCATCCTCCAATTAACTTCCACCTAAAGGAGCCAGACTCTACTATAGGATCTAGCGGTGCGAGCGCCCTTTGATTGTTAGAGGGACAGGTACCAAAATCCTAAGGCCTGGAGGAGACACAGTTTCTTGCCAGACCCAAGGTGGAACAGACTACTAAATCAAGACTTGAAGCTAAGTAGCCACACAAGGCTACTGCTCAGTTTATGCAAATCCACCACAGTATAGTGAAATAAAATGATGAAGCTTGAGTGCTTTTAGCTAGGCAAACATTCTAGTCAGTACTTGACAAAAATTCTGGAGCTATGAGCTACATAGAATTAAGCTTAACATACAAACTATCTACAACCTGAGTGAGTTCAACCAAGAAAGAACCTTCTACAAAATTCAGAGACTGTTGATAATTTTTTTAAAACAATTTTCAAATGTTTATTTATTTAATTTTGTAAATTGAATTTTGAGTTTCTTGAAAGATTTTCAAGCAGAAAATAATACTTGTAAAAATAAATTGTAAATATTTACCAGCAGACTTACTTAAATTATTTAAGTTAAGTTACAGTTCTTGTTGGTAAATAATTTAGTTAATACCCCTAGCAGAGTTAATAATAATAATAATAATAATAAAATTAACAGAGGAGGATCTGGGGAGGGGCAAGTAGGAACTTAGAGTAATATATTACCATCTTCTCTAGGAACTTATACAGCTTGATCCTACCTTTGATATCTATACACTCTTACTCTTTTCAGAGAAGGGGGTATTACTTATAAGACCAGACTCTTATCTGGCACTATCCTGGTATCACCTGATACAACTTTGTGTCCAGGATACTTAGTAATTTCAATAACATCTACCCTCTCGTGACAACAATGCTATAGTATACATATGTGGAAGTGAACCTCCGTCTGTGAGGCTAATTACACTCTTACTGACTTTTGAAATCATCCACACACTTCCAGGGATTCCCCCTGTAGTGAAACTTGTTGAGAACACAGCATTGCACACTAAGCTTGGAGGAGTCACTTGAGCCCCAGACGTGATTCTTTGGCTTTGACCTGGTTGACTGCATGCAGGAGGATCTCACTGTGAACCCAGTGATAGGCAGGGGGAGCTGAGAAGTGGCTCTGTGTAGGACGTGACAATTCCTTGGAGAAGCCCAGAACCAGACCACAGTATTTTAGCTCTGCATAGTTGAGAGCCCCCTTGGATGGCGGGGAATGCACAGTATGCCACGCATTTCTTACTCCATCTTGGGACCAGATGTGACGATTCTTTAAATGCAAGCCAAGGTGGAGAAACTGGAGCTCATCACTTCAACTCAGCACGTTTCGGAATGGCAGAAAAGCCACAGGAAACAACCTAGATCTACAGTGTAGATAATACCGAGGAGTCTTCAACTTGGTATTGGCTGCAAAAGAGTGAGAAGCTCAGCAACCCAAGTTAAACCACAACAACAACAACAACAACAACAACAAATCCATCCATCCACCCATCTATCTATCTATCTATCTATCTATCTATCTATCTATCTATCTATCTATCTATCTATCTATCTATCTATCTATCTATCTATCTATCTATCTATCTATCTACCTACCTATCTACCTACCTACCTACCTACCTACCTACCTACCTACCTACCTACCTACCTACCTACCTACCTACCTACCTACCTACCTACCTACCTACCTACCTACCTACCTACCTACCTACCTACCTACCTACCTACCTACCTACCTACCTACCTACCTACCTACCTACCTATTTACCTACCTACCTACCTACCTACCTACCTACCTACCTACCTACCTACCTACCTACCTACCTACCTACCTACCTACCTACCTACCTACCTACCTACCTACCTACCTACCTACCTACCTACCTACCTACCTACCTACCTACCTACCTACCTACCTACCTACCTACCTACCTACCTACCTACCTACCTACCTACCTACCTACCTACCTACCTACCTACCTACCTACCTACCTACCTACCTACCTACCTACCTACCTACCTACCTACCTACCTACCTACCTACCTACCTACCTACCTACCTACCTACCTACCTACCTACCTACCTACCTACCTACCTACCTACCTACCTACCTACCTACCTACCTACCTACCTACCTACCTATCTATCTATCTATCTATCTATCTATCTATCTATCTATCTATCTATCTATCTAATAGATTTTAAAAAACATGATTTGGGTCGTGCAAAAGGGGGCGTGAAACCGCAAGATCTTGGACTAACCGTTTTACACTATTCATTCCGCCCTGCTTTTGCAAACTATGAATGTATTTTCAAAATAAAATTGCTGGGACACATCATTAGAATGGAACCCAAACAACAACAAAAAAAGAAAATTCAACAGCAGATCTAATTTCAGGGCAAGAAGACTTAGGCAGAGCAGACGGACATAAATATTAGCAACATTATATGGAAACATCGTGTGACGCCAGCAACGGCATCAAATCTTAAGCGCGCGCACACAAAGGAAACTGTATCTTCCGACTCCAGTTAACGACAGAAGTGAAAAGGACAAAGATACTAATATATCCTCCTCCCCCTCCCAACATAATAGTTAGATCCCTAATGCATATCATTATAAAGAATTCTTATTTATTGCAGATCCATCATCGATTGTCCCCATGGGCATAATGTTCAATGCCCCGCCTCACAAACCATTGATTCTGTTTCTCTCTCTCTAGTTTTATAGTGATCAGTTTGATAGATTTGAATTCACCGGAAGCATGAAATTCAAGTAAGCAGTTTCTTCTTGATGTTGCAGACCGTAAACCGAACACTGCATCTCATTCTCATAGCCGCAATAACCATTTGGACGACTGTCAGACGTTTCAAAGTACCAACAGAGTCTGGCGCCGTCTAGTTCCCGGGGGTCTACTTCTGAGATCAAGAAAATATAGTACTGCTCCCTCAGGCATGTCGTACAGGGCGACTAATGTGAGGTTATGTATGGGCTGGCACCTAAAGCTGGCCTTAGGGCGTTGAGCGTCCCGGGGTGAGTGGTTTGACATGCGTCACCTCTATCACACTACTAGCCGCGAAAGTCAAACTGTACTGGAAAATTAAATACAATTTTTGAATAAAAATGCAGATCAGGTTTAAGTAGTTATAACTTACAAAAAAAAAAAAATAAGACAACAACTTAAAAAAAACAAAAACAATGTTAAAGATGTATCACACTTTGATTTCAGTGTTTTCTAACAAAAGATTTACATTGTGTGCTTTGGCCTGGGCAAATTGTGTCACAGCTGAGTAAAAGCACATAGCTTCAACGGAAAAATACCCCCCCCCCCCCTTGCTCCGGCACCCCCTTTTCTTACCGCCCTGAGCGGCCGCCCCTATCGCCCAGACCTAAGCCCGGCTCCGCTGGCACCTAATCATGTAAAACGAATTGCTACAGAAACCACCATACGTAAAATGTTTTGTGCAGGCTTCCTGTACAGTTGCCAGCTGCAGTGGTGGTTCCATGCCTCGCAATTAGCAAAAAGAAACATGATGATGATGATGATGATGATGATGATGATGATGAACAGAATTATGGCAACGCTTGAATATTATTGACAGCATTAACACATCTGTGAAGTCAGTCCTATTGTATGGCTCTGAGATTTACTTACTTACTTAGTCGTTCCCTTTCTACCGTGAGGTGTAGAGGTTTGGAAGAGAGAGCGCCAGACTATTCTAGTCCTCGGTCCTTCAAAGATTGTCTAATGTTGTCCTCCCAGCGGACTCTGGGTCGTCCTCGGAGTCTGTATCCTTGGCTCTTTGTTTCCCATGCTTGTCGTGGTATCCGATCTTCTCCCATTCTGCAGACATGGCCAAACCATCTTAATTGGGACTGTTCTACTTGGGTCTGCAGGGGTAATAAGGCCTGCCAGTCGTACGTCTGGTTGCGGACCATGTCTCTTCTTGTTACTTCAACCACTTTCCTCAGAAATGAGGTATCTGACTTTTATGGGTGTAGTCACATGACTCGCATCCGTGGTGGACATTGATGACAGCCATCTTCGTTTTTCTTACAACCAGAATCCTCATTTAGCTGAAAAAGTCTCCCAGCTGCTGGAACAACTCTTCTTTGATGCCTCCCTTTCAGGGGTCTATAATAGCTCCGAGTATCTTTAAAGTGGTCGACCTGCTCCAGGACCTGTTCTCACCAGCTGATGTTTTCTTTCTTCTCGTGATATCACCATGTTTTTGTTTTAAAGCTGCTTAGGACCACAGCTCTTCCTTCCAGATTGAGGATTGGAGATGTGCCTCTGTTTGCAATCAGGGCAACATTCACAAGGTAGTCATCTTCCAGTCTCCCAATCCTGTTCTGGAATCCCCAGGGTCACAAAGAGAGTGCCAGTGAACAAGAGTTGGCAGAGGTATTGTTCTGGAATCCACTGGGAAAGAGAGGCAGAGGTAGACCAAAAAACACATGGAGAAGAGAACTGGAAACAGAGGTTAAATGATGAGGAAAACATGGAAAGAACTTGAGCGGATGGGACAGGAAGACTTGGCATGTGTTTGTTGAAGGCCTATGCTCCTTGGGGAGCTAAAGGGTATTGATTGATTGATTTATTAACACATAAATCACCTGGCATATAATTCTTGACACCTATAATTTTTTTTTTTTCATTTTTGTTTTTTAGAGTACTTCGCAAGGTCTGTTAAAAAAATTAGCTCAGAGCATGTGACAGATGAAAATAGAAGCTACCCTTGAATCTCACCGGGGGCCCTCAAATTTTGTTGAAATCAAATCGCCAACGTGGGTCCCACGTGGAATTCCCACGCGTGCTAATTAGTATGCAATAAGTTATCATGCTAGCAGCCACGACATTCGCCCTTTGTCTTATTTTAGTTTAGCCATGCCTACTGTCTTCTCTCTCGAGCTATTAAAATAAAGCTATCTTTGGATCTCTTACTGTCATCCCTTCAAGGAGGCGTGCCAGAGGCGGCAGGCGGTCAGTTATCAACGTCTTTTGTAGTCACTAAGAGTGAACAGAGTTTTTAACACCTCTGGTTAACACGTGAACGCGAACAGTCTACGTGGGTTAGAAATCTCTGCAGGACGAAGAGGAACGGAGGAGTCTGGCGGTAAAAAGTTGTGAAAAAGAGCTTTGATTCGCGGCCCAAACGCTAAAAGTTCCCGAGAATCAGGAGAGACGAGAAATCTGACATGGAGCTGACGATTTCCACAAATTTAATATATAATGAAACATCCTAAAATTCAAGTTGTCAGTTGCTATCAAGAGTTCTGGAATAGTCTAGCGCGCATTTGGAGTCTTATTTTATTGGATTCCCTATACAAATAACGTGGAGAAATATTCTTAGTTTCTTGATTTGCGGTAAAATATTGTTAGCATTTATGAGTTTTAACGTGTTAAGTTCATTATATTTCAACGGATTTTGGGGTTAATTTAAACCTATTAAATAAACCTATAGCAAAGTTCTCCAGATGTAAATCGAAAATGTAACTACCCGTTATTTCCCGAGTAATAGATGCGTAAAATAATTATAAGACGCTAGGCGATCGAAATTGTTTAATAACAATTTATTTCTATTTCATCTTGTGTAAATCTTAAGTAATTAACTGTTCATAGCTAGTGTTAAAAGCGATATATTAGCTAGACACTCGTGAAGTTCTTTTTAATATAAATAATTAAATACCGGAGTGATTTTACAGGTCTTACCTAAACGCGGGTGTTAGAATATAATTATAGTAGGATTACCTGTTATCTATACTGTCTTTTATATAGGTGATCATACCTTTGCGATCCAACGGTTCTTAGAGAGATATGTCTTACGGCATCCCAATTATATGTTACTAACATACACACATTGTCGGCAAAAAATCTGATGTTAAAGACCCTTCGCGGTCAGCCTTCTCCATCCATGGGAGCGGTTAAATAATTAGAACACTGCTACGTACAATTTGTGTTAAATGTTAAACTGGAACGGGACAATGCCAGAAGATTTTTTCACCTTATACATATAAATTTTCCTGGCCTGATGAGGCAGAACTTACAGCACTAATTTCTTTAAACAAACCCACATGACAGTAAAGTTTTCCTACCACCAAATTCTACAGAGAGCATTCACGGGTCATACCCGGCTATGTCCTTCCGAGAACAGCCTGGGAGTAACATTCCGCAGTATTTTCACATTCACTACGACAGAGAGCGTCATAGCCACTGTAAGCTAGACCACTCCGGGGGAAAACATATATTAACTTATAAATTTCCAAGACAGTGAAACCACCTAGAAAAAAACTTATCTCAAACCAAATTCCTGCAGTACGAAGAGGAATACCAAGGAACAATATATAATCAACGCACCAATTCAGCGAATCTCCGAGAAAAATAGCAGTTGCCTAGACGGAGTTTTCTGGGGCTGAACTGGACAAACAACAGGACATATAATAGTCTTAAATACATTGTGTTTGATTAATTCCATGGAATGTATGCAGCGTCGGCAGAGGGGTAAGCATAATTGTAGTGAGCTCACTGTATGTATGTAGAGAGTGAAACGGAACGAAAGAATTTATTTCTTAAGTTACTACTAATATAACATCTTCTCTTTCATCTATCTCTCACTAAGTCTGAAGGCCCACGGGATAGTTTAAATTAAGGACATATTCTTTATCCGTCCTGACTACTCCCCACTCCCATTAGCAATCATTGTTCTGATCTTTTGGGTAAATTACCTCTGTTGGGATCTTCCCTAATTTTTCCATATATCAGAGGGAGGGTTTATGAGAGTATATTTTCTTTCTCTTATGTAACTATAATTCACTGATGTAATGATAACTATGTATTGATGTTGTGATCTATTTTCTAACGATATAATAAACTTAATAAACTTTAAGCTATTGGTGTTGGTCAAAACGTCACTGCCATTTATATGTGACCCATAGTTTATCTGTTTTCTACGTATGTACGTATTTATGTCACAAAATTGTTTGTATGTGCGTACGTGAGGGTAGTGTAATTTGAATCAGTATCAAGTGAGAAAGTGCGTCTCAATTAAAGTGTGTCGTACTAGACAGGCTGGATTTAGAGCAATTACTCAATCCAAGACCGTATTTTCTCTTACACCAGTTCTCCTCGTAAACAGGACTATTTCTCACACCTTCCTCTCACATAGCTCTCACTATATCACCTCTGCTCGGACGGGACCATAAATATCTTAGGCCTATCTATCTATAAAATTAGCTCAGAGCATTTAGTTTGACACTCAATTTAACGATAAATACAACAATTCCCTGAACAAATTATACTTGTAAATACTATAAATCAAAACGAATTTCACTATGGTTAATCACACTATTTTTGTGTGCACTATTGGAAACGCTGAGTTAAAAATAAGTTGCAATTATATATCTTGGCACTTATCCCCCTGCAAGCCAGAACTTGTCATGTGTATTCTACTTGTTTCTGTGAAAACTAATACTGTAGCTTTCTATATTTTATTTTTAGCTCCTGTCGAAGTTTTTATTGTACGCTCCTGTCTTCAACCCCATGGATGTATATGCCCTTGGTCATAAAAACGTGATGGGTAATCTAACAACTTCTATTTTCATTAGTATCTTCTTGTAAAATTGTTTGAATGGTGCATGTACTTTTAGCACTGAATAAACATATACATCAATTTTGTTGAAAGTAAAACTGTATCTCGTAAATTACAATGTAAACTTTTATTTCGGTATGTTTGTAAAAGCGACCGCTAATTCGTTACATTTTCCGAATTGATAGTTTGTGATGAGATCAGTTGATTTGCGCAGTTCTTGAAAAAAGGTGACTAAACTGGCACTAATAACGATTTACATTTAGTGTAACAATATGTCCGGGATGCTAGAGTCTGGAGGGGGCCAGAGATTGGAAGTGATCACTACCTGCTAACAATCAAAAGAACAACTGAAAGAGTTGCTCAGCCTAAGAACTGCCCAACATCACGCAAGAAACCAAGTAAACGAGTGGGAGAAATGAGCATTAGGACCTACAAGCTGAAAGAGCCAGAAATTAAGACCAGATATCAGGGGCTTATTGCTGCAGCGGTGAGCAACACAGAAGAACGACCTGATGACTTGGAAACCCTCTGGAATAAATTCAAGGATATCATAAAGACAGCTGCAGCAGAAGCATGCGGTGAAGTCCGACTTGGGAACAAGAGAAAGAGGACACCTTGGTGGACAGAGGAAGTCGAAGAGAAAATAAGAGAGAAGAAAATGGCATGGAAACAATACTCAGGAGCTAGAAACACAACAGGACAGATGGAAAAATATAGAGAATATGTGACACTCAGAACAGAAGCAAAGAACAAAGTGCTAGCAGCAAAACAGAAGTCCTGGGAAGAATTTGGAGAAAAGCTAGAAAAAGATGCACAAGAAAACCAGAAATTGTTCTATAAGACCCTAAAGAACATGAGGAAGGAAAAACAGTGCCCTCTCAAATTTATAAAGGACAAGCAAGGCAAATTGCTTACTGGCCCGAAGGAAGTAATGGAAAGATGGAAAGAATATTTCTCAGAACTCCTGGATGATGAGCATGGTGAAGCATCAGAAATGATAACCACTAGCACAGAAGAGAAAACCAATGATGGCGAAGATGACATAAAGATGGAAGAACTGATGGCAGCACTGGAGAAAATCAAGATGAGCAAAGCAGCAGGGCATGATGGTATAACACCAGAAATGGTTAAGTACATGGGAGCATTAGGCGACCTATTACTCTTAAGGGTTCTACAGGCAGCGTGGTACAACAAGACCATACCAAAGGATTGGGAGATTGCCATTATAACACCAATTTTCAAAAAGGGTGACAATCGACAGTGTGGAAACCATAGAGGCATATCCCTTCTCAGTGTCCCTGGTAAAATCTACTCTAGAATCCTAGAGCAGAGACTCCGACGCCTAGCTGAGTGTCGTGAAATATTCTAATCCACATATATAAATTAAAAGGGAGCCGCGCTGGTGTAATGGCTTCGGCGTTGTACTGGCGACCAGGTGTTCATGGTTCAAACCCGGGCGTCGGCGTTTGAAGAAATGTTTACGGCCGGAAATTTGACTGAATAGCCTGAACGGCTCCTGTGATAAACCCTCTGTGGATGGGAAGGAGCGAAGCTCCTGACCGGGTTGGAAGGAAAGTCCTCAGGTTCCCCAGCCTCGCAATGACATGTCATTGGGCCGAAGGGCTGAAAGCCCAAGTGCTGCTGGTTAAGGAAAAAAAAAAAAAAAAAAAAAAAAATATAAATTAAAACGTAAATATAAAGCCTAACAAATAACTTCAATAAAAGGAAAGAAGAATGGTAAAGAACAGTGCTGTCACAATGACTACTCGAAATCCCCCTTGTTTTCTCCTGCGTCTGCAAATTGTAACGTTTCGCGTTGATAGTAAAGGCCTTCGGCAACATACACGCGTTTCCCCAACACAATAAAATGTGTACTCCAATTCTAAGAAAAACCTTGAGATACGCAAGATGACCTAGATTTAAAATTCCATTCATGTCTTTTTATACACTACGTTACCTAAAACGAAAGACAGATGGACTAAAGATAGAAAGAAGGGAGGGCTGAAAGCGGGGACGCAGGAAATACTACCACAGTCGCGCGATACACAATTACTACCATCACGCGTGTAAGGCCACAAGCACTAGCTTTTTTTTTTCAAATCGACAGTGAAAAAAAAACACTACTACTACAAGAATCAGGTTTAAAAACATGAAAAATGCTTATTAGGAAATATGAAATTCTACTGATTTACATCTAAGCTCCTGACTTTAGTATGACATAACAGTGGAAAAGGCAGGACAGGTGGCGGTTCTAAACAACGAAAAGGAATAAAGAACAAATATACGACTATCTTTGGAAAACACATATTTTGAACGCCGCCATGTAGCTCACTTTAACTTATATATTATTGTACGGCCGGACTTGCTAACCAAGAATATGTTATGTGTTACGCCTTTAGTCTGTTAATAAAATAGTTATGGCCAAAATACAATAGTGGGGGTGCCTGACAGCATGAAATCATTTCTGCTCATAAAATTTTTTTTATAACGTGTTTGAAAAAACATTACGTTACGGAAATAGCCTACCATGTTAACTCCTATTTGATTGGCGGGAATGAGATGTAAGACTAAACACGATTAGTTGGACTGCAAATACTAGTTTAGTTGTTAGGGGAAACGTGAGAAGGGTAATATTTTTTGAAAAGTAGGTAAACATGGCATGATTGGTTAGAGCTGCCAATATACTCAATTCAGGGCGTCTGTTCAGGGCCACATCTTGTAATAAACCTACTAAGAAACAGTGCGTTGAGCACCAGTGCATATTTTTTATAAATAAAAGCCTGGGACAGAGGCAGATCGGAAGTTGTTCCTATTCATTGCCAGTCAACGAAACTGTTTATTTTTCCATGAATTGTGGTAAGCTTGAAATATTTGATATCTTTTAATGAAAATTGAATGTAAATTGATAATTTATGTCTGTATATATGTGTGGTTCAGTAGCGAACATGAGGTAAAACCTCTATAGTGCTCCAGCCTGAACCGAAGGTGTCGGAGGAAAGTAAAATTACATGGAATTGCCAAGCAGTACACTGACACCTATATTATTGACTAGAAGGAAATAATGCTGGAATTGCAGAGGCGTGGTAATCATTAGGGAGGAATATACTGGTGTAAATTATTTCAGATGAAGCTGACAGTTGGCCTACCGCTCTGAACTCAGTGTTTGTTATGTATTGTGCTCAGTGTAGAAATAGAGTATAAATTAGTTCTGAAGTAGGAGGTACAACCTTCTTGTTTCAGGGACTGTGGTCCTAAAGCTATTGAGCAGTACCTGGTCAGAGCTTTGCTGAATCCAGAGGCGGACAGCATACTCCTTGGTCCATATAGCAAACAGTGAGGTGTCTCCAGAACACAGGGGAGCAATCGAGCAGAGGAGTCTTTTCCTGCCGCCATCACGAAAGTTAAGCCTATGTGGCCAGCGGAGCTCAACATTATGTATACCCCCTTAAACTGACATTGTATTAAAATAAGAGGGGAAATTAATTGTTTTAATGAACGGAACTGAGAACATCTCCAATACTAGTTCCAACAGAAATAAACACTTGAAGTCATGAAGACAAATAACAACATAGCTTGAAAAAAACAACACCAGTATTACCTCATATTACTACTACACAACTGACACACATAGGATAAGATTAATAAAAATATGTCACTACAAGATTCATATTGATAAATTCTGTACATATAACTTGTAATTAAAATTGATTGTGAATTCCTGGTTCACTTTGTATTTGAATCAGGACTCATATATATTAATGAAAAGTACTTAATACATATTGATATTTGAAAATTTACCAGTGTCTCGTTTAGGCGAGTATTATAGTATACTACATGTGTGTGAGTGTCACAGTGTTGTCAAGTGTGGTGGAATAAATTAAATTGTTGATCTGTCTGTTGTTGTTGTGACTTACACTTCATCATATACATACCCTAGACATATAACGTAGTCATCACAATATTCCAGAATAATTCTGACTGAGGTATAAATATGTGGCAGCAAGTAAGGTTATCTGTAAAACACTACACCTATTAGATACAGATACCTTCACCGCTGATCTCAGTCAGTACACTAAGTCCCCTATAGATATTTATAAAATCCCACTTTACCACACTGAGCCACAACTGGATGAGGTCCAGTGCGGATTCCGAGCGAACCGAAGGGTCCCCAGGAGCAAACTTTGGGATTGTTTGGCAAGGAAGAACATTCCAGCACCTCTGATTCATGCTATACAGAGCTTCTACAAGTCTTGCAGAAATTATGTGAGGACAGCAAACCATAAGTCAGAAGAGTTCAGGACCACCACTGGTGTAAGACAAGGTGATATCCTGTCACCTTACCTTTTCATACTCCTCATAGACGATGTCATTAAGGCATGTAAGGAGAGAACAAGAAAGTATTCAGTGGGGTACTGGAAGATGAGACAGGTCTGTATTTCGGAGCTGGCATTTGCTGATGATGTTGCCCTAATTGCTAAATCAGAGGCACATCTCCAATTCAACCTGCAAGTCTGGAAGGAAGAGCTGGAGAAGAGAGGGATGGTCATAAGCAGCTCTAAAACAAAATCCATGGTGATATCACGAGAAGAAAGAAGACATCAGATTAAGCTGAGAGAACAGGTCCTGGAGCAGGTAGACCACTTTAAATACCTCGGAGCTATTACTGACCGAAAGGGAGGCATCAAAGAAGAGTTGGCCACTCGAAAAGCAGCAGCTGGGAGACTTTTTCAGGCCATAAATCGAGGATTCCTCAGCAAGAGAGAGGTTGGTAAGAAAACAAAGATGGCTGTATACCGCTCTACCTATGTCCCAGTCTTGACATATGGATGCGAGTCATGGGCAATGACTACAACCCACAAAAGCCAGATCCAAACCTCAGAAATGAGGTATATGAGGAAGGTGCTTGAAGTAACAAGAAGAGTCATGGTACGCAACCAGACGATACGTCAAGGCCTTAAATCCCACCCCCTGCAGACCCAAGTAGAACAGTCCCAACTAAGATGGTTTGGCCATGTCTGCAGAATGGGAGAAGATCGGCTACCACGACAAGCATGGGAAACAAAGAGCCAAGGATCCAGACCCCCAGGACGACCCAGAGTCCGCTGGGAGGACAACATTAGACAATCTTTGAAGGACCGAGGACTAGAATGGAACCAGGCCAGGAGGAAGACAGCCGATAGGATAGTCTGGCGCTCTCTCTTCCAAACCTCTACACTTCATGGTAGAAGGGAAACGACTGAGTAAGTAAGTAAGTAACAATAAAAATAACAACAAAATCAGAAAGTATTATTGTTAATAATACAGGAGAGCAGATGCAGATCTAATGTGAAGCTTGAGCTTGAGGGCCCCCAAGTCCACATTCTCTATAATACGTTTTTTTCCCATCCTCCAACTTATACATAAATATATTTATATTTGGATAAAAAGGGCCCCTCCAAGAGTTCAAGCTTCAGAGTCCCCATGGGTAGACCCGCCACTGCAGGAGAGTCCGATTGGCAGAGTAGTTTGAGCATTTGCTTCTCAGGGCAATGTTACCGATTTACCTGCTCAAAACCTAATAACGACACGCTCCAGGCTACCCAGCTAAAAATGGATACTTGACTCGGCTCTTGAGTTAGGGAAGGCAAAGGTAGCAAGAAATGGAACTAGTCATCCCGCTTCGTAAAGCTGAGCTCTAGTATAGTGAAATCTTCAACACTTCAATCCCCAACGGCAACATCTGCTGCGGAACTACCCATAAAATCCAAGGCTACTGAGTAATGCTGTTCTAGGGCTAGTAACGACGTCATTAACAACACATTGCTACATAAACCAGCCCTGCACGAGCGCATAAAGTGCTTTGTGCAGGCTTCCAGCAAACTGCGATCATGGCCCCGTGCTCCTTCAGGAGTGAAAAGAAAGAAATGAAATGGAAAAGAAAGACAGAAAGAAAGAACGAAATTCTGTCATTTGCTAGGCAGCCTTCTTTGCAAGTCTTATCTTTTAGTGTGATTCGCTTTCATAGCTAGGCGGGGGTGCCGCACGGAAGGTCCTGGATTCGATTCCCCCGTAAGCCACTCACGTCTGTTGTTTTTCTGTTGTCTAGTTTTCTACTTCTTTATTATTCACGAGTGCCTGAAACATACCTTTATGTGTGTGTAATATTTATTTACAAGTCTTATCTTGTTTGGTTTGCTCAATCTCTATGGTTCATCTCTCTTTTTTTAACTTTGGTCTAATGTTTCCTATGCTTCAAAATCACGTGAGAGTATTTCTTTTTTTTGTGTTCATCGTATACCTCTTGGATCTATGAGAAGCCTAGGATTGCGACTGCTGCTCGCCACCGATTTCTATTTTGGATTATTTTCTTCAGCTCTGCTCATGAGATACCAAAAGCTATATGCTCTTCATCCAATATCCTTCTCCAGGTTCTCTTTAGCTTACTCTCTCTTCTATCAGCTGCGTGTTCCAGTCAAGGGCACGTCTGGCTATATAAGTTAGTTGTTTCCATAGGGTGCGTCCTTCCATCTCCAAGTTCTAATTTTTAATTTCCAGCTGTACTTATTTTTGTCTAGTTACATTCCACAAGTTTGTGTTTGTTATAACATCTGGTAATTGATAAGGAGGATGTAACGTGGCGCCCGATATTGAATGTCAAGAGTTTGGACGTGGGATTCTGAGTTCGTCTTCGTCGTTTGCTCACAAATAACTACATCTATCTCTCTTATAAAGCTAGCGTCCATCGCAGGCTTCTCTCGTCACTATAAGTTTGTCCCTGAACTGGGTTTGAGAAGGGCACGATGGCACTCTGTCCTCTCATGGAGCCTACAGTTCTGGAGTACGTGTTCTACTGGTTGTCCTCCCCACATGTCCTCCCCACATGGACACATATCTGTCTGTCCGATTTTCAGGCTGTTGAACAGATGGTATCTGAGTCAGCAATGCCCGGTTCTTAGTCTTAAAATTATCATGTGATCTCTTCTTAGTAATCCATAGTATTGTTCTGCATGATCGAACTCTGGATGTTCCTAATGCCATTTTTCTCTATAGCTATTTACTGATTGTTGCTTTTGTCTCTTCATATGTAACCCTGTCTTCTGTTTGGATTTTCATATGTTTTTACATTTGAGTTGAAGAAGTCCTGTCATTTGCGAGGCAGCCAACTTTTATACGGGTCTTTGTTATAACATTTGGCAATTTGATACAGAGGATGTAAGGGTTGCATGTGTTATTAAATATTCATAGTTTGAACATGGTATTCTAGGTGATACGACACCTTTCTAAGCCATAACGTTTTTTACGCAATGGTTTCATGTATTCTTATTTATACATGCCATAGAGATACATTTTGTGTTCTTTAAGAAATGGGATGGGAACGAAATGGCGTCAGCTGTGCTTCATTCTCGGCAATAATTCAATCTTGTTCAGCCGAACTGTTGGTTATAATTAGGGTGTTTTATTCATTCATCATTTTCTTCATCGTTGCTTATGTAGCATAGGGCAACCATCGCAGTAAGTCCACTTGCAGGAAACCTGCACCAAGCATTCACATGGGCTTGCAGTTGTGGTTTCTTTAGGGATATGTTTTACATGATGAGGTTGCCAAAATTATGATTTAAAAAAAAAAAATTTTTTTTCTCTAACCAGCGGCACTCGAGCTTTCCAGCTCTTTTGGCCCAATGACATGTCATTGCGAGGCTGGGAGGGTCAGTGGACTTTCCTTCCAACCCGGTCAGGAGCTTCGCTCCTTCCCATCCACTCGGGATTTATGTGCAGTAGCCGTTCACGTTATTCAGTCAAATTTCCGGTCGTAAACATTCCTTCAAACGCTGACGCCCGGGTTTGAACCATGAAAACCTGGTCGCCAGTACAACGCCGTAGCCATTACACCAGCGCGGCTCCCAGTTATGATATTTAGTGTAGCTTTAATCTGAATTATACTAAATACATAATTCATGACCATTTTCCTTTTCGCTCCTGATGAATCAAGGTGCTATCACTTCAGCCATCATTCAAATGTTCTTGCAACAGTGGTTTCTGTATCAGTATGTTTTATATGGTGAAGTTGCCAGCCCCCATACATAATCTCATATTAGTCGCCTAGTGCGACATATCTGAGTAAACAGTAGTTCTAATCTTTCTTTGTCTTATCAGAAACCCTCGGGCTATACACGGGTTATATAAAGTACAGCAAAGCGTTATTAACATTTAACTCAAGTGTTTCTATGGTGTGAGCTAGTTTGATAAAATTTTATTCTGAATTTTTTTTGTCTTCACTATTTACTGTATATTTATAATGGCTTTTTTGAGTTTTTCTTTATTTCATCAATATATATTTCCTTTACTTCTTTATTTTCGCTCTTTACGGAGCATTCAGTCATCGCTGCAGCTTGTCTCATTGGAAGAGGCCTTAATACAGGCATTTATGAGCTCATACAGGGGTAGTTTATGAAGCAATTAGTTTCACTTGATGAAGTTGCCAGTCCCTTTGTATAAGCTCATTTTAATCACCTCTGATGACGTGCCTTATGTAGACGTATACTATTCTTTCTTTGACTTCTAAGAGACCCCCGAAAACCACACGGAGATTTTCTTAAACTGGGATTAAGGTATTCGCAAATATATACCCCCATTCATACCTGCACTCACACCTGATTAGTTCACGTGTACTGAGGTAGACCGTACTATCGGCTGAAGATACGGGGCTCAGCGTAGTTTATCACAAAACTCTGCGTGAGAGAATGTGTGTGTGAGTATTCGTGTGTCTGTATGTGTATGTGCGAACGAAAGACCTTTACTAGTTTTCCATATACATGTTTTTGTAGGTGAGATTTTGTCCCCAGCCTATCTATCCATGCTTATTTTCTGATATCGCTGTATTTATTATTTCTGACATTCTCCATATCTCCATTTCCCCACTCCCGGGCGCGCCAAAACCCATAAACTGAACAGTCATGAAAAGCTGTCAAGTAATTGGATGATTTAGTGAACGCTCTGTGCCAGACATACTCAAATTTCCAGGAAAACATTAGAAACAACAAGCCTCTGTTAATCAATAAAGCAAACCCTAGCAATAATGGTTAATAATAGGAAAACTAAATGGTAACAGCAACAGATTAAAAAATATATAACACCCACTGGTGAACTCTGCATGTACACAAAAACCTGGCCAATTGAAATAAAAATCGGTGCTTGATGCTGGCAGCTAGAGATGACGAAAACAGGTGGATCATGGGAAAGTTAATTAACAAAAAATAGTATGATTGCACATTGTGGAACTGGTAGTTAGTTTTGAAAGAAAGCATATGAAGGGGAAAACTGATTTATAAAGGTCTTTATCTATTTTACAGTGTGATTAAAGAAAAACCGAACACTTTCAGAAATGTATTACTCATTAACCAAGTTTCACTTGAACATGCAGTCTAAATAAATTTGTAAAGGAGCCATCAGTTATTTTTATAGTCTTACAAAAGCACAATATGCGCAGCTCGAGTCACACGGCATACATCAATCCTGTAGGCTTATTCATCCTGTATATACTTGATTATAAGATTCCAGTTAAGCAGTACACTATTTAAGTTTTAGGAAATCAATAGGATGCAGAAGTGCCTTGTTCAAGCCAAGTTAGATCTGTGGACCGGTTATGATGAAATATACACAATAATCTTTTGTAGCTCAGAGAAATTCTGCGACAGAGTAGACAGTAACATTAATTAATTAATTCATTCATTCATTGAGTCACTCATTCTTTAGCTTTCACTTTCACACACCAACTAATTCACGCCAAGCCATTCGTCCAATCTCTTTCCTAGTCTTTTGGATCCCTTTAATTTCTGCTCATATTCTCTTCTGCGTGTGTTTTTTAGGTCTGCCTTATTTCTTTGACCCCGTCGATTCCAGAACAAGGGCTGCCTTGTAATGTTATTAACTAGTTTCCTTGCCGTGTGTTATCCAACGCCAGCGTTTTCTTCTCACCGTTCTGCGACTTGATTTCATTTGATTTCCATATATTTTCCAAAGCTGCTCTGCCATTTTGTATTCTTGTTTTGTTCTCACTGTCTGTTCCTCCAATTTTGTCTGTACAGCTCCAAAATATATGTATCCAAATTTTGTAGAGATATTTCTTTGGGTACAATCTCGCCCTCGTTTACAGGATGTATTCTAATACGTATTTGTCTTTTCCCTGTGTACTGCCACAATCATTTTCTGTGTCCTCCCATCACGTATTTCAATTATGTCCTCCCATCTCACTCATTCATTGTCCTTCAGCTCCTCAAGGACCATAGACCTTCAACAAATGTATGCCAAGTCCTCCTGTTACGTGCCATCAGCCTCATGTCTTTCCACGTCATCCTTATCATTTTCATTTCTGCCCCTGTTCTCTTCTCTATGTATTTATAATCTACCCCTGCTTCTCTTATCATTGGTATTCTAGAACAAGGACTGCCTTGTAATGTTATCAACATGTTTCCTGAATGTGTGTTCTATCCATAGTGACGCTACCATATTTCCATCCCAGATCCCAGTAACTGCGCAAGAGGAAAGAGCACTAACCTCATAGCCAAACGGACGCTGGTTGTCACAGTAATAATTGTAAATTAATTTACTGTCCTGAATTCAACAATCCATTGCGGTTGTTCCACGTCCAGATCGATGCCTATTTTTTTTTTAAAGTTTCGTTTTTTTTTTTCTCTCTAACCAGCGGCACTCGAGCTTCCCAGCCCTTTTGACCCAATGTCACGTTATTGCGAGGCTGGGTAGCCAGTGGACTTTCCTTCCAATCCGGTCAGGCTTCGCTCCTTCCTATCCACAGAGGGTTTATCTGCAGGAGCCGTTCAGGTTATTCAGTCAAATTCCCGGTCGATGACACTCCTACAAATGCCGGCGCCCGGGCATGAACCTCGAAAACCTGGTCGCCAGCGCAACGTCTTAACCATTACACCAGCGCGGCTCCCGAAGTTTCGTTAAGACTGTGAAATGTTCTTGTTGTTGACTGTACCTTGAAGCTCAATTGTTTGAGTAGATCATATACTGAGGCGGCTTCTAGACATCTTGCACTTACTTCTACAACATCTAGGACTTTTGCTGAGAGTTCCTGAGGTCTAACTCCGTATATTTCATGTATCTACTACAGAAATCCCATCTATTTTCACAGCGGAGATAGTGGCAATAGTATAGGTACAAGAAATTGTTTCCATCAATCCTCCTTACGGTTTTAGTTGATTCATTTTCAGCAATTCAAGCACATAGGAATGCAGTAAACCTTATATGGTATTGTGGCT